>CM077015.1:140512068-141727829 GCA_039090855.1 Macrothele yani
TCAATGCAAGATCATCTTCGAGAGGACAAATTGAAAGAAACTTGAAAACGGATTTAAGTTTGCAACAAATTGCGTTTCTAAAAATGTTGAACAGAAAACAAATCATGAAGGTGAGCTATATCGTATCAAAAATGATAACACGAAATTTTTACAGATGGTTATTTTATGAAAAGCAGTGCTTAGATAAAGCAGCAGAAAAGTCTTTCGCCAAACACGGTTGCTAGTAGAATCGATTAACTAACTTCAGATCTAAGCGGATGAACTTAATCAGAAGTTGTCACAGTCCTTTACTTTTCCCTTGCAGTTGACGAAGGTACTGACTTAGCAGCAGTTATTGCCTAGTTGGCTGTTTGTATACCCCGGTTTGGTGAAAAATTCTGAAGTAACTAAAGAGTTACTTCAACTAATACCAATGCATGATGCTACAAAAACTGATGACATTTTTGACAAAATGGAAGCAATGAGGAGGAAAAATTACTTTGGCCTAACAGGAATGTTTAGTTACTGATGGTGCACCTGCAATAGCTAGTTGAAAAAACGGCTTTGATTGAAAGATAAAAGTAATGTTGATCGATGAAGGTCCACTTACTTGATCTGTAGGTTTTCATTGCATTGTTATCAACGTGCATGGTGTGGCCGTGTAAAAGTTGAAAAGATATTATGACCTGTGGAAAAAATCATAAACTACATTCGCTTCCAGAAACTTTAATCACAAACAGAAAGTTACGCCTTTTCTCAAAAAGATTGACTGTGAGCATAGGTGATATTTTGTATCACTCTTTTAAAAGTTGGCTTAGCTGTGAACTAGTGTCACAACGGTTTTGGGATTTGAGAGATGAAATAAAGATGTTCCTTGAAAGTAAAGATCAAGACGAAATTGTTCCATTATCTAGCATTCAGGACAGATATAATCTCTGACACTTAAACGATTTGAATATCATACTATAATGTCAATATAAAGCTTGTCACTGATGTTATTGATAATGGTAACGCATTTCAAGAGGGAAGCTTCTAGCGTTGGGAAGCTCTGCTCAGTTCAGGAAATTTTGAGTCAATTTTTCCGAATCTTTAAAGCTTCTGCTGAAGTAGAAGAAATCAACTTTAGTGAATTTTCTATGAAATATGCAAAAGGCTGTTGGAAGGGCAACTTGAAGAACGTCAGCTGAAGTAATAGACTTTCAGAGTGATTCTATCCTAAACGTAAAATTCAACAGAGCTGCAATTTAACAGTTTTACAAGTTAATTTCAAAGTATGCAAGTGCGAAAACATTCATAAACGCCTGGCTGCATGTCTTCTGTCTATGTTCGGAACAGCATACTCATGGGAAACAATTGTTTTCAAGCATGTACGAAGTAAAACAAATCTTGAAAAAGAACACGTTAAGTAGAAAATCACTTATGCTCACTTTTAAAAAGTTTCGCATGTTCAAAGGACAGCAGTATTCGAAATATCGATAAAGTTAAGTGATAGAAAAGCGAGTCCAAGTTACTGGACGGAGCATGTAATATTTTATGTTCCATGCACGGTGTTCAGTAAAAAAATCTGAGTTGTTTTAAGATTTAAGTGAAAATATTTTTTTACATAAAGGTGATTGTTTATGTTACTCTGTTATTTCACAAACGCTCCCAATGCATATTTAAAATCGTATAGAACGGCACATTGAGCCATATTTAAAACAAATATTTTATAATCTTAGCATGTCTCTTACATTACATTTTTCCTGTTATTCTGAAAATTTGATCATATTACACACTTTTAAGCAGTTTTTAATATAAATTGATATTATTGTTATTTGTAATGAAAAATTTAAAAATTATAATAAATAATAGAAACAGAGAATCAGATTTTGAAGGAATTTTTTGCCTAATCCGTTCACCGCCAAGGCACGTTTTATTTAGAACTATATAACTGCTCTTCGGTTATGATTCGGATCATAAGATAATTATTTCCTCGATGTAATTAATTTATTCAGATATATGCTACAAAGATAGGTTTAAATTCTTCACAAAACTCGTCTGTACCGTTCTTGCAAATATTTCAGAATACGAACAAAATCATCCTTCACGACAGGCCCTTTTAAGGGCCAGCCAGAATACCTTAGAAAATTTCTATCATGAATACACCTCGCGCAGTGTTTTTTTATGTAGCCTGAAAGAGGGCAGCACTCTATTACTTGAGAAACGTCATATTACCCCTGATTCCGCGTTGCTCTTCTGCAGCAGACGACGCACGCCAGGTATGGAAGTGCATCCCATGTGAGTTGATATATTGCCCATCAATCAATCAGACGCGAAACAACGAAGACGTTGTCACATTGTGATGTGAAAAACTGAGGCAGAAGTGATGTGCTAATTTCTGTATCGTAGCACTACAAATGATAGAGTACAGCCAGAATATCTTAGAAAATGTCTATCAGGAATACACCTCACGCAGTGTTTTGTTATGTAGCCCGACAGACGACAGTGCACTGCATCACTCGGGAAACGTCATACTGCCCTTGATTCCGCGTTGCACTTCTGCAGAAAACGACGCAGGTAATGTATGGAAGTGCATCCCATGTGAGTTGATACAATGCACATCAATCAATCAGACGCGAAAACACCAAGAAATTGTCACATTGTGATGTGAAAAACTTAGACAGAAGTGATGAGTTATTTTCTGTATCGTAGCACTACAAAATGGTACGCCTTTCTGGCACGAACGTTCCCCGTTCCTCTTGTACTCTTCCGCCAGCAGAAACGTCGCCGTACCATGAATTTCATTCCAGCAGAGCCAAGTTTTCGCGCGGTCGCTCGCCTCAGCTGGGGTTCACGTCGTCGTATTTGGAGGTACGTTTTACGAAAAAAAATCTTTAAAAACCATTTCAAAGAAGAAACTATTTCACCATTTAAAAAGAAACTGCGTGCTTTAGAATCCTTCAGGATTTGCGACGAAATGATTTAGGACGCTAAACTACACATTTACCTTTTCCGCATCTGGATTCATTTTTATCTAAAAATAAAGGTAAATGAAGAGCAACCATTTCGGATTTTTCTATGTTTTTTATTTATGGTTTTGATATACTGAAATTTCACATAAAAGGTTGATAAGGTTTCACTTGCCTCAAAACGTACTGTATCTCGACTTTCTTAAATGACAAGTAATTTCTATAGGATTTGTTGTTGTATAGCTGCTAACGGCAATTCAGAGTTAATCAAAGTTACACATTGATGACACTGATCCGTATCTTCATCCAAAATTTACAATACGTATCAATGCAAGTATTGTAATTCATATCTCTGGATCTTTAAATTATTGTAGAAGAGCTTCGGCAGTCGTCACTTGTCTATTTGTTACAACTGAACTTATTTTCTGTACTTCTTTCCCCAGTAGAATTTCCGGAGTATCCTCACATCTTAAATTTGTCGTACAGAGTGGATCGTTTAAGAGCATGTAATTATTAGGTCTTCAATATCATCATAAAAGTCACTAAATGCTTCCAACGGAATCTCATAGCTTTTCTCCCCCAAAAGGAACCTTGACAAATAAACAAGTGATGACTGCAAAAGCTCTTAAGCAATACTGTAATGATGCAGAGACATGTTTACACACGAGCCTTGAGTAAAGGCGTTTCCCGGTTCATCATACACCTTGTTACACGAAAAAGTTGCTAAAATAAAATTTAGGTAAATAAAAAGTTTTACGATAAAATAATTCTCACGATGATTAATGCGCAATAAATACAACATTAGTATAATTATACTAAAGTGCCAAAAGTCATGGGATACTTACCTAGTATCGTGTAGAACCTCCTCTACTCCGGCGAACTACAGCAATTAGCCGTGGCATCGATTCCACAAGTGGCCGGAAGACTGCCAGAGAGATGTTGGAGCCGTGCCGTCTAAACAGCCGCACACTGTTTCCTGGTATTTGTAGGTGCAGGATGTTCGGTGTGACAGTACCTTCCCACCCCATCCTATAAGTGCTCAGTTTGTTTCATGGAAGGCTTGCGTCTGTCCCATACAACCCGTCGGAACTCTCCATAATGCTCTCAGAACCAGTTTTGGACAACTTGTTCCCGATTACTTGGTGCAAAATTCCTCGTTGTTGGGGTACATGAAGTCCATGATGGGCTGCAAATGATCCCCCAGCAGAGAAATAAAGCGATTAACGGCTAATGACGTGTTAACGAGGTCCAGAGAATCCAAACCATGCTACTTAAAGATACCCCACAAATGCATGATACCACCATCAGTTTTTCAAAGTGCCTGGTTAATAGCTTGAGTCCATGGCCTCATGGGATCTGCGCAACACCCGAACGCTGCCATCAGCTTGTAACAACTGGTAACGTTACTCATCGGACTACGCTACATGTTGCAAGTCTTCCAGGGTCCAATTAAAATGTTCTTGAGCCCAGGTAAGGCGCTGTGTCCGATGTAGTGGTGCTAAGAAAGGTACTGTTGTGGGTCTTCTGCTCCAATACCACATCGACGCAAAATTCCGCTTCACTGGCCTAATGGATACGTCTCTGGTACATAATGCAATGAATATAGATGCTATTTGAGCCAGTGTCGCTTCTCTGTTAGCAGGGACAATTCTAGTCAGACGCCACTGGTCACGGATATTCAGTACCCATTGTCGTCTACTGCGCTGTCTTCTGTAGGTGGTAAGGCCATCCATGAGGTATTCTCGGTACACACGTGACACTGTATATCGAGGAATGCTGAATTTTTGCACAACTACGGAAATTTAATGTCCCATCCGTTTGACTCCCACTACCGTGCCTCGTTCAAACTCCGATAATTCATTTCGGCTTGCCATAGTCCTAGTCGCGGTTGTTCAACCTGACTCACGGGATTACATCTCGCAACTGATAAAAGCCGTCGTGTGCGTCGAAGCATTTATACGACTGCAGTGCCAGTATAAAATGTGGTATACTGCTACTCCATAACTTTTGGAACTTCAATGAATTAACAACGTGAATGCTTAAAACTAACTGATAAATTTTGTATAAACATGGTGTAGAATGAACAAAAAATTATGCAATATATTCATTTAATAAAAACATACGAGACATTGCCTGTCTGTGTTGCACTTTTAGATATATGTATGGTAAAAATCACAATTTCGCGGCCGCGACAGCATCTAACACCAATTTACTGTCGTCGGTGCTACTATATAAGTTTGTTTCATCTGTGAAAACCGAAACAGCAGGATCAGCTGACGGTTTTGTGAAAATCTATGTGGCCATCTCATTGTCGTAGTGGTTTAAGCCACGGGTCGGAAAACTACGGCCCTCGGGTAAATTACGGCCCACCGCCTCTTTTTGTACGGCCCGCGTGCTCTAAGAATAGATTTTACATTTTCACATTCTTTAAAATGTCAGCCTTTAAAATGTCAAAGTATGCACTATAACGGAACGGCCGACCGCCGAGTTGATGATTTGCGTCATACGACCGTATGTGGCGCCCCAGTAGCTTCGCATTTGGTAACCTCTTATGTGACGTCACGAAGTTGTAATTCGACAGCGTTTTTAGTGCCACGTGTATCCCTGTTCTGGACCTTTTGTTTTCATTTGATTACCCTTTCATATCCATCACATCCCCGCAAAACGAGAAACGAAGAGAAAGTAGACTTCGAATGTCGTGCTTTTAAGGCAGAGCGGAGAGTGAATTATTTTGTTACTGAATTAGGTAACAAAATATTGTGTTTATTTTGCAATGAGGTGTCATAAAACAATTATTTATGTTGCATTTTGTTTATTTTGCAATGAGCGGTACTCTTGTAGTACAACAATAGCTGCACCACTATAGCGGTACTAAAAGAGTACAATATACTGTACGACGTCATTACCAGACTAAGGACTCGACAGAACATTCACAACTCACAAGAAAGCAACGATCAGAAAAAGTGGAAGCGTTAAAATGGAATATTTCATCACAACGCGATTTATTCACGTACATGAAAAATGAAAATGAGGCTGCAACTGAAGTTAGTTTACGGGTAGCTCATTTGTTAGCCAAAGAAAGAAAGCCGTTTGCTGGTTTTCAGTTAATTAAATCATGTTTACTTGTGGCAGCAGAAGAAACGTGCCCAGGAAAAATGGATTTATTTTAACCTACCAGGCTTTCAGCGAGAACAGTTGCTCGAAGTGTTGAGGACTTTGGGAGCAACGTCAACAGCTAATTCAGAAACGAGGCAAAGGATATTGAGTGGTATTCTCTGGCCCTTGATGAGTCGACAAAAATTACTGATACTACTCAGTTGCTGTTGTTTCTCCTAGGAGTCAATGCTAAGGAGTTTGAAGTGAGTGAAGAATTAGTTTTTATGAATAGTCTGAGTGGACCAAGTACAGTAGAGGAGAAAATATTTTCAGGGAATTTGAGAAACCCTTGTTAAATCACAATCTTAAGTGGAATCAGCTAAAATGTTTCACAACTGATGGTGGTAAAAATATGTATGGGACAGGGAAAGGCTTAGTTCGAAAAATTTACGAGCCTTGTGAAAATGCAGGGGTGTTCAAAGTCTATGGTTATTCATTGTATTATTCACCAGCTGGTTCTTAGTAGAAATATTCGAATTTATCATGTGTTCTTGATCTAATTCTGTCAGTGGTGAATTTTATTCTCTGCCGTGGACTTAAGTATCGTATGTTTATTGATGTTTGTTTTTTATCAGAAATGAAAGCTGAATATCCTAATTTGCCATACAATACAGCAGTTCGATGGCTCAGCAGCAGTAAATTTTATTGAGATTTTTGAACCCATAGAAATGATTGAAATGTTTCTCAAGGGGAAACCCGCTCTCAACCACTACTATTGAACACTGCATGGCTTTGGAAATTAGCTTTTGCTGCAGATATCATAATGGATTGTACTTAAAACTAGAAGGCAGAACGGTGCTCATATGAGAAACTTATACTGCGGTGAAGTCATTTCGACGAGAACTGACGTTTGATTAAGTCACAAATCATGTCAGGTTGCTTCGTGCCTTTCTCATGCTGTCAAGTTTTAAAAGATGTGAAGTCTCCATTATCACACACATTTGCGGTGGATATATTTTCTGAGTTGAAACTACAGTTCCAGCAGCTTTTCTGGATCTTGATGCAAGTCCATAAGACATTTCCATTATTCAAAATCCATTCGACTGCAGAATAGAGGAGCTTCAACCTAACTTTCAATTGCAAGTGATTAATCTTTCAAAGTTATGACATGGAAAAATACAAATTTCAAGAGAAGAATCTACCAGAATTGAATAAATTTCTTCCAAGCGTGTAATATGGACAGTTAGGATCACATGCGCGGGGATTTATATCTATATTGCAGTACCCAACTGCGTGAAAAGACATTTTCAAAAATGAAATACGTGAAATCTGAATACAGGTCGGCATTAACAGATGAACATTTGTAATTAATTTTAATGACAGAAAGTACTTCCTTTGAAAACCAGTTCGGTGAAAGGCTATCCCAAAAAAAGAAATTGCATTCTTCTCCTTAGCAGAGCTGTATTTTAAACAATTGTAATTTTTTTTAATTTACTTATTATTATTATTACGTTTTATTTTGTTCAATAAATTTGTGAAATTGTGTTTTTTTTCAGTCATTTAAGTATTCCTACCTTCTCAAATAACAAGAAAAATGAAACAAATACCAAATTAAATGACCTGTTTGCCTCTTGGCACGCGCAGCGACTAAAGTATTTACTATTTGGCCCCTTACAAAAATGTTTACCGACCACTGTGCAAGCAAGGCGTCGTTTGACGCATTCAGCAACTCTGAATGTTATAAATTGTGGTATGTCTCTAAACCATACAGATCACTCAACTGTTGGGGTATATCGCAGCAGTTCATATATTTGTGAAAGCGGCCTTGGTACGGCGTTTCGTAAGGTCGCCCTCCTGCTCCCTCCTTTCGGAGGGTCCTCCAATTCCCGCTCCAGGGAATCGTAACGTAGGTATCTCAGGAGATCTCCTACTTACCCCTCGGACAAAGAGTTGGACCAGGAACGATTAGAAAGCACAAAAGTTCTCAGTTCCACCTCAAGAAAGCTGACATATCCCCTACTTTTTGTAACCTTTCGGTCTCAAAGCGTGGGGGGACCCATTAGCGTTTTCAAAAAAATATATATATTATTTCTTTTCTGTTGACTAGAATCCCCCCTGTGGTTTGGCTGTTTTTTCTTTTTTTCTTTTTTGCGTATTTTAAGCATTTGCATTCTAATTATTTGCTACATCCTCGTCTTCCCTCTACATTTCTGTTTCTTGTGGAAAGCGCTAAATGCCAGAGGAGTGTTGGGCAGTTAATATAAAATTTTATTACTTGCGGGGAGATTAGGGCACATGTTTTTAAACAGTTGATTTTAGCCAATTTACCAAATTTAACTATTTTGTTTTTTTAAAGTGCAATTTGTTAAACGATCTTTAGCTAAATTATAGTTAACCAAATCCTATTTGCAAGTACTGCTTAGAGAAAGGTAGTATGATTCAGGAACCTGCTGAGAAGAGTTAAGAAGTGGGCTAATAAATGGACTTTCAGAAAACAAAATTCTTGTACCAGGTTCACACAAGACCAAAACATTATATGGTTGATGGAGCAATTCAGAATGTAACCACTGTTTATATTTACCTTGGGCAACAGATATCGAGCGAAGGCCGGATCGAAGGAATTGATAAGAGTTAAAACCTTCACTGGCGAGCCTTAAGAAGGCGGAGTGTAAAGTTTAGCAGCAATTTTAAATCTGACGTACAAGGCTTTTCCAAGATATGAATATTTATAGGTTGATAGCACAGGTTGATTTTGAAGAACCGAATATTTAGCGTTCATAGCCATTTTAAATGTAACCGATGGACATGTATACCTTCGAAAACAGGTATCAAGCAAGAGCCACGTGGAAAGAAAAAATGGTACGCATGGAAAACCTTGACTGAAGGTCATTTGCATAATGTCTTGAAAGAAAAGAGACCAATCAATATATCTTTCCTGAATTTTTATCTTACGAATCAGAGACTTGGAACTTAAATAAAAAACGACATTCGGACGGGGCAAACTATTGAAAGAGCATTGAGAGGTAAATGCTTTCCACGACTAAAATCCTATTCATGAAAGCTACTCATGCTTTCTATGTCTAACCCCAGGCAAAATGGTAGAAGAGAGAAAGCTATTACGTAGAATTACAATGCACATTATTGAATAGTGGCCAATACTCTACCCCATAATTTTTCATTTGAGAGTATACTGCAAATATTCTTTGCAGGTGGTAAGCAGTGGTAACAGTTCTTTTGTTTTGCTTGTTGTACCACTTACATAGGAATAGAGACAAGCACTTGTAATGACTTTCTTTTCAGGATCAAACATGCACTTTTGTTCCAAAGAATTCATGTCTTTCAACAAAGAAAACAAACATGTTTTTAGCACTTCTTTTGTAAAAAAAGATCGTGCTTATGTTATCGATTTGTTCTTCCGTCCGCCTGTACTCACGGTATCTCTGCAACTATTAGTCCGATTTAAAAAAATCTTTTGCATTCGAAAGATTGAAATATGCGAATGATGATCCTTCATTTCAGTTTTTCTTTACGATGTACAAGTTTGCTGCTAGAGGGCGTAAATGCAGATGATGTCGAATTTAAAAATACGTTTTATTCTACATATTTGCTTCTAAACATCCAATTGAAACAAATGTTTATCTTTCAGTTCCATTTATGTCGAAAAGTATTTTAGGTATAGTTTCTTTTTCAAATTACGCACAGATTGTCCGCTAGGGGGCGTAAAAGTAAATTGCAATTTTTCCAAAAACTCTTCTTCTAAAACTCCGATTTGAATTTTTTTTTCAAAATTTTATTTGCGTCAGAACGGATTCAAAAGACGTGCTTATTACATCTCCTGATGCGCAATCTTTGCATATAATTTCTAATTTTTGTAAAAAATGGTTTGGCCACCAGGGGGCGTAAACGTTAATTTCCGCTTCTGATGTATTTGCAGCAAAATAAGAGCTTCTAAATTCTCGATTGAAAATAACGTCGTTTGTAGACCGATACTACTCATGCCGACAAACGTTTTAGAAATATTTTCTTCTTATAATAGTGCACGGTTTCTACGCCAGGGTGCGTAGACGTATATCTTATTTTTGTCAATATCTCGACTTCTAGGAGTACGATTTGAAAAATTCCTTCTTTGTTTGATAGTGTTTTCCGTGTCGCATATTTTTCATGTAATTTCGAAATTTTCACGTAATTCATAGACTTTCCGCTAGGGGGCGTAAAGGTAAATCCGTTTCCCTTATGTCTCTGCTTCTAAATCTCCGATCTGAAAAATTGTTTCTGCACCTGATACAGCTCCTGATGGGAAATCGTTTGCACATAATTTCTAATTTTTGTAAAAAAATGGTTTGGCCACAAGGGGGCGTAAACCTTAATTTCGCCGCCCCGGTGGCGCAGTGGTCTAAGCGATGGCCTCTGATCATTCGTCCAAACGGGGTCCGGGTTCGAATCCCGGTGAGGCATGGTTGTTGTGTTTGTCTTACGGCACTGGCTCTCTCCTTCCCTGGAACCAGCGACCCTAAATTAGGGACGGGCGACTGCTTATAGCCCATTGAGTTGCTCACGGCGGTCGTTAAACCTTCAATCAAAAAAAAAAAAAAAAAACTTAATTTCCGCTTCTGATGTATTTGCAACAAAATATGAGCTTCTAAATTCTTGATTGAAGATAACATCGTTTGTAGACCGATACTACTCATGTCGACAAACCTTTTAGAAACATTTTCTCCTTAAAATAGTGCACAGTTTCTACGCCAGGGGGCGTAGATATGTATCTTATTTTTGTCAAGATCTCGTCTTCTAAGATTCCGATTTAAAAAATTCCTTCTTTGTTGGATAGTGTTTCTAGTGTGACATGTTTTTCCTATAAATTCAAAATTTTCAAGTAATTCATAGACTTTACGCTAGGGGGTGTATGGGTAAATTGCGTTTTCCCCAATATCTCTGCTTCTAAATCTCCGATCTGAAAAATTCTTTCTGCACCGGATACAGCTCATGATGGCAAATCGTTTGCAGGTAATTTTAAGTTTTTGTAAAATTTGGCCACCAGGTGGCGTAAGTCTTAGTTTCCGATTCTGATGTATTTGCAGCAAAATATGAGCTTCTAAAATCTCGATTGAAAAAAGGTCTTTTTTGGACCGATACTACTCATATCGAAAAACATTTTAGGAACATTTTTCTTCTTGAAATAATGCATGGTTTCTACGCCAGGGGCGTAGATGTATATCTTATTTTTGTCAATATCTCTATTTCTAAAAGTCCGATTTGAAAAATCCCTACCGCCCCGGTTGCGCAGTGGTCTCAGCGATGGCCTCTTATCATTCGTCTGTAAGGGGTCCGGGTTCGAATCCCGGTGAGGCATGGATGTTGTGTTTGTGTTACGGCATTGGCTCTCTCCCTTCCCTGGAGCCAGTAACCCTAAATTAGGGACGGGCGACTTCTTATAGCCCATTGAGTTGCTCACGGTGGTCGTTAAACCTCCAAAAAAATCCCTTCTTTGTTGGATAGTGTTTCCGATGCGAAATGTTTTCCCTATAAATTCAAAATTTTCAAGTAAATCATAGACTGGCCGCACAATGGTAAATTGAGTTTTCTGCTCCTAAAACTCCGATTTGAAAAATTCTTCCTGTATTGCATACAAGACCTGACGCAAAATATTTTTCACGTAATTTCTAATGTTTGGTAAAGAATGGTTTGGCCACCAGTGGTCATAAGTGTTAATTTCTACTTCTGATGTATTTGTTGCAAAATCTGGGTCCCTGAAAACTCGACTAAATTTTTTTCTTTGACCGATACCGTTTGTATGGATAAACCTTTTGTGAATACTTTCTTCCTAAAATAATGCATGGTTTTCCCACCAAGGGACGTAAAGTCACATCTTATTTTTGTCGATAACTCTGTTTCTAAGAGTTCGTAAGCTCACGATTGCGTTTACAGCAATATCTGAGGGATTAAAGACCCGACTGTAAAACTTATTTCTTCCGTCAGATACTGTTTCCATACTGCTTCCATTGACTTTGAATAGCTTTGATAAATTTTATTTGCGTCAGAACGGATTCAAAAGACGTGCGTATTACACCCGAAAATTCGGTGTCATCTTTCTTGTTTTTTCTGTATCTATAATTTGAAATACCATTAACTATGAGATACAGAAACCAACCTAAAGGTATGTTTCAGTTTTCCTGGGAACATTTCTGTTCTTTCCTGAATTATGGTCATTCCCAAGGAATCAACGTACCAGATTTTAACTATTTTTAATATATACCTTATTTTATAAGGAAGTTATTGCAAGCTATTTTCCAATGTATTATTGTGGTAAATGTCAGGAAAAGGTGTTTTTTTGTTTTGAATTTCAACAATTCAAATTTAAAATTTTTTTTTTGGCTGGACCTTGCGTTTTAATATCGATGGCAAGTGTAGAGGTTATATAAATTTGAAAGCAGTTCTTAAAAGGTGAAAATCTTTATGCAATGTAATTGCAGTACTGAATAAATGTAAAATGTTATTTCTACGTGCTCGTAGCATCTGGTTGAAAGTTTGAAATTTCCTTTTTTTTAAATCAAAAATTCCGATTCCAAAATTTTCTATCAATACTTTTACGCTTCTAAACTATTTTCACAATTTTCTTTTTAATGCATGAATAGGGAAGTTTCACCATGGTATTTACCTTCTAAAGCATTTTTCAGCTGCGAAATGCTTAAGAAAGTAACCGAAGATTAAAAAGAATGTATATTTAGAAACTGTAGATCCAGGGGGAAAAACGTCTCAGTATCGGATCAGAGAATAGTTTGTAATATCGACAAAAGGAAGTAATAGGAAAACACCAAGCATTCACTAAGTAAAAGCATCGACAAGCCAAAGCCTATCGAATATTTTATATTCACTATATTTAAAGGCTATGTGTAAAGCGTTTAACGGAAATGTGATGTTCTAATGAAAAGGAAAGAAAATCATAAGTACACATTAAAAAAAAAGGAACATAATATAGACCCAATAAACCTTCACGACAACCGTAAAGCAGAAGTCTTTACTGACTGTGAAAATAGGAAATTTCAGCTATCTGAAGCATATTTTTCTCTTTTCTGAGAAATATATCAAATAACACGTTCAACGGAGTTATTTTAGTTTGATCGATTTTTCCCAGAATATACATTTAAAGTTGGTAACATTACTACGAGATATTTTGAATATCTACTATTGACACATCTGGTTATTTAATACTGAAGAGATAATGGAAACACTGAGAAATACAACGCTAATATAGTTACCGTGTATCCATCTAATTGTTTTACCACAGTCTATTCTTACGTTTTCAAATTCATTATAAATGTCGTTTTTTAACTGCACAGAATTCGGACTACGGCTCACGTCGCATTTCCTCATTCTAACATTTTATGATATTAAAATGTAGATTATCTTACAAAAAAACATAAGCAGATACAAATATAACTGCGCAGACATTCTTTGTTCGAATGTCTGTATATTTCACATACGATTAGTCTCGACATAAACTGAAGTGGTAATGGTCATCTGATAGCTGTATGCTAATTTTTAACAGCCGCTACCGTCGTATAAAGGCTGGGATGCACGCCATGTTTTTTCACAGTTGCCAGGTGTAATCTCGTTAGTCAGGCTAAATAACCGTCAGCAAGATTGTGGCAAGCGGACGGGAATTATCGGAGTTTCAATGAGGCATGGTCCTGGGAGGCAGACGGATTGGACATTCAATTTCTGCAGTTGTGCGAACATTCTACATTTTGTGATCCACAGTGTCACGTGCGTGCCAACAAGATCTCATGGAAGGCATTACCACACACCGTGGACAGGGCAGTGGCCGACCACGGGTGCTGAATGACAGTGGCCGCCGTGGTTGCGCAGTGGTCTAAGCGATGGCTTTTGATCATTCGTCCGATATGGATCCGGGTTCGAATCCCGGTTAGGAATGGTTGTTGTGTTTGTCTTAGGGCGCTATGTATCTTCTTACCTGGAACAAGTGGCTCTACACCAGGGACGGGCGACTGCTTATATCCCACGGAGTTGCTCACTGTGGTCGTTAAACCTTAAATTAAAAAAAAAAAATTGATCCTGAACAGTAGCGTCCGACCAAGATTATCCATGCTAATAGACAAGCAACACTAGCCCAAGTATCATTCGCATTCAATGCAGGAGACCGCAGAGACATATTCAGCAGGTCAGTGCAGCGTACTTTAGCGTCCATGGGTATGAAAGCAGAAGACCCACCAGAGTGTATTTGTTAGCAACATAATATTGGACACAACACCTCATCTGGGCTCATGAACACGGTAATTACACCCGGGAAGACCCAATATGTGCCGTTGTCCGATGAGTCACGCTCCCAGTTGTTACGAACTGATGGAAGGCTTTTGGATAGGGCGCCGACGTCATGAGGCCAGGGATTCAAGGCTCTGTACTAGCTGGTGGTGGTTCCATATAAGTGCGAGTTGTTCTTCTACATGACAGGGCTTGGGTCCTCTGTTACTTATGAACACGTCATTAACCGATGATGGCTTAGTTGCTCTCTTTGGTTGACCATTTGCAGCCCTTCATGGACTTCTTTTTTTTATTGGAAGTTTAACGACCATCGTGAGCAACTCAATGGGCATTCGTCCGTCCCTTATTTAGAGACACTGGTTCCTGAGAAGTGTGAGAGCCAGCGACGTAAGACAAACACAACATCCATGCCGTACCGGGATTCGCACTCGGACGCATCACGTACGAATGATTAGTAGCCATCGCGTAGACCACTGCGAAACCGGGACGGCTTCATGGACTTCATGTGCCCCAACAAAGATGAGATTTCCCAGGTGGGCAAAGCACATTGTTACAGGGCTTAAGTTGTCCCAAATAGGTTCAAGAAGCAATATGGACAGTTCCCACGGAAGGTGTGGCAACTATGTTCGACAGACAGGAACCCAATAAAGCACTTATGAGACCTGGTGGAAAGGTGCATTCGCACCCAGTATGCTGCACCTACAAATACCAGGGAACTGTGGACGGCTTTTCAGACGGAATGGCTCAATATCTCTCAAAATGTCCTCCAGCCATTTGTGGAATGGATGCGACGTCGAGTTGCTGCAATTCTCTGGACTACAAGAGGGCCTACACGATACTAGGTACGTATCTCATTACTTTTGACACTTCAGTTTATATTCCACTGTTTCCAGAAACGTTTGTTATGTGAAAAAATACTTGTTTATATTCGCAATGTGTAACTCCGAAGCTATTAGTTAAGTTATATGTCAACCATGTATATTATCACACTGGCATAAAGTAACTTATTTGCGATGTACATTATCCTGAGGTAGACATATTACAAAGGGAAACATTGTAGCCCTCCGCCGCAGGCTAAGAACGGTACACGGTAAAATGAAGAATCCTTTGATAAGACAGGGGACCGGAAAGGGATAGAAATTAGTTAAAGGAGTTCGCGCCAAAACGTCAAGAAAGGAAATTTTAAGATCACGCATGAGCTCATTATGGCAGGTGATCATGCCGCCTCTCAATAGCGCACCAGGTGTGCATAGCTGCCGGATAGTGAGCTTAGGCTGCTTCAAATGCGACATAATTGTGAGAAGTGTGAGACAGGTGTTGCGAGAAATTTTAAATTAAATTACCTTAGTTAATTTGATTAGCTTCTCATGTAATTTACCATAAATTTAGCATAGTAATTACGGTGGTAAATAAACTAGGATCTTCTTTAGCTCTTCTTACTTTTGAAACCTCTGCGAAATGTTGCATTTGACATATTGAGGTAAATGGGGGTATTTTTGTATAGTTTTAACCGTCAGTTCTTCTCAAGCGAAGTTTTACCTTTTTTTTCTTATTGATATGTAGTAAAAATATTCCTACCTTTATATAGAATCATGTATTGAGTTTTGGCATCCAGTTTAATTTAGGTGTATAATAAAAAATATTCCTACGTTCGTTTTTAATAAAAAACATTCCTAGTGCGTAATTTATTCAGTGTAGAGAATCATATAAATTACAGTTGTATCAAGGCCGGTGAGTGTGTCACACTGTAATTTGCTCTAAATTACTCTCACGCGGATGCGCACGTTCTCTTCAGTTGTTCAGTAAGCAAAACTTAGAGGTGGTTGGTAAACACATAATGCCTTTTTAATATTGCATTAATGACAGATTATATCTTCTAGGTAAATAAAAAACATCCATTAAAGATAACAATTTGATATAACGCAAGTTCGGAACACGAAATTTTCTGTGAATCCAATGAATACAAATAAGATCGGCTTTCGGAAGTTACTAGGCGCTCACTCCGCAATTTTTTCCTGTGAGAGCAAATGTTATGGACTGAAACGAACATATAAATATCTTAGGCTTAATGAATACATACACTGACGGAAAAAAATCCCAACACCAAAAAGGGGTTGTGTTAAATAAACGACAGTTAGTAGGCGGTGAGAGTACATCTGTAAGATGACGTCTATGCAAATTTCGCGCTCGGTGCATACGTGTGGCGCTAGTAGCGCCCCTCGGAACATACAAAGCAGGTTTGCTGTAAATACGCGCTGTAACGTTCGTGAGCGTTAGTTATCGTTGAGATTCGACGTAGGGTGTTGATGTTAGTCAAGAATGCCTTTAAGACTAGCTGATGAACATTAACCTGAACCGTCCAATTGCGGACTCCACAGGGTTAAAAGAATTATTTCAAAAGATTTTTAGTGACGGCGTTGCGAGTAATCCTGCCAGGACCCGACATTCCCCCATCCGGACAGAATCGGTCCGTAGACCTGCAGCTTGCTGCTACCATCGTGAGCCGGCGCTTCGCACCTCTCCGTCATGACCCGGGTGTGCGTGCCATTTGGGCAGGGGCTAGAAAAGAAATTTCTCTACCCCTGACTGGGAGAATAACTGCTGGCGCGAACTGTTTGGGGCGACTGCCCTTTATTCAAACAGAAACATGGTTACGAGCATATTTATTTACACTGAGGAACCCATATCCGCGTAGGAAACAAGTCCTTTGCTCAATGGGCCCTCTCACATTGAAAAATATTTAAATATTTACATTATTTACATTGCCAGAGGACTAGGGTCGGTTCTGTGGTGATGACTCTGGGCTCGAGTCATCAGTTTCTCTTCTTCAATTCTTCATCCATCTTCTTTCTTCATCCCTCTTCTTTCTCCATCCCTCTTCTTTCTTCTTTCTTCTTCGGTCACCCCTCTATTAGGTAGACCGCTTGTTCCTCTTTGAGGTACTTGACCATCTCGATGAGCCCCTGTCGCGCTCTTGGGTACGCGAGCAGGATCGAGAGATCCTCGTCTTTGCCAATCCTGGCACTAATGTTGCTCTCTTCCCTGCCAGAGAAGCACATTCTAGAATCATGTGTGCGACATCTGCAGTCTGGGCACCACACATGCACACTCGCTCCCTAACCGCAAATCCCGCCCCGGTGGCGCAGTGGTCTAAGCGATGGCCTCTGATCATTCGTCCGAATGGGGTCCGGGTTCGAATCCCGGTGAGGCATGTATGTTGTGTTTGTCTTATGGCACTGGTTCTCTCCCTTCCCTGGAACCAGTGACCCTAAATTAGGGACGGGCGACTGCTTATAGCCCATTGAGTTGCTCACGGTGGTCGTTAAACCTCTAATCAAAAAAAAAAAAAAACCGCAAATCTGCGGAAATACTCCAGCGACACTCCGTGCCCGGTTAGTACTTGGTTGAGGAAGACATTACTCTCAATGTGCCTTATCGAGATTCGGGGAAGATACGGCATGTCCTTCTACCCGTATCCCCTTCATCCCATCTCTGTTGACACTCCACCAATGTGGCTGATTTTAGTTGCGTCCGCACGCTTTGCAGCGGCGTTCGCATCAGAAAATCTATGCCATCTTTACCAGTAGCTTCCTTCGCTAGCTGGTCTGCACGCTCACTTCCAACTGTACCGACATGACTTCGGATCCAGTGGAAGGTAACCCTCCTACTCTCCATTGACTTGAAAAGCGCTTTTATCTCTCTGACAAGGGCAGTCTTACTCCCGAACTGACCAAGCGCTTTCAGGACCGCTTGGCTATCAGAGTATATGCTATAAGCCCCTTCACTGTTCATAGCAAGCACCCAACGCCGTGCTTCTCTGATCGCCAATAACTCTGCTTTTAAGACAGAGGAATTGAGCGATAGTTTCATTCACTCCGCGTGCATCTCGTTGCCACCCGAGATCACGCAGAAACCTGCGCCGACACTACTGCCTATTTTAGAACCGTCCGTGTACAGTTCCTTCCCCTGACCTGTGGGGAGAGCTTTGTCCCAACTCAGACAAAACTCGTTGGCTGGGTGGCAAGTCCAGTCCATTCTCAGAAGTTCCACCTCGGACGACCGATACTGGTGTCCTAGGAAGGTAACATCGTCCCCGTAGCGGAGGGTCTGCATTACTGCTTCTCTCGTTACGACAAGGTCCGCCGGTTCGCACCCAGCCAGCATTTGGAGCGCTGCTGTGGAGGCCGTGCGGAAGCACATCGTCATGCCCAATAGCGCCCTGCGCTGAATTTGGTTAATACCATTTCTCATCCTAACGGTATCTGACCACCAGGCGGGACACGCATATGTTAATATGCGCTTCACCTCTCGCTTATAGAGCACCTTTTTGGCTGGCCCAGGCAGCCGCTTTCCGTTGATCTTATTTAGAATGCTGGTGCATCTGTTCTTCAAGAAGCGAAGATGCGGTAAACCCGACAATCTGGTGTCTCCTAAGTACCGCATCTCTCTCACCGCTTTGATAGTATGCCCATTGAAGCGACACTTTGGTGGGGTGACCAGTTCCCCTTCTTTGCTATTAGCATTAGTGTCGTTTTTTCGGGAGCAAAGCAGAGCTTAAACTCCTTGCTCCATCTATCTAGCAGTGAGAGAGCGGTGTGTACCTTCCGCTCAATCACATGCCTACCAGATGCTGACACTATTAGCATGAGGTCATCTGCGTAGGCCAGCAGTTGCACCCCGTTTTACAGAGGAAGCGCAAGTGCGGTATCTGCAACCACATATCACCACAAGGGGCCCGAGAAAGAGCCCTGCGGACACCCTTTGGAGTATTCCCTGCTGTAGGTCTTGTCTCCGACCTCAAACTCTACACTTCTATGCGAGAGAAAATCGCTTATTAACAGGAACAGATTCCTGGAGATGCTAAGTCTTTTCAGGCGGTCCAACACCAGTGGCCACCAGACGTTGTTGAAAGCGCCCCGCACATCCAAAGAGACGATACCGGTGTGCTTTCACTGTGCACGATTTTGCTTTACCTGCTTAGTAAGGCTGACCAGCGCTTGGCCGGTACACCGCTTAAGAAGACGAAGAAGCCATTATCAACAGCTCACGGAGTTTGAACGAGGTCGTGTAATAGGGCTAAGAAAAAGTGGATTTTCTTTCCGCAATATTGCAGAATGACTTGGCAGGAATGTAGCTACTGTTCATGATTGTTGGCAGCAGTGGTCAAGGGAAGGTACTGCCTCAAGAAAACCGGGTTCCGGCCGGCCACGTGGCACTACTACGAGAGTTCTCCTGATGTCATAGGAAATTGCTCCCTAGATCATAACTCCAGGTGTAGGTGCAGTGTGTCTCGGTCGCTGGACCTGGAGTTATGATCTAGGGAGCAATTTCCTATGACATCAGGAGCACTCTCGTAGTTATCCCACGCACCCTGACGGCACAGTTGTACGTCGGTCTGGTGATTCAACCTGTTGTGCTGCCATTCGTTAACATCATTCCAGGGGGTGTTTTCCAACAGGATAACGCTCGCCCACATACCGCTGTTGTAACCCAACATGCTCTACAGAGTATCGACATGTTGCCGTGGCCTGCTAGACCACCAGATCTCTCACCAATGGAGCACGTATGGGACATCATTGGACGACAACTGCAGCGTCACCCCCAACCAGCATTAACCGTCCCTGTATTGACCGACCAAGTGCAACAGGCATGGAACTCCATCCCACATACTGACATCCAGCACCTATACGACACAATGCATGAACGTTTGCGTGCTTGCATTCAACATTCTGGTGGTTGCATCGGTTATAATTGTTCCAGCATTTCACATTTAAAATGCCTCTTCTCGCGCTTACATTAAGCTGTGATCTTGAAACCTTAATCAATTAAATATGTTACCTATACAAATGTATTGCCGCCATTTCATTCCTCTATAACTATTTTTTCGTGGTGTTGGGATTTTTTTCCGTCATTGTATTTAAGCAAGTAGACAAAATAATCTACTTACTAATATAACTCAGTTCTATTGAACTGGTCTGTTCATTACAACTTTCTTTCGGAACATTCAAATTGTTGTTCAAAGATTAAAACCGTATGCTTGATCAACATGATGCATGCGCGTTTTGTGTATACAATAGGGGAAATTATTGGTATATAGGAATTTTTAAGTATATGGTTGCGCCCGCATATTCAAGGAATCTTTCCAGCAGCAGCGGGAGGACATGACAAAAGAAGTACCGACAGGAGTCACCTGGAAGCCGGTTGAGAAACACAAATGGCTCTATGACGCTATCTCCTAAATCACCAGACTGCAAATTAATTGGGAACTGATCCTTGTGTCATGATTTCTGGATGGCGAGGGAAATTCCCGCTGCCACCCCAAGGCAGCTGCAGAAGCTGAAAATACCAATGATGCATCATTCACCATGTCTGGTGAATGAGGCATCATTGATGAATAAAACATTGAAGAGGAAGCTCGGATAGCGCAGTCATCGATGTGTCAACCACCAGTAGAATACAACTTTCGGTGAAATGTCCCTCGCACCTAGGGCTTG
Organism: Macrothele yani; assembly: GCA_039090855.1. Lineage (NCBI taxonomy): Eukaryota > Metazoa > Arthropoda > Arachnida > Araneae > Macrothelidae > Macrothele > Macrothele yani. Next base: position 140,532,866 of record CM077015.1, read on the forward strand.
GACTCGCTGGGTATGGTAGTACTTTATCCCTTTGTCATTCAGAATTCTACAGGTGGCAATTTGACTCGTAATCTCCAGAAAGCAGTCTTCGTTTCTTGTTACCGTGTCTTACTTTAATTTTGGTAACAGTCGCTCGTCCAGTCGCGGAACTCGGTCAGTTCATGGCCTCAACACTGGTGTAGCAAACTGAGATGACATAATCTGTGTTAGACGCTGCTGGTATAGCAAAAACCTACGCCGATGTGAATGCTTTCGGTTTTGATCGTTCTCGGTATACATATGCACGGTGAAAGCTGCTTTTCATTTACAGGACCACACTTGAAATACATGTAAGCTATCTGCGCTATTGTCAATGCAGCAGCTATAACATTGTACAATAACAGTACGGAACACACTATGGTATTTCTTCCAATGTACACCGTTCGCCTCCACCTGATAGCAGATGCCACCCAGAAGTGATGAGTCCTTTGGACCGCGATACCTTCCCGGCAGCATTTGCGTGTCTTCTGCAATATGTGAGGAGCTGCTTGCTGTACTGATACAAAAGCTTTTGGGTTAACCGTGTTAGCATCATATATGTCTCTACCAGTTTTTTGGAAGACAATTCCATGCACGTGTGTATCCCATAGATTTGTCAATACCTCCCGTGAAACATCTCAAAGGCATTTGATTTTCTGGTACAATTATGTACACTCAACCCACATCCTCCCCTAAATCATTCTTTTCGATGCCCCCAGGAGCTCAGAGTGCAGTCTGTTCTCCAAGAACCGGTGTGGTTCGGTTTTTAGTTTGAGAAAAGGTTTAGGGGGTATTTTCGGGATGGAAAGATTTGCAGTGTAACCAGCCCCTCAAAAAATTTAGCCCCCTTGACTGCTTCCCCAGTGGTGAGAAAACAACCAAAGTATTGGAACGCCGGTTGTCGAAAACAGCTTCGCCTTTATTCTGGAACCCTTGAATGAAATATCAATTATCTCAGAAACGGTTTGTTTCAGGACCTATGCTCACTACGATTTCTATGTCAGTTTCGATTAGTACTATGTATCCATTTATAAACGGAACTTCTGAACCATCCTCTATACTGCAGGGAACAGAGATATCTGACAGTTTTTAGTTGCAAAAAATGTATAAAAAGTGGATTGTGTGGATTTTCTAAATTGTGGTTTTAAAATGAACTTAGACTTGCGCATTTTAAAAGGCATCAACATTAACCATAAACTGCTCGAAGGAATTCAGGGAGCTCGAAATTCTGTAATGAAAGTCATGTGCGACTGACGTTGAACATGAAATATTTTTATAAGATACAGTGTAATACTCAGTAATATGTGTAAGGAATTTCTCATTAGCGAATTCCTCTGCAAGATTGTCATTAAATGCACACTATGCGATATGCTAAGCAACAATAAAAATACCTGTATAACAAAAAAAAGTGACATTTCAAGCAGGTAACTGACCTCAAGTAGCGTGTGAGATCCCCTCGAATGGTAGAGATTGCTACACATCTGTGTGGCGTGAAATTGATGAAGTTATTGAGTGCGTTTCTGTGCTACCTTCACCATTCCTCAATGAGGGCAGTCTCCAGTTCACGAAACGTCAACTTAGGGGACTCCGAGCTGCAAGGCGTCTGACAAGTGTGTCTTAGACAGGCTGAACGGGAGTTAAGTCAGGGAAGCGTACTGGCCACTCTATGCACTCGATTCCCTCTACTTGATACATGCTTTCCACTAGCTTAACCATATAAGAGTGAGCGTTATCGTCTATGTAAAGGAATGGATCACGACGGTTGCAGTCTACACATGAAACTAGATCTGAGAATCTCATCTTTCTATTTTCGGGCCATCAGCCTGGCGTTTCGGATGATGTACAAGTCTGTTTTTGTTTTGCTTTTTATTGCGGGTTTAACGATTACCGTGAGGAAATCAGTGGGCCATAAGCAGTCGCTCGTTCTTAATTTAGAGCCACTGGTTCCAAGAAATAAAAGGAATCAGGGCCGTAAGACAAGTACAAAATCAAGCCTTACCGGGATTCGAAACCGACCCCTTTCGGGCGAATGATCAGAAGCCATCGCGTAGACCACGGCGCCACCGGGGCGTCGTACAGGTCCGAACGAACACCGATACTTATGTCCGTCTAGACCATCGATCCATGTCAGGGTTAATGTGATGACTTGTAATGTGCCATTTTGTGCGCAAAAACTAGGTTATTTCACGTGCAGCTTTCCTCCAGTTGAGAACACGTTGATTGCTGCATCCCAGACTGAATCTCAACTCCTCAGAGAAGAGAACTTGACTCCACCCGTTGGTCTGCAACCAATATTTACTTCTGCTCAGTATCCACAGGCCGTAGGTTGTGGTGCTGTTAAAAAACACCATTAGTGTATATACATAGAGGGCAGTTTAGTGTAGGTTACTTCGAATAGTTTGCGTTTACAACCTGCGTCCTGTTGTCATAAAAATTTCCTGGTAGAGCTGTGTAGCTCTTCTCCATCAGGCCTAACGAGCTATTAACAATAAATAATTGTCATCCCTTCCTGTGGCTGCTCATGGATGTCCTTGATATTGCTTGCTTCCAACCCTTCCCGAATTCTGGAATCGTGTCCAGAATTGGAAAATGACAATTCCTGACACTTGAATGACTTTTGCTACTATCTGCAGAGTCGTATCTGCTCGGAACCTGCCAATAAGATCTCCCCACATCGTTGATACCTGTAAATCATGCTGTTGCCATATCTTTGAACCCAAGGCTTCATGAACGAAATGTCTCGGGAAATTCGGCAGTGTATGGAAACTTAAGGGAAACCATCGTTTTTTCCCTATCATCTGAGTTACGCATTCTTGCGTCACACATGCTAATACGTATGAATAGGATCATGCCTCATTCGGATGTCCGTCTTCCACTAGATTTACCTTTTTCATGTTTCGGTAAGAAACCTCACGAACGTCTTGCGTAGTGCTGCATAGGTCAAGTGTTCCGCTAGTTATTTTGAGCAGTGTATTTCCTTAGTGGCACGCAAATTCTAACTCTTGGGTAGATGGTTGTGCTCCTTGGAGCGTAACGGCCGTTTTATATCACGATTCTATTATGTCATATACGACATTCAAGTGGTCTCCGAGAAAGGAATCGGAGCTTGCAGACGTGATAGGTCTATGCGGAATAACCAATAGTCCTAAGGAATGCCACAGTATCGCATAATACAAAATCACGGATCAACAATCATTCTTGCTAGTCGAACCCAGACAGTCGGGGTAATACGCTTTTGGAGGTTTTCGACAAATGTACACTGCACCAGTTGTGAGAAATTATGAGAACCACGATTCCTCAGACCTGTTGGAACGATGCCTATGTTCAGCATCGACGTTTTTACGTTTTTCGCACCACCTTACAGGTTTTTTTTGCATTGATGTTGGTAATCATAGGTCTGTGCATTGCTGAACGGCTATAAATGCCGGCACGATGAAGTTCGCAACGAAATGGTATTACGGAAACGGAATCATTTCAAGTAGTTAATGTTCTCATAGTTCAGACAGTTCGTCAAAGAATTGTTTGGATTTGTTAATACACATCATGTGACAAGTCTTCCCTGAAAATTGTTGAGAAGATATTTTACCACTAGTAAATGCGCTAGATGGAGATTCGTCTCAAATATCTTAAGAGCCGTTTAATTGAACCTCGATATAAGGGACGTCTCGAGGACTTTTAAGCCCCTAAGTAATAAATTAACTTGAATGTTAATCCTGCAGCACTGCATGGTGATGTGCGAAGAATCCCCTAGGGACAAAGAAGAAAAAATGATATCCCTGTTTAATCGCACTACAAGCTCTTGGAAAGTCACATATCGTTTGCCTTTCCTTTGTATTGCGTTTATAAAATTTTCCATTCAGCTTTAATACTTATAAACACATCATTGGACTTTTAGGAGAAGTAATGCACAAAAGAACGAATATTGTGCAATACTAGAGATGATAAGAAGATAACAATTGCGCAATTTTTTAAATTGATGTTATATAATATATGAAAAAAATTGTTTCTAGACTTAACTTGAAGGTCTTTCTGCAATTTTAACCATTTTTACGTGGGAGGGATCGAATACTACGTACGTTATTGCGATATATTATGCAAAAAATAATATACGTAAGTTAAGATCGTGCCTTTAGTCCCGATATTGTTTTGATATATAGATTAAATGCGCCAAAGGCTCGATTTAGCCGTTGGCTGAATTGCAAACAGTATCACTTAAACAGCGATTCCGTTTGATTGCGACAACCTTGTCGAATTACAAAAATTGAAATGTCAGGAAGTCTGTGTGTTATTTGAGAGAATTAAGAAACGGAAGCAAAAATTTGACCTATGTGTAAAGTTCATGGTTTCTTAAATTAATCTGCTAAAATCCTTGCGTGTCGTTGGATTATCAGAAGTTTTTACTGAGAGAGACTTATTCTCTACTTGTATCATACATTGTAGCATATGCAAGAACGCTATTCGATGTAATAGTCCAAGAGGCAGACCAGGATTTATTTACCCCAACGAGTGCAAAAACTTTATGAATAGTTTTTGCTTATATATGACATAAGTGTCTCAGAAAAGTGAGTCTTGCAAAATTCCCGTGGTGGGTTGCTGCGTGATGACATCATTAATATGACTGCCGGCTAATGCGTAGTTACCACATTTAAATATACATAACGTCTGACCAGTTTATATCATAGAGATTATTTTTTTTCTAAAATGTTTCAAATTTAACGACAAGAATTTTTGGGATGCACTTTAGACTTCGGCTCCTCTCTTCTGCTTAAAGCAACGCGCGGATGGAATCACGGGAAATGATATTCGAAAGCTCTGTGTGAAATTGCCTGAAGGCAATCATGGAAATCCATTCGTTTGGAAAGCGTTGACAGCTAATGTTGTTCGGTAGCACAAGCGCATCACTTCTCTTTACCAGCAGATGAGCGACTGACTGAAATTGGGAGATAAAGATGGTCGTTTGAAGGTGTAGAGAGTGGAATGCTAGTCCAACCAGTCTTCGCCAATATGGTATTGGTGAGATCAGGCTCTGTGTTATGTAAAAAAAGTCATCAGGGTGTGATGAAACTATATGAATGAACGTGTGTTGGTGATAAAAGTCATTATTAACTGAAGAAAAGAAACAGATACACAGGACGCGGAGAGTTCTGCTGTCAAGGTTCTGGAGAAAGGTGAGGCCGTTGCAGCAGCTATGGAGACGGAAATTGAAATGGATACAGCAAATGAGGATGAACTTTTCGCATCCACTTCTAAGGAAGCAGACACGTCTTAGGACCAAGAATGAACTGTTTCTATGGCCATTATTTCTATCCAGCTGTTCACCTGTCTCAAATCCTCGGGGTAGACAATGGCTTACTTGGATGTTGCTACAGACGCAGCCATGTGTCTGGATGAGAAGACATAGGTGTTGTGCAAACAAATTCTTGGGCAAAAAGGACTCATTCGAACTATCGTTCTTGCTACGCAAGTAGTATTGGCTGATCAGGAGAAATTAGCTACTGATCTACAATCTAGGTAGTCATTTGCTGTGTCGTGATATTCTCGAATATCTCAAGCAAGAGCTTCTGTTTCAAAAGCCAGGGATGATGTCACTTTTTCATTTCGCCAGGGAGCTTATCAATAGCTCGAATCTCTTCTTTTAGAACCTTTTAGAATATGGTTGCAAATTCTAAGTATTCAGCCATACTGAGGAAACTCTGTACCCTAAATATATCAGGGGCGTTTTCCGTTCTCACAGTCCAATGCTGAAAGAAAAACATGTAATCTACAAGGTTATCAGCTTTCCTGCGCATGCGGTGTTGCATATATACTACTTTGTTTCCCTGCAAAATCCTGATACCATGCGAAGTAAAAACTAGCATTACTGTAATTGGTGCTACCTTCTTTACTCCAAAACAAATCACGTATTTTGCAATGGAGAATGAAAACTTAGATAAATGGCAACTTGCAGATCTAAAGAGCGTGATACTTTCGTGTTACAAAAATGTTATTTTCAGAATAAATAGTTATCAGTTTTTAATAAGTAAACTACATTACGTATATATCCATAAATCACTTCCGGTAATCTCACTTTTCTTGTTTCAAAGCTTTGCGTACGCCTTGAATTAGGCATTAATAAAATGCAAAGGATAGCTGTTGATCATACCCAAAATATATTTTATATGTTAATGCAAACAGAAGAGATAGCAAAATATGTTTTACATTACCACATTATTTTGCTGAAAAATATATTATACAGTTTCTTATGATATACATTTTATAGATTAACAAAATGATTTCCTTGTTTAATTTTTCAAATAAAATCTTGGGTCTTCAAGTCCTCAAATATTATTGCATTTAACCTGCGATGAATTGGGAATCTTAGGGACTTCTTACACGTTTTCGCTACATTCTCATATAATATATTTCCACCTTTTGGCGTTTCAGCAACATTTGTCAAATAGTCTGTTTAATTAAATTTATAAACGCAATTTTCTAAACAGAAAGCAAGGTGTGATTTGGAGTAACAGTGAATATCGTGTTGAGATGGATAGAAAATCACGTAACGGTTACTTTGTCACTGTGACTAAGACATCACTAGCATTGTTACGACCAGTGACAAAAAGTAACGATTCCGAAGTCACTGATAAGAATATCACCGTTAGCCGTGTCCGAGCAATGCTTGTGGTCATGAGTTACCATGTCGTTTCTTTTGAAATATCACAGAGGTCGCTAGTGATGCGGGCTTTCTACGGAAGATTTCGTCTCTTCACGAGGTGTTTTTAGGAATGGCGGTGAACCATATAATAAAGTCTTAATACTATTCAGCATTCAACATAATAGAATGTCGGGCACCAAGCATAGGAAAACCAGTGAGAGGTGGAATTATTTCACTGTCGTTGATGACAATTTTGCTTTGTGTGTTATTTGTAAGCAAAAGCTTTCTTCCAAAATTTCGACTCGCCCATATTTTGTTACTGATACTATTAAGACGGTGACTCACCATTCCGTTACAACTCCGTCATCGCTGTAGTAAACGGTGATTTTTTCATTGTTTAAAATCACCATTACTTCGGTAGAAATGTCACCGTTGTCACTATGACAAGAAAACCAATGTTAAGCTTACATCTGATATCGTGATACATCGCGAAAACCAGTGTTTCTAAGACGATGCCTAGTGATGTTAAAATACCAACATTGCACACCCCTATTGATAAGACTTTAATTTAGGAAAGTATTAAAACCATTTTGAGTTTCAGATTTGAAAACTTTTACTTTTTGATTTAATGCAAGTTTTTTAGCGTAAAATATTTTTCTTAATATAGCAAGTCAAAAATTTTGAAGCAAACGTGAAACAAACTTGGTATATCTACAAACGCTGCAGAACAAAGCGATGAAGAACAGAAATGCATATCTGATGTTTTTAACAAAACATGCAACATAAAATGCTTCGCACGAACAAGTCAATATTACTAAAGACTGAAGGACTTCGACAAATGCTTTAGTGCACTAGGCTCTGTACAGAATGGGAAAGTTTTGATTATGACTTGGAGTAAAATGGTAATAACCACTCAATTAAGGATTTTCCGACATGTTTCTCCTTCCCAAACCCAATTAATTCCTTTTTTTGTTTACTTCTTTTCATTTGTGTGATTACCCTTCTCATCCTTAACTTAACGGACAGTTTTCGGAAAACAATCGCACTTACGAAGCAATTCTGATAAAGGGTCTTTATGGAGGCAACGAAAACTTAATAAATTAAAAAAGCTTGTAGTACTATTTAAATATCTGAATAACTTCCGCTTTACCGAAATCAACATTTCTGCAAAGCTTTGAGCTCTTTATGAATTGAAACAGCTGGCAAAAGACAGCTTCTACATACAGCTTTTTACAATTATATAAATTAAAAGTATCTAATAAAGTGCTGGATTAAAGTCTCCCAAGTTTCTTTTACAACTCTGTCTTTAGCCATTCTCCTCCATGTTATTCCGATATGCTTTCAAATTTAATCCATCCATCTCTCATGTGGCCTTCTTCTGGATCTTTCTGTCCCTTGAAGTCAGGTCTAAAATTTCGGTTGTCCTTTCATGGTCGGTTCTTTTGGCAATATGTCTAGCCTTTTGCCATTTCAGAGTTTTTAATCTGATCATCATTTCTTCATCTCTTGTCATTTTCCTTTCACACGAGTTCCGTTTTTAATGTTTCCTGGTTACACCAAGTATCTCTCAATGCTTCTTTCAGTTGTCTGCAGCTTTTGTATATCTTGTTTAGTTAAGCCATGTCTCTGCTCCATATGTAAGATCTGGACCGATGCACTGATCAAACACTTTTCCTTTAAGATGTTATGACATATAGCTCTCAAAAATTGTACTGTTTCTACCAAAATCTCTGCAGCCAAGTTTCATACGCCCATTAATTTTAGTTTTTCTTCTTATTATAATTTATTGTGGGAGGTTATTAAATAACCATCAAATCCCGGAGGGAAACACATATTAACTCTGGTCGGCGTAACACATGGAACATGTTCAAAATCAATTTGTTTCCAGATTCCTGAACAGGATCACCAAACAGATCTCTTTCAATGAATGAATTATCAATGAATGAAATACGGTACTACACCATTGTACAATACGATTTTGAATTTTTTTATATTTGTTTAATTATTATGCTTTTAATTTGGATGTTTGTTTTATCTAATATGTCATATTTACCCCAATAAACACATACACATCTTCCAGATCTCTTTCTTCAGGTCACAATAAACGGCTCATCCTACAAACCTCAATACCAGAGTTAAGTAATGTCATTGCTTTTAATATTCAAAATGTTACTTATATAGTCCAGTCGCTATACAAAAGCCCGTGCGCTTTTGGAGGAGACCTTTTTTATGACTGCATTTCATTTTTGACTTGTTAAGGATGAAATTTAGCCTGGGTGCCACTTTTGTAATTTTGTCGTTTGTAATTACAGTCATTAACCGAACTTAGAAACAGATGCTATTTATAGCGTTTCTTGAGCTAATGTGATTAACCGAATTTAGAAACAGATGCTATTTATAACGTTTCTTGAGCTAATGTGATTAACCGAATTTAGAAACAGATGCTATTTATAACTTTTATTGAGCTTCGCACGTCCTGTCCTTTACCTACAGTTTCTGCAATTTGCATAAGGACACACTGGTCATAATATTCTGTCTCAACAGGGTACGTATCGTAGGCAAATCCATATCAGTGATGATTTAGACTTCTTTTTGGTAATTGATCCCTATAGATATAAGCTTTTCAAACATTAGCGCGCGGCTAAAGCTATTTCTTTGCAAAAGACTTAATAATATTTATACAACGGCGTGCAAAAATTAAGGACGATACGGTTTTTCGAATGTGACGTCGTGCAGAAGTGCTCCACATCGACTCAAATCATACGATAAGATCACCAAGATGTAAGAATATGGGACAAGTGAGCAAAACCGTCCAAACAAGGAATCCAAAGGATACAAAGGCACTTTACTGAAAAGGTAGCTTTGAGCACAACTGGACAGAAGACAGAAACGTCCATGTGACAGAAGGATGCCAAGAAAAATCGAGTGTTTAGTAGGGGATATAATCACCCCTGACTACGTTGCTGGATTTACAACGTCTGTCCATGCTTAGGACGAGGTTGTCAAGGAGCTGTTGAGGCATCGCAGCCCATTCCTCTTGTAGCGTAAATCGCAGCCCATTCCTCTTGTAGCGTAAATCGCAACCCATTCCTCTTGTAGTGCCAATCGCAGGTGCGGAATCACTGCTGGCGGCTAGTGTCGTGCTGCCAAGCGGCTCCCGAGAAGGGGCACGTGTTCGACTAGATTTAGTTCCGGGGACTTTGCGGTCCAATCCATGCGTTGAATATCTTCACTCTCCAACAGCTGTGCGACAGCCACTGTACGATGAGGTGTAGCGTTGTTGTCCATGAACCGGAACGCAGGACCCACAGCACCTCTAATCAGACACATGTGAGGCAGGAGAACCTCGGTACAATAGCGGACACCAGTGACTAAAACTCCTTGGAAGATGTGGAGGTCCGTACGGCTACCTAGCATGATACCGCGCCAAACAAGAACTCCGCCACCTCCGAACCGGTTCCTTTCTATGATGTTGGAGGTGTGATTGCGTGTTCCCTGCTGTTTCCAGGTGTCTATACGTCCAGAATCGCTCGTCAGACTAAATCGGCTTTATCTTAAAGAGAACTAGACCCCATTGTTGATGTGTCCAGTTCTTGTGTTCCTGGCTCCTCAGAAACCGCAGTCTCCGATGAGCAGACGTTAATGGCACACACCGTACTAGTCGTCGTGCAAATAGACCGCCTTTGTGCAGACTCCTGGCCACGTAAAACGTGATAACGGACGCCCAGTTGTCTGTCGCATGTGCCTTGCGATTTCTCCCCTGTCTTCCGTCTGTCTCTTCTCGCCTATAGGACAATATACCGGTCGTCCACCACCCTGGTTGATCGTGGACGACCACTACTAAACCCTCGTACAGCAGTTTCTGTTGTTTGAAATGCTCTCCAAGCTCTTGAAACGATGCTATGCGCGATCCCGAACTCCTAGGCCACACTAGTCCCACTTTGACCTTCTTCCAACTTCCCAATGACGAGACCTCGGGTAAAGTCATCCTGTTGTCGTCTACTGGATTGCCAGTTGGTCATATCACACGGTGGCAGCAACTCGACGTCGTACAAACCGATGTACACCGTGCAATAGCTTTCATCGGATTGCTGAGCGTACACCGCCCGTGTGCTTGTTACCTTTCCTACACCCCCTACGTCATGCTGTATATATGCGCATGCCCTACCGTACCGGACCCTAGTCTATCTCCTTAGTGGTCTTTCGGTCCGTTGTACCTGCTCGTTCCGCTGTTATGATAATTTCTCCTCTTCGACCTTAATTTTTGCACACCAGTGTACTTTGCAAAATTGTGTACACATCTTACCTACATCTTACCTTTTTGTCACTCTCGCGCTGATTTCATTGTAAATTACCTTACAAAAATAATTTTTGTACCCTATTTTTTTTTTCGTAAAAGCCTACTCAAAGGCGAACTTTAGGTTTACTGAAGTTAGAAATATCTTTATTGTCATCCGCCAAATTTTTTTTATATACAGAATTTTAAGTACAATAAACTGTACTCTGTTGACGATTTTCTCTATGAACAGAAAGTTTATTTAGATAGGCAAATTGTTTACCCTAAATCCCAGGTACATAAGGTCTGCACGTCAATTGAGAAGATATCTACCGTTTACCTCAAACACTTGCACCATTCCATTTCAAATAAAGTAGTTCGAATTTCCTTTTTGATAGGATTTTCCGTTTTACAAGGGACATTCCGAGCAGTATGAATGATATGTTTCTGACAGATTATTTTTTATATTTTTGACAGATTCTTAATTTCGGAAAATTTATCTTGTGTAAAAACATTCTGTTTACCGCCTTAAATGAGAGATATAGAAAAATAACCCCACAAATCTTGTGTACTATTTCATTATTAATCAATCGCTACAACCGCGTAGTCTGTCATTTCACACTTTCTCTGTTGCATGTAGTATGACCACTTAAAAATTTAAAAGAACCACCATTTTGCAGTCCGTCACATACAAACCTATATTTCTTGTAGCATATTGTCGAATTAGCAAATAAGAATTGCAAACTTTGATAATTTTTCAGTGAAATGAGCAATACGATTTTGCTTTGGGCCCAAAGACTGCATTGACAATGAAGTGAAGGTGATTGAATATACTTTGCCGCAAATAAAATGGGAACACACTGAAACGTATTGACCTGTCAAGTTGTAGAGATACCTGATTTCCGAGCACCCGATCATTTTGCATTGCATTTCACGTTCAGCTAATCGTGTGTTTAGCGGCATTTTACAAACTAAACTCGTGAAATACACAAATGAGCCATTACATTATGACCACTTACCTAATAAACTGTAGGACCCCGGTTAGCCCGAAAAACAGCGGCAACTCGCTCGGTGAGGTATCGATTCGATGAGGTGACGAAAAATATCCTCGGGTATCTGGTACCATAATAATAGCAGCACGCCCTCCAGCTCCAGTACATTTCGAGGTGATGGTGATTTAGCGCGAACCCAGTTTTCCAAGTCGAACCACAAATGTTCGATTAGGTATATGGCATGTGAATTTGAAGAACAGGGCATTAACAGAAAGTCACCATCATGTTCCTTGAACCACACCTTGACGATTCTTGCATTGGTGAGATGGCGCATTATCCTGTTGGTAATGGCCATCACCAACAGGAAACACGGTTGCCACGAATGGGTGAACTTGGCCCGTAACGATGTTCAGATATATGATACCAGTCAGGGATTTTGATATTGCGATAATGGGCCCTAAAGTGTCCTCAAAATGTTCCCCACAGCATAATACCGCCGCCTCCGGCTTGTTTCCGCTCAACAGTTCATCCAGGTGCCATAGCCTCCGTTATTAATCGACTTATCCCCAATCGGCCGTCTACGTGATACAAAAGAAGTCTTTATTCGTCAGACCACGCCACTTTCTTCCCATCATTCGCGGTCCAATCTCGATGTTCTTAGGTCCATTTGATTCGTTGTTGGTGACGACGTGCAGTGAGAATAGGGACACGGATTATTTTCGCTTACGCAGGCCCATGCGCAGAAAGCTGTGATGAACTGTGTGTTGTGACACATTGCCCTGGTCACTATTGTTGTTGTTGCAGGTGATCTGTAGCACTGTGGCCCTGAGATCGCTGTGAACAATGTGCGACAGTCACAGCTCCCCTCTGTTATCAATGAGTTGCGGATGATATACAGCTGGACGCCGTTTCGTCGTTTGGCTATCTGTGCACCACCTTTGATACCTACTCACTACAGCGGCACGAGAACATGCCACAAGCCGCTCCGTTTCCCAGGCGCCATGACATCACAATTTATCCTTTAGCAAACGCCGATAAATCAGTAGCTTTTTTCCATTCTGACTCCGAACACTCTGGCAACAAAAAACCGGTCTTCGTGTTGTATTTATACAGGTCTGTGAACTTTACCTGCGCCAACGTTTGGTCTCCAGTTGCTCAATTCTCTAGGCTGCGGATGGGTAGAATGTAATGGCTCATCGATGTACGTTTCAACATCATCGGCAATAACTCAGATGAAAACATTTTGAAAACTGAGATGTTCGGATTTCGCCCAGTACGGAAACGAGAAAGTGTAACAATCCTGAGAGTAATAAAATACCGAAAATGTGATTAATGTAAATTTTCAAACTTGTGTTCACATTGACATGAATAAGATTATGGAGTAGATGTCTGGCGAAATTTCAGTTTAAATGTAATGGGTATATATTTTTGGTGATCACGCTGCCTGCTCAGTTTTTTTTTTGTATTTTAAGGGATTCTCAACTTCTCCAGTAAAAATGAAGTAATTTTTTAGACTAAAAATATCTAAGTAGCCACGAATTCATTTATAGTTTGATTCAATCATTAGCTATTTTTCGCAGAAACAAGAATACGATAGTGTCTTTAGTTTGAAATTTTTTTTTCTGGGAATTCATTGAATTAAATTAGCATGTATTTTTCTTCCGTGAAAATTTGATTTTCAAATATAAGAAATATAGCTCTCACATAATGTTTGTCAATTGGATATTATTTTTATAGAGGTTCTGCAGCTAATACGGTTTACCGGTTTTAAGAACTCTACGTCACTCTGCATAAAACTTTTAAACCTAAAGCAAACTCAACATTTATACGCGTATTTAAGGATTGCCTCTTATCATCATCACTTCAACTGACTATAATGCTGAACAAACAGTGTTCTTAGATTCGATGTTTACAGTATCATGCATCTGACGACATTTAGATGATTAAGTAAATTGATACATTCTTTTGTGATTTTTCCAGAATTATTTTTGTTCTTAATCCGTATCAGCAACAAACATTTCCCTATCACAAAAACCAGAACTGCTGTTAGGCATGTACTTGTGAAACGTTTGTTCACTTTCTTCCGTGCTTTCTAAAATTTAAAGAAAGTGAATATCAATTAAACCAAATTCTAAAAAGTACGTGCGCAGTCGAAAAACGGGCTGAGAGTGTTTGGTGTGATTGATTTAAGTGCAAAATCCGTAACAAATTGTTGTTCCACTGCCTTTTTGTAAGCGCAAAGTCTCATGACCTCTAAGTAGTACAGTTTCAGATTTAAAACATACGACGTTAATTGATTAAACGCACTGTCGTTCTAAATTCGTAATATGATTTTTGTTCCTGTGATGACCCCAGAAAACATACGTACAAAATAACATTGGAAATGTTTTTAACATTTATCCTAAATTAAGATTTTAGACCGGAATGTATGTTAATCCACTGAAGTACTGTGATATCAAAGGTCAAAGCTCTTCTTGAAAAAATAGCAAAATTTGTATTTCCCAAATCAAAGCATGAGCTCGAATTTCTAGTAGAAATGAACTGTAAACTAAATACCAATTAAAATGTTCAAATCAAAATAGTAAAAATTAAACAAAACACCACCATTTATAATGATTTTAGAAAATTCGAACACCACAGTTTAGAATTTACAAAACTAAAATTATTGAAATAAATATTTCTTTTAAATACCAAAATCCAAACTTTCACTTAAACTGAAGTAATTTGATACAAAACGATAAGTATATGGAAAGTAGTGATACTTATTGTACATAAATACCATAGATATATTTACATGCTTTGTGTGCAACACATTTAGGGTATACATATACGTAATATTTTACTGTTTCATTTAAGGAATATGTTATGTTTTGATTGTAGTTGGACAAATTCGCCTATAATATATGTTTATAAACTTTAAGAAATATGGCGCTTTCTTGTGGGCACAGAGAATTTCATTTTTTCGTAAACGACAGTAAAGACGAGTAACGTTTTATGAATTTGTGAAAAATGTTGGTGTCTCTACAATACTGGTTGATAAAGTGCTGCCACTTGTGGAAAGCAAAGATTATTTATTTTCCAGCCAGTATAATAAATAGTTTGACGGTTTTTTGCAGTTATGGTTGTAAGAGTGCAGCACAACTAGTATACTTTACAGTCATGTGAGAGAAATGTTTAAGACAACGACGAATTTTTGCGAAAAACCCATGAGATGCGGGACATTCCTAAGAAATGTTACCTGAAATTGTAGTCACTTCGCAGTAGTTGGAACAGAGAGTTGATACCAAAAATACTTCCTCAATATTATTTTTCAACTTTCTGATTTTCCGGTGGTCTGTAGAACACAGAAAAACATTTTGAAGCAGAAAGCTGAAGCATATTTACACAGGAAGAGCTATGCTTTCGTCGTACCTTAAAATTAAAATTTCAGATGTTCGTGAAGTAACAGAAGACTTTCACTCTTGCCTAGTATTATGGATATCGATCCATTTCCTTCAAAGAGGGGGAAATATTCGGTCTCTACATTATATACGATTATTTCGTGGTTCAAGCATCCATATCTTTCCTCTGAAATTTCATTTACGGTTACTTTGAGATCAAGACTAGCAAGTGTTCCTCAAATCGTTCTTTCTCTCCGGTTTTTAATATATCTGTTTGCCTCAAAGGAGATTCATGAGGTTCACTTAAATACTAACTATAAAAATCCTTTTTGGCAGTTGTGAAATTTTCTTTCAAACATTTTGAAAATTAAAAGATTTATATTCCATAATATTTATGGAATTAGAACTTGTACCAAGAAAATTCAACAAAATCTTGAAACTGTAATAGCTCAAGACATTAAAATGTGTACAGAAAGCAAAACAGTTTTGCATAATAGCAAAAGTGTTGAAACCACAGATTCCGCGTTCGTTATCAAAATCAATTCCGAAAGATTATTCATGACACTGCAGGTTGGATAAATTTCATTTATTTAAAAGCCTATGGTACATGATATTTTGCGTAAGAGAAAACTTGTGAGGATTACAAAGCTCGCTATCGTTACCGTGTGTTTGTGATCATCGCTTCCGTACTGTATATACTATTTCTTTTTTTAATTCCAATCTCCGTGTCGCTGCCTGCTCCAAGGATAAAAATGAGATGAAATTCTTGTCTTCGAACTAGTTTCTTAATATTTAGCTGAAATAAAAAAAATACAATTCTCATGAGATTTTTTATGCATTATAAAGTCATTTCGTTGCTGATTGTGGATCAAATAATAAGGGAAAAGAACATATGTAGAAGGTGCGAGATGTGCATTGTTTTATTCAGTTTGGTTAACTATACAAGAAATATCATCTCCCTTATCAAAGACTCTTCGTTATCTCACGCAAATGTTTTTTGTTTTCACTAATTGGAACAAGTTCCACAATGGGCACTGCACTTTTCCTTCGTCACCAGAACCCAGGTACAGAAAACTCGTAGGTGCTGTTTTGCTGATAAATACTATGTAACGCCGCATACATCAACTTATTTTCCTTCATGAACAATTAAGTCATGAAGTTGGTTTGGCAGTTGAGCACAATTGGCTACCCAACGCACACATGTCAAAGTGTTTCAAGGCGCTGCATCTAAAGCCGCCGTTTACTCTTATTTTGAAACAGTCACTATCGATTCGTCGATATTTTGTACATAATCTCATAGTGATTCTCGCATTCGTTAGAAACCAATTGCCATGTAGATATTCTGAACTTGCACACACCATTCAACAGCATCCTGGAAACACGCAAGGAGTCGCAGGAAACGAAAACAGCATAGCCCCACACCTTAGGATGCATAATAAGAAGAAAACATCTTTCCAACCACTAAATCCATGGAAGTTTACATGCGAAAATAAATAGAGATTAGAAAATGACATCGCCTTGAATCAAGAATCGAACCCTCAGCTCCCGATTTACGTTCGAGGAAGTTACCTTTACACCACCCAGAACAAGGAAACTCCGAGCAACTCAGGAAGTTTATCGGGACTCAGGTGAAACATTCCACCCTGCGCAAGTAGAAGCATATATACACTGCCGGACAATTGCTAAGGACAGATGACAATAGCAACGATAGCAACCAGAAAATGGAAGGCAGGAAAATGTGGAAATTAGCATAAGTGCGAGATACAGTAAGACGTGTTGTGCGTATGCAAATTTTGGATTGCCGAACTTGTTCGTGACGTCATAGCGCTGATCAGAGATATAAAGGATTTGACGCGTATTGGCCGTTGTTGTTCAAACGCAAAGTTGAAAGGGAAAGAATCAATTGACGAACTTGCAATTTTCAGTATGTCTTCCCGACATCACCTAGATGATTTTACGCGTGGCCGTATTATTGGCAAGATTGAAGAAGGGCGAAAAATAACAGATGTTGCCAGGGAGTTCGACGTCAACCACAGTGTTGTTTCAAGGCTTTGGAAATCATTTCAAACAAATGGAAAGTGTAGCAAGCGTCACGGGGGAGGTCGTGTTCGCAGTACGATACCTGCAGAAGATCGGTACATAGTGCTATCAACAAAAAGACACCGGCGCAGCACAGCTAGTGAGGTAGCAAATTAGTTCATGGCTGCTACTGGCAAGCGGATCTCCCGAAAAACTGTCGCCAGACGTTAGCATGAAGGAGGACTATACGCCCTCCGTCCTGTTGTGTGCATCCCATTGTCCAGACGTCACCGTACCGCCCGTTTGCAATGGTGCCATCAACATCGCAATTGGACTGATAACGACTGGTCTGCTGTCCTCTTCTCAGATGAGAGTAGATACAGTATATCGTCTGATTGTCGACGACAACTGATCTGGCGTGATAGTGGTACGGCATATTGTCCAGCAAACATACAGAAAAGGGACCTATATCCGACATGTAGTGTCATGGTATAGGTTGGCATCATGATCAATGGCCGTACGTCCCTCTATGTGCTTCCAACTGGGACTATGACTGGCCAACGATACATTAATGATGTTCTGCTACCTCATGTACGCATGTTCCGTGGTGCTGTCGGTGATAGATTCATTTTCATGGACGACAACGCAACATGTCATCGAACAGTCGCTGTCCAGGAGTGTCTTGAGAGCGAGGATATTCAACGCCTCGTATGGCCAGCACGTTCTCCAGATCTGAATCCCATTGAAAATGTGTGGGATGCTTTGGGGAGGAGTCTTGCTGGTCGCCAATGCCCTCCAATAAACAAGGACACCCTCATCCGTGCACTGACAGAGGAATGGGATAAATTACCCCAACAGCTGCTTGATAATGTTGTGCAAAGCATGACACGACGTGTGGAATCTTGCATCGCCCTCCATGGTGGCCATATCCCGTATTGACATCTTACGCCGGAACGCCTGCGGACGGTAATTGCATTTTTTTCACGTTTACGTATTCAGCACAAAATGGCCTGTTTGTTCCTTGAACACGTTCCAAAGCTTTCTGGATTTCAGAGCACAATAAATTGTCTTTCTTGTAATTTCCTGGCATTCTGACATTATTTTATTTCACTTGGCATCCGACCACACTTACTTTTTTATGCGCTATATAGCCGTTTATGATCCGTCCTTAGCAATTGTCCAGCAGTGTATATATGATCCTTCATCTTAGCGGCACGCGAGCATCTGAGCCATGTAAACTTGCTTGAATAATTGGGCATACATCTGCCTGTAATATCTTTTTGACTATCATTAGTTCCACGGTAAAGCTTTAGGTTATACACCATTTGCTTGATTTTTTTGTGACACAGTGTTCCGCCATTCAGCTGTACGCCAGCAATGCGGTGAGAGTGACAATCGGAATCAATGACGAAAGTCATTGGCTATACGAATATGTGACGTTATTGGCTTCTCCTCCGAGGCATCTACTACATTGGCTATACGAATATGTGACGTTATTGGCTTCTCCTCCGAGGCATCTACGCCATTAACTGATGCAACAAGTAGCATTTTTGTAAAATGGCAACAAGGGCGATACCACCCAAATTTTTGCCTGCAGCATTGACTGTTTGCTTGGACAATCATGGTCAGACGCCGCTGGTCACAGTCATTCAGCACCACGGGTCTGCCACTGCGCTATCTTCAGTGGGTGGTAAAGCATTCCATGTGGTATTCTCGGTACACACGGGACACCGTGAATCGAGAAATGTCGAATGTTCTCACAACTTCGGAAATTGAACGTGCCATCCGTCTGGCTCTCACTACCATGTCTCGTTCAATCTCCGATATTCCATGTCGGCTTGCCCTAATCCTACTAGCGGTTGTTCAAACTGACTTAAAAGATTACACTTAATCACAAATGGCCTGATGGAAGAATGGTGCTAAAATAGAATATGGGGCAAATTCTTAGAGATCGGAAGCCGACGTCAGACGCCATAAACCGATTTTACATATATATATTTATTTAACGAAACCGGTACAATAACACGAAAGCCGTACCAATTCTTAAAAAAAGAATAACGCATATCCGGGGTTGATCGACGTTTCCCAATATTGTTGTTACTGAGTGGTGCTTTGAGATAATTGAAGTTTCCTCACCCCGCCGTATGTATGTAAGGATACTTCATTGGACATTTCAATACAGACAAGATGACTACCAATTACTCCACTGAAAAATGGTCGTACGCACAACTCACCGACAGCATCGCCTGTCACTGAAACGACAGGTAGATACATGCCGCAAAATATTTTTATTTTAAACATAAATCTACCGCTACAATTTCTTGTTTATTTGATATCGATTTGAATGTTTAAGAAGTTGTACACCAAAGGTTTCGGGTAAGCCAACCCTTCCTTTTGCACCATGTTGAACGAAACTCTTAGCCAAGGCTTCCGTTTTTGGAGATAAAACCTATCTGTTCGACTGTGCAGAAAAACTAATAGTCCGGAAGAAACACGGGCGGTGTCACCGTGTTATATTATCATCTCCGGAGATTGGATTTACAGATGCCAAGTATTCAGTTCAATTTGCCGAAATTTTATTTAAAGAATATTCAGTACTGCAAGTATCTTTTCATTTGTATTTCTTAATATTGTAGTTATAAATAAAGATGCATGTCTTTTTTTTGGGGGGGGGTCTGTCCTAACCTTCTAATGCGCACATTGCCACTTTCTGTAATCGATTCAGTAAGAGATTTCAGTATTTCACTCAAAAAATTATGTATATTATCTGACAAAATGTTTCAGGATTTTTATCCATGGCGACAAATATATCTCCATTGACGCCTTTTGCATGGCTGAATCGCAGAACTGTTAGCGTAAATCTGCGGTGCGACACCTTTTTGTTATGGCCGTGCTTATATTCAGCACAAAATTATATTTACACAGGCAGTGAAGATTTCAAAATTGTATTTCTGAGAAATCTAAGCATTGCTTTTATTTCCACGAAGTATTGATTTTATTCAGCAAAGTGGATACGTAACATGCTTAGTGTTTCTGATAGTCTAGCATTATTTCATGATAAAACCAATATAGATCACAGAAAAAAGAAAATATTACTAAAATGCATGGCACGTATTCCTAGAAAGATAACCGAGTTTCTGACAATGTGACAAGTGCAGTGATTTCTTTTCCTCATAAAGTTCTGTCACGTCCGACTCTCTGGAGGAGAGTTGCAGGCGCAAGTCCATCTCTGCATCCAATCTCTTGCGATAGTTGGATTTAGAGGAAACATAAGTTGAGACGCGCAGATACGTACTGGCAAACAGAAAGAGTATTCTAATCGTTTTCTTTGATGAACATACGTACTAGTTCTTGAATGCTGCTTCGAAATTCGCCGAATAATCGTTTTTCACACGCTGCCTTTTCAGAAGTATCAGATATCAGATCGATAAGATTTTGATATTCACTTGCAGTCATGATGAAATGCTTGCTTTCAACTGCAAAGGAATCTTTTACTCATGTATAATTTTCCAAATTTTCGTGCATTGCGTTTGGGAAGTACTGCATGGGGATATCACTTAAATTTCTTGTAGGTGCTGGGAGAAATATCAAAACTTCTCGTCATATTCACAGATGCTCAAGCTCTTTCATGAAATTGTAAGTGTTGGGAAGCTGTTAACCTCACGGATTCAGAAACATGCAGCCCAACAGCCGCGCCTTTCTCTTGGAACCAATAATTTTGTCAAAGGCCGAGAAAACAGTAGCACTTTTTCCAGCCGCTCTGAAACGGTGCTTAATGAGACGCTTTCCTCATTGGTCACCTCTCAAACGGTGACCAATGATGGAAGCGCGCATTTCAGTTTCCCGTTGAAACTGCGGCACTAAATGTTTTTCTCGAGACGGCCACCGCCCTTTTGAGGGGAGCAACAAGAATGCGTGAATATTCTTCCCATATCTTCACAAAAAATCTTCAATAACTGTGCATGAAGTGGTTGGGATTTTATAAAATCGATTATTTGCACAGAATCATCGATGGCAGTTCTAAGAGAAGTAGGCTCCTTTTTCGTATCACCTGCGTGCCGGGAAAGAATATAATAGATACGGTTGGAATTTTTGGCTTTCAATTTGATTCTGAAACTGCACCTGCATATTTCCCAATCATTGCTGTCGCACCGCCTGCGCAAATCGCAATAGCCCTGTCCCTCGATAAGCAATTTACTTAAAAAAATATTCAGCAGTTCAAAGATTTCAGCTACTGTCTTTTTGAAGGGCAATGATTCACATCATACCATGCCCTCCTCCAGTGAATGTTGATCTTCATGTGGCACAAACACGAAAAGTACCGCTAGTTCTACCACGTCGGTAGATTCGTCCATTTGCAGAGCAAAATCTCGGCTCCTGAATTGCAGAATTAACTCCTTCTTCACGTTATCTGCTTGGTCATTAATACGTTAAGACACTATGTCATTTGGTATTGGCACGAAGAAAATTTGTTTAGCCGAATTTTCATCCATCACACATTTAACTAAGGTTGAACTAATATCTCCCCTGTTATGTGTTCGCCTGCCAGAGCTATACGGTTAGTAATAGCTCTGGCAGGCGAACACATAATTGTATGGAATGCCTCGGTTGCCTTTCGTTCGCAGTATGAGTACGAGATGGATGAAACATAAGTTATTTATTCTATAACAATTCCATCCCGTTAGTGTGCAAAAAATCTGACATCATAATTTTGCAATACGAATGCACTGTTTGGAAATAAAGGATCTGTTTAGATGGAGACATGGGCTACTTGGAAAAGTTAGGTGGCGTAAAACACTGAGAATTATCATTAGCGTCTACAAATCTGAAACAAAGGAAACATTCATGATATCTACGTTTTTTAAAGGTAAAGTCACGAGTTTTGGTTCCAGCTGCACATTGTTCTTTCTTCACAGTAAACGTACAGGTCCTGGTCTAGAATAACCTTGCGGAATTATGTACAGGGTTTTTTTAGTGTAAGTTTAACTACCACCGTGAGCAACTCGCAAACAGAACATCAATGCCTCACCGGGATTCGAACCCGGACCCATATCGGACGAATGATCAGAAGCCATTGCTTCGAACACTGGGCCACCAGGGGTGCGTACAGGTTGCGTTTGTTGTTGTTAAAATCTGTCGCAGTTTCGAATTAAAACATATGTAACCCCATGTGTAATTGATTTCATTTCACCTAAACATTCTGGCATTTAATCTTCGGCATTACTTATAATATTGATCCTCAATCATGGTGTCAAGAGCAATCAAGAAGAAAATACGGATTACACTATATAATACAAATTTTGAAGATGACAATCCGATTTTTGATGAAAGTATGACAAGGATAGGAAGTCAGATAACATCCGAAAATTTGAAAATTTCATTGTTCTGGAAAGGGGCTGCACCCGCGTGTCCCAGATAGCGCCCGGGTATGCTAACCACTACACCACCAAGAACGACCAAGTCTCAAGTTTCCGATTCATTTGAATATGACCTTCACTGGATTCGATAGTCGAAGCAACCGGTGCTCGACGTAATATCCGGGCGCTATCTGGGAGACACGGATTCGAGTCCCGCTCCAGGACGATGAAATTTTCAAGTTTTCGGATATTATCTGACTTACCAACCTTGTCACATTTACACCAAAAATCGGATTGTCATCTTCAGAATTTGTATTATATTGTGTAATCCCGTATTTCTTTCATTATTTATCTGCTCCTCCGCGCAACCACGGGATATGATTCTTACTCTCTAGACCCTAAACATGAATGCCCGTTCGTTGCTTTTTTTTTTTTTTTTTTTTTTTTTTTTTTTTTATTATTGGAGGTTTAACGACCACCGTGAGCAACTCAATGGGCTATAAGCAGTCGCCCGTCCCTAATTTAGGGTCACTGGTTCCAGGGAAGGGAGAGAGCCAGTGCCGTAAGACAAACACAACATCCATGCCTCGCCGGGATTCGAACCCGGACCCCGTTCGGACGAATGATCAGAGGCCATCGCTTAGACCACTGCGCCACCGGGGCGGCGTTCGTTGCTTCGATAAACGAATAATGTGATGGTTATATTCATATTAATCGGAAATTTAAGACTTGGTCGTTCTGGGTGGTGTAGTGTTTAGCATACCTGGGCTCTATCTTGGTGACGTGGATTCGATATCGCTCCAGTACCATGAAAGTTTCAAGTTTTACTAGATCATCTGACATACGATCCTTGTCATATTTACACCAAAAATCAGATTGTCATCTTCAAAATTTGTGTCAACAACAATTTATTCAATTTGGATTGAGGTCGTGACTAAAGAGGAAGAAATTTGCTTTGTATTATCTGAGATTTTTATAGGAGCTTTGAAGCTCCATTTCTAGGAGTTCCACGGATTGTAATAATTGTTACAAACCAATCTTTTATCTGCTTTTATATTTTACATTTTTCGAATAAAATTTTGAAAATAATTTCATAACTCTGAATAAAGTTGAATATAAGTGAATTAAAGTCTCAAAATATTTCAAGAGTTTATTTTAGAAAACTAAAACCTTTCGACGTAATCTAATTTTCCTCTTTCTCTGGGTCGAAAGTTGAGACCAAAAATGTATTTTTTCATGTTTTAATGCTATCTGAATATTATTTTGCTTCAAGAACGAGTACGCGTTGACATCACCGAAGACATTTCAGAGCATCCGAAAAATTCTCCTTTTAAACGCGGAACGAACAACAGTATGTAAATTCTACAATAGTGTTCAAAAATATATATACACTGGCAGAAAGTGAAAAAAGAACACCAAGAAAGAGACGTCTGATACCAACGAAATTTATATAGCATAATAACGGAATACGGAGGATAACGTGATCAAAACATTATGGTAAAATAAAGCTGTATTTGCTGGTAAACTGAAAAATAGCATTTGCATGTAACATGGTTAGTACGAGGTTGAACCGCCATGAACTGCGTCACACTGTGCAATTCTGGCATGGAGTCTGTCGTACAGATGTTGGATGTAAGTTTGGGGTATTGAGTTCCAAGCATCCTCAACCTGGACGCGTAAATTGGGGATGGTCGTGGCTGTCCGTGGAGACCGGATAAGTCGTTGTCCCATACAATCCTACATGTGCTCAATTGGGGACAATCCGCTGAACGTGCAGGCAATGGAGTTTGTCTCACACCCTGAAGTGCACGTTGCGTTGCCCGTGCCGTGTGTGGGCGTGCGTTATCTTGCTGGAAAACACCACGATGGACCGACCTTACAAATGGCACAACAACGGACTGAAAGATGTTGTTGATGTGGGAGGTGCTGTTTAACGTACCCGGTACACACACTAGTTGTGTACGGGACTGATAGCTGATCGCTCCCCACAACAGAAGACCAAGTGTAGGCGCTGTGTGTCGCTGGCGGATGCAAGAAGGGTGGAGGCGCCCGCTGTGCGTCTGCGAACACGCACACGGCCATTGGAGGATCCTAAGCGGAATCTGCTTTCATCGCTGAACACGACAGATCGCCATTGCGTTCTCCAGTGCAGAAGTTGGCGACACCACTGCCGCCGTTCCTCACGGTGGGCTGAAGTCAGAGGTACACATGCCAGAGGCACACGTGCACGTAGTCCTGCATCCAGTAGACGGTTGCGGATTGTTCGCACAGTCGCCTGAGGTGCAACGGCAGCTCGTATTTGCGTCGCAGTGGATGTTATGCTTGACAACGCCACGCTTCTTATGCGTCGATCGGTCCACTCATCAGTCCGTCTGTGACTCCCGGTTCCACGTCTTCTCGTGTGGGAATGTTCCTCTCACCATCTACGCCACCATCGTACCACCACCGATACTTCCCATCCAATTCTCTCCGGAATACGACGATACGACCACCCGGCCTCGCAGAGTCCGACTAGACGACCTCGCTCAAAGTCCGATAACTGCTGAAACCGTACACGTCTTCCATGTCCAGGCATTGCAGCTTCTTCAGGGTCTTCGCACATGTCCGTACGCCGACGACTGATTACATTCACTTCGCCGTACACCTTAAATACCACCGACGATAATTTTCATATTATGCCGTGCTGTGGCGTAAGCGCTGACCGGTTGGTCCCGAAATTAACATCACACCTACGTAAACTCGACCCCATTAAGATATGTAAATTTCATGATCGTCCGCCAATTCCATCTTGGTGTTCTTATTTTACTTTCCGGCAGTGTACATTCTGTAAGATATACCTAGCAGACAACTATTCTATGGAGCTGAATAAAGTGTTACAATGTTCCCAGATGTGAAAATGATGAGCACAGGCAAGTGCCCATAGCGAAATTTGCATATCAGTGAGCAAACTGCTTCTTGTGATATGTAAATTAAGTTGAACAAAGTTTACAGGAACGGTAGTGGCAATTGTAGTTGACGGAGCTTCTAAGAAGGGTTCCAGAGGCTGCCTATTCTCTCCCTCTGTCTCGCACACCGGTATTTCGCTTTGTACGGTTACACTGGATAGAAATAACCACCGCAGAGTAGTTTTCGCAGTTCAGTCAGCAATTCAAAACTCTGTTTGGTGTCACGAAAGCCTGGACAAGATCGGTCAAGGCAGACTCCTCGTAAGGAATTTTATGCATTTTTCAACGCACGGCATCATAAGTCATATGTACGTATGCAATTGTTTTCCGTGCTCTTCTACCACCGGAACTACAACATCAAAATGAAAAAAAAAATTGAAGGCTTAATGAAACGAGATTTTATGTCAGGAAAATTATGGTTTGCAGTTCGATAACAGCATCTACCTGTACATTTCTCTTGAATAGGTGCATGCAATATCGTTTACGGAACCCAGGCTAGTAAGCCCGTGTTCCTTTTACAGAAAACTCGAGTCTAGGAACGGATGACCTTCAGCATGCAACTCGAGGTTACATCGAATTCAATTTGTTCCTACAAACGTCCGGTAAGGAATGTCCTTCCGAGGCAGTGATATGCTCGGGTCGGGGGTGGCTTTATGTTCAACGGCCGCACACCATACGAGGTGTTTGCAGGAGACTAATTAAATTTTGAGCGCTATAAATACGACATCTGAGAGCCTTATGTCAGACTGTTTCGTGGAGCTGATGATCCGCATTTCTTTTTAATTGATAACAACCTTCGGCTGCACACAGCTCAGCTGGTCAACTGAAAACTTGAAGAGAGAGAATGCTCAAGGTTTGGATATGTCAGCTAGATCTCTTGGCCTGAACCGCATATAACATGTCTGGGATTATCTGTGATACCGTGTAGTAGCTCCTGAGACCCTTCCGAGAACTCTTCGAGATCTAAACATCGGCTTCTACGAGGGATGGCAATTTTTGGCTCCAGAGTTCATCAAGAACCTGGTCATAAGAATGTATCGTCGTTGTTAGAGTTGTCTGTCCATACGAGGCAATCAGATTCCTTCAGATAATTTTAGGTTAAGATCTTACGTCTCACTTTGGTGACATTTGCGACTGTTACACTGCATTCGAAAAATATATGCAAGTCTGTCATTATAAAATGTTGATTCCCCTTACTAATGCATTTCTCTTGATGCTGCTGCTACGTATTAAATGTCCCTATTTTATCGCTCCGGATTTCTTCCTGACTTTAGTTTTAGGCACTAGCGTATGTACGTCAAGAGAAATATCCAGGTATCTTTGAATGCAACATTTTTCTTCATTTTCTTCTCAGATGGTCTCATTAAATGTGAATGTAGAATATTTTTCTTTCGCGCGGTATTTAAATTTTGTTCAAATATTCCACCAATAAAGACCCATTCTTTCTAAAATATTAGTTTTCTAACCCAACTGTAAAAATCTCTTTGTTAGGCTGCATTCGCAGGGTAATACAGCAACCAGGATGATTTATACTTATTCGCCAACGAACTAACATCCATGTTCCCAACTATCAGGCGCACGATATAATTTGAAGTTAATAATAGTTTACCTTACTTGGATATTCTTATCCGTAAGAACTTTAATCTTAACTGTATTACCACTTGCATATATAGAAAACCCTGTCATACACCTGTTTTAATAACTTTTCATTCATCGCACCCTAAAGAACATACGTTGAAAGCATTATTCTATTTGTTTAGAAGAGCTCACTCACATTCATGCACCACTGAATTATTTGAGCAAGAAGTTAACTATATTTTTGGTTAAGCTGAGCAATACGAATTTCCTAAATATGTGATTAGCCATGTGTTTAGAAAGGTCAAATATGACCTGCATACTATCCTGTCAAGAAACACCAACTACTGTTCCATATATGTTGGTCTTATGCAATATAATCCACCTTTAACGAGAACCTTAAACTATGTAAACCATAAGGATTAAAATTTGGGTCACGTCACAAAACTTGTTTTCTGTAGTTCGTAAGGATCGTGAACGGAATAGCAAAAAAAGACAGTGTGTTATTTACAATATCCCTCTGGTTAAGGTAACTACAGGACAAACAGCCTCTAATCATATGGGTTCTGCAAAACGTAATCTAGGATTACGAATAAAACAACATAAATACAATATTAAAACAGGCATTTATTGTACATCCCTTGCCAAATCTGTTACCCCGCACGGGGATAACTGGTTTTCCAGTTATTTGGGGAGCGGCGCCCCCACGGCCCGAGCTGACCTTGTGACTGGTCAACATCTGTTGTCATGCCACCGCCTGTTTTTTGTTTTGGTGCTGTTGGTGTTTGCAGGGACGGCTGTTCATCCAGCTGTTGGGGAGTCGCGGCCCCACGATCCCGAGCTGGTCTTGTGTCTCGCTTTTTCTCCACTGGCTAGTTGCCCGTGTTGTATACTTTACCTAATCGCTACCACGTTATGTACTAACACCCCGGTCTTGTGGTTTTGTTACCCCCCACCACTAACTGTTTTATATTAACCGCTCAGTTCGTAGGTTGCTGAGATTCCGTTTAGGTTCCCTTCCAGGATTTGTCTTCTTTGGATTTCTTTTCTCCTTTTAACTGGTTTGGGTGCTAGACCTACCTGCATGTTTGCCGCGTGCGGAGACCCGTGAGGCGGAAATTTGATGTCTGGCGGCTGAGGTCGCAGGAGACCGGATAAGTGCCTCCTGTGTGCCAACACTCCTCTTCGACCCCGGCTTCGCTGTAAACGGGAGGCTAGAGACTAACCCACCTCTAGTCAGAAGTCTTGTACCAAGTTGTGTGCAGGGCTTTAGCGGCTTTTTTGTCGTATAGCACGGCAGGGTGAGCCCGGGGCTGTGGGATCATGCCAAAGGCGTTGGCATGACGGTACCCGGAGGCCGAAGTGTCCGCCGAGTGCGTGTGATCACAGCCAACGGACTATATCTGCAACGTATAAGCTCCAGAACTGTGTCCAGCGTCATTTTCTTGGCTTGCAGACCTCCAGTTCTCCCTTGTAGGGCTCGGTGGTGGGTGGAGTAGTCTGCAGACGAATCCTTCTCCTTTTTTCCATGGGTAAACCCAAAAACAAACGCTCCAAATTCAAGTCACCTGAGCAAATGATCGATGACAACGACTCTCCTTCGTCTTCTCAACCTACCAAGTCTCATACCCTTAAACGATCTTTAGACCATGATCTGGACCAAGAATGTGGAACCTCTTCTTCGGCAGCTGTACCAGTCGCTCCGAAGCGTCGTCTCCCTCGATTGTTGTGAATACGCATGCTACACACTTAGTTGTAGAATCCATCGATCCGAATGAGAGACTGTCCACCAGATCTCCATTCTTCATTTCTAAAGCTTTGGACGCTGCAGTTGGCCCCTTGAAGTCTGTGAGGAAGCTTCGCTCTGGGGACCTGCTTGTCCAAACTTGCAGTGTTTCTCAGAGTAACACTTTTCTGCACCTCACTAGTCTTCAAGGCATTCCTGTAAAAGTGACACCTCACCCGTTTCTTAACACCTCTCGGGGTGTTATTTCGGAGTTTGATCTCTTGCCATGCAGTGAGGACGAATTGGTGACTGAACTTGCAGATCAGGGTGTTATTGCTGCACGTCGTATGATGTTCCGGCGCGATGGTTCTTTGATTAAGTCAAAAAATGTCATCTTGACTTTTAACTCCCCGAAAGTTCCGACCGAAATCAAGGCTGGCTACTTGGTCTGTGGAGTTCGCCCGTACATTCCCAGTCCTCTGCGCTGTTTCAGGTGCCAGAGGTACGGGCATTCCCAACGTTTCTGTAAGAGTTCCGCTCGTTGTGCAAATTGTGGCTCCAGTGAACATGACGGGGATGGTTGCATTTCTGCGGCCTGCTGTGTTAACTGTGGTGAGGCCCATGCAGCTTACTCCCGCAACTGTATGAAATGGAAGGACGAGATGGCGATCCAGCGCCTCAAGACCCTGGAAGGCCTCTCGTACCCTGCTGCCAAGGCCAAGTTGGGTATACCCACCACCCGACAGCGTACTTTTGCCGCAGTAGTTCAGTCTCTGCCACAACCCGTGCAGCCCTTTGTTCCGCGCCCTGTAGCTCTCGCCGCCCTTGCCAAGCGATCTACAGCTGACCAAGCGACACAGGTGTTTTTCCCCGAGCTCGAGATTTTTCGAATACCTGATTCTGGGCCTTCTCTTTTGCAGCCGACCGTCTCTTCCAGTTTCCATCCGAAAGCCTGCACGTGCGGAAGACCCGGCCCTCAATCCGCAAAGGTGTGCAGTGTCCATCCAACTGTCTCGGCCTCAGCGAGGTCCCCACCCTCAACCAACATTATAGAGGAACATAGGGGAGGAGAGTGACAGTTCGTCCCCAGCCTCAAACAACATTGCAGAGGAACATGGGGGGAGGAGAGTGACAGTTCGTCTCCGCCCTCTGCCAGCATTGCAGAGGAGTGTGGGGGGAGGAGAGTGACTCATCCTTTGTGTAGTTGTGTTTAAAAAAATATATATATATATATGTATATAATTCTAATAGTAAATTAATAAATTTTTATATAAACCTAATTAACTACCTTGTCTTCACAGCTTTCATCATACTCTTTTTCAACTTTTACCAAGCCTGTCTACTCTTAATCATTTTCCACGTTTTTAAAAATCTGTGGCTGATAGTTCTTTGTCTGGCGCTCTTTGGCCAAACCTGGCCCTTGCGCCAATAAAATCCAGCAACCAACCAACCAACCAACCAAATCTGTTATCCAAAATGATTTTAATCCCGACTGGAGTAATGCTGGAATAATTAACACAATGGTAGTACGTAAATTTTATGTATTACTGATGGCAGTGGAATGTGTTTAAAATTACACTGTGAGCAAATGTTCCAACAGTGCACATGAGACATGAGAAACGTTTAGCTACGTTTGGAGTTGCACGGCAATTCCTTTTCTTAAAACTCATTGAAGAAATTCTGACCGAATTAATATAATTCAAGTTACTCAGTATGACTAATGTCACAGTCTTTCCGAACGCATACTGATATACGAAATTTAGCTGTTCGTAATTTTGTGAAGTTTAAGTTTGATACTGTGCTTTACAAGTTTGAAGAACTTAGAATAACTTTTCCAAATTTTATTGACATTATACCGAAAAGTTCGTCGTCATTTGTAACACATTTTTTTTTGTAATAAACTGCTGCTTTACTTAGTTCAGTAAGAGCTTCCGTTTTTCGAAAAAGAACCTCGTGAAGAATATCCGAATAGAATTTTACGCATTACAAATCATCCGTTTCTGATAGCAGTGTATTGCCAATAACAGGACCTATAATTTAAGAAGCTTACCTATGATACGCAAACGCTAACAATTACTGCTTCAGGGAAATGGAACAAATTTTTTTCAATTCCATTTTATAATTAGTGCATCTGATTTTTGAAATTCTTCCCTGATGTTTCGGTAAGACTTGTCGAATATCCTTCGCGATGAGTGTCTAACCGCATTAAAGAATAATATAGTATCTTTTTGGAATATAAAATACATCAGAAACCTTAAATTCCCCTAGTAAAAAAAGTACATAAATAATTATTTTCTCTTCGAAACCTGTAAACTTTTAACAGCTTGATAATACACTCATGAACAATGAAATTTGCGCAACAAGAAGAAGGAATCGGATTGATCTGAAAATTTATGGACGTAATGATCTCGATAAATGATACACATTATGGCAAAAACATAGCTGCAGGATAATTACAGAGGGATTTCTCGCACGCAGTCCGGTTATTTTCAACGGCGCGTCTCACCGCCTCGTGTTGCGATACATGCTGCAATGCGGTGCGGCTTGGACGCTATAATGAATATAGCTTCTACTAAGCTAATTATAATGCATTCAACTTTTACTAATAAGCTTCTTCTAATGGTTCTAATGGTTGTTGTTTGTTAATTATATCATGAATAAACTTTCCTGCTAGTAGTGTAGTAATAATAATGAACAAGCTTTTAACTGCTAGTAATGTTGTAGTAGTAATTAAGATGAATAAAGTCTTAATGCTAGTTGCTAATAATAACAACTAATGAAATAAACCTAACAGCCAGACAGAGGTCTGACAGTACTATGAACTGAGCAAAACGTACTTACTAAGACAATCTTTTATTTGGTAAACTTCTATTATTTATCCACACTCACTTCATCGGTCACACAACTACTCGATATCTGGCCCTCACATAAACGAAGATCTCTTTACACACGAAACAAAGCTCTCACGCACATAAACAACCGCTCTCCACATAAACAAACGCTCTCTCTATACAACAACAGCTCTCCTTAGGTATCGTTGAACGAGCCTATTTATACTGGCTACCACCACGTCATGACTTACACTCATTGCCAGATCTCATTCAGCGGAAGAAATAACATCTCGTTCAGTAATAAGATAATTTACATAGTAAAATAAAATAACCAGAGATAGTAAAAATCAAAAAGGAAAGTGAATCTAGAGTATACGTTACAACGCGAACAGACGCCTGGTGTTGTCCTGAGGCATACTGAACTACACGAGTTGGATGGTGCAACACGGCGGCACCTGGCGTTTCAACCGGTCCCACACATTTACGATAAGGGACATGTCTGGGGAGCCGACATGACGTAGGCAATCCTGGGCAACGTGAGCCGTGTGTGGGCTGGTATTATCCTGTTGGTATAGCGCACCTGGAATCCCAAGCAAAAATGGGAGCACTTGGGGCCGTAGGATCTCATCAAAATACCACTAGCCAGTCAAAGATGCACCTACCACTACTAGAGTTGATCTGCTATCGTAGGTTATGGCTCCCCAGACTAAAATGCCGGTAGCGGGGGAGGTGCGGCTCTCGATAGTGATCCGAGGACCTCCAGACAAGAACACGATGATCACCTCTCCCCAAAACGAAGCGGCACTCATCGCTTAAGACCACACGTCTCCAGTCTGTGCCGTTCAACGTCGCTCTGGCCTGGCACTACTGCAAACGGAGCCAGCGATGTTCTCGATGTTCTGGTGTTAATCGCAGCACACGTAAGGGACGCTGGGATCGCAGATTCGCTTCCGCGGGTCATCGGGAAATCGTTCGTAAGCGCACAGTAGCCGTTGCATCTGCCTGTGTAGTTGACCGGGTTCCCTCGGGATCCGTACGTTCCTGGTGCACTATCCGACAATACGGTATGTCGGGTGGTTCTCCTGGTCCGTCGGGAGCAGTTCCGCCGTGTGGCAAACGTCACGTGTCCACTGCGTCGAACACAGTTGGACGGTAAGGTCAGAATGATCCACGTAACGGCTGTACGACGGGCTGGCTACGTTACGGTGTTCAACCCGATGATCAGGCCTCTCTCAAAGTCCGTAAGTTGCGTACATCTATGTCTCTGGCGTCTATTCGGCATTTTTGTCAGTCTGTACTTTTGCCAGCGTCGGCCGGTGCTTTTCGGTTTCAGGGGCATCGCCCATAGGATGGTTTATAAGGATGCCCGTTCGTGCTTGCAGAGCGACAACAGGGTGTGCGGCCATGTGCAATCGTACCAAACGTGGATCATTTGCATAGCAGCACGCACTCTAGCTATTTGCAGGGTTTTACTGTTGTTGCATGTTTTCTTTTTGGTGCGCAAATTCCATTTTTCGTGACTGTATTTTAGAAATAAATAATAAACTGAAAAAGTTTTAGAACTTCTCCGTCCTAAGAGAAGATGTTTCATTTTATACCACCTTTTTTTTCATTTTGAACTAAATGTTGTATTTTAACAATGTCTTAAGTCAATGTGCATAGTAAAGTTTTATTTTTCAGTATAATAGGTTGAAAAGAAATTCTATATAGCAAATATCTGTACTGCAGGTGGGATGTTGTTGCCAAATGTATGTTTTGAAAGGCATTCGATGCCCAATGAATGTTAATCATTGTTTGGAAAATCTACAACTTTATATTATTTTTTTACTAGAAATAATGTGTAACTCAAGTTTGCGCTTGTTAGACAGCATTGCTTATCTGAATCGAAAAAAATTACAGCACATGAAAAAACAGTTGATGCACAGTTTAACATTAGAAGTTAGATCAGAGTTGCGGCATTTTTATCATCATGTGTTCCAAAAACATTTTTTTAAATAAAAAATGTAACAAAAATCTGGCAAAATATTTTCTGCGGTAAACCTCTCTAAATTTGAATTCTCAAAAACTCGAGACGATACCTATACAAGGAAAATATCACACAAACAACACATAAATATTTTGGCACTCATTTGCTGAAAATTCCGTTTCAGGGTGTTCATTCTTGATTCTTGAATTTTTAATAATAACTTATTTATTGATACCCATGTTGCACTTCATATAGTTTCGTGAGACTTCGCCACATGTCTTTTATGGTGAATATGTTTGATCAACTGGACAATGAAGATTCTTTTTAAAATAATTTCTTGACATTAAGTATAAACTGTGCGTTAATGATATTAGTTTAAAACCCTCGTATTTTCAAGAACAAGAAAGAACAATCCTTCGAAAACAATTCTGAGTTGTTTCAATGATTTAAAATAAAAAATATGTGACTCAACCAAGGAAATGTTAAAGGGTGAAACACAATGGTCCCAGTCCAAGGAATGTGAACGAGATACGAAGTTTTATTTTGGTATGGAAAAAATATCCTTGGCCAAAGTTGGGTCGAAGTATGAAATATTAGAAAACTAATCTAAAATTCTGTTTTCACACATAACGGCAAACGTTCGAATTTATCTATACGTATTAGTCCTTAAGACGCTTAATGCTAACCGTATTCAAAAATCAACCACTGTTATATGCAGCGTCACACAATTGAGCATTGTGTTTCTATTTCTATTTGGGGGATTAACAAACACAGAGATAGACTAGATGGACTATAAACGTTTGCCCGTTCTTAATATAGGACCAGTGGTTCAAGAAAGCGAGACACATAAGGCTATATAACAAACAAAACATTCGTACTTCACCGGGATTTGCACCTGGACACATTTCAGATGTTTGTTAAGAAGTCAACGCTTAGATCACTACTCCTTCGGGGACGGCACACAAAGTCATTTTGAACTCTCAAGAATGTTCTAGAGAAGGCAAATGCTGCATTCCGCCTCGTGAGAAATAAAGCGCGCATTTAGGTTTATGTTCGGATACATGCTTGCTTTCAGGCTTAATGGTAGCACGTGCTGCCATTGAAAAGTAACGATACTTCTGAAAATTGGGCCTGTAACTTTTGCGCGTCACGGAGTAAGATGACGAAGCCCCGGCGCACCCAGAAAATATCGATGTTCAGCTGACAATACAGAAGGCTGTTCACTTCTCCGCAGTGAACACATTTTTAATCACGTCTTATCATTTTGAAATCGAACAATGAGGATTTCGAGAATATTCTACGAACATTTTTTTTAAAGCCGAAAAAGTGAACAGCCTTTTTCTGTATTGTCGAGTGAGTATCGGTGTTCTCTAGAATATGCAGGTGCTTGGAATTTCAAAAAATATATAAACAGTGAATATATAAACTGCCCCAGATACTCGGAAATGTCTTAGAAAATGGAGATCGAAAACATATAAAACCCAACAGCAAGGGTCTGTTCATGCACAACATAATTTATTCACATTAAAACGTTCAAGAAATGGTCAGGGAAAAGTTTACATTAGAACCTTCTGTGTTTGAAGGTAGAAAACCATATCGATCCAAATGAAATGAGAATAACACGAGGATTTCCTTTTTCACAGTCACTTCTATGAATGTTTCTTGATTGAGATGTCACGCGCCCATAGCTTAATGATGGTAAGATCATTAAAGTCCTTTTCGAGTTTTCGAGTAGCAGCCCTCACAGAGAAGATAAAGAGAACAAAATGATCTGATGTCCAGGACGATGTCTGCCGTAGGTCCACTGAAGAACGTTCGAAGCACGGATCTTCTTGCCCGCGAAGAATAATGTCAGGCATTATGATAAACAATAAGGATATTATCGCATTGTGTCAAATTGTCTCACTGTCCCTTAAAATGTTGTATCATAATAATCTGGCATTATTATTTCCGGGCTAAAATACAATTTTGTGCTCACCTTCAAAGCATATTCATTGCCGTATACTAGTGATTCGTAAAGCTTTCTCTTCTGCAAAAACTTTGAACCAAATTTAAAGGGGATAATAATGGCTTACAAAAACATCAAATTTAAATTTAGATTGTGTAATTTTAAGATATTGAAACGTATTACATATAATTATAGAGAATCGATTATGGGAAGCCTCAGATTATAATCGAAGGATGCTAATGTCTTCCAACGGAGCTCCTTGCGATTAAGGAGGCTCTGGTTTGCACCGGCACCCAACTGTGCGATAGAACTCTAATTACGTATTCGGACCGCCAAATTGCTCTGAATACATTAGATGGATATCGTAGCCGAAATCCCGCAGTCAAGGAAATCAACACCAAATTAAGGCTCATGAGTACTGATAGATTAAGCGTTCATTATGTCCAAAGCCTTGTTGAAACCCGGGGAACGAGCGTGCAAACAATTTGGCAAGGAAGCCACAACACCTGGAAGGGTCGAAACTCCAACCAAAATTCCGCTTGAAGGCGTGCGAATGAAAATGCTTGTTGCCACTGTGGTGGAAAGGCAGAAAAGATTGGATGAAGATAACACTGGAGGAAGGATGTGCTCAATCTTTCCCCGCGTCTCGTTGACAAGGGAGCGCTGTACTTGTTTCCTTTAATAAACATACACGGACCATGTCATCATCCCGGAATATTACCGTCGGTTTGGAATTAAAGCGAGATGCCACTGTGGATCTAAAACTTCAGACATGTGTGACTTAATTTTTAATTGCATTTCCCTTTTAGGCAAGAGGAAGATTGTTCTACCAGAGGCAGAGGAGATTGAAGAAAAATGACCTTTCCTTAGGTCACCATCTGCGGGGCAAGACTTATCAAAATGATCAAGGAAGTCATCGCTTCAGATGAGATCATCTTCCCCAAGATAGATGAAGTTAGGTACTCGCATGATGATTGGAGTTCAGAAGAAAAGGATACAGACGAAGAAAGGCACTTCTTTCCAGAATCCTAGAAAAGGAAAGACAATTCAAATTATGCAGCACCCCATTCATTGTACCATACAACAATCCCCATCACCCTGTAAAAAAGCATCATCACCCTTTGTAATTTCGTAAGGGAAAGTGTTACATCATTTTCGATGCTAGATTTCGTTTTTGTGCTTGTTCCTGTGAACGTAAAGAGCGAATCAGTATCAAAGAAAAAGAAAACTGTTCGTGGGGTAGGAAAATCATCCCAGTGGTTCCCACCCTTTTAAACCTCCGCCCAACAATACCTTGCACAACGAGGCTCAGGCAGGTTGAGTACGGTGATGGCCTTGGCCAGGATCAGCCTGTCGCCCGTCTGATCCTGGCCAGTTTCTCGAGCTTTCGGGTCAGTCTTATAGGGTTACCTCCGCAGCGCCTTCAAAATTCAAGATCTGAATGAGGTCCATTTTTTCTTGCGGCTCCAGTTTCATGGCAGAGCAAGTCGAAGTTATCAGTTCTTACTAAGTAATAATGCTGCCGCTCTGTGTGACCCTTACCGAGAAAAATAAAAAATAAATTCGTACTCAATCCTAAGCATTTTGCCTTTATATAATATGTCTTATCCAACTAAATGCCATTTATTCGTAGGACTTCAAAGATGCAAAGTAATAAAAAGTTGGAAGTAGGAAAGTTTAGTTTTATATTTTTGATATAAAATAAACTAAAAAATCCCTTTGTTATTTGATTAAAGAGATAATTCATATATCTGCAGTTAATTCCACTCGTAATGTTTTCCATACAAATTATATACACTGCCGGACAATTGCTAAGGACGGATGACAATGGCAACGATAGCAACCATAAAATGGAAGGCAGGAAAATGTGGAAATTAGCATAAGTGCGAGATACAGTAAGACGTGTTGTGCGTATGCAAATTTTGGATTGCCGAACTTGTTCGTGACGTCATAGCGCTGATAAGAGATATAAAGAATTTGACGCGTATTGACCGTTGTTGTTCAAACGCAAAGTTGAAAGGGAAAGAATCAATTGACGAACTTGCAATTTTCAGTATGTCTTCCCGACATCACCTAGATGATTTTACGCGTGGCCGTATTATTGGCAAGATTGAAGAAGGGAGAAAAATAACAGATGTTGCCAGGGAGTTCGACGTCAGCCACAGTGTTGTTTCAAGGCTTTGGAAATCATTTCAAACAAATGGAGAGGGTAGCAAACGTCACGGGGGAGGTCGTGTTCGTAGTACGACACCTGCAGAAGATCGGTACATAGTGCTATCAACAAAAAGACACCGGCGCAGCACAGCTAGTGAGGTAGCAAATCAGTTTATGGCTGCTACTGGCAAGCGGATCTCCCGAAAAACTGTCGCCAGACGTTTGCATGAAGGAGGACTATACGCCCGCCGTCCTGTTGTGTGCATCCCATTGTCCAGACGTCACCGTACCGCCCGTTTGCAATGGTGCCATCAACATCGCAATTGGACTGATAACGACTGGT
This sequence comes from Macrothele yani, assembly GCA_039090855.1. Taxonomy (NCBI): domain Eukaryota; kingdom Metazoa; phylum Arthropoda; class Arachnida; order Araneae; family Macrothelidae; genus Macrothele; species Macrothele yani. Next base: position 140,571,030 of record CM077015.1, read on the forward strand.
CTGCTGTCCTCTTCTCAGATGAGAGTAGATACAGTATATCGTCTGATTGTCGACGACAACTGATCTGGCGTGATAGTGGTACTGCATATTGTCCTGCAAAACATACAGGAAAGGGACCTATATCCGACATGTAGTGTCATGGTATGGGCTGGCATCATGATCAATGGCCGTACGTCCCTCTATGTGCTTCCAACTGGGACTATGACTGGCCAACGATACATTAATGATGTTCTGCTACCTCATGTTCGCATGTTCCGTGGTGCTGTCGGTGATAGATTCATTTTCATGGACGACAACGCAACATGTCATCGAACAGTCGCTGTCCAGGAGTGTCTTGAGAGCGAGGATATTCAACGCCTCGTATGGCCAGCACGTTCTCCAGATCTGAATCCCATTGAAAATGTGTGGGATGCTTTGGGGAGGAGTCTTGCTGGTCGCCAATGCCTTCCAATAAACAAGGACACCCTCATCCGCGCACTGACAGAGGAATGGGATAAATTACCCCAACAGCTGTTTGATAATGTTGTGCAAAGCATGACACGACGTGTGGAATCTTGCATCGCCCTCCATGGTGGCCATATCCCGTATTGCCATCTTACGCCGGAACACCTGCGGACGGTAATTGCATTTTTCACGTTTACGTATTCTGCACAAAATGGCCTGTTTGTCCCTTGAACACGTTCCAAAGCCTTCTGAATTTCAGAGCACAATAAATTGTCTTTCTTGTAATGTCCTGGCATTCTGACATTATTTTATTTCACTTGGCATCCAACCACACTTACGTTTTTATGCGCTATATAGCCGTTTATGATTCGTCCTTAGCAATTGTCCAGCAGTGTATAATTTTGTCTTGTTTCGTGTTTCTAATATTCCTAAAGCAAAGGTCTTCGATATTTCCAGTAATTTAACGGGAACAAAAGTTATTTACAAAATTGATTTCCAAAAGTTTGAATAATATGAGCAACATTTCAGGTTCCCTGAGTGTTTGCAGTTTCTTAGTATATTCACATATACACTATCTACCAACAAGTAATTGGACACATCTTCAATCGACGATATCTGCTGTCCTGATACACGTCACGGCCGTCGCCGTTAAATATCGTGAGGGAAACAACAATGCATCCAGTCGCATGCAAGATGCCACGCAGTTCGGAGCTCTCTCATTTCGAGAAAGCTGTAATCGTCAGGTATCACAGAAATGGTAGATCCATACGTGACATATCTAGCGAATTGAAGTACCCAAAATCTACAGTGGCCTACGTAATTGGCAAATGGAAGATGAGAGGTGACTGTCGGAATGAGCCCCTACCAGGCAGACCCACAAAACTGGGAGTTAGAGACCGACGAGTGTTGGCCACAGAAATTCAGAAGAACCGCACCAAAACGATGATCCACATCCACAAGGAGTTTCAACAGGCATCCGGGAGTGTTCTGTCGATGAATTTCATGCGTAAGGAAGCCCATCTGCTCGGTTATCATGTACGTGCTGCCGCCCACAAGCATTTGATCACCAAGTCCAATAGTGCTGCTCGGCTAACGTGGTGCAAAGAACGTCGACAGTGGAACGCTGAACAGTGGAAACAGGTCCTCTGGAGCGACGAATCAAGGTTCACCCTCTACTGTTCGGATGGCAGGGTCTGGGTTTTGCGTCTGCCTGGAGAATGCCCTTGCCGGAATGTGTTGTGCCAACTGTGAAGTTAGGCGGCTGTGGAATTATGCTATGGAAGTGTTTCTCCTGGTATGGCACGGGACCCTTGGTCCCAAGTCCTGGTAGACTCAACGCCGAGACCTACTGCACCATTTTGGATGACCATGCGCTTCCTACCTTGAGGCAGTTTTACGGGGTGGATCAATGTTACTTTCAGGATGACAATGCCGCCTGTCATGTTGCTAGGTCCACCATGGCTTGGTATGGGGACAATGGGGTTAATCAAATGGACTGGTCTGCTTAGAGCTCGAACCTGAACCCTATCCAGCACCTTTGGGACGAGTTGGAGCGTCGACTTAAGGGGTGGCCCCACCGTCCGAAATCGGTTAAGGAACAGTCCTGTTTTCTCCAAGCCAAGTGGAAGAAAATACCGCTAGCCGTCGTACAACGCCTGGCTGAGAGTATGCCCCGGAATTTAGCAGCTGTAATCGCCGCTCGTGGAGGCACCAACAAATATTGTAGGTGAATAAACTTCGTTTTCCTTTGCTATCACAGGTGTCCAATTACTTGTTGGTAGATAGTGAATATATATACGCCTCCTGACGGAGAAAACATAAATATTAAAAAAAAATCATACGAAAATGTTCATCGACATGAATGGCAGCGGTCCACGAAAAAGTTTTTCAATCCACATTTTAGAAGTTCAGATTTTATGGCAAATATATCAGAAGCAAAAATTAACGCTTACGTCCACTGGTGGCCAAAGTATTATTTACCCAAAATTTCAAGTTATATGGAAAATATTTTCCATCAGGAACTGTATCCGCTAAAGAAAACATTTTTCAAATCGGAGTTTTAGAAGAACAGATGTCGAGGAAAATGTAATTTACTTTAATATTAATTATTCATTCGCCTTGTAGTTATTTGTTCAGTTGCTGCTTACCATCTTTGGTGAAACTACAGGATTCTGCGGGGCTCCAAGAAGCAATCTGCTAATTGGCTTAGAAGTTAGTGTATGTGAGTCTGGAAGTATTTGAGGTCGCTGTGGTGCAGTGGAAGCATATCCGGCGCGCAACGCAACTTTAATGCTACTTATGTCTCAGTTTTTTTTATTTTTTTTATTTTAGTAGTACTCTCTGCTTTTTTTCTTTTTTTCTCCATCTGTCAACCTTGGCAGTGTGTTTTCGCTTTTCTTCGCGGCCTTCTGGCTTTGCGGTGGGCAGCTTTTCCTTTGTCTTGATTTTTTACGGTATTTTCATAGGTTGTACTGTTTGTAATTATCTTTGTGTATTCTTGTGTACTTTCTACGCTATTTGTTGTACCGTGCCTGTGCTGTGTTTTTTCTTTTGGGTTCTTTTTCTATTTTGCTACCTTGACCTCTTAAATTTTTTTTGTATCAAGTGTGCTTTTTAGAGTTGACCTCGCGTTGTGTTGTTATTGTTGATTCCATTGCATTTGTGCGTAATCTTACCTTATTTTTTTTTGTTTTACCTAAACTCGCTTATAGCCGTTGGTCAACGATCTTCTTTTTACCCCATAGTGTGTGTGTTTGATTTATTACTAGTTTTGCCTCAGTTGTAAGGCAGTGTTTTTGGGTTTCCTATTGAAATAGTGATATCTCATGTGTGTACCTTACTATGCATCATTTTCTCATCAACTTAAATTTCGCCCGTTGTCGGCGCCTTACTGACTTGTTTTTTTGTTACACGTATTGGCGTTCTATTGCGTTCCAGTAGTGCTGCCTGATTTATAAAGTGTGCTATTTTGTTATGTTGTACCGGCTCGTAGCCGTTATGCGTTTGGTTGTTTTGTCTCACAATAATTTTTCTTGGTCAATGATCTGGTTTTCACCTCACAGACGGTTTTTTTGTATTGTTGTTGTATTACTCTTTGCCTGAGCTATTTGGTTTTGTGTTTTTGCAGTTAACGCTTGTGTTTTTGTTACTGGCTGCTTTGCAACGTGATTTGGACCGGCGAGCCTAAAGGTTTTTGTTATATTCCCGGTGACTGTATTATATGTAACATTCCTTTAGCTTTTATTAAAGATTATTTGAAAGCGCAACTGGAGGATACTGGGTTCGATTCTCGGTGGCGGCCAATGAGAATTTTTCCGTGACTCACTTATAAACGTGGAAAGAGCGATGACTTCTGTTTGATGTAATTTACTTTTACGCCACCTAGCGAAAAATCTGTGCGTAATTTAAGAAGTAACTCTTTCTTTCCACTTTTGTCCATTCTGTTCCTTCATTTTGTCATCTGGATCGAAGGATAAGTCTGCTGAAACAAAACGATAGTAACGTGAGAGTGTTTTGCTGGTCACGGTAATGGGACGATCACTTCAGTGTGCATCACGCTTTTACTTAGGATAATTAAAGATCGATAATCATGCGTAAATTGGTTAAAATGGAACTATTTCTTCTGCTGACAAAATGCTAATTACTTGATAGACTGACCACAAGGACCGCCATCCAATTTACAATCTCATGATGAGTGGTGACTGAGAGAGGAAGAGAATCAGGTATTTCGTATTTTTAAGTTAAAGTTCTTTTCGTTATCTTTTCTAAAACCTTCGAAATGAGATTTCTCAAAAATTGCTGGTATTTGCGGCTGTCAAATGCAGGTGTATTCTCATATGCTTTGCAAAAATTACTCTCTATAGTTCCCAAATAATGGTCCCTTTATGCACTACATTTGTCAGTGATATCCGTGCCGGACAAAATTCACTGTTTAGTAAGTGACAGCCAACACAAGATTCACTCTGTTTGGATCGTAAGAATTATCAAGTCGAATATTTTATTACTAGTTATATGCTCGGTTATATTCGTATAGTATCAATAAAAGAAAAAGAAAAATATTATTTGAGTCCAAATATATTAAAATTTGCTGAATCATCATAGTGTGAAAATACATAATTATGCCGCTCAAATATTCATCAATTACAAAGTTGATGAAACTAATTTCCGTTATGTGAAAACATCTGTATTACCTGCATGAATTTCTTTACTAACTTAGTTTCAGAGGCGTAGAAAGAAAATTCTGTCCCTGTTTTTTTTGTTTTATTTAAACTAATGCGAAACCCATGTCTGATGAATCCATGATCATTCAAATAACTTTCACGTATTGTCCACTCATTCTTTAGTTCCTATCACATATTTTCTTTTTTTTTGTGAGACAACATTCTGGTGTTTTTCTTAATGAATATATTTAAGGAATGATATTTGAAGAATTATTAATTTCACGAACACTAAATACACAGAATCTTAACTTTCGTTAATTTGTGGAAAAAATTAATATATATATTATTTAAATATAAATTTTCGTTTCGTTCAATATGTCGGAAATTCTCTTTGTTTACGTGGGTACTTTCTTACATGCAAATTGACGCAACTAGTATCCCATATACGTATTACGTCTTCGTGATGCAGAGTATAAATCGCTATCAAACATCGTCTAAACATGATTCTAGTAGAGATTAAAATCTATCGCACATTAAAAACTTTTTAATGTTAAAAATATGTATCACAGATAAAAACATGCGATCTTTCGAACGTCACTTAGGGTTCATCTACTGATACGCACTGCAAATTAACATGTGAATCAGCACCTTATATCATCTTCATCATTGTCAACCATTATCAATCCACTGTTGGACGAAAGTCTCCCCACGTTTCCTCCACAACAGTCTGTCTTGTGCCACTCTCTTCCATGTCACTGCCGCATACTTTCGAATTTCATCTACCCATCTCACATGTGGTCGTCTTCTGTGTCTTTTCCTGTCCCTTGGTATCCAATCTAAACTTTCGGCTGCCTATCGATGGTCTGCCTTTCTGGCAGTATGTCCAGCACATTGCCATTTCAGGAATTTAACTCTGATCATGATGTTTTCCACTCTTGTCATTTCTCAGGTCCACGAGTTTCTCTTCTTATCTCTCCTGGTTACACCAAGCATGCACCTCTCCAGGCTTTTTTGAATTTTCTGCAGCCTTTGTATGTCTCTTTTAGTTAAGGTCTACGTCTCTGCATCATACGTAAGCACTGGAAGAATGCATTGATCAAACACTTTTCTTTTAAGATATAATGGCATATTGCTCTTGAAATTTATGCTGTTTCTTCCAAAAGCTCTCCAGGCAAGTTTTGTACGCCGATTAGTTTTTTTATCAATGTGACCCTCACTTGATATCTGCTGTCCAAGATAAACGTATGTGTCTGCTATCTCCAGCTTCTCTATATCAATCAATAAATCTTCATTTCCTGTAAAATCATTGAACATCACTTTTGTCTTCTGAAAGTTCATTTTAATCCCACTTCTTTACTCTTGTCAGCAAGTTCCTGGATCATACTATGCAGCTCTAATGGGGCAGTTGCAAAAATGGCTACGTCATCAGCAAAACGAAGGTGGGTTAGATAATCTCCATTAATCTTTATTCCTTTGTTTTCCCAGTTCAGTGATTGAAAGACATTTTCCAATGTGACGTTAAAGAACTTCGGAGATATGGCGCCACCTTGTCTTTCTCCCTTTCCAATTTTTATGTGTGTTATATTTTCAAATAGCCGAATCTTTGCACTTGCATTTTTATATATGTTATTAATAATATTAATGTCTGCATCTTCAATACCACAAGATTTCAGAGCCATTGTAACTGCTGATGGTTTCACCGAATCAGAGGTTTTTTCATAATCGGTAGAAGCCATGCACAATGGAAGTTAATATTCGCTTGCTCTTTCAATTAATTCTCTCAGTACGTGGAAATGATCTATTGTGCTGTAGCCACTCCTGAATGCAGCTTGTTCTCTCGGTTGACCCCGCACGGGGATAACTGGTTTTCCAGTTATTTGGGGAGCGGCGGCCCCACGGCCCGAGCTGACCTTGTGACTGGTCAACATCTGATGTCATGCCACCGCTTGTTTTTTATTTTGGTGCTGATGGTGTTTGTAGGGACGGCTGTTCATCCAGCTGTTGGGGAGTCGCGGCCCCACGATCCCGAGCTGGTCTTGTGTCTCGCTTTTTCGTTTTTACTTATTTTCTCCTCTGGCTAGTTGCCCGTGTTGTATACTTTACCTAATCGCTACCACGTTATGTACTAACACCCCGGTCTTGTGGTTTTGTTACCCTCCACCACTAACTGTTTTATATTAACCGCTCAGTTCGTAGGTTGCTGAGATTCCGTTTATGTTCCCTTCCAGGATTTGTCTTCTTTGGATTTCTTTTCTCCTTTTAACTGGTTTGGGTGCTAGACCTACCTGCATGTTTGCCGCGTGCGGAGACCCGTGAGGCGGAAATTTGATGTCTGGCGGCTGAGGTCGCAGGAGACCGGATAAGTGCCTCCTGTGTGCCAACACTCCTCTTCGACCCCGGCTTCGCTGTAAACGGGAGGCTAGAGACTAACCCACCTCTAGTCAGAAGTCTTGTACCAAGTTGTGTGCAGGGCTTTAGCGGCTTTTTTGTCGTATAGCACGGCAGGGTGAGCCCGGGGGCTGTGGGATCATGCCAAAGGCGTTGGCATGACGGTACCCGGAGGCCGAAGTGTCCGCCGAGTGCGTGTGATCACAGCCAACGGACTATATCTGCAACGTATAAGCTCCAGAACTGTGTCCAGCGTCAGTTTCTTGGCTTGCAGACCTCCAGTTCTCCCTTGTAGGGCTCGGTGGTGGGTGGAGTAGTCTGCAGACGAATCCTTCTCCTTTTTTCCATGGGTAAACCCAAAAACAAACGCTCCAAATTCAAGTCACCTGAGCAAATGATCGTTGACAACGACTCTCCTTCGTCTTCTCAACCTACCAAGTCTCATACCCTTAAACGATCTTTAGACCATGACCTGGACCAAGAATGTGGAACCTCTTCTTCGGCAGCTGTACCAGTCGCTCCGAAGCGTCGTCTCCCCTCGATTGCTGTGAATACGCATGCTACACACTTAGTTGTAGAATCCATCGATCCGAATGAGAGACTGTCCACCAGATCTCCATTTTTCATTTCTAAAGCTTTGGACGCTGCGGTTGGCCCCTTGAAGTCTGTGAGGAAGCTTCGCTCTGGGGACCTGCTTGTCCAAACTTGCAGTGTTTCTCAGAGTAACACTTTTCTGCACCTCACTAGTCTTCAAGGCATTCCTGTCAAACTGACACCTCACCCGTTTCTTAACACCTCTCGGGGTGTTATTTCGGAGTTTGATCTCTTGCCATGCAGTGAAGACGAATTGGTGACTGAACTTGCAGATCAAGGTGTTATTTCGGAGTTTGATCTCTTGCCATGCAGTGAAGACGAATTGGTGACTGAACTTGCAGATCAAGGTGTTATTGCTGCTCGTCGTATGATGTTCCGGCGCGATGGTTCCTTGATTAAGTCTAAAAATGTAATCTTGACTTTTAACTCCCCTAAAGTTCCGACCGAAATCAAGGCTGGCTACTTGGTCTGTGGAGTTCACCCGTACATTCCCAGTCCTCTGCGCTGTTTCAGGTGCCAGAGGTACGGGCATTCCCAACGTTTCTGTAAGAGTTCCGCTCGTTGCGCAAATTGTGGCTCCAGTGAACATGACGGGGATGGTTGCACTTCTGCGGCCTGCTGTGTTAACTGCGGTGAGGCCCATGCAGCTTACTCCCGCAACTGTATGAAATGGAAGGACGAGATGGCAATCCAGCGCCTCAAGACCCTGGAGGGCCTCTCGTACCCTGCTGCCAAGGCCAAGTTGGGTATACCCACCAACCGACAGCGTACTTTTGCCGCAGTGGTTCAGTCTCTGCCGCAACCCGTGCAGCCCTTTGTTCCGCGCCCTGTAGCTCTCGCCGCACTTGCCAAGCGATCTACAGTTGAACAAGCGACACAGGTGGATTTCACCGAGCTCCAGCTTATTCGACCAGCTGAGTCTGCGCCTTCTCTTTTGAAGACGACCGACTCTTCCGGTTCCCAGCAGACAGCCTGTACGTGCGGAAGACCCGGCCCTCAATCCGCAAAGGTGTGCCGTGTCCATCCAACTGTCGCGGTCCACCTGACCTACATTGCAACTGTCTCGGACTCAGCGAGGTCCCCACCCTCACCCACCATTATAGAGGAACATCGGGGGAGGAGAGTGACAGTTCGTCCCCAGCCTCAACTAACATTGCAGAGGAACATGAGGGGGAGGATAGTGATTCGTCCTCGCCCTCGGCCAGCATTATATTGGAGTGTGTGGGGGAGGAGAGTGACTCATCCTATGTGTAGTTGTGTTCGATTTCGTAATGTGTTTTATCATTCTCATTCCTCAGTTTTACTTAATCGGCTTGTTTCTCACCATGGTACCATGTTTTTCATACTGTTTGTTTCATTGTCTTTTTTGGCCCTTCCTTTGTACTCATGGTTCGGTTTTACTTTGTCAGCCAGATTTTGCGATGTATGCCCCGTTTTTTTAATTTTGTCTGTTTGTCTTGTATCTGGCGCTCTTTGCCCAACCATGGCCCTTGCGCCAATAAAATCTAATAACCAACCAACCAACCATCACTCGGTTGAGCAATGTCCAGTGTTACCTTCAAGCGATGTGAAAGAACTTTAGTGAAGATTTTATAAACCACTGATAGGAGGCTGATAGGTCTGTAGTTCCTGAGATCCTCAATGTCCCCTTTTTTATGTAGCAGGATCATTGTAGCGCTGTTCCAATCCTCAGGAATCTTCCCTTCATCAAGGCATCCTGTGAAAATTTGGGCGAGTACTGTTTCGATTTCTCCACTTGCTTCTAGTATGATGTTTACAGTAATTCCATCTTCTCCTGGAGCTTTTCCCGCTTAATGTTCTTGATTGCATGTGCAACTTCTGCTGGGAGGACTGTAAGATTTCTGGTACTGGTACCTTTTGTGATGTCTGGAGTACACGTATCATCCCTTTCATATAATTTGGAGTAGAAATCTTTCACTCTTGTCAAAATTTTGCCTTTATTTCTTGTTGCAGAACCATCTTCTTTTCTCAGTGCTATAATCTGTTTTCTTCTTTTACTGAGATGTCCCTTTGCTATCTTTAGGCTTGTTGTTTTCAATTGTTTTCCTCTCTAGTTTACAGTTGAATTTCCTTACGTCTTCAGTGATACTTTATCGTACTGTCTTGCATAGCTCTATATATTCCACTTTGGAAGTCACATCTTCTTTAGTTTTCCTCATCTCTCTTCTTTTTTGCATCAACATTTTGGTTTTTCCCGATAATTTGTTCACAAGCAACTTGATCTTAGGCCCCACTAATTTTGTTGCGGTTTCCATAAGAGCTTTATTTATTTTTCTGTTAACTTCAGAAATATCCACTTCTTCCGATGTTAGGCCTTCTAAAGCAGAGAATATGATCTTCATTTCCAACTTGAAGATATTATGGTGTTTGTTAAAGTTGGTTTTGTCAATACATTTTGTTTGTTTTATGAGCTTGCCACGTTCGAGTTTAGTGTTGAGGTGCATCTCACATCTCAGCAATCTATATTTACTACCTGTGTTGAACTTGTTCAGCACACTGTAGTCTTCTATGACGAATTTTTCGCTACACATAATAAATTCGATTCCACTTGTCGTCCCATTTGGATGTCTCCAAGTCCATTTCCTGTGTGGCTTTTTCTTAAAAAAGGAGTTCAAGATGAAAAGCCCTTCTGCCTCTGCAAACACTACGAGAGTATTTTCACGCTGGTTTCTGTTGCCTTGACCGAATTTACCTACTGAAGTTTAATTCTGTTGCCGTTGCCCTAGTTTTGCATTGAAATCTCCCATAAATATCTTCAAGTGCTGCTTACCTTTATTATTTAGATGACGAATTTCCTCATAAAATTCTTCAATTTCTTCTTCAGGATGACTTGTGGTGGGTGCATAAGTCTGAATAATCTGAGCCTTGTATCTTCTCAAGAGTTGGATAACGAGTCGTGCAGCTCTGTCAGAGGAACTTTCAACTTCTACAACTTTATCCTCCAGTTTCTCGTTTATTATAAATCCAGCACCACTAGTTCTGCCAGTATCCGTCCCACGATAGTAAAAGAGATGTCCACTTTTCAGTTCAGTGAGATCTTCTCCTTTTCTCCTTACCTCACTTAGACAGAGGATGTCCCACTTGATCCTTAGTAGTTCCTCTTCCAATTCAAGAAGCCTTGAATCAGAAGATAGGGAGCGTCCATTATACGTAGCCAAGGTCAGCACGAGATGGCTGCCTAGTCCGGTCCTCCGGGTATTTTTAGCACCTATTTGCTTTCATGTCGCACTGGCCGCTGCCTTGGCCAGGTACATTCCAGCTGCAGGAGACTGAGGGCCAAGATATAAATTGTGGAGTCATTTTGGAGGGGTTTGTCCATAACTCACCACGCTGGCCAAGCGGGTTGGTGAGTGTGGGATAGCATTTCCTCTAATCCCGATGGTATAGTTATACCGCTATTGGCGGTTGTCAGAGCCCCTTTAGTGGGAACAGGATGCACCACGAGAAGGCGGGGTTGACATTTCTAAAGGAGAAGTTGTGATGTTACGCGTCACCTGACCTTATATTATATATATATCTAAAAAGTTGCATCTAATGTGATATGCGTAGTACACATACGCATTAGAGTCCCATTGTAACTCAGAGTCAGCTACCTGTTCGGAGTGATTGTACAATGTGCTTCATCCGTCAGATTGTACGATTAGTGTCCTCCATGGAATAGGAACAAATAAAGGGCAGTCAATCATTGCAGCTGTTAGATGCTTGTGTAGTAATAAAACGGCTCTCATTGAAAATGCTGTCAAATGTAGAATGTGTAGTTGCCAGATGTGAGGTCCCGGCACACAACGGGTAGTGAGCCGAGACCGTACACCTTATGAACTGTCCGAGATAATCCGGAGGCCATTGATGATGCCCATCGTATTAATGTTCTGCGAATCGTAATTTAATATTCCGAAGTATTGAGCCGATGTAAATCTTACCGCCATGGTGAGTCAAGGCCTTAAGTATCGTACTCTAAACCCAGTGATTATTTTAACAGGATACCTGGTCATGATCCTTTTTTTATAGCATAGCCTTAATTCTAAAGCTTATTTGATGTTTTTTGCAAATATTTTTAGTAATTTTGAGAGTTCTGGTATACAATGTAATGATCACATGTATTTACGTGCGTTTCTGTTTTGCTGTAGAGTAGTGAAATGTTATTTCGGTAATTTCCTAATTTGAAGTATCACGATGGATTTCGGTAAACCATGAGTTTGTGTTATAGCTCTAATTTTGTGATGTCAGAGTTTTTGTAACTCTCATTTGAGCAGTGGGTAAATACGGATCGTATCATAAATCTAATAGATAACGGTTTGTAATTAAGTGGGTAAGCGGAGTTTTCAGGTATCATTGAAGTAAAGGTAGTTGGTTTTTATGTATACTGTAGTGCTGATTTGATTGGTACAAGGATCCCGGTATAATTGCGTACCCAAAAATTGAAGACAAAAATTATATTCAATTTCCACGTAGTCCTGGGAAGAAAATTTGTTTGTGTGTCTACCTAGGAGTTGGTATACAGCAGTGATTGTCAAATGACGATCAGCTAGTTTATTTATTACGGTCCCTCTATTACTCTTAATTTATTCAATAAATGCTATGGTTAAATTGCCGAAGTATCCACTGCTGCTCCCATACTTCAACGTGTCCGTTCAATCCCTGTTATATTTAGCCAAAATAAGATTCAGATCTTCACACAGCTTACTTTCATTTCTCAATTATCACCACAAGCATTAATTCCTAAATAAACCTTCCATTTCGTTACTCGCCTGTTTCATTGTTTACAAAAACACAGACTACATCATTCTTGCAGGAGGATTTCACCCCCTCCCACCATGTATACAGCCATCGCTGACGTGGTCACGTCACAATAAGGACGCTATTCAAGTGCTCAGGTAAAACAATTATTTTGAGATGCGCAGTTATACACTCCGCAAGTATTACATTCGCCATGAATATTCCTCCACTTTCTCTTGCGTGACTCAATGCAGGCTGTTCAACCTCGAGCATGTGCTTCATTTTTTGGAGTTTGATTTTCGCGTGTTTGTAACGAAGATGTTTTCTAAATTTAGGAAAGTGGACTGAAAAATCGCGCATTTAAAACAGAATGGGAATTTGATTACTTGTTTATTCTCAGTAAGGATAACAGAGCTCAATTTTTAGTTTGTCTTCAAGTGTTAGCCCTATTAAACGAATGCAATCATAACAGACATACATCATAAATCATTCCAAAAACTACACACATTCCAGTAAGTCATGAAAAAGTGCTATTGAACCATTAAAGAAGAAAATAAAACGAAAAAAATATGTATTAAGCAATATGAACAAGACTCACGAATCATCAATCCTGGCATCCTATGAGATTAGTTACGAACTTACAAGAGCACTGTGAGCAACTACGCAGTGTGGAAGGAGCAATTCAGCTGAAACCGCCACATCGGCGCCATGGTGTCCTCCTCCAACATGATAACGCACGCCTTCACTGTGCAAACATGACCAAATTGGAAATGTAGGTTATGAAATAGGAGAGCCTTCCACATGCGGCCTATTTTCTAGATGTCGCTTCATCAGACTATCACTTGTTTTGATCTCTGTCAAATGTACTCCGTGGCAGAACGTTCAGCAGTGATGTTGATCTCCAGAATTACCTTGATTATTTTTCCGCAGCAAAACTTGTACGTCTTTACAAGAAAGGCATTGGAGACTTATCGAGACGTTGGGTCACCATCGTAAACAATAGAGGGGAGAAAATACATAGTTGATTCGTTCCATTTTCCCTTATGATGTAATACATTCCTGTAGTGCGGTGAAAAAAACGGCATGAACCTATTCATCAACCCAATATAAGACGTAGCTAACACAATATAAGACATAACTTGGAATTCAGATTTGCATTTAGAAATGAAGTTTATAATTCTGGAATAATTAATTATCTACTACATGTTGTTGTTTTCTCCAGCCAATATTATTTCCGTGATGGAAATTTATAAAAAAACGATTGTGTTTCATCTGTTGATTTGTCAAATAGAGATGGAAATTTTGAAAACGATTGTGTTATATATGTTGATGTGCCAAATAGAGATGGAAATTTGTAAAACGATTACGTTATATATGTTGATGTGCCAAATAGAGATGGAAATTTGTAAAACGATTGTGTTATATCTGTTGTTTCCGCAAATGGGGAGAAGAAGGTGTTGATAGTTATTTTAGTTATATGATCGTCTGAAGTGTGCATTTGGTTCTAAATTGCTGGTCGATTTTGAGGACAGACTGTACAGGATGTATTTCAACCGTATTCTTATATTTTTCCAAGCACCCGTAAAAAGGATTTATGACATCTCATGCCTAAAACAAAATAGCAAGAATAAAGGTTTCACTTGCTGCAATTAAAGATAATATTTTGACCAAAAAAGTACTTCCACAGACAGGCAAGAGCACGTATGAATTGGGAGGTGGTTTCAGGGCTGTGCAAATATTTATACAAGACGCTATCATATTAGGATTTGATTTCTCTGGATTAAGATGTATCATTACTTTTAAATTATGGCTATTAATTCTTTGTCATTCATACGAAACGTACTATTACAAGTAGCTTCTAAACATGTATGATATTAAAAATCAGAAAGGCGGAATTATTTTCTGGTGCACAAGGACGTAACAGCGTGCTTGACTAGTGATCGTGGAATATGACGGTCTCAGTTTCATCCTGTGTTTTAGAAAACAGTGAGCCCTACCAAAATAATACTATTCTTTTCGCTTGAGATATCGTGGTGTAATATCTGTTCGCGCTTACTTTTTGGCGGGTACTCAGAGGAAGCCATCCCACTGTATGTCGCCATTACTGCCGCGTAAATTTGTACTGTTGCACCATGTAGGCTTGTAATTTTTTTTTTTGTTTTTTTTCGTAAGCTGCTTTATACTATTTTCTTCCAAACATGTAGTTCAGATCTCTTTTTTTTTCCTTTTTTTCTCATAACAAAGGACCACACAATATTGGCATCTTCGAACTAAGTGGTTTTGAAGGCAAATAATGTGAATTTAGTTAAGACAAATTTCATGGAATTCGACAGTGGCGACCAACGTAACGGTGATTCCTTAATTAAGTTTGGTAAATATGGTGACAAAACGTAACTGGAGAACAACCGTTACGTGTAGTGGCCACACCAGTTAAAGTTTTTTCAACAGAGTTATGTTTTTTTGGATATATATGTTTAAATGACTAATCATGGTTCGTTATTATTGTGCTCGAGTTCAAATAAATATGTACAGTTCTTCTTTTTGGCATTTCGTTTATGCATAGAAAGAGCCCAGTTGATGTAAATCTACCATAAAGATGTGAAAAACCTGCACTGCTCCTGAAATTTCGCTACTTCAGAAATGTTTTCTGACGTTTTATTGCTAGTTTATGCAGCATCATTGCCATGTTTATTTGTCATATTCTTAGCAAATTTTCAATACCTTAATATTACAATAGCGAGTGAAAACCCGCTTTCTAAATTCCTAAATTTTGGAATCCTACTTCTTCAAATCTAATAGAATATTTCTAAAAAAAATTATTTTTTTCTGAAGGAAATACTTGCAGCCAGTTAAAATACTTAGTTAAATACATTGTTTTAGATATGTAAAGAATCGTTATGGTAAAATATCTTTATCTTTGGAATTTAGTACAATCTAAATTTATGTTTTAAAAGCTTTTAATATTCATAAGGATTTTGAGCAATATATCTATTTGCAAGTCTTTAGGAGCATGTTAAGGGTTATTTAAATTTACATTTTCTCCCACTATTTCAAATTTTGAAAATAAGGATCGTTTAGTAAATAAGAATTACTGTGTACATGGCTATATCATCAATGGCAGCCTGTGGCAGTCGCTTTTTCATTTAACAAATGAACAGATGAAAGTATGTTTAAGTTAGAACACGTTTTTATGCCACAATATATTGAAATTTAATATTGCCAATATATCTTGACTTCTGACATGCATTCCTGGATCCCTGAATGATCACTTGATCACTGAAATCCCATAAATGTACTGATTTATAACCAGCAATGATTCAGTAATATCTTCAGTAGTACTCCTATACATTGATGATTTTCGGACCTTTCTCAAAATAAGCCACTTGCCTTTCTTTCTTTCATTCTTCTTCTTTTTTTTTTGTTTTTTAGCTGACGAGATCATAGAATCAAAATTTCGGCGTGATTATAGAAAAATATCACGACGTGTATCGTGTTTCGGTTCCTGACCTTTCTCAAATGCTTAAAACTCAGTTTTTAATTTAAGCATAGCAAAAACGTCAAATGCTTGAAGTAAATAGATTTTTGCAAATATAAAAACACATAAGGAAGAGCGTAAACACAAAAACTGCGCCTTATTAGAACAGTGACACAACAAGGCTAGTTTTATATAAAACTGACACACTTAAAAAAAAAAAAAAGATTTGGTAGATTGGATAATCACCGGCCCGGCGTTTGTGTGTTTAGCTGAAGTCGGATCTCTAACCCACAGACGACCAAACAGTTCCCTGTGTTCCAGAGTTCTTTTAATGTAAGATTAATTGTTTTAATTATTCCCAAAACTTTGACTCAAGGAGTTTATCCAATTATGGGGTCTTCTCTTTGATACCTGAGGAGGAAGCCTATTGTTATTCAGCCAATCATAACCGACATATCCTGATATACTCTCTACCGAAACTGCGCATATTATTGTGTATAATCCCTTGAGACGTTGCCATGACATGGCCTCTGAACAAGAAGGATAAATAGGAATACCACAAAGCTGAAAAATGTATATGCAGATTCACTGTATTAAAAGAAATGCAGTTCCTTTGGTTATGCTTTTTGTCCAATTCAACAAACGGAACCTAATCGACCCTACGAACGGAACCTAATCGATTCACCGAACGGAACCTGATCGACAGCCGGAAAGGGATGGTTGACTTCATCCTCACAAGAAAATAAAGAAGTTAAGAGTCGGTTTTGACTTATCATTGTAAAAGAAATCGGAACTGTTACACGTTTACCTACGCTACAACTCTAAGAAGCAGTGATTAAAAAGGCTTATGCATGTAGAATTTACCGTTCCGTGCTACAGACGAAATATCGTCTACTTGACACAGATTAAAACTTGTTCGACGTTACTAACAAAGGGATGATGCCTGCAAGATATCCAGTATGTAATACATCCTATTGCCTTTGGATCACAACGGAACAGACATTCCCCGAATGACGTTAGAAAGGACTGAAAATAAGGCAATATTTTTATATTCATATAGTTTCCGGATAATTTTGCATAACATGTTGAGTATAAGATTATAAAAACAATTTATCGGTCCTAATATTGATTAGAAATGCTCGCAAAATACAAGAAAAATGCAACTAGGGTTTTGTTATTTTGCAGCAATTAAAATCTGCGAACAAGATTCCTTTCCGAAAAAATTAATACAAAGAAGTAAGCAATATTCTATTAAAGTTTTATATTATTTATCTCAAACTTTACAGTAAGAGAGTTTTAAAGAACTCATCATTGTCAACCATTATCAATCCACTGCTGGACGAAGGTCTCCCCAAGTTTCCTCCACAACGGTCTGTCTTGTGCCAGTCTCCTCCATGTCACCCCTGCATAAAAATTTCGAATTTCATCCACCCATCTCCCATGTGGTCTTCTTCTGGGTCTTTTCCTGTCCCTTGGAATCCATGGATCTAAAATTTCGGAAAATGTCCATCGATGATCTGTCCTTCTGGCAGTATGTCCAGCCCATTGCCATTTCAGGGATTTAACTCTGATCATGATGTCTTCCACTCTTGTCATTTTTCGGATCCACGAGTTCCTCTTCTTATCTCTCCTGGTTACACCAAGCATGCACCTCTCCATGCTGGTCTTTGAGTTGTCTGCAGCCTTTGTATTCGTCTCTTTTAGTTAAGGTCCACGTCTCTGCACCATACGTAAGCACTGGAAGGATGCATTGATCAAACACTTTTCTTTTAAGACATAATGGCATATTGCTCTTGAAAATTATGCTGTTTCTTCCAAAAGCTCTCCAGGCAAGTTTTGTACGCCGATTAATTTCTTCATCAATGTGACCCTCACTTGATATCTGCTGTCCAAGATAAACGTACGTGTCTGTTATCTCCAGCTTTTCTCCATCAATCGATAAATCTTCATTTCTTGTAAAAGCATTGAACATCACTTTTGTCTTCTGAAAGTTCATTTTTAATCCCACTTCTTTACTCTTGTCAGCAAGTTCCTGGATCATACTCTGCAGCTCTGATGGGGTAGTTGCAAAAATGACTACGTCATCAGCAAAACGAAGGTGGGTTAGATAATCTCCATTAATCTTTATCCCCTTGTTTTCCCAGCTCAGCGACTGAAAAACACCCTCCAATGTGGCATTAAAGAGCTTCGGAGATATGGTGTCACCTTGTCTCACTCGGCTTTCGTTGATTTTTACGTGTGTTGTATTTTCAAACAGCCTAATCTTTGCACTTGCATTTTCATAGATGTTATTAATAATATTAATGTATGCATCTTCAATACCGCAGGTTTTCAGAGCCATTGTAACTGCTGACGGTTTCACCGAATCAAAGGCTTTTTCATAATCGATAAAAGCCATGCACAATGGAGAAGTTCATATTCCCTCGCTCTTTCAATTAGTTCTCTCAGCACGTGGATATGATCTATTGTGCTGTAGCCACTCCTGAATCCAGCTTGTTCTCTCGGTTGAGCCATGTCCAGTGTTACCTTCAAGCGGTGTGACAAGAACTATAATTGCTGTTACTTATTTGCCTCTTGCCCAATGCTGTAAACAATATATATATATATATATATATATATTAAAATTTAAAGCTGGTATTGTATGCAAGTATAGAAAATTATTGGAAAACATTTTTAAGAAGGTAATGCGGCAACGATTTAAAATAATGTAAACGCAAATAATAATTTATTTAAAATCAATAAGTAGCTATTAAATCCAGCAAACGATTGATTTGAACCCGAAAAAAAAAGGCTTCCACATGCTTTACATAGAAAAGCTGAAATAATGTGAATCTTTTTCCTTGTTGCTATTACCTCTGTCATTCTGATTTATTTATTATGTTTGCTCAAAAAGTTTTGAATTTCACCAAAAATTTTGATATTTCGTCTTGTTATGCACTAAGGAAATTTCAGTTTTTAACATTTCACATTTATTTGGGCAGTATAGCAAGGAAATGGCGTATTAAATGTAAGCATTCATTAACAAGGAACGTCAAAATCATATCTCTCAGCAAATTAAAACCAGCGGGATATTTTTTTATATCGCAGATACTGGAATGTCTTCTCTGGAATTTAAGACCTGGCCGAATCTGAAATAATTCAATAATTTGCAAGACCCTTGGCATTCTAGTTAGCGCTAAGGAATATTACTGTTTTTTACTTAAATTTTATAACTTCCGCCGCTAAATGGGTACTGACTGCTTTGAATCTCAATATAAATAGAAAATCACAGTACCAAACTCGTAGTTCTTTGACTTAATGCAAAGTAGCCTTGCTTAAATGGATCGTGATGACCCGCTGAAAATGGCGCCTACCTTCTCACGCCTCATGGGCTGGGTGTCCAATCTAGCTTCTTGTATATGATATCTGTGGTATAAACACGTAAAGCAAAAGTTACCTAATTAGCAGGTTGTGGTTGTTCACCTTTTAGGCGGCCCATCCACAGACAGAACGACGATATGCAATGCTATTCACAGCAACGACTACCATTTTATATACTTTTCGACTGACTGCAGTGGGCTACTTTAACTAGTTTTAACACGTAACATATGCCCCGGAGCACATACGTTTATGCAAATATTGCAAAACTTTCGACTCACACTCTGTATATAAACAGCGAAGATGGTCGGATGTTTACGATCAGACGTAAGGAAAATGCACTAAGAGTTGATGGAAAGCGGAGCAAAGCGTACTCAGGTGTCAGTAATTGAACTACTTCTGTTGCTTACTGTATTGGTAGGAAGAACGTTGTGCCGTATTATACGTGAAACTATGCGTGATGACTTGGCACAAATGACCATGTTCTACAACCGAAGGGCATAGAGCAGCTACGCACAGCTGCACTGCCCCGAACCCTCCAATGTATCTGCCTTATGTGTAAACTCATGATCACTGCCTCTCATCACAGACAACAACTTCAGTTTGCCTGACAATTTATTATATATATATATGATTGTGAGTGCATGGGAGAAAGCACCTTTCTCTGGTAAATCACGTATCACGTACTTTCAATGAGTTGTGCGAGAGAGGATAAGGCAAAATGCTATGGAAATCTTGATGGAATACGTCCTCATTCTAAGGTAAATTGAAAATGATAGGCTGTAACATTCAGGCACACGTTTTGCTGTGACATTTTATTTCTCAGATAGAGTAGGATAGTTCTCTGCTTTCCAGCACGTACTTTTTTCATATTTGCAGCCGACGTTCATTAGTTTATGATGACACTCAGATAGGGTAGTCCAGTATTGCAGCCCGTATCACCGAGGACTCGTTCAAGTAACAAGCGAATGGTACCGACATTTTCTCGTCGCCCCCGATATGAACTCAAATGAACTAATCTGGGACCATATGAACTGAAAGGTTATGCACACCAGAACAATTAAATTACAAACTGGCAAAAAAGCTAAGTTCTTTCGATATTCATTTTTATTCAGTTTATTCGAAATTGACATGGCTGGTGCAATGAATGTTTAACTTTTCACTTGTTTTTCTCTCAAAAACGGAAAATGTGCGATATTATTAATTAAATAATGCGTAGCTTTAGAATTCGACTTTTTTGAAATGATGTTAAGCATAACATAATCTGCCTCTTGTTCTTCTGATTGGATTATGGTATTGGTAATTCAAGTTTCCCAGCTGCTGTCTAGTTAAAACGCAGTGAGTTTAAATTATTAGCTTCGGCGCTTCGTCCTTTACCCAAATATGCATAAAACGTACTTTGTTTGCATCCAAGATATTTGAAAATGTGTCGGTCCCTAAGTTGTTAAACCTCACTTTTCTTTTCCATTCATTTGTTGATTCAAACAATTGCTTATATAATTTTTGAGAATAGCCTTCTTGTGAAGTGCGCATTATCCATTTCAAAATATGTATAATGATGGTCACACGCCAAAAGTTACCTAAAGGGAGCTGCAACGGAAAATACACTGGCGTGCAAAAATGAAGGACGAGACGGTTTTTTGATTGTAACGTCGTGCAGAAGTGCTCCATATCAACTCAAATCATACCATAAGATCCCCAAGATGTAAGAATATGAGACAAGTGAGCAAAACCGTCCAAACAAGGAATCCAAAGGATACAAAGGCACTTTATTGAAATGGTAGCTTCGAGCACAACTGCACAGAAGACAGAAACGCCCATTTGACAAGCGGCTGCCCAGAAAAATCCAGTCTTTAGTAGGGGATATGATCACCCCTGACTGCGTTGCAGGTTTTACAACGTCTGTCCATGCTTAGAACGAGGTTGTTAAGGAGCTGTTGAGGCATCGCGACCCATTCCTCTTGTAGCGCCAATCGCAGCTGCGGAATTGTTGCTGGCGGCTGGGGACCTGCTGCCAAGCGTCTCCCGAGAAGGTCCCACACGTGTTCGATTGGATTTAGGTTCGGGAACCATGCGGGCCAATCCATGCGTTGAATATCTTCAATCTCCAAAAGCTCTGCGACAGCCATTTTACTATTAGGTACAGCGTTGTCGCCCGTGAAGAGGAACTCAGGGCCCACAGTACCTCTAAACAGACGTACGTGAGGCAGGAGAATCTCGGTACAATAGCGGACACCAGTGACTGAACCTCATTGGAAGATGTGGGGGTAAGTACGGCTACCAAGCATGATACCGCCCCAAACGAGAACTCCTCCACCTCCAAACCGATCCCTTTCGATGATGTTGGAGGTGTGATTGCGTGTTCCCTGCTCTCTCCAGATGTGCATACGTCCAGAATCGCTCGTCGGACTAAATTTGCTCTCATCCGTAAAGAGAAAACTCGCTCCATTGCTGATGTGTCCAGTTCTTGTGTTCCTGACACCACAGAAACCGCCGTCTCCGATCAGCAGGCGTTAATGGCACACACCGTACTGGTCGTCGTGCAAATAGACCACTTTTGTGCAGCCTGCTGGCCACGGTAAAACGCGATAACGAACGTCCAGTTGTCTGTTGCATGTGCCTGGCGATTTCTAGAGCTGTCTGCCGTCTGTCTCGTCTCACCTGTAGGACACTATACCGGTCGTCCGCCGCCGTGGATGCTCGTGGACGACCACTGCTAAACTCTGGGACAGCTGTTGCTGTCTTTTGAAATGCTCTCCAAGCTCGTGAAACGATGCTGTGAGCGATCCCGAACTCCTCGGCCACACTAGTCACACTCCGACCTTCTTCCAACTTCCCAATGACGCGACCTCGGGTAAAGTCATCCCGATGTCGTCTACTGGATTGTCTGTTGGCCATATCACACGGTGGCAGCAAGTCGACGTTGTTCAAACCGATGTACACCGTGCTATATATTTCACCGAATTGCTAAGCGTACATCGCCCGTGTGCTTTATACCCTTTCGACACTCCCCCTCCCCCCAACGTCATGCTGCATATATTCACATGTCCTACCATACCGGACCCTAGTCTATCTCCTGAGTGGTCTTTCGGTCCGTTCTGCCTGCTCGTTTCGCTGTTATGCTGATTTCTCCTCTTCGTCCTTAATTTTTGCACACCAGTGTATATATATATACCTGCAATGTTAATTCGTTCTGTATGCATTTTCTAAAACGCTAATGAGTACTAGTAAATAAATGAAGTCCTTTGCTAACGTATAACTTAGATGAAGAGACAATTCTTGACTTTTTTCTCTCAATTTACCTCACCGTGTGCTAAAATTGGAATAAGTCACTATTGTTTTAGATTCTTATTTAGGAAATTTTGATTGCATTTATAAAATTACAACAAGCGCATATATTAGCTAAGGGAAGCTTTTCTTTGTGGTGAAACGTTTGAACACCCGAACTCTAGATCATTTAGAAAATGTGCATAGAACGAATTTACTTTGCAGGTATTGCGTAGATTTGTCCTGAGTTCCTAAAGATGACAGACACATGTAACAATCTTAAATGGATTTCAAACAATTATTGAAGTATGTTTACATTTTTACTGCTTTGATTTAACATAAAAGATATATTTCTGTTTTTTTCAAAATAGTACAGTATGTTGTCCTAAGATCACATAATTTTTTATACATATTTTTCAGCAAATCAGGAAAAAACGCAGTTAAATTGAGAAATTCTACATATTAGTGATATAAACTTTTGCACAATAATCATAAGATTCCACATGATTTTAGTCAGGTACACCCTCTCTAAAATCATGTGGAATCACAAAATGATTGAAATGTGATAAATTCCTTTATTTGTACGGTAAGCGCTAAATCTTCCTTTCTTGCATTTCGATTTCTTTGTGTATGAAACCGGAAGCAAGGAACAAGCGATGTTATCGCATTGATATTCGCATTACCTTATGAGTTTACGTTTTTCATTTCTATTCTTTTTTCTTGTCTGTGTTGAGCTTTTTCTACTGTATCACATATTTAGTCGAATTCATGTAATTACATAGTAGTTGATCTATCAATTTGTCATAAATTCTAAAAAGGAGAGGTTTTAAATTCGTACGCAAGAATTTCCAGAGTGAAGCAGCAATCAAAGGACTTTGGGTTCTTAAAAGCGAATTGATGATAATGAATTCAGTATTCCATGAAAAATTGGAAAATATAATAATGATGTACTTGGTTTTTAACATAAAATTTTGAAATCCACAATGTGTTTGCATCATGTGATTTACTATGCGCCTCTGAGTAACTGGTAAAAATAATTTGTAGGTGTCCGCGCAATTTCGTCCCGAAGCGGTGCCAAACAAAACATGTGAAATATAAGAAACTTGGGGGATACAGAAATCAACAGGTGACTTTTCTGTAAAGGTCTACAAGGCAGGGGAAATCTCTAATCTCAAAGTGAAGCGTAAATCAAAGAAACGGACGTAAAGATCAGTAAAGTATACAACCAAATAGCAGACAATCCGAAGAATTGAATGGGAGTAAACAAAAAAAAAAACAATAATTATAAGTCAACAGCATGTTTTATATTTTTTGCCAATATCATATGAAATGAACTTATGCAATATCTATCGAATTCATACCTCAAGTAATTTTATTTTTCCCAACATATAAAATATTCTTGAAAGTTCCAGAAATGTTTGCAGGTTACGTTAAAAAATTTAGAAAGCATAGTATAAAATGAAAATATAAATCCCATTTTGACTTGCTTCAAGTTTATAAAATTGCTCTAAGAGGTGGGTCTTGGCTCGCATAATTCCTTTGTTTGGGGACGCGAATGCGTAGGTGGTTCCCAGTGAAGTCGGCCCTGAACGCAATTTGTCACTTAGTCTTCCCAACTGGAGATTAAGCGTGCAGCGAAACTCAATCTTCTAAAACCTTTCGTTACGAGATCTCACAAAGGGAAGGCCATGGCCCACCTCCGGCTGTCGAATAATTGAAGAAAATGAATAGCCAGACAATTCTTGTACGATTCTTCACAGCAAATAACAATTCATTGCAAAGTTTAGTTGCTCGATTTTGCCGTTATTACTGATCAGTAAATACTTCGGCCCTCACTCGAGTCACGTGCATTTTTTCCGCACTTAATTGTTTCACGGAATTCTCAGTAAGAACAGAAATTTCAACCTTTTTATTGTCAAGAATAGTGTGTGTAAGACATTTTCCAGGACATGTGAAGAAAATAAAATTGGAAGATGGAAATGTGATTCACCATTCATTGGAATGATGATGAGTTCACAACAAATACAGTTTCATGGCGCACGCCGAATGGATATTCACTTTCTGCTGTGTTATGTGTTACGTAAGTATAAGCTATCGCCTTGTTGAACTTTTATGATAATTTCTCTGCACACTCTGTGTTAAAATTTTTCATACTTCTTACAGTGGTGTCAGTTGTAATTTCCTTTGTGTTCCTTCACTTCGAATTACATTATCTGGAATTGTATGCAGCAAATTTTACATTTCATTTGAATCAGGATTCATCTATCCCGCATTTCACCAGACTTCCTCAAATTTGTGAAACGAAAATACTGTGTGGAATTCAAAGGGAAAGTCTAACAAATTCTTCATATTCCAAACGAAATCATAAAAATGTGCAGTTCCTTGTGAGTAATCATATTTCTATAAAATTGACCATTTAAATTTCTTTCTCCAGAATTTCTTCAAACACTTTGCTTACTTTTAAGTTTGTAAATGGTATTTGGACTAGCGTCTGGTAAAAAGCTCAGGATTTCCTAAAACTTTGCGTGAAATTTACTTACAAAGTATCTAAAATCTAAAGGATGCCGTCCAGTGGCGTACCGTCATCAGAGCACGTAGTTACAGGCAAAGGAGTAAGCCAGTGTCTAAGAGAAACCTAGCGTCCATGCCGGACCCGGGATTCGCGCTCGGAACTATCTGGAATGAATGAATAGAACGCAGCGCAGCGTACAATTTGGCCCCCGAAGCAGACCTCTTGCAAGATGAGATAATATATAGAGGACGGGGAAAGCAGAAATAAGTGAAAATACGTACACATATAATGAAGAAACGTCTTTCTTTCTTGGCAGAAAGAACTTCGAACATAAAACAGCAATTGCATTATACTGGAATGAAGGGGAAAATGACACTGTAATAAAATTTTACATAAAAAACATGTAATTAGATGATCGTATAAAAGTAATATGCGCTAACCTACGGACAGTAGCTTTATGTGTATGCATTTTGTTTAATTAAATATGTTTTTTTATCAAATAGGTAAAGGAAAACTCTTCACTTAGGAGATTCAGTGAGACTTACTTATATTTGATCAGATACGTTTTGTTTCCTCACACTACTGTAACAATACTTATGACCAATGTAGTATAAAAATGGATTATTTTACACAGTGTTGATTAATTAATCACCAAAAATATTTCTCAAGAAATAATCACACGAAAATAAAACAGCTTCGAAAAATTTCGAACCAAAGCACGTACAGAATACATCAAAATTAAGATTATTTAGAGGTAAACAAAAAAAAGTGTTAGAAACAAAGTTTCGTGAGTTTCCCAAACTTTTTGCAATTAACTCGCGTCATTCCTCATTTTACATTTAAAATCAGGGAAACGTTTCAATTTTTTTTTTTTGGTTTATCACGCAAGATTTGTACAGAAATACCAATTGCTTGGCCATTATAATTTTGTCAAATCCACACATAACTTTGTAGATACATATTACGAGGAATTCGGAAATTTGCGATTTTGACCTTGTAATTTCACACCATCGTTTTTCATATTATTCACACCGTTTATCCAAAAACAGAAATCAAAACTCAAAGGATATTTTGCAGCTTCACAGAGATTCTTCGAATTAATGAGATGTAATACGTGAGTATTTGACGATTCTCCACAAAACATATTTGCTAATTTAAAGGATGCACTTCAATCTTCGGCCCCCGTCGTCAGCTTTAGCTAACTCGCGGCTGGAATGACGGGATAAACGTTTCTCGATAGGTTGCACTGCAGCTGCGTCGGCGTTTTTTGCCCCTTAGCTGCGTGCACCACGTAACCGGTGGGTGTGTTGTGCGGGAGGAGTGTTAAGGACGCGAAATATGCGGGGGAGGGGGTAATTTACAAAAGAAGGGGTTTATTTTGTAATATGGCTTGCCCTAGAAAAGGCCTTTATGGAATGTGAGTAGTTCAGGTGTTGTAAAATATTTATAACGGTGGAAAAGAAGTGTTTCCTCCTCATTGAGAACCTGACTATTTAGTACGAATATTTAAGTCGAAAGCTTTACGTACTAGGGAAGAACTGTTTGATGATAGCAATTATCACCTCAAAACAGTGTTTTGGGGAAATACGTCATTTTCGTCGGAATAAATATTTGAGAATGTGGTCTGCCAATTGGTCTTTGTGAATTACATTAGATAATGTGCGTTTGAGGGGCCGCCAATTGCACTCAACACCTTGCGTATGCGCCACAGTAGTCGGATCGACGAAATTGAGCGAGTGGTTTACTGACAGATGTTGGAAACCACAGGATGGGAAGATTGCGGTACGCTGCCCACTGATCCGTCATTACAGTACTTCCAGGTGTAACCTGTTTCTGGATGAGCGGCAACATTATAGGAGCACAGCGGTTATTCTCCGGGCAGATCTCAACCCTGAGTCGTTTCAAATCTCGTTCAAAGATGCCAAGGATCCAGGTGCCCTCAACGAGACGACCACGATTATACTTCCGCTTCCCTACCTCCGCCTCATCCACTTCTACGATTTCACCAGAACCTTCAAGCTGCCCTTCGTCTTGTTTGTAGGCTACCATAAACTCTGCGACTAGTTCTCTGCAAGACTGATAATAGTCACTGGTTGTCGCTGAGGATGTGGAAACCTCACCCTGGCAGATTCCTCAATTGTATCATCGTAGGACAACCCTTTGGCGAAACAATATAAAATAGTCATCACCTTATCAAGAGGAATACAAGCAGCTACAAACCACGTCCCAAGTACACTGGAACAGTGCTCACTTTTCCCTGTAACGTGATTTTTCCTACATCTGATAAGTCCTAAACGATGACACATATCCACTCGTAAATTCATGCGATGACCTGCGAACATCATCGTTCAGTTCGAAGCTCTCCTTTTCGCTCAAACCATGAAATACACGTTTCTTCATGCTTCCCAACTTCGTCGAAGAAACGCATCCAGTTCCACGTGACGACTGACATAGCTAAAACGCACGCTGGAAAAAACATAAGCCACGTATCGCTTAGAACAAGGCGAACAGAAGTAAGTACACGGGATTCACGGCTCATGCACTCAGCAAACAGCAATTACGTAATACACACATTGCGGGAGAAGACGCCGACAAAATTGCAGCCCCACCTATCTCCAAACACTTAACCCATCATTCCAGCAGCGAGTTCGCTGATGCACACGACAGAGGCCGAAGTCTAAAGCGTAGCCCAAAGATATCCCCATCTAAATTAACGGTACTTTCTTTAATACCTTACGCCATTTCCGTTTACGAAAAGCTTTACAGGAACTCTCTGCCCTCGAAGACCAGGGGAAAACATGTTCTTTGAGAATTTTTATTTTGCCTGTAAGCAACTGCTCATGTAAATGAAAAAGAAAAATATACTACATTGGTGGACATTAAAAATTTGATTCAGAGTACTATATATAATTTTGGTAAGAAAATACCGAAAATAAAGATTTCGCATTCTTTGACAGTTATCCAAAAAAAAGTAATTGCTCTTTAAGACACGATTTTTTAAGACTCTTTATCAAAAAAGTGGTTGTTTTAAAATATAAATGTAAGAGTGCCTTAGAGCTGTTGTGTTCTCTTACGTCGGTACCAGACTGAGTGCTACGGACATGATCAGGATTTCTCTGGACCAGAAGGAACTTTTAAACACTTTGGCATGGCAACTTTAAATCAATATTATATTAATTTGCCGTTGAGTAAATGATATGAATATTAAACATCAGTTTTTAGCTGCATTGTAAAATTGACAGAAAGGGATGTTTGCTTGAAGTAAATGTATCATGCTATTGAAAAAATAAAAATATATATCACATAGAAAAACGTAGTTTCTGTTTGTAATTTTTAGGTAAATAAATAACATCAGTTATTTTGTATGAATGAGGATCTTTCGTTCTAACTCAGTGGTGTGTGTAAACTTTCTAAACAAGGACATTTCTAATACTACACGCACACAACATAGCGATTAAAATACAATTCTACAGAAAAAATAATTTCAGTTCTCTACTTTTAAATTTCCGCATTTGGTCAGCACAAATGACATGTGAAATTTAAATTTCAGTTAAAAAATACCATTACAGTATGCAAATCCGAAAATTGTATTTAGAGGAAAAGATGACTGTTAACAAATAAAAGTGTGTTTAAAAATGATGATCTTAAAATGCACGTTAATTAATTTATTTCGGTTATCTTGATACCATGATATCTCATGTAAACATGTTTCAATACATTCTTGCTCTAAACATTTTGCCTACATGAAATAAACTTTGCTTTTGTTCTTTAGCCAACTTGAGCTTTCAGCATAATATTTATTTCGTCGACTATCGCAAGATAAATTTTCGATCATGTAGAAAAAGTCTTCATGCAGAATAGCGAAATCGTCCGTTTGTTTCGCAACGAAACTTAAACCAATTTTCGAATAAGCTTAGGCGTAGTATACTATCTTTTTCGTGATTTCTTTCGTTTAGTCTTTATTCGAAAGAAAATGACTGTTCGTAAAAGAAGTTCTTATAGATATATTTTCTATGCCTGCACGAGATTTTCCAAAACTATTGCCACCAGCAAATGCATATTTCAGTGAATTTGGAAAAGGTTTTGAAGGACCGAAGGGGGAAAATAACTTTTATTGTTTTCCTGTTGAAGAAGAGATTTCCAATATCACAATGAAATCAACATTCTTATGATTGAGCTATAGCAAAATTAGAAAAAATTGCACTATTTCCGATATTATTAATTTATTAAATTATTGAATACACAGAATAAGGAAGGCAAAGTAGCATGCCTCTGTAATTAATGTTCACATTCGGAGAGCTCAGCATGATGATCGGAATGGTTTCAAATTTAAATGAAGACTCCTCAGGCGATGCAAGTCTGTTTGACAGAAAAACAAAAATTAGCTCCAATGCCTACCACCATCAAAATAAGTGGCGCTTTATGGCAGTAGAGATATATGGCAAATAATGAATGCAACTTATAACAGAAAAGGCAAATTTTATGGTTAAAATACCGCATATTCCGTATGCTGTTTTCCTATGCATGTAAAATGCTGAAATTGCAAACTCGCATGTTAAATCACAGATGTGAAGTTTTTCACTAGAAAGGTTGGGAATATGGCGCACAATGTTTGCCTATGGTCTAAATATTTGTTATGTGATCAGGATGGAGGATGTTCCTTAGATGTCCCCAAAGACAAAATTCGCACATGTTCAATTTCGGTGAGCAAGCTTGTCGACCCCAGTAGCAGGTAAACTGAGGTCTCATTACTCCTTTAGCTTCCAAGAATCCCTGATGCAACTGTTTAGCAGGCGTTACGTTTTAAGGAGGAGAACCATATTGCATAAAAACTGTTGAACTTAGTCACTTACACAGTGATCTCGTTCGCAGAGAGGTACTATTGCTGCCAGTTGACAGATTATGGAATCTGTCAACTGGCAGAAAAATGGGCCCAAATGAAGTATTCCGCAGTTACACCGCACGCGGAATGTTGACTCTTACAGAAAAAGGTGGAATCTACGCACGTGGTGTGAGCCTTCTGTTGCACAAATTCTGCAGTTGTCTATTAACATCACAATGCAGATTGAAATCCGTTTTGACTTCCACAATATGTCTCTTGGTCATCCGTTTTCAAATTCAAACCAGTGGATAAACTGAGGTGAAAATGCTTTATTTTCACTGCAAGCCGAGAAACCAAGTGTAGGTCGTTGAAAGTCTTGTAAGGAGTATATCTCCGAGGATTGTATTGAAGAGGTTGCCAAAAGACTGAGCAATACGACGTGCGCTACGTCTTCCCATGGCATTCGATATTTCTCTCTCTTCCTCCAACGCTTTAGTTGCATTTTACGAAATCAGTTGGGCGAAAGGCTTCCGTCGTCTGCCAGGTTTGACGTCCAACGAACCTGTGTCTTGAAACTTTCGGATCATTTCACGTAAATAATTTGCAGTCATTTGCCCAGTTTATGCCCTACAACTTTCGTGAAGTGCGTACTGCACTTAATGTAGAGCTTTTTTTCTGCTAAATAATTTACTGGAAGTGCACGATCTGTTGCTGACAACGACATTGCGCTTTAAAATGTTAACCACTAACCTTCACTGAAATGACATATTACGCAGATGTCTACATTTGCAGCATCTTTTTTAAGCATGCAGCATTGCAGAAATTTGTGATTTGCATTTTTAGTCATCGGCAGCACGTGTAAGTGATGCTCCTGATTACTACACGACATTACAGTTCCACTTTCAACCCTGCAATCGAGTGTTCGAAACAGTTTTTGCTTTAGCTTGAAATCACTACATTGGGTTCCTTCATGCTCCTTCATACTTACCTTACTGTCCTTCCGAGGAATCGCTCGAACAGTAGCGCTCTTGAAAATGTGAAATTTGGTTTTAGACACCCGGTAAATTTCACAACGAGAATAGGGCGGCTGTTATCGCCAGTAATGCCTAACCTGAGACTCACTATTATCAATTATGCTCTTTTGTTCTCATCATGAAAAATTTGGGGGAACATAATGCAGTCAAGTATATGTAATTTAGTGAGGGCTCGCATTTCTACTTTTTTGTACTTTTGGGTTCACAACTTTTTTATATTACGTTGTTTTACGCACACGGATTAAATATCTATTAAAATACATAGAAATGGCTAGTTTTTAGTCCTAATATCAAAGTTATCGAGAGCAATGTATGAAAAGTAATATACTTTATATCAGAGTGATATATATATTTTTTTTCCATCTGCCTGCCCTATTGTGGGTTGCCATTCTTCCAGAAAGGTGGCAATTCAAGCCATCTGCACTTGCGATTAGATACATTAACAAATCAAGTGCATCATTATTTTAATAGCGATATTACACTATTTTCATTGTACTCTTCCTTCTGTACTACAGTACATGGACAGTGCATGAAATACATAATTATTACACAAAAACAGAATGATGTATTAACGAAAACAACCTAATTAAGGTGAATAGCAGTATGTAATATTGACGAAAACAGCAATTAATTATCCAGGATTATTTCCTTGTAACTTTTCATGTTGAGAGCACAGAGTAGTACAGAAGCATGATTGAGGTGAGAATTCTAATATAAGGAGTTTACAGCACGTTGAATGGAATGGGTTATAACAGCCCTTTCTTGTGTGATCATCCGGTCTTATGTATAAATTTTTCAGTTAATAGATATAAATGAATCGACTGGAAAAAGGAACCGTCAGAAAGCAACGATAAATGTCGATTGCATAGCGTCAACTGCAGAACTTGGTGGAGGCAGTGTAATTACAGGGGTCTGTTTCCGTGAAGGGCATTCGGTTTCTTAATATATGTGAAACGGTATTTGGATGTCACGACAATCTGAACAGGATTACGGACAGAAATAGCTCATAATAATATACATTTATGATGTGATTATGTGATGAACTGTGCATATCTCTCATGCTTACTTCTTTTTGATACGAGTTGGTCGAAATATTATGAAACATAAAATTTACGTTTATCATAATTACTTATCTACACGTACAGTACGATTCGCAATCGCTCTCGCCAAGCTTATAACTCTATCTGCTGCGTAAAAACACAATAGGAAAGAAACAACTTTCTCATTTTCTCCGTTACCTTTTCTATCAGCAACTCAATAGTATAGTTTCTTTCTTCGTCGCTGAATTTCGGATTTCATTAAAATTTTTGTATTATGTATAAACAAACACAAGCGATTTCAGAATTGTTGGAATCTGCTATTCAACAGTGAGCTTTTCTCTCTTCACAAAGTGTACCTTACGGTAATTCCATACGGCTTCATTTGATTCCAACCGCACAGATTGTTTGTAGCAGGACTTCAATATACCATTCCTAAATTCTGTAATCTCTGGTTCTGGAAAATCCTCTCTGGCTAATAACTTTGAAACAACAGAGCATATCAGGCTCTGACGTGCGCTGCTACTATACAATTCATAAAATATGCTATATGAAATTTATAGATATGAAAGATGGGCAAGATTAATAAGAGAATAGCAACTAAGAAGTGGATGTAGACGAAGAGTGCGTCAGAGAATAGGATAGAAAGATGACCTTCAAAAATTTAGTGTTGCTAAACTGTGGACTGAGACTAAGGATCGAGAAAGTTGGAAAGGCCTGGGGGAAGCTCATACCTTGGTTTATTATAAAAGTTAATTCCTTTTTTTATTGAAGAAGAAAGGAAGTAACTTTTATGATCACCACAACGGTTTTTTCAACAATTTATAGAAATTACCGCTTCATATCAAAGTAATGAAAATACACATGTACATCTTGTGATGTGAATATAACTTAACTTTCTTATGTACATCCTAAAATCTAGTCTAAATAAGAAGCAGAATTTATTTCGTTTGTGTTTTGTATTTGGAAAACTTATATACTTATAATTACCAATCTTAATATGAATCAAGGTTATTAGATATCTCTTTAGGTTGAGCCACGTCAGAAACGAGCTGCTATTGGCTGGCGAAATGACGTCACACAGGAAGCAAAGCAGCGAGAGGCAAAGAGGATTGAGCCAAGAGCCATCGCTGCTACGGGTTACACTTTAGCAAGGAATGTAACTAAACGCGATGGAAAATGTTTTCAAATACTAATAATTTCAAACATCAAAGATTAACATATTTATCTTTTAAACATCAAAGATTAACATATTTATCTTTTAAACATCAAAGATTAACATATTTATCAGTGATCTGCTATTTCCTCTTTCATGAATTAATTAATTTTGAAAACAAAATAAATTAACAGCTTTTGTGTAAAAAATATGAGGCCATTGCTGTAAACCAACATATTGCTGAACTTCATAGTTCCGTAGTTCACAGGAAGTTATATTTACAAAAAAGTTATTGTCTGTGCGAAAGTAAATTCTTAAAAATCCAAACTTTCTAAAGACTAGCTTTTCGATTATCAGTGCATCAAGTAGTTAATGGGCTAAACAAACAAGAAGTAAATATTTTATTCATCATTACATTTTTGCAAAATAAATCTTGTTGTTTACAGAATTCCACTTAGTAGCCTTCAAATACAAAACAAAAATTCTCACGAAATGTTCGTTTTTCAATTTATTTTAATAGGTGGCACAAAAAGCTATCAAAAATTAAGTATATAAAATTATTGCAATGGCGGACACTATCGAACACCTGCTGCAAGTATGTTTACGACTGCGTTGATACCGAGCTCCCAGCAAGCGGTGTGTTGCAAAGAATTATGTGATCACGACCCTTGACAATTGACAGAGTGAAGAGAGAGGAGACAAGATGGGGTCGTCGCTTCTCTGTGTGTGAACACGAAATTTGTTGTTTTTACAAAAGTGCTCTAAAAGAGTACATGTATTATCATCGTCTAAAACGATTCTCTCCGGAATAAGCTGTGTGTTGTGTGAACCTCCTAAAAGGAATATTAATCATGGTAAGACTGTTTAAAACAAACTAAATAGAAAGCAAAGTTCATTGTTAACAATAACTCATTCCTTCTATGTTTATAATATATCCGTGACCCATCATTAATGTCTTGGTTTTGCGTTTAGTCAAGAATAAATAACGAAAAATTTAAATCAGGAGTCTGTCGATTATGAACATAGTTACCGTTGCAAATCTTTTCTCAGTTTTGTAACTTACACCATCAGTTTGCACTCCCAAGCCAAATATGCCGTGCGGCGTGGTTATCGGCTTAGTTCTTTGCTGTCGTGTTTTCGCGGCGCTTGCTCCCGGTATGTCGTCATGCGCTAATTCAAGAAAACGGAGACTGCAACTGCACATTGAAATGGCGCCCCCTGATACTAATAATTCCGAGACGAGCGTTGCCTAGTGGGCAACGTCGTGACTGAAATGGAGAAGACCTCAGGTTTGATCCACAAAATATCCGCCGTGCGACGGATGTGCACGTTAAGCCGTCGGACCCCGGTTACTATTCCCCGGTATTATATAAGGGCGTCTTTCTGCCTCGCTTCCTTGTCACTTTCCTATTGGGCACTCTAGCCCAAATCTCCTAGTTACCTATTTCTAAGGGTTGTTTAAGACCAGAGATCAGACACTCCCTTCCTAAAATCCTCTACATATGATCATCTTAATAACTCCTTGACTTTTCCTGGTTAATATTTTAAAGTCTGTGCTAGCCTCATCAGTTGAGTGCTAGTATAATTTAAATTGGTCGTAGTGCCTACTGCAACAGGGGTTGAAGCTGTAATTAGTTCCGGAAGGCGCCTCATTAAAGTAAGGAATTTTAACACGTGGGAACAAAATATCGTTTTACTTCTGTATTCAGTGTCCACGTAGTTCCAACACTTTCGAAACATAACGTATATCTCTCCGCTCCTTTGGCCAACTTGTTTTTTTTATGTTTTAGATCGTGGATTTTAAGATTTAAAAACCACGGAATGCTAGTCTTGAGTTGGGTTATAGCTTCAGCTGTGTTGCCTCCAACGAAAAATGCTTGTGTTGATGTGTGATACCAAAGCAATTTATACAGCATAATAAAGGAATACGGAGGATAACGTGATCAAAACATTATATCAAAATATAGCTGTATTTGCTGGTAAACTGAAAAATATCATTTCCATGCAACATGGTTAGTACGAGGTAGAACCGCCATGAACTGCATCACACTGTGCAATTCTGGCATGGAGTCTGTCGTACAGATGTTGGTTGAAAATTTGGGGTATTGAGTTCCTGGCATCCTCAACCTGGACGCGTAAATCGGGGTTGGTCGTGGCTGGCCGGGGAGACCGGATAAGTCGTTGTTCCATAAAATCCCACACGTGCTAAATGGCGGACAAATCCGTTGAACGTGCAGACCATGGAAGTTGTTTCGCACACTAAAGTGCATGTTGCGTCGCACGGGCAGTGTGTGGGCGTGCGTTATTTTGCTGGAAAACACCACGATGGACCGACTTTACAAATGGCACAACAACGGGCTGAATGATGTTGTTGATGTAGGATGTGATGTTTACCGTACCCGGTAAAAACACTAGTTGTATACAGGAGTGATAGCTGATCGCTCCCCACACCAGGAGACCAGCTGTAGGACCAGTGTCGCTGGCGGATGCAAGAAGGGTGGAGACGCTCCCCTGTGCGTCTGCGAACACTCATACGGCCATCGGAGGCTCCCAAGCTGAATCTGCTTTCATCGCTCAACACAACAGATCGCCATCGCGTTCTCCAGTGCAGACGTTTGCGATACCACTGCAGCCATTCCTGACGGTGGGCTGGAGTCAGAGGTACACATGCCAGAGGCACACGTGCACGTAGTCCTGCATCCAGTAGACGGTTGCGGACTGTTCGCACAGTCACCTCAGGTGCAAGGGCAGCTCGGATTTGCGTCGTAGTGGATATTCTGCTTGACAACGCCGCTCTACGTATGCGTCGATCGGTCCGGTAATCAGTCCGTCTGTGACTCCCGGTTCCACGTCTTCTCGTGTGGGAATGTTCCGCGGACCATCTACGCCACCATCGTACCACCACCAATACTTCCCGTCCAATTCGCTCCGCAATACGACGATACGACCACTCGGCCTCGCGGAGTCCAAATAGACGACCTCGCTCAAAGTCCGATAACTGCTGAAATCTTACACGTCTTCCATGTCCAGGCATTGCAGCTTCTTCAGGGTCTTCGCACGTGTCCGTACGCCGACGTCTGATTATATTCACTTCGCCGTACTCCTTAAATACCACCGACGATAATTTGCATAATATGCCGTGCTGTGGCGCAAGCGCTCACTGGTTGGTCCCGAAATTAACATCACACCTACGTAAACTCGACGCCATTAAAATACGTAAATTTCATGTTCGTCCGCCATTTCCTTTTGGGTGTTCTTTTTTATCTTTCCGCCAGTATATTTACATATGAGAACTGAAAAAATATTGTGAAAATTCAGAGGAGAAGTATAACAGATTTCTTTGACAAACTGTTTAAATAGAATGCTGACAGGATGTTTAACCCAACAAAAACAATTTTCTGGTATACTCTCCAACATTTAACATGTTTTCATAAAACTTGGAAATTACATCGCCCTCGATAGGGAATGTAACACTCGTCAACCGATTTCGTTCTATTTTGATAATAGTTACTCGTTCTATTTTGATAATAGTTACTCGTTCTATTTTGATAATAGTTACATTACCCAGCACAGGAAAATTCCAAATGAGGAATCTTTAGATAATCGCCTGTTGAATCAATACGATAAACCTTCGTAGTGTGTCTCGTATATATAAAGCATAAGATAAACTCAAATTCGAATTTCTTGTTTTCAAATAGTTGTGATTTCGAAGTTCTGTGTGGTGTAACGTGCTAGCTCGCTTGATTGAAAATCAAAAGTTGCGGATGCAATCCCACTCCAGTCCGTATAAATTCCGACACTTCTGAAATTAATTTACATGTTAAGCAGTAAATGTGGAATGTAAGTTTATTTTGATTACCACGTTAGTAATCCTGTAATTCATGTATTTGGGAAGAACATCTTCCATAGCTTATAAATTTGAGAAAATAGTAATGTATTACCGTACGAGGAAGCATCTGATTGCATCGACAGGCAGAAATCTGAAGTTCTCAGTTTCCTCACCTTAAGATACTGGGGACTTATTTGGAGTGGGTCGAGTAGCTGTTTTTGTGCCCAACTTTAAATCGGGCGATGAGGCTTGATAGCAGTGTAACGTAATTATCATTTTTTACTGAAATGTTGTTACATGCTGCATAGTAAAGTGTGAAATACGGGTGTTTACACTGGGCTTGTTAATATTCCATGTTGATATATTACAATTTTTCAGGAGTATAAGAACGTGCGTGAAAGCCGGAATCTGAAATCAACAGGAAAATAAGGCATTCATTCTTTTAAAAAGCTGTGCTACAGAATATTAGTTTGTATTTTCTTTTTATATTGACAACTAAATGAATTTCATGCGTTGAAAACCAATTCAAAATACATTAGAAAAATTTAGAAAAGATAAAAAACACGTTCTGGGTAAAGTAATGTGGTCGTTCCGGAACTGGAAGGCGGTACTTATCTAGTTATAGGCAATGATTGAAGAAATAAACTAAGCGGATATTTGGAGGGCTCTGTGGTTTTTCTAAAAAAATTAACCTCTTTTTAGGATATTTGAATTCATAACACAAGGAACCATTAAGTGATGAAGGTAACTAAAGTAAGGCAACTTAAAGAACAAACGGTTGCAAATAATCAACCACATGAAGAAATATATCACATAGTTACTATATCTAAATACTGTTGTTTCTTCATGCTCAGCACATTGATCCGAATACTTTGAGGACGGTAATGACAATTGTAACATCCGTTGTAGTAGAGGTTGTAGAAGAAAAGCTGTACAGCACGTGACATGAAACCAGATTTTACAGCACATGTAAGATTGCTCATTTCTGCAACAAAGAAACGCATTGCTGGTTAACTTGCTTTTCGGAATGCTAAAATAAGAAACAAAACCATTAAAATAGCTTGATAATATGTCATTACAAGTTTTATCAAAATACTTATTCAATGACTTTATTGAAAATTTTAATTTCTTGAGATCTTAGTATTTTGTACTGTTAATAAGTATATTTTGATAGGAAATAGATATAATGCTGCACATTCTCATTAGTAAAAATATCCTTAAACCTGACATATGTGTTAAGAGTAATTAATTTCTGGCTGAGTTATGACATTAAAAAACACGACTAAATTATTTTTCTTTTCGTTTTGAATGTACATAATAGAATGCAAAAGAAAAAGGTCAAAAACATATACGGCATTTCAAAGTTCTAGCTATTTAGCACATGCAAAAAATATTTATTTCTAGCTTACAATTCTGATAGTTTTCCAAATCGAATGCAACGTCCACTGTAATGGTCTATTTCTAAATTCCAAAGAATCTCTACTTTTTTTTTAAATCTACCAAATAATTCTGGGAAACATTATTGTTCCGATATCAATCATGTTGATTAAATTCAATACATTTTTGTCCCGTATTATGACTAACTCCTCAGATTAAAAATGTGAAACTAGTGAGGAGTTTTAAATATCATGTACTACTGATGATTTATATTTCATTTTCTGCTATTCGTTTTCATTTGAAAAGATGTTTCTTCACTTTATATGGATATTTGCATTTCGGACAGTACTAAATCGTTTAAGAGGTAAAACATTGAAATTTCTTTTAAATAAAGAGGGCACCATAGCATCTAAGTTGGCAACACTTATCTTAAAAACAAAGTATATGCGATTCTTACGAAAAATAGGTAAAACTATTCTTAACGAGTGCAACATTTCTTTAAACATAAAGAAAACGATGCCATTTGCTAATTCCAATTAAGACTTATGCATAGGGAGTCATTAAACACTAAAATAAAACTACTGCGGGATTTCTGTTGGCTTTCAAAACTTAGGTAAACTTTAAATGGTTTGTTTTCTCCTAAGCGTGATGTTGGAAACACACCCTTCAAAAGAATTCTAACATTTAGCGGCGCTCTTTCACCTAAACAAAAAACACATTTTGATCAACTACAAAGTTATTAGATAGAGCCTGCTTAATTTATCTAAATTTTTACTGAAGAAATGACTGTAAATCAACTTGCTGAATATGTTTTCTGTTATTTAATAATAAATATAATCAAGACCGTGCCACGTAGGTTTCGGATAGTGCAATATACTCCATCCGCTTGGAGTACCCTGATGGCTTTATAAAATATTATGTTGGTATGATCAAGCTGTACTTCAAGTTGAGACTTCTTGAGCAAATGCGTGATGTAAAACAAGGCAGATTAACGACAGCATTAGCTCATCAAGTTAAAAACCACGCTGCTATCCATAAAGGAGGTGAGATAAAGAACATGGCTTCATACACAGACGCCAGAGCCAAGGAAACAGAAAAGAGCATACAAGGAGAATATTGAGATTTTAGCGAACCCAAATGTTTGCAACGAGAACGTTCATACTGACCTTCCTTCTATTTGGCGCACGCTCCTGTGCGTTCCTCACGTTTTATTGTGAGAATGATATAATCAGCGCAAGACTTTACCCGTAGTTCGTAGGACGTCTCCATTATTGTTTATGTTTTTTAAATTGTAATTGGAACCTTTCATTTTATTCAGACTGAATTATTTACCAGATGAAACCCCCGTCTCGTGGTAAGATCTTGCAAGTTTATGCTTGTACTTTACACCAAATGAACGGAGTTTTCCGTACGACTGCATAAAATATCAATGACATTTCCCCAGGGCAATGAGAAACTATGTAACAAATATTAAGGTGATTATCCACTTATTGTAAATAATAAAATACTAACCTGACTGGAATGTTCTGTAGAATTATTTAACCCATGTAACAATTCACCGCCTACCTGACGGTGGGCAATAAGATACTTAAATGTTACTGTTAATTCTAGAACAAGATTTTTCCCCGGACAATTTTACGGTACAGCACACAAACGAGAAAATAATGCTATCGTGCACATTCTTGAAAGAAAATTCAAAACTAAAGAAAATTAAAAAATACATACAGCAACACATGGACTAAGTTGAAAATTAACCAAATGCTTAATATGGATAGAGTTATGTACAATACACAGTGTGGCAAAGAATTTTTAAGACTGGGTCTGTAAAATGAAATAGAAACAAAAAATTGTAATTTGTTTTGGTTTGTTATTCAAAATAAGTCGCTACGGCTTTAATACACTTGTTACAGCGATTTAATAATGATTCGAATGCCTGTTCCAGTTCACTTTGCGGAATTGCCTCTAAAGCACGCGTCGAAGCTGTTTGTTAAAAAATACATACAGCAGCACATGCACTAAGTTGAAAATCAACCAAATGCTTAATATGGATAGAGTTATGTACAATACACAGTGTGGCAAAGAATTTTTAAGGCTGGGTCTGTAAAGTGAAATAGAAACAAGAAATTATAATTTGTTTTGGTTTGTTATTCAAAATAAGTCGCTACGGCTTAAATACACTTGTTACAGCGATTTAATAAGGATTCGAATGCCTGTTCCAGTTCACTTTGCGGAATTGCCTCCAAAGCACGCGTCGAAGCTGTTTGTATGCTCGAAATATTATCAAAATAACACCCTTTTGACGTCATATTCAGTTTTGGGAATAAAGAAAAGTCGCAGGGTGCTACATTGGGAGAATGCGGTAGATCAATCAACACACAGACGTTATTTTTCGCCAAAAATCTACGAACAAGAAGTGAGGTGTGACTATGTGCATTATCGTGCAACAAACACCAACTGTTTCCATTCCGATATTCTGGACGAATGCGAAGAATTCTGCCCATTAAACGCCTCAAAACATTTAAATAAAACTCACCAGTAATTGTTTGTCCCCTTACTATCGAAGAATGTAATGAGCATTGTTTTGATTTTCGATTTAACTTTTCTTGTTTTTTTGGCTTGAGGCGAGTTTTTTTACTTCCATTCCGCACTTTGTCGCTTTGTTTTAGGATCATATTGAAAACACCATGTTTCATCACCTGTAACAATCGATTTTAAGAAGTTTCGATCATTTTCAGCGGCTGAAATGATATCTCTGCAATGTGCACTTCTCCTTGATTTTTGTTCATTGGTTAACGTGTGTGGAACAAATTTAACACATACTTTTGTTTTGCCCAAATCTTCATGCAGGATGGTTCGTATCGTTTCTTTGTTGTTGTTTAAGGACTCTTTCATCATTCTTAGTGACGCACATCGATTGATTGCCACGAAATCACGCACTTGTTCAATAATCTCAGGTGTCCTAGATGAACTTGGTTTACCGGTATGCTTATCATCTTCTAGCGTATCTCTTCCGTCCAAAAAACGTTTGTGCCACAGGAAAACATTTGATCTACTTAAACAAAAATCACCGTAAACTTTTTTCATCCTTTGGTACGATTCCGAGGCACTTTTACCAAGTTTTGCGTTAAGTTTAATAACAGCCCTTTGTTCCATCTTAATAATTCAACGTGAAAAAAATT
The DNA here is from genome assembly GCA_039090855.1 of Macrothele yani. Taxonomy (NCBI): domain Eukaryota; kingdom Metazoa; phylum Arthropoda; class Arachnida; order Araneae; family Macrothelidae; genus Macrothele; species Macrothele yani. The sequence continues at coordinate 140,612,398 of CM077015.1, forward strand.
TACTTCTCTAATGAACGGCCGTTTTGTTTGAGTTACTTTAACAACTGCGCAGTACTTTTGGCAGAAAGCAAGCAGATGGTCAAGGTTTATAACGTATTCGCGAGTACACTGGTGGCGCCACCGTAGGCTGAAATCTAGCGCCAGTCTTAAAAATTCGTTGACGCACTGTGTATTCCCTGATATGTTAATTCATACGGAACACTTTGACTCTTCTTAAATATAACTCATTCCAACCGGTGAGATGGCACTTTACCATGATGAGCGACCAAATATCACATCTATCACCAGATAATGTTAATTGATGTTCGGAATAGGGAAAACGAATGATATGAACGATTTCAACATGGCAAGATAGTTATCGGTAGATATGATGCTGCGAGAATTTCCAAAACGGTCGCCATACTGCGATCTTCTTACACTGCCGTACTAAGGCTTTACTGTAAAGGCCTAGTATGGAAATAAGTTTCATCAATCGTCTAGCCTGTGGATAAAAGCTGGTGATAGATCACAGGGGTGAAGGGTGAATGTCTAGGACTATGAAAATAAAAGACGTGGCTCAACTCCACCAAATAAATGGCGAATTGGACAGAGGATTGCCGAGGGCCGTGTTGCGATTCTACTGATTTTGATTCTTGTGTACTGACAGATTTTTGTAATCTACTAATTTTTCTCTGTTTTAAGACCAGCTGCACATTCAGGGGCATACTGTCTAAGAACGTCTGCATTATGTGAGTACTCACTATCTACTGATCCAAATGAGAAGACTCATCTTAGAATTTTTTTTTTTTTTTTTAAAAGGGCTGACATAGACTAAAATTATTCAAATCCTGCTACCTATTATTGGATGTGTGCAAACGTTCTACCCATTATTTAATAGATACAAATTGCGATAGGTGTGCTTACATCATAGATGAAGCAGCGATGCCGAATTTTCGGCCAACAAAGCGTGGAGCAGTAGATCATATAGAAGCATTAGATTTGTCCGAGTAAGTCATTATTTACCGAAATCACGAATGGTGTAACATGCCATGCAATGAAGAGCACATTAGACATTGTTTACTGAACGAGTTCGATAAAGACAGTACTGACGCCGTGGCTTGCCGCAACATGTGAAATGTATGGTGAGGATGCAGTTGATGATAACACATGTCGCCATTGTTTTTCGGAAATTCCTGGAAGGAGACAGAAGCTGCAAAAATCAAAAACGTCCTGGACGTCCACCCGCGGTTTCTGACGAGCATGTGGACCAAGACATAACAAATAACATGCACCCAACCGTTCAAGAATTGGCGAAAACGTTGTCAATTCACGGTACAACAGTCGAAAGATAGATGCACGCGCTTGGGTTCATCACCAATTTCAATAACTCCTCCCGCACCAGCTTTCTGCAAAGCAACAAGAGGAGATGATCCGTACCTGTGTTTCTTTGCTTTCTCTTCACAGAAATAAACCATTTTGGGGCGCATTTCAACGGGCGGAGAAATGGGTACTGTACTGTAATGTACAGTGTCGACTGATTGCGTGCTAAGGGGCGGAGCCTGCGCTATGGACCTCAAAAAAAAGGACTGTATTCGAAAAGGTTTTGTTGAGTGTTCGGTGGGATGTCCAGGGAATAATCCTCTGGGATGTGCTGGAACAGTAAGCGAATGATAAATGCTGCCATCCACTGCTAACATTTGGACATATTGCGAGAACAGCTAAAATCGAAGCGTCCAGAAATCGTAAATCGCAAAGCCGTAATTCAATATCACGGTAAAGCCGGACTTCATGCTGATTTAATCACTCGGCAAAAATTACTGGACTTTGTTTGGGAAGTGTTACCTCACCTGGCGTGTTCTTCTGACGTGGTACCCACGGCCAACCACTTTTTCGATCGTTACAGAACGCCTTCGCTTTCCAAACCTTCGATAATGTGGGTGATTTGAAAGCAGCATTACATGACATTTTTGACTCTAAAACACAGGAGCTTTTCTGTCGTCGGATTCACCTACTCATGGATAGATGGCAAGAGTTCATACAGAATGATGGTAATTATGGGAAATCCTAGGTACATTATTTGTTGTGTTCTCTTCTTACCTTTGTAGCCTACAAAAACCGGCAGAACTTATGTACACACCCATAACGTTTAATGCCACGTTCGAAGGAGCTCAGATATCCTCAAATGCATCATCTGACCTGAATATTCTTAAAAAGGTGTATGTGTATAACCGTGTCTAACGCAATGTATCACATTTACCTACCCGGGATATACTCAGTAAAGGTTTATACGTGTGACTTCAACTAGGGATGATAAAATTACGTGTCAGGGGTGTGCATGCGGGACAGCGCAACATCTGGTCATGTCTGTCATTTAACTCAGGTGACGGCAGGTGATTTGAAAACGAATGTCTTGCAGAATGTACTCTATACTAAGCAACATCCAGCGGGCAAAAGTCAGAATTTGGTTAAGAACTCACTCACTAACGTATAAACAGAAAACCTTTATACGCAAAATGAATATGTACAGATAACACTAATATGCAAGGTTTTGTTGTTTTGAAATGAATAGGTGTATCTGAATGGATTTCTTGTGCAGATTCCGAAAATGACCTTTAAAATTCAGTATCACGTCAAGTTTTTTCACAAATGACGGAAATGTGAAAATTAAAAAAAACGTTATTTTTTAATGACATTGTAATATGGCAACGTTTGTAACGTGTGAAAATGTTCTCTGGATGGGCGGAATGATGGTGTAAAGAATAGATAAACATAAATATAAAGCTAAAAATGGAAATGCAACTGTTTTATCTGTATGACGTCGCGATTTGCGCCACTCACAAAGGCGGAACATGAGAGAATGTTAACTTGTCACGGCAGTATGACTCATACCTCACGCCACTGCTCCCTTCTTTCTATTGGTCACATGTGGCGCCATTCGGGGCAGATCGTGTTACACTAGTCAGTGCAAAGGAGGGACTGGTCCCGTTCGGTTGTTTCTTTGTGGCGTGTGCAATGGCTTCACGTGGTTGTGTAAATCATCCAGACATATTTTGCTACATATGTGGCTGTTATACGACAGGAAAAAAACAGAGGCAAAATATTAGGCCTTTCGTGAAAAATGCTTATTTTCAATACTTCGGCATTAAACTAGCAGATCAGGACAAAGTTTGGTCTCCTCACAATGTGTGCCGTGCATGTGTGGAGGGGTTGAGGAACTGGAAAAATGGAAAAAGGGCATCAATGCCGTTCGGTGTACCCATGATGTTGCGTGAGCCAAAAATCACAGTGACGACTGCTACGTCTGCACAATTAATATCGTGGGCCATACCAGAACCAGTAAGCGTAACATTGTGTATCCCAATATCCCATCTGCCATAAGACCAGTGCCCCATAGTGAATCCATCCCTGTGCCATCCCCGTCCAATAGCAAGCCCCCAACAGACCACGATTCAGACGGTGATACAAGTGATGAGATGTACCAAACAGACAGCATGGAGAATGAAACCCCAGTGCCATTTACACAGCATGAACTGAATTATTTGGTTCGTTATCTGAATTTACCTAAAGACGCAGCCGAGCTTTTAGGATCACGACTTCAGGAAAAGAATTTACTATATCCTAACACGAGATTCTCTTGGTACAGACACCGACAAGCAGAATTGGTTCCGTTATTTGCTGAGGAAGGCGATTTGGTATATTGTCGAGACATTCTGGCAGTCATGCAATACTTCAACATTAATTACAATTCAGGACAGTGGAGGCTGTTCATAGATGCCAGCAAATCTAGCTTAAAAGGTGTTTTATTACTCAATAATAACATCCATCCATCCATTCCAGTAGTACATTCTGTGACTTTGAAAGAGACATACGAGAACCTTAAATTACTGCTGGAAAGTGTGCAGTACAAGTTTCATGAATGGTCTTTGTGCGGGGATTTCAAGGTGATTGAAATATTGCTCGGCCAACAAGCAGGCTACACCAAATTTCCTTGCTTTTTGTGTGAATGGGACTTCAGAGCAAGGACGGAACATTGGGTTCGGTAGCAATGGCCAGTCAGAAGTACATTCCACCTGGCCAAAAAACATTTTTTCACTTCCACTGGTGGATCCCTCGAAATTACTGTTGCCACAGTTACACATCAAACTTGGCTTAATGAAGTAATTCGTGACAGCTTTAAGCAGGGACAGTAAATGCTTTCAGTATCTTGGTGGTAAGTTTCCATCAATCACGTCTGAAAAAATTAAAGCTGGCATTCTCATAGGCCCTCAAATACGAAAATTAATGGCAGACAACATATTCGAGGAAACCATGAGTGAGTGCGAATTGCGAGCATGGACTGTATTCAGAAATGTGTTACACAACTTTTTGGGGTACACGAAGGCTTCAAATTACACCACTTTAGTCGAGGACATGCTGGAATCCTATGAACAGCTTGGTTGCAACATGAGCGTCAAAGTTCACTTTCTTCATGCTCATCTAAATTATTTCCTAACAATCTTGGTGATTTTTCGGAAGAACATGGCGAGCGCTTCCATCAGGATATTAAAGTGATGGAAAAGAGATACCCAGGAAAGTGGACTGTACATATGATGGCCGATTGTTGTTGGATGTTGAACAGAGACTGTACGGACGCACACCGAAGGCAATCCAAAAAGAGGAGGTTTGAAAGGGAGCCCAGTGGCGAATGTTAGGTATGTTTGCTTTGCATATGTATTTATGCTTATTTATTCCTTAAACAATCATTCCGCCACTCCAGAGAACATTTTCACACGTTACGAACGTTGCCATATAGCAATGTCATTAAAAAATAACGTTTTTTTTTTAATTTTCACATTTCCGTCATTTGTGAAAAAACCTGACTTGATACGGAATGTTGAAGGTAATTTTCGGAATCTGCGCAAAAAATCCATTCAGATACACCTATTCATTTGAAAACAACAGAAAAAAGTTGAAAAATTGCAGATCAGTGTAACATAAAATGAATATCTATCAAGAGAGAACAGCAGAGAAACATAATATTCTCCGGTAAGGTAATCCAGAACTGTTTTTTTGTTTTATTACTTTAGATCCTTTTGTAATTTAGGTTAATCATTCGAACAAGTTTCACAAACAACTTTTTTGATGAAAAACATCAATTTAAAATATTTTCATTTCTTAAGCTCTATAACCCCAAAGACTAACCTGAGGTGTAAACGATGAAAGAAAAACAAGGGCTTGAACAGAAGATACGGAAAAGTTATATCGTCCGAGATATAGCCATCTATATACTGAGACATTTACATGAACGGTAGAGACGCGTTTCGTGCAGAATTAAAACCTTCGTAACATATACCTGAATAGCTTTATTACGTCCACATAAAAAAATGTTTTATGATCCGAATCATGACTTCAAAGCAATGTTCTGACGAAAGACGACAGTTCCGTCAGAATAAGTATTGCGAATATGGTCTGCCAAATGAAGTTTGCGAGTTACATAACGAAGTTTGCGCTTGTGAGGTCGTCAAATGCTCTCAACACCTGGGGTAAGAGCCCCAGTACTAGGATCGCAGAAGTTCAGTGAGTGTTAACTGTCAGGTGTTCGTATTCGCAGCTTCCGAATTTATGATATGCAGCCGACTGATCTGTTGTGAGAGTAGTTCGTGGTTGTACATTTTTGTTTATGAGCAGCAGCAATGTGCTCGCAGATCTGTCATTCTTACGGCATATTTTGACCCTGAATTGCTTAGTATCACTTTTAAACATACCAAAGACCTCAGCTCCCAATGTCTCATATTCACGAGAAGACTGCTCAGTTTTCCCTGAATCATGATTCCTCTGACACCTGAAATATCCATAACGGTGAGGCCTGTCGACTCTGAGAGTCACTGAATGACCTTTCGAACATCTTCTACCGGTTGGATTGATTACTAGGATCCACTTACTGAACTTCGTGAATCTTAGTAATCAATACCTGGCGATCACACCACGAAACACATGTCTCCTCATCGTGGGAAACTTCTTGGAAAAAGCGATTCCAATACCACAAGGTAAAATAGCACGCAGAACACCAACAAAAGAAACACGAAGCAGCGCTTACAGAATCAGGGCAACATAAGAGAAGAATATCTAAACACAACTAAGAGGACGGATTGCACACACGGAACAAACGGCGGTGACATAACGCAGTTACCAGCCTCGGCGACGAAACAGCGGAAGCACCACCTGTTGGCAAGTGTTTCGTTGTGGCAGACGACGCAGGCCAGGTACAGGAATATAGCCGTCCAGGTTTTCTGCCGTGAAGACACAGCTGCACATTGAGAAGGAAATCTGATCGAGTAAATAAATAGGTAGAATTACTATATCATCAGATTTGAAATATTTTGCTCCCTTTAAAACCAAGAATTTGAACGTCATTGAACTGTATACTTTACGAAAAAGAAATGATCGATTATGTTGGCTAGAAAACATTAGTATTGTAAATTTTGAAGACGACAATACGTTTTTTGGTACAAGTGTGAAAAAGGATGGTAAGTCAGAATATATCCGAAAACTTGAAAATTTCATCGTCCTGGAGCAAGATTCGAATCCGCGTCTCCCTCGGATCGAATCCGAGTCTCCCAGATCGCGCTATCTGGGAGACGCGGATTCGAGTCTTGCTCCAGGACGATGAAATTTTCAAGTTTTCGGATATATTCTGACTTACCATCCTTTTCACACTTCCACCAAAAAACTGGTTGTCATCTTCAAAATTTGTATATGGTGTAATCCCGTATTTCATTCAAGATTCAGTACTGTAGTTGTATTTACGTTGAGAATAAATTATTTCTACGTATTTACGTTGAGAATAAATTATTTATAGCCCATTGAGTTGCTCACGGTGGTCGTTAAACCTCCAATCAAAAAAAAAAAAAAAAAGAAAAAAAAAGACTTGTAGTACCCCTTTAGCCCCCAAAACAGCGGCTACTCGGTGAGACATCGATTCGATGAGGTGGCGATAGGTATCCTGGAGTTTCTGGTACCTTAATGTCAACAGTAGGTCCCCCAGTTCCCATATATTTCGGGGATGTGATGATTTTGCACGAACCTGATTTTCCATGTCTAACCAGAAATGTTCGATTTCGTTCATATCAGGTGAATTTGGAGGCCGGGTCATTAACAGAAAGTCACCAGCATGTTCCTGGAAACATTCCTTGAGGATCCTGGCAGTGCGGCATGGCGCGTTATCCTGACGCATCACCAGCAGGGAACACTGATACCATGAATGGGTGAACTTGGTCCGCAACGATGTTCAGATACATGACAGCTTTCAAGGATTGTGATATTGGGTTACATAATCGAGAAGGATGACCATTTCTGAGTTGCTAGCCCGGCAACGACTAATGCTCACTAATATGAATGTTTCAATCTAGCTAAAATCACGATTTTTCTCCATGTGGAAGCTATCTATCTACTCTTCCTAGACGAGAAAAGTCTTTACTACAACATAATACATAAACCCATCAAGGCATAGCAATTGCGTACGTAAGCACGAACGGTATGTGTTTCATTGTTATTGGGAGTGTATATTTGTTTGCTGGCTCTATGGATTGCTAGTGAGAAATAGTGATTACAAGTTGTGCAGTAAGCTTCTGGTTTTTGGTGTACAAAAATTATATTCCGTTTGGAATGTTTTATTTTGCACTTGCATAATTCGATGAGATCGTATTTTATTTTCCTTTTTTATGCACTGTGTGCTCAGTTTTACAGGTAGTGATTTTCAATAATTAAATTGCTAGGTGTTAATCCAGGTTTTCATTCATAAATATATTTAGAAAAACTGGAATTCAATTAAATGACACGTTACAGCTAAATTCTAGGTACCACAGAAAAAAACAAGAAACGACAAAAGTGACAGTGATCACTAATCAATATTCGAATCCATGGTTTGTATACACTGAAGAAATTGAATTAGAGACAGCTGACGTTACGCAAATGGGGCACTGTGGGCGGCCCTGTTAACGGAAACGACATGACGTATGCATCGAACCGACAATATAACGGGTGATGCGACGGGAATCAGTAAGAGTCGGGCGCAGTATGGGCAAGACGAAGGATCTAAGCGCATTTGATCGTGGGCAAATTGTCGAGGCCCGACGAATGGGACACTCCATATCGGAAGTCGTGCAGGCACTGGGACTTTCACGAGCCACTGTGTCACGGGTACACCGTGAGTACATCGAATCCGGTAAAACCATCCCTTCAAGGGCCAACTGCCGTGGACAACAGCATGTGGGTGAGCGATGTCATCGTCGGCTAGCTAGCATTGTTACAGCGGATAGACGGGCCACAGTGTAAGAAATCAGACTGCAGTTTAACGCTGGTGCACAAAAACGTGTAAACAGCCACACCATCCAGAACCATATACTCGCTATGGGGTACCGAAGCCATCGTCGCACGAGGGTACCGCTGCTGACCGCACATCACAGGGTGCAAAGATTAGCATGGGCGCGGGAACATCGCCATTGGACGGTAGACATGTAGAAACTGTTGCCTGGACTGATGTGTCGAGATTCAAGTTGGTACATGCGGATGGCAAGATACGAGTACGGCAAGAACCACATGAAGCGATGGATCATTCTTGCCAGCAGGGTACTCTTCAAGCTGGTGGGGGAGGCATTCTCGTCTGGGGACTGTTTACGTGGACTGAAATGGGACCCCTGGTACGTGTGACATCGTCCCTCACAAGCCAACGTTACCGGGATATCCTGGACGACCATTTGCTCCCATTTGTGCGTCTTAAACATCCCACTGGGAACCTCATCCTGCAACAAGACAATACACTGTGTCGTCGCTCCTGAATTGTATTCGAATGGTTGGATGAACACTCCACCGACGTGACCTCTCTTCCTTGGCCAGTTAGGTCCCCTGACCTCAATCCCATCGAGCACATCTGGGATGCCATCGAGAGAGATGTTCCAGGCTCTGACTCTCCCCCATCAAATCTTCGTGTACTGTGGGAGCTTGTTTAGGGATCGTGGATTCGTTTGTCTTCCCAACGCTTCCGGTGTCTTGTCGAGTCCATGCCGAGACGAATCGCCGTCGTCACCAGACGAAAGGTGGCGCTAAACGTTACTAGACAGGTATCCTTAATTCAATAGCTCCTCAGTGTACATCAGGCATTTCGTAAAATAAATTCTCAATGTTCCTTTGACAACAATATGTAAAATACCAGATTTTGTTAGTAGCAAATTGCTAATCAAAATTTTATTTGGCTATCAGTTTTGACTCTCATTTCACAAGCTTTTCAGAAATTCTTAAGAAGTGTCCCTCTAAGCACACTGCAATGTCAGCTTTTAAATATATCATAAAAAACATTAAATGCTTAATTTGTTTATTTACTTATGTTTAACAAGATTACCAACGCAGAAATCATGTTCTTATTCACAATCTGACAAAGATACAGATCTTGGTCTCTTTCTGCGTTGTTTCATACTCAGAAACTTGCTCTGCCTGAAAGAAAAAAATGTGAGAGGTTTTTATGTATGTTGATCACAGGTCACGAAATTGAATGACATACGTGAATGTTACGCAAACAATGGCATGGACCATGCAGGCACAACCTCCACAGAAGGTCTCAATGCCACCTCTTCATGGAAGGAAGGCGAAGCTGAGTTGCTGTCTGGATTGTCGCTGTGTGACTCTGTCGGCGGAACAATATCGTTACAGCGGATTCTTCCATCCAAATTGTTAGACCGCCTCCATGCTGCACTGCAGAAACGAATCCAGTATTGATTAATAGTCATTGTGTTGTTTTTTCCAAGGATAACACTCGCCCACATGTCGCTTTAGCGACACAGCAAAATTCGAATGAGCCGGAATGAGAAATGTTGACGCAAACCCCATACTCGCGGACCATAACACGTTTGCCTTTCATCTCTTCCGGTCTTTGTCGAATTTCCACCCTGGGAAAAACTTGTTTAATGACGAAGATGCGAAACGTTGCACGGATAAATTTTTCAGCTCCCGCTCGCCAGACTTCTATCGCAATGGGATGTTTGAATTCGAATGTCTATGGAATAACGCATTCAGTTCCAGTAGGGGCAACCTGAAAGATGCGGTTAAGTGCTGTGTATGATACTATAAGCTTGAAATACATGCTTCTCTATTTTCCGGATACTTTCTTTACAATTTGACAGATCTGACTTAATGAGATGTAGTGAATTTCCGAAGTGCAGATCTAATGAAAAGTGTTCATGCATCATAATTATCTTCTTTGATTAAATGAGTACGACTTTTGAGACAAAGCATACAGTCCAGGACACATTCGATTGTGTTCCGAAACTAGGAATACTGTAAAGGACCTTTTCTGCGCAGCAGCTTCTGTAGAAATGCCAATTACTTCTATATCAAACCCTACGGAAGGTTTACTCCCTGACTTGAGATAAATTGTAAATTCTTCAATGGAGCGGACCGAAGAAAGAGATGTAGGTTATTTTGAATGAAGTTATTGTATATAAAACGTTTCTTATGATAATTAAAGTAGCGAGTTTGGTGAAGCATTTCCTTGATTTGTAAATTATGGAAGAAATATTGTTTACAAATTCATAGAACCCTTGCATGATTATCAGCACGCCAATAAATCCAATCTATACTTCCTGATTTACTGTTCTACATGGAATGTCATGTCAGAAACCTGAAATTCGCATCGCTTTAGACCGGGAATCTTACCCTCACCTCTAGATGTTCGCACGGAGAACATACTTGAATCGAAATCGAACGATTGGTGTTCAATTAGCGCTCCAGGTAACTGGAGTTTTTAAGTTTCCGATATGATGCTACATTTAGCATAACAAATGGAAAATTGCGTTATTCGTACTGCAGTGTCAATTATCTTAGATACACCTACGGTCGCACGGATCGTCTGTGCCTCTAAAAATAACTACAGATGCTGATTTATCAGCATGGAGTGATAATGAGAATGCAGGTACCGTGTAAGGTGACTGGCTTCAACAAGGTCTGACCTTGAGTTAACTTTATACGAAGCACTTACTCAGTAGGCTGACTGAAGGAGCATTAATTTTTTAAAGCTTGAAGCAGTCCTTTTTAAGAAGACTTAGCACATTAATACACATAAGTGACACAAAATGGCCACAGTTGTGCTAACCTGACAAGAGGAGCTACAGTAGAAGACATATTTTATTGAACGTCCGTTAAATAAATTTGAAAACATTAAAGTATTGGTATCGTAAGAGTCAAGAGCAGTCCTTCTGAACGCTTAAATAAAATTCGGTGTTGTTAATTGTTATATAAAAGTGGTTGGCCCCCTTAAAACAGTAGTTGTTATGTACCCAAGAACTGAGGAACCCTTGTTTTCAAAACCAAAGCCATAGACACCATTCTTTTGAAATTGCTGTTAAGTCTAGAGCACATAGTAACCGATGCAAATCTTTTTTCTTTTTGAGAAAATTCTGACATTCTTAAATATGTACTAAAATTAAGGAACACACTATAGATTTCCTATTTAAGTAGGGAAGGAAAACAGACAAATTTAGTATCTTTTATTAATAGGTGAAATCTACAGCCGTTACTTAACTTTTAAAAAGGCAGGAACACCAAAAAGCAATTTCCTTAGGATCGATTAAAAAATTATTGTAAATTCTTAAAAAAGGGATGTTTAAAAGTATTTTTTTAGAGTCTGTACTCATTGAAAATGTTTATTATCACTTCTGTAACAGTGTGAAAAAATATTTGATCATGACTGGGAAGTAGGTGATCCTGTTTTCTTTTTTTCTAGATAGTGTTCTACAATACAAAGGAAAGATGGCAAAATACATTGATGTCTACCCATCAAAAATCGGTATTTGAACCTGGGTGTTTCAGCAGCCCATATATCGAAATAACATCGTTTAATGACCAAATGCTTCAAACTTTTAAAGAGTTTTTTCAACAGAAGGTAATTGATTTGTTTTGTTGCATTCTTATAAAGCGAAAGGGAACATACACTTACTGTTGGCTGATATGGTCTATGATTCTTCGGCTAAAACGGAGTTTTGTCCTCGAAGTTACGTGTGCTGATACATCGAAAAAACCTCCAGGTCTTCACCATTACATCAAGCGATTTTACAAGTATTATTGCTTACTCGATGTTGAGTTGGTGAAGAAAAACTCTTATATTGAGCATATCCAAATTCCGATGGGCCCGTCTGCTGCAGATGGAAAAGCGTGAATTCTTCGGCTTATTAGCAAAAGCATTAAGCAACCAACATTTTCCACGGATTCTACCGATGATATGGCACTGAACGACCACTGATGTATCCGTCTCTAATGGCAAAAAAATGTAAATTTCATGGCTCTGCGTTTGGGTCACGAAATCTCAGAGAACCATCTGAAAAAAGAAAAAATGTACTTTTTGGAAATGGCACTTCATTGTGAAATAAATTAAATTTTTCCAATAATGTACGAAATCATTAAGAGTAGTTTTGCGTGTGATTCTCGCAGAGAAAGAGTTTTCAGTGCATGTCTTTTGAAACTTATTTGCATTAAAATTTATTAAGTTAAAAAATACCCAAAATAAAATAATGATCTTGATCACAGCTTACGCGAATCATATCACCTAATAATAAAACGAACATGATCAAGTGCCTGAGTGTCTTTACATATAAGAACATGGATATGTGCAGATATATTTCCTATACATTTTGCTTGGGTGTAAAATTCACAAAGAAAAAAATAGCAATTTGTACAGGAGGAAAATCAGCCTTTCTGCTATGAAAGTGAATCCGTAGTAAAAAGAAGTCACAGCAACTTGTAAGAATTATTAGCTCAATTTTTTTGGTATAGTGACTTTGATAAGAAACGTATGCAGCAAAACACATTATTAGCAAGAACATTTTCCAGGTGAGAAGTTTTGTGAAGCTAGAATATACTATGAAGTCGTTGACATAGAGTATTCATCTTCAGCAGTTTATTCCTGGTAAAGTTATATTTTCTAATAAAATCGAACTAGATGACCATATTATTTCATGAAAACAAACTACGCACCACACTAGTGCATCTGTTGTAAAAGAAGAACGTGCTTATGCTGTCACTTTGAACGTTCGACAGCCTGTGGAGACCAGTGTATCCGCAACTTTCTCTGTACCCTAAAATAAGTAACTGCCGCCGCTGCTGCTGCCGTTGTTTTAGAAATTTCGCGACACTCTTGCTTTCCTAGCTCGCAGCGCAAAACGTATTGAACACAAAAATATGAAATTTACATCGTTTTTGGAGAATTATTTGGAGAACACGCTGAAATAAACCGTTTCTCGATTCTTGCGATACTTCAAGATCTATTGTAATTTAAAGTTAAGGTAAGCAAAAAGTGCTATCAGGTCGCGTTTCGGACAAACTAGCAGCAACAGAACCACGAAACTTTGTAGGCATGTAGTGCCGTAACCGAATATTTGCACCTCGTCGCCCTTTTATGAATTTCGATTTAGTTTACGAGAAATTAAATTTCTAAATTTCACAAAATTCTCCATTTCGCGATGGGATCCATTAAAAAACGGATATATGGCAAACCATAAATCATAAAGCATTGTAATTTTTACAGCCTAAACGTACAACTATCGTTCCTGTTTTACAAAAAAAAATCAAGAAAAAGTCATTTTCTGATTTTTACGCATTTTTAAAGACGCAAAGGAAAGGAACGAACGGCTTGTCTTTCTTCACGAAAACCACAGAGAAACGTTCTGGTCTCGTGACCTGTTGCAATGGTAACGCAGATAATTTGTTATGCATATGTTTTGTTGGTAAAGCTATCTCAGTTGTTTCAGGTGAACGTCAAGTAATTTTGCTTCGTATACTTTCAATGAAAAAACCTCTGTATACATTTTCTTCAAAATTAATGCGTTCCCAAGGATAAAAATTTGAACATCGATTGAAATAGCTTCATTTTATAACTTGGAATACTTAATATTTTCTAAAACATAACCATAATTATGCATTCCAACATTTGTTTGTCTACTGACGTCATCAAACTACAGGTCACGCCCTTTTTTTCTGGACACTCAATGCGTTCCCAAGGATGAAAATGTGAACATTGATTAAAATAGCTTCATTTTATAACTTAGAATACTTAATATGTTCTAAAACATAACCATAATTATGCAATCCAACATTTGTTTTTGTGCTGATGCCATCAAAGTACAGGTCGCGCCATCTTTTTCTGGTTCCAACACCAGCAAAGAAAAAGGTATTGATTTTTTATATAATTATGGTTATGTTTTAGAAAATATTAAGTATTCCAAGTTATAATATGAAGTTATTTTAATTGATGCTTAAATTTTCATCTTTGGGAACACAATAATTGTGAAGGAAATTTGTAGAAAACTTTTTCCATTGGAAGTATAGGAAGCAAAATTACTTGACGTCCACCTTAACGGTTTAGCATAACGGTTTACGGAAATGCTTTCTGGACCGCTTTTCTTTTCCTTAGGAGTAAATTTAGTAAGTGCTATAAGTTCAAACGGCAAAAGTCCGACCTTCCAAAAATTAACGACAGTAAACAAAATTCTGAAATTTCGGAATAACAAGCCTTATTTGCTTAGACATGCAATGAAAATTGAAATTTATATGATTTTTCCAGTTTTTATTTCATGTGATATACTTGGAGATCGGGTTGCAGGGCCCTAGCGCTACTCTGGAAACAAGCGTAGCGAGACTAGATGCGCAGCCCCTAGTTGCGCTAAATTAAAATATCCTTCGTGCAAAAAGAAACATGATATATGAAAACGACGATAGTGGCTGTTCTTTATTTCTTTTGATGCATAACTTTTCCAATAAGATATCATTTCATCGAAATATCCGACTGAAAATATATTTCTTCATTTAGATAATATTTAGAACAAAGTCTATGCTGGGCACAGTTTCTTTTTTAGGTATTGTCCAGTTTTTGCTCTAGGGGAGTAAATAGAAATTGATATTCACCGATATCTCTGCTTCTGAACGTCGTAGTTGAAAATGTCTTATTGTATGCGGCAAAAATTCCAGCAGAAAATGTTCTGCAGAAAATTTCTGATCTCCGCGTTTGTAACCCAACTTAGAAACTTATTTTGTATAATGATATCGCATTGTGAATATGTATGCTTAAAATAATGATCAGTTTTTCGCAAGGAATCGTAGTAATTTATCATACTTTTCTAAATATCTCTACATTTTATAGTCCGATTTGAAAAAAGTCCTTATTTGCCAGAGAGATTTTTGGTAGGAAAAGTTTTTAATATTATTTCCGAAATTTTTAAACGCATAAGATTGCCATTTGAGGGCAAAAGGTAACTGTTCAGTTTACAGTGATATATAGGCGTCTAATCCCACTATTTAAAGATTATTTGAAAATAAGATACAAATAAATACAGAAGCATTATGTGTTCCATTCTGCACATACTAATGCACAACTTCGCCACAAGGGTGTAGAAATCTAATCTGTTCTTCTCAATATTTGGGCTTCTAAATGTCTGTCTTAAAATAAATCTTTTAACATCTCACGTATACAATTAAACATGTAGAAATCTTTGTATGTACTAGTGGGTTCGTTAGTTCAGAGACCTAGTGCTTCGTGATGGTAGTGTGTAGTTGTGTTTGGAACCCTATGGAACCACCTAAATGTCATATTGTAAAATTTCGTCTTTTACTGCATGCCATCCACTTCAATGGAGGTAGGAACGTGTTTAATTAAATAAAGCATAGTTTTCCCGCTGGAATTCAATATTTTGCTTTCTCTTAGGAGACGTATGTGAAAAAGTATTTTACCTCATCAATACTTTTGCTGTGAAGGAGCACTTCTTCATGTTTTCTACGTTTGTGTCACTAAATGTTCTGCCACCTGGGAGCCTACGAGTTAATTTATTTATAGGAACGTTTTCGATCCTAAATATCACTTTGAAAAATATTTTTTGTTGGATAATCGGCTATACTTCCAACTCTGGGCTGCTCTCCAGTAATTATTCTAAATACAGAATCTCCGCTAGATATCACTACGTCCGCTTTTTCCTGAGAGGGTGATTTAATTCCTCAACAGTTACCTCTGGTATTCTTTTTGAATGTGAATTTTGCAAAGGGTGGATGTACGATCTTTTCTCCTTCAGACGCCATATTTTTGACGTGAACAATTATGACAGGTAAGTGTGCCATTTACCGTAATACGACAAGTTTAAGATAAAAACATAACAGTCAAAAACTCTTAATTTCATTTGTTCAGATCCGGGGGAATCTCACACAAGGTGTACAGAGTAATTGGCGTTCTCTCAAAGGCAAACTTACCGAAATAAAACAAAATACTAATTTAGCAGGTCATATTATGCAATATTTACTCTGACAAAAACTTCGCCTTTACTCAGAACACAGCTTTGAGATGTTGATTCACATCAGCAGGAAGTTCCTCCCGGTCACGTAATGATTTCAAATCATGTAATCAGTTGTTTTATTCTTCGAGAAAAACACATATCCATTCATGAGGACACAAAAGTTTTCTTTCATTATAAATGTTTCGGAGTAGGAACATAATTAAAAATCATAAAAATTCTTTTAAGGGACAGCTAAAATATTTACAAAATTAGTTCATTCCCCATCTCAGGCTCTGGATTTCTAACAGTGGCTAATAGCTGGCAGTAAGTCAGGGCTGATTGTATCGTTAGGAGAAATTCAGATTTGGAAGTATAATCGAATACTCTTTTGAAGAACATTTTAATAGAGTTTCCTTTTTTAGGTATCACAAATATATTCCGTAAAGGACTTTAAGTTGTACCATGATTTCTCAGTTTCATTCTAACAGTTGAATTGAAATGAAATTGTCAATGATATCCTCTATCAGCTGTATGAAAGGTTTTGTGCATACTTTTTTAAATTTCGCAACATATTTTTCAGCCGTTAGTGTATGTAAGTAGTTATTTTTTTCTGTATGTTTTATCGATAGTATAAGTCGTGTTGAACGTTTTTAATGATTCAGTTTACTACGAGTAACCTTACTCACTACGCGTATTTTAACTAACGCTCAGTTCTTCACTAGGTGATGTCATTCCCCTTTCTGCTGAATATTTGGATTTTCAAAAAAATCTTCTTTGGCATATATTTTTCTTGTCGGAAAGGATACACCATCTCCGTGCAATCTAAATTCTTGTATCATCGAGGGTGTTTTCTTATGTTACCAAAAATCCTTGCTAGAAGGCTTTCATTTGCTAAATTCGGATATCAGTAGGGGCAGATGCAAACGGTTAAAAGGTGATTTGCATTCATTCGATAATTTTCAATATTCTTTATTTTTCGCATGTTGTCCTAAATTAAAAACTGTGGAAGAACTGCAGCAGAGAGAAGCGGGTAAATAGAAATCAGTCAACTGAATCTCATAGATTCACTGAAATGTTTTCCTTCCTGTAACGAATTTATAAGTACAGAGCTCTTTATATAATATCATTATATTTATCATTTACTATTTACAAATATAGCGAAGCGATTTTTTGATTTCCTTGTGTCAAACTAAATATCATCAGAATATTTCAACTCCACACTTTTTCTAAAGTGAAGGGACGTTTCGACACACGCAGTAGTCATATTTAAATGCAGTTTGGAAATATTTAAAAAATCAATATTTTATTTTATCAATAATTTACTGCAAACTAATGAATCAAAGCCTTGGGCCATATCTTTGTTATTCTTAAACTGGAACTACATGAAATACCTGTATTTTATCGAAAGCAATTGCTGAATGAATCACTTGAAATCACTTAAACTGAAAATGTACAGCAAATAAAAAGAATGACACGAGTTTTAGCATTCGAATTCTGTAATACTCTTAATCCGCATGTATCTAGGAAAGGTTGTCTCTTCATTCTGAACGTATGTATACAATCCTAAGGCGTAAGTATCACTTTTTTTTGTTTCCTTCTTCTTCTTGTACATTTCAATCGCAAAAATTTGTGAAATAAAAAAAACTATATCCTCGTCATCAACAAATATTTTTCCGTCCATTGTTAAATTTTGGTCTCCCCAAATTTCTTTCACATATTTTTTTTAGCCAGTTTATTCCATATCATTCCGACATACTTTCGAATATCATCCACCTATACCCCCACATGGTTTCCTCATAGTTATTTTCCTGACATTTTGATACTTGTAAAGAATTTCAGTTGTACAACAGGGGTCAATTCCTCTAGAAATAAGTCCTGTCAATTTTCATTTCAGGGATCTTCCCGTGATCATGATATTACATATCGTTGTCATTTTCGCGAACAATGAGTTCCTCTTTTTGTGTTTTCTAGTTATAGAAACAATTCACCTGTCCAAGCTTTTCTCAGTAATTTGCAGTCTATGGATTTCTTGTCTAGTTAAGTTCCAGTTCCGTGATCTATAATTAAGAACTAGAATGGTGCATGTTTTAAAAATATTTTTTTAGTAATTACTGGTAAATTACTCTTAAAAAGTGTGCGTTTCTTCCAAATGCACACCAAACACGATTTTCACGCGAATTTATTTAATCTTCACTCTGACCTTTGCTTTGTGTCTGTTGTACAGTTTACGTATAGGAATAACTTTTTTCTATACATCGCCAAATCTTCAGTTTTTGAGAAATGATTTGTTTTCTGCAAGTTTACATCAGTCTTGTTTTTTGTACGTTCACCTTTAAAACCACTACCTCATTCTTTTCGGCAAGTTTCCGCAACTATGAAGGGGGACAAGTTAAAATGTCTTTGAAAAATATAGATCTGCCCTTGATTTGAATTTACATGCTGTGCTGCACTGATGGAAATGTATGACAGCAATTGTCGAAATTCCGTTTGAATTTTTTTGTAAGTGCAGTGTAGATTATTTTACACGTATTAGAATTTTTGTTTTATCATATGCTCTTAATATTAAAATAGGTAGATGTTTATATTTTACAATAGTATGCATATAAGTCAAACAGTTTGAATAAGTCAAAGTACTTTTACTTTCAGTAGTAACGGTGCACTTGTAATGAAACAAATCTTAAAGACATCGACGGATTATCCAAAAATCGGATATTTTTGTACCTTTCTTTACATGGGAAAAACTTACAAACTGAGACAATCGTATTATTTGCGCGCAGTTATAAGTGGATGTAACGTAGAGCAGTTGTAATGAATCAGCATGCCATTTTCAACTGTTATGACCAATTTTCGACCCTTTGCATGGTAAAGAAGTTTAAAAAAATAATACAATAGAATTGCATTTTTTACATTTTCTATTTTTTCCATAAAATTTCGAATTAAGTTCCCAAATATTTGGTAGGTGATAGCACATTCTCGATTTCAGATTCGAAATCAGAACGTGCAAATTTGTCAGAATCATTTGCTTTTGTTTCGGGGCAAGAAATTAAAGATCAAATTTGTTGTTTAGAATAAAAAGTACTGTTCTGTTTTTTTTGTTTAGGAAACTTTCATAAAAGGAAGGAAACTGGTGAGTCTCTGAGGAAGAAGTAACGCAGCATCATAAATGTATAAATAATTTCCTTAACATTACTGAGTCCTGTAAACAGCATTTACCACCAGTGCACATTGTTATTGGTTTGACGAAAAAATTCATGGCAACCGTCAAGTAAGAGCAGATCTTTTTTTAAAAATTAATGTGAAGTGAAGTTCAAACATTTAATTTTTTTTGGTTTCTGATAAGGAGGTAATTAACCCTTTTATATTTAGTTTTACCTGAACCAAATCGTACCAAAAGGTTTTTGCTTCTTCCAAACAGACACATCCACGTAACGGCCAGATTTAGGAAAGCTACGGCAAAACATCATCGCAAACATCAATTCCCTCTCGTCATAGCAATACCGGCTGAACCTATAACAACTGATAAGGGTTCACTCATAGTTCTTTATTCACTTCTTTATGATTCAAGGAATGATTGTGGAGGTGATAGCCTTGTTGACACGGACAATATGCTACTGGGCAGAAACAAGTGACTGAAACATCCTTTCTCTCCTTTCGTAAATTCCTCGACACAGTTATAGTTCTTTCAGCAGGTTATAAGTCGTAAAAGATTAGTGGATAATCAGCACAAATGACCGTTATCCTAACTAACCACTTTAAAACAAAGTTAAGGAGAATGCAGTGCTTCCTGATGCTCAGGTTCACCCATTCTAGCCGTGCCCAGCGCAATTATTGGAAATGGAATGCATTCCTTCGAGCTACGTTTGGCACATTTTCCCAACCCCGATTTGATTCGTTCCAGCTAGTTAAAGAGTTAATTATAGCATTTTGAAAACCGTTAAATATAGAGCAAAAATCGACGTGGAAATCATTCAAGTTCTTTTAAATTATGTGTAAACGAAAACCATTGAGGACAACAAAGAAAATTGATGAGTTAATCATTATTAGTTTGCAGAGCATTTGGGTACACTATATCACACAATATACATAAATTAGCAAAGCCATTACTTTTAAGAATATTGGGTGCTTCCATAACGAGCTGGAAGAACATTTTCATCAAAATATATTCTTTTTGAAAGCCTGTTCTACGGTTAGTATATTCTAAGTGTGATAGCTGAGAAACTTTTATAAATTTTTTATTAATAATTTTAGAAAGGAAATTATTTTAGATCAATTCTTGTTAAATGAATTTCAGATCTCTGTAAATCTCATTTTATTTAAATGTTATAATTTCATTTAAGTTGAAACTCTGTGTGATACAGATTATCTTACAGCGCGTGTGAAACACATGTAATGACTTCGGAATTGACGGAAATAAATTCTTCTAAGAGAAGAAAAATTTATTTAAAAAAATGTTATTTGCAACATAAGGATTGGCCAAAACATTTTCTTACGTTTCATAATGCGTAGGATTGTTTACAGTTCAGCATGCCATATCCTCACATCTTCACAAAAACGGATCGTTTATGTGGACGTAGTATATTGTATGCTATTTTACAATGCGTAGGAGCCTTATATTATTGTCTCACATGGTAATCTAAACCAATAAAATTATAGATATCATTCCCAATGACTGATGTAAGGAATTTTTAAATTGCGGCGAATTCAACATTTGAATTTATTTTTAATCAGGTATTTAAATATCTAAGGAAAATGTATTCAAATTATTTCAACCTTTTATGTGGTTTCGAAACTTCTCGTGCTGCTTATATAAGACATATTCTGTTGCACAAGCACTATTCTTCGAAAAGTGAATTATATTAGATATGGTCTTAAAATTTCGAATGCAAAGTGTTTGACACTCTGAAAAATCAATCGTAGAGGAATTGAGTTTCTTTGAATAAATGATGAAAGTAAAAAACGAAAAACGTAGTTTTTTTGTAATTATGACACGAAACAAATCCTGTCTGCAACCACCAACCTAATAAATGTTCCCAAGTTTAGGAGATTAGCATCAGTTAATTTAAAACAAAGCCAAATAAATGTCTTCACTACTCAGGAGTGATAAAGAAAACTATCAAATATATAGAATACATGTGAAACGAAAGAAGAACAGGTGTAAACCTAATTTCTGTGGCACAAACAAATTGAATTTCTATTTTAGTCCACAGTACAATAAGGTTTTATCAGTTTTCATCTTGTTGAGCTGCTACCTAGTTCTCAGAATGCTGTATTTCTAAACACATGGACTCAGTAAGTGTGTAATCACAATCGGCTCAAAAAATTGTTGGCATCCAAAAGCAAAGGAATCTCTGGCCTCTGAAATAATGAGAAAAAGGATGTGGAAGAATTAAGATGCTTTTCTCTGTAGGGGGATAGGAAAAGGACACACCTTTCCTTTGGAAGGCGTTCAATG
The DNA here is from genome assembly GCA_039090855.1 of Macrothele yani. NCBI lineage: Eukaryota > Metazoa > Arthropoda > Arachnida > Araneae > Macrothelidae > Macrothele > Macrothele yani. Next base: position 140,634,109 of record CM077015.1, read on the forward strand.
CACTAGAGCCAGCACATCTGAATTCTACCTTCGCAGATAGTACAAATATGAAATATTTCAGAAATAAAATAAATGTAAAGTATAAATTTATTTATGTGATTGACTGATCTGATTCAGCAAATTATTTCAAAAATATATCAGATATAAATTAATCCGTCCTGTTATTGGACGAACTTCATATTAAGCTCTGCTACATAAAAAGGCGGATCTTCATCTGCAGTAAACTGAAGTATGCTTATACTAAATATTTCTTCTGTTGGATGGATGGGAAATAAATTTCCCTTGAAGAAATATATATACATGGTTGGGTTGTAAATCCTTTAAAATTTTTCACTGTGCACCATGTAAACTTTCAGTTCAGAAAATCCTTTAATATGAAAAATATTAAAGGATTTACAACCTAACCATGTATATATATTTCTTCAAATGAAATTTATTTCCCTTCCTTCCAACAGAATAAATAATTAGTATATGTTACTATCACTGAAGTAGTGACCTACATCCGATACTGGATGTGTGAAAAGGTCTGAAGACGCTGCGATGGACAGAAATTGGTTTCGACTAGGGCAAATATGAAGATTCTCAGATATTTATGTTCTGGTGCTTGGAATTTCCTTGTCCTGGGTAATGTAATGCCTAGCGTTATCACACCCACAATAACGCACTCATCTTTCTAATAAATCCAGACTACCGAAACATTCATGCTCATCAACTATGATCTCGTGTCCTGTTGCACCATCATCAATTATCATCTCGTTTCCTATTGCACCATCCCATGGATCTCGTATTCTATTGCACCATCCCATGAATCTCGTGTTCTATTGCTCCATCCCATGAATCTCGTGTTCTATTGCACCATCCCATGAATCTCGTTCCTGTTGAGATATCCAAACGACCGGGAAGGTGTGCGACGTTTACCTGATTCACTATTGGCACCTGGATGCATCTTGGGACCAAAAAAAGACCGTGTAGGAAGTGTAATGTTTTTCACAATGTGGTGCTGCGAAAGACATGGGTAAAGTCACTGATGTGCAGGAAACTGTTACCCTTCCTATCTACCTAAACATCATCGCAGACCAGGTACATCTTTTCACATTCATCATTTCACATTTCCCTTCTAGTAGCTCCTACTTACAGCAGGATAATACCACATGCCACATTGACCGCATAGATCGAGAATGGTTCGCAGAACATGAGAAAGACCTTCAGGTATTGCCCTGAGCTCCAAACACCCCAGACATAAATTTAATCCTTCATTTGTCGTTTGTGTTGGAAAAGGAAATCTGATATTCCGCATCTCAACCGCGTTACCTACAAGAGGAGTTAAATGATATGCTACTATCGTTTTGGTACCAGATACAACAAGAAACATTTAGAATTTTTTAGCTTCCATGCTTCGCCAGGTAGGAGCTATTGGACGGCACGCGGAGGAGCAACATCATAATGGGCAGGTGGCCATAATGTTTGGATGTGCAAACGAAATCTGCGTTTATCAAAATGAAACAATATGTGTATTGTGTGCCTTGGTAGTTAACAGGAAATTGATCCCAACTTAACCTCTTAACAATAAAAATATAGCGGTCCCAATATTAAAAAAATATTGTACGATATCACTCTGATAATACATTTAGATTTTCTAAAGCTAATGAGAACATTTTTTAAACGTAAGTAAACGATAAGTAGTGACATGGAAAAAAATGCTTTATTAGCATGATGTACATTTGTTGTTTGCTGCCTTGATGTACAGGAAAGAAGTATAATAATGTTTTGCGTAAGAGATGAAATACAAAACGTTTTCTCCCAGTATTTATTGGAATAAATGCAAAGACAATTTCAGAAGAATAACTTCCTAAAATGCAATCTAGTCATTCTCACAACAGGCTGTTGTTCATTTTATGAGGTCCAGCGCGAGCACTATTTTCTAACACGATGTTCTAAAAAGTTCAAATTTAAAAAAAAATCATTTGCCGAAATGGTGAGCTTTTCTCAGCTTTCATAATAAAGGCGATTCTTCCTAGTGTGCCTTACCTCCCAGTTCTCACTACTTGTACTTGATTTCTATATGGAATGGCTATCATTTACCTTGCTTTTGTCATTGGTATGTTTACTGTGCTCTGCACTATATTCTTGATCCCGTGACGTACGAATACGTTTTACGAACATCCACATCATCAAAAAACACGTCTTACTTTCTTAAACCAAATTTACAAAAGTATTTACACAAATAAAAGAACATGTACTATATCTTGCAATGCATTTCTTTAAAATTGGTATAATTTCTATGCTAATTAGTTTCAATATCATACAGAATAACAAGATTGTTTTATAAAAAACAAAAGTTGAAATATAGGTAAATTACCTTTCTTGTTCTCCCTTTAAATTTCCTTTTCTGGTTCACATGTTTTTAGGGGTTTTTTTCGATTTGTTTGCTTTGGGTTTCACGACAACCGTGAGCAACTCAATGAGGAAAAAGCTATCACCAGTTCCAAATGTAGGGCCACACAGACTCTAGGAAAGCGAGTGAGAGTGTGTTCTGAGACAGACAGAAGATGTGTGGCTCCCGGGGTTTCGGTTCCTTGCCAAATAGGACGAATGGTTGAAAGCTTGAGATTAGACCACTGAGCTAGAGCGGCGCTGAGCTGTTTATGGGAAATTATTTTGTTCTGTTTTCTGGCTTACTGTTAATTTACGTAATTTAGTGCTTACAGTTCATAAAACATGATTTCAGAAGCAAGTATAAGTTGTAAATAATATATATGAAATGTGATAATGAATTATAGTTCGTACCAGAAGTGCTGTTTCTGGTGTTTTATGCGAAACAATACATTTTCCTACCTTCCTGGCTTGCTGTCATTAAGTGCATAGGGTTCACGAAATGAGTCAAGACACAGAAAGACATGTAGATATATTATTTTTCGTGAAACAATATTACGATCCATTTTTCTTGATGTGTTTCCTTTCTTTTTACTGCGACGGTGTGAGCTTCTAAGCCCCGAGACGGTGAGTACTCGCAGGTGTCATGTAAAGAACTGGCAACACACAGAACTAACCTAAGAACAGATAATGCTAAGACTAGCTTTATTTTCATCATTTCATCTACGCACTATTTTCTTTTACTCGCAAACGATATTTTTTCGTCTGTGTGTGGATAGGATCAGTTTTTATAAATTATTCAGCAATTCATTCCCGAAATATAATGAACGCCTTGTTCCTTTTGTGGGTATTCCAATAATCTATGCTCTTTAGGGCTTCGCCAAAACATAGGAATGTATTGCGAACTTCAAAAATTCCAAAAAAAAAAAAAAAAATTAAAGTACCGGCACAGCATCGCATTCTTTTCCAAATTTCAAATCCCTTAGAAGTATTTAAGGGTAAAAAAGTTATGAACATATTTGCGAAAAGCTGCAGTGGTACCTTTCAAGAAAATTTCCTAAATGCTTAATTTTCATAATATCCAAATGTATAAAATGAAAATATCAAGGAATGAAAATATCACCTTTAGAGAATAGAAATTTGGAAGATGTGAATCCGTTTGTTGGTGTAAATATGACATGGATATTAAGTCAGATAACATCCGAAAATTTGAAAATTTCGTCGTCCTACATTGAGACGGATTCGCGTTCCCCGAATAGCGCCTAAGTATGTTAACCACTACCCCACCCAGAACGACCAAGTTTTAAGTTTCCGATTAATCTGAATATAACCATCACAGGATTCGCTTGTCAAAGCACCCGGGTTTCACATGTAGCCAAGCTGCAGGTTAGCAGCAAATGAATAGTGAATTCGTTTACCGCTTCAAAACGACGAAATTTTCAAATTTTCCAATATTATTTGACTTAACATCCATGTCATATTTACACCAGCACATGGATTCACATCTTCCAAACTTGTATTGAAAATACCAACGTGTATCGCAATCAAAAGTTTATTATCCATCGACTGTAGTTTTGCAGAGCTTTTGGCTCATAATCATCAGAACGAATGATGATGACCCTGAGCCACACTCTGCGAAATTATAGTCGATGTATAACATACTTTTGATTGTGGCAAAATTTGATATTTTCCTTCAATCTCAACACCACCAATTCTGTAGTCATAAATTATGTCCAAATGTATGTCAGCATAAATCTGATTTGTAAACATCATGCAATCATATAGCTTCGTCTGCCCGAATTCCTTTTTATAACCGAACATGCAACAGCTTTTAAATAAAATCCAACTTACGATTCAGAAAAAGAACTGACAGCCTTTACATTTCGCTAAAGACTTTGGCCGCAATGATCCAAAAACGAATTCACGCCTATTAAAAATTCTCAAGACGATTTCGCCTCAGAAAAAGATTCCCTTCATCATATCGATCGACATGCTACCGAGATGGAAAGACATGAGTTTACTCAATCTCATTTTTTTGCACATTTTTATTGGATGTGTCAGAGAAAATTCTTCCTAGAACTCAACAAATCAGCAAGACAGTGAGGTAATACGAAGGTGCTCTCCTCTAGTGCCATAAAATGCAAATAGAAGCTCGTTAAAACAAGCTAAAGTACGCCTAAAATCGTTATACACACAAATGCAGAATTACATTTAAACACCTCCGAATGGAAAGAGGAAAAAATTAATGCTGCCCGATGTAACAGAAATGAGTTTCATACAACAGTGGAAAGGAAAATGAAAATTGGAAAAAAATATTCAAATTAAAAATTAAATTTATTTTCTTTTTTAAAATTTCACACATACGGTTTTAGATGCTAGAACCCCACTTGAACCATTTTCTGTCTTAATTTTTGCTTTTCGAGGTGTCTCGAAAATGGTAAATTTATTTCAATACACGAGACTGTCAACAGAAACTTATTGATAGATTAATAAAATATTCAGTATATAATTATTGGCTCATTATTATGATAAATGGTCCAAACTGTGTATACAGCCATTTTCCCACGTGCAAAATAATGCTAAATCAGAAAACTATTTATCCATATTTAAATTTCTGTTAGGATACGTTTAGTTTTCATATTTTTGTTATACGAATTTGTATATTCCGATTCGTATTAATGTCATTTGCAGGTTGCATTCTTTTCCGTTTTGAAGTTTCAGTGAGAGTTCAAAATGTTTATTGAAAACAAAAATAGCGTCCTTTTTTCTGGTGGGTCAAATATGCGATTCAGTAGCAGTAATATTTTCTTCGAATAATGCATGAACACAAAATAAGCGTATCTATACTCTTCAGTAAAACTGGCTGTTTCAATACCTGAGAGTAAGTCATGTTTGAATCACAACAACACATACCTTGATGTAATCAAACAATTCAAAAACCCGAAGAATACAAATTCGTATTAATATTATGATGAGTTCAAGACTTACATAATCTGCTACGGTCGTGTGATCACCAGCTGCATTTCTGGAGCAGCTCTCAATTCTATCCAATCAGGACTGTGGAAGGATGGTAACAGCAAACGTTATAAACACTAGTGGAATCAGTACTGAAGTATGGAATAGTCATCAATTAGGGTGTACGTAATTACACTCACGAACAATGAAATTTGCGCACCTGGAAGAAAACATGCTACAACAGCGAAATTTTGAATATAGCTAGAGTGCGTGCTGGTATGCAAATGATACACGTTTAGTGCGACTGCGCATGGCCGCACACCATGTGGTGGCGCTGCAAGCACCAACCGACGGCCTTATAAACGGGCGTGTAGTCGATGCCCTATGAAAGTGAAACGCACCAAGTTATAGAAAACTCAGCGTCAGCCTATGAGTGTGGTTTTGATCAAATGGTTCAATCCCGGATGTGATTTTCTTATCGTTTTTTTTTATTTCTATTTTATTTTTGGTATTTGATGTGGTGATCACTCTTTTAATTCCACTTCCATTTGTCGTTACTGGGCTACTAGGGTCTTTAGGGGTAGGAATTTTTATAATTAGATTGTATTTAGGATTAGTTTACGAGTAATATAGTGCTGTTTTGGATTGAGCAGAATAGAATTTTATAAGTCTTAAGCTTAGCGCACTAATCTGCCACAAGAATAGAAAGCTATTAGCGATTTCAATATTAATGAAAAGAAGTATTCAGCTCGGGCTGACTTGCAATCCTCGCTTGATGGAAACATGCTGATTAGTTTAGAGGGGCTGCTAACTCTTCGATAGTTGAAAGCTACTTTTAAGAAGCTGTATAGCAGTCTGATTTCGACTCGGATTTCGGAAATAAAAGTTGATCACATTGTTTTTTCAGGACAAAAAAGAAAATTAGTCCTCTTTATCTTCAACAAATTGCTCTTGAGGAGCTTCTTTAGAAAGAAATAGAAACGATGAGGGGTATAAAAATTAATAATTAAAGAGCTATAAGGGTGAAAGAATTAAAGAAGTCAGGGGTTTTTCTTGAAGATTTTATAAATAGAAAGGAGCCTTGCCCACCGCCAGTTTCTAATCACGAGTTATCTAGTTTTATGAATAGAGATCCTTTTTTTTTGTTGAGTGAAGGGCTAAGTCGCAGGAAATTATGTGGAGAAACCATAGGGAGATGGATGATTCTCCTATATGAGGGAATTTTTTGATTTAAAGGATAATAAAAGGCCTGAGCATACCCCCAGGGAAATTGATAAAATAGATGATAATTTCAAGTAGGGAGGATAAATGTCTAATAGGGGAGAATAATTCAAATTAAAATAAAACCGAGAACGATTGAAAAGGGGGTTAAGAGGGGAAAAGCTAAAAATATTGGTCTGGAAACATGAAAAGATTTGTCTGGTTGACTTTTAATCATAAATTTTGAAGAAATGAAAGTTATTCGTGAGGAATAGGAGGCAGTTAAACATACAGAGAATAGTGCTGTTAGGGTTAATAGAGAATTTATGGATTTGGATATAAGATGTTCTACTGTGGCGGGGTTATCTTAAGTCACGGCACCATTTAATGTTGTGGCGTAAATCTTAGCCAGCTTATATAAGGATTATTATAATAGATAGCCAAAACTAAACCTGAAGGGAAATTTTGAATTTGGACTAAAATTTAACTTTGGGAGATGGGTAGATGCATTTCGAAACAAAAATATTTTCTAAGTAGAGTAAAGGCCATGAGCATCCTAAACAAAAATTCATCTAAAAATTTACATTCCACAAGAAGTTATTGAAAAGTTTGCGTTGTTTGTGTTCACGCAGAGTTGAGTCATCTGAAAGTGCAAAAATAAGTGAATATTGTTGCATGTGTATGAAAATGTGTCACTATAAGTCATATGGTAAAATGTACTCGTTCAAACACAACTTGTGGAGGCGGTGAAAGTCAATTTAAAACGATAGGACAAAAATTGCAGTTATGAAATACCTTATAATACCAGGATTCGGATCGATAGCCTTACTCAAGCTAAGGTGGGTACATGGGCTCAAGTCATGGAAGACAACAGCACACAAAATTTTTCACACTGCACTAATTTTGGACATTTTTTGAAAGGCTACTGCCTATATTTTTTTTTTCTTTAAGAACTTAACAAGGTAACTTAGTGGACAAACAGATGGTATTTCCTTTTTTTCTTGTTTGCTTAAACACAGCAGTATAAAAACAGAATCTCAATTTTTTTCTATTTCTATTTGGCCACTGGCCTTATGAACAGCACAACTTGACATATTTCAACACAGTTGGTTTGAACACCAGGCATGGACTTTATGCATCCAAAATTATACTATGATTCAAATAGTTTACACACTTTATGCATCCAAAATTATACTACGATTCACATAGCTTACACAGAAAAATACTGAATTCTTTATTTTATTTTACGTCCACAAGGTGGACAAGTTCTGTTCTTTTGAAACGTACTCTCTTCTCTCTCACCTAGTTAGCTCAATGACAAATTTACAATTTTACACTTATTGATTTAAATTTACAGCACCTGAACAACCTTAGCAAACTCTGCAATCGCCCAGACCAGCTTCAAAGACTTCAATTAAATTTACAGTTACTTTAAGAGCCACAAATTATACATTAACGAATCTACTATCTACAAGTAAACAAACCAAGTAAATTATCCTCAAAACAGAATTTACACTGAGCACAAGCATTAATTAACATTACATAACCTATAGAACTATCCTGAATGAACCTACTTCACTTATAAAGAAACCTCACTAACTGACTTAAAAATTATCACTACTCATAACATCATCAACATAATTCAGAAATTCAAACAATCTTCTTGCACTAGCTTGCTCATAAAAATCACCTCACTCTGCACTTCAAATAATAGCTCAAGATATTTAATAACTCTATACTATAAACAAAAGCTCAAAATCCCAATTAACTAAATTTCCAAACTAAATATCATGCTCACTAACACTAGCAACCAGAATTTACATCCCTAGCACTACAGCAAATCATAAACAAATTAATTTAGATACTTTAAATCACCAAAACAAAACTTAAATTTAACACCTGCAGTGAATTACTGAGGTAGCGGTGAGGCAAATACTCTCAGTTCAGACACTACCCTGGGTTTTGAGAACCAACACAGGACGAAAGTACCAGTCAGGCTGAAGGCGTGAAATTGGGTCGTGAATCCATTTCAGTCTAGGCAAAGGGAAAGGAAAAATCCTCAAGTGTGAAACATCATCATCAGGTTCAGAATTTCCTCTAACATGATCTCGCAGCATCCATTGAAGCAACGCCCGACCGTCCCTCGCTGGCAGTACATATCTCCGTGAGCAGCGAAACTACTGGGAGGGGAGGGGGTTGAAGACAAGTTTTACCCCAAAAACCACGTCCTCAGGGCTCCCCCTTTTCGAACCAATGCATGATCCCACCTTGATCAACCACGCCTGCAAGAGCCTGTCGTACTTCAACCCTAAATACTCCATCCACATCCGGCCCAGAACTAACACAACTATATCCCAGGAAAAAATCACTTATCTCTCTATATCCCAAGAAATCCAAAATCACTATATCCACATGTATCCCAGGAAAAATCACTTGTCTCTTTCCACATATATCCCAGGAAAAATCACTAGCAAGGAAATTCTTCTGTACCATGGCAATGCGCAGGTCACACTGCAGACAATAACACTGACCAACATACATAACCCACCAAATATTTTCACCTTATTGAAAATTAAAATTACATTTAGACTCTTTTAGTAAAAACAAGAAAATTTAGGCCAAAGAAAAGAAAAGAACAATTAATACTGGAACTGGTGAGCAAAAGTGTGTCTTCTCAACCCATGATGTTCATTCTTTTTGTGAAATACTAAACTTGAGAACCCAAATACCTCAACTTCTATTTTGCACATATCGCATCCTGGTGAAAATTCCCTGCTCACAGCCCTCTGCCCTAGGACAAGTTCCAGGCTTGCTCTAAGATCGGCCCTTTCCAATGGAAGATTAACACTCATCTGGAGCATGTAAAATACTGGTCCTCAAATAACACACCAACACTCTTAATTTCGACACTCAACACTCCAAGAATGTAAACAGCACTTTAGGTTTCCAATTTCATCACACTATACACATGTTCCCAAAATCCCAATATAAATCATCCCATAATTTATCTTCACTCAAAAAAAAAAATAACTCAACGCTGTAAAAGGCTAGAGAAAAATGTTTACAATTATTTTATCACACACGGAATCCCAATAACACTGCTTTTCAATTATCACATGCCCAACTAAACTACAATCGATGCAACAAAATTCACTGTGCTCAAACATTAAACCAAAGTTTTCCGATACATTAGAATTTACTGGCCAGGGGAGTTGCTAAAATACCAGACATGACAACAATATGGGGACATCTGTCCCACATCCAGCTAACCTCAAAAAAAAGATTTTTTTTTCTTTTTTTTTTCTTGCAGAACTATAAATTTGATTTCACACTGCTGACCCACTCGTTCAACAATTCCGCAGCGGTCACAGCATAATACAAAAAAAATCAAGAAAGAATTTACCTTCTGGGCTGGGCAGGAACAACTCTTGTTTCAAATAAAAAAAAATCTTCTCGTCACACTGTCCCTGTTGATTTTCTCTTCGCCTCCAACAATGTCTTTCTCTTTCTTTTTTTTTTTCTTTTTGGACACAATGTGCCGGAGCAACTCACCCGAACACAGGGAAAACAAAAGACATCCTGAAGCTGGTGATGATGGACCCTCTCAGAGGGAGTAATTCTCCCTTGTTTTCTTCGATGCATATGGCTCTCCCCTGGTAGGAATTTGGTCGGCTGCATTGGAGGGTGGACGGTATCATCCTCGGAAGTTCCATCATATGCCAGGCGGTTTGTAGGCGCGGTCCCCCAGCCAGAGAATATCTAAATTCCTTTCCTTTTCCTTTCTTTATCCATTAGCTCTCACGAGAATGCTTAGGAGTGCATCGGTGATCATCTTTCGCTGCGCCCCGAGGAGGTCTCGTCCTACGGTGGTCCTGTTCTTTCTTCATAATTTCTTCCACCTCTTTGTATTTGGAGGAATCAGTGAACAATCCATCGCAAGCCCTGAGCTCCTTTTAATTTTTTCCATGTAACCAACCATGAACCTGACAAGTCCCCACGCTAGAAGACCGTCGCTACTAGGCTCCTTTAAGCTTTTTACCTAGATGTCAAATCATGGTGGTCAGCAAATGCCGTCAAGAAAAAACTGTTTTTTTTTCCCTGTGGGTCCTCCCCACCAAAAGGCGAGGAGAGAACTCGGCTGTCCCCTCTTTCTGCCGGCCAGCAAGACAAGAGCAAAAGTGACCGAGACAAGCGTCTCAAAGTGTAAAAAGAACGCTGGGGTGTTGGAAAATGCTGACCCCTGATTTGCTGACCTCTGCATGGCAACAGCAGTTCCTCCCACAACGGAATTTCTCTCCCACGCCTCGAGTGACCTCTGACCTTCAACACGTAGGGACCAAATAACTTCCTTTGTGCGGCTGCGACCTTGTCTCCAAAAATAGAACAGCGCCAACCCCTAAGAGCTTTTCTGCAACATTTCTGAGCGACTTCTAAGACCGAACCCTTAAAATGGCCGATCTGAAAGAAGATTTCCTTTTCTCACAACTCTCTTTTTTTCTTTTTCTTCAGAAATGCTTTTCCCCCATTCGGTGATATGAAAGTAAAATTAATTTTGATTCTCTGAGCTGCACACCTACTCGCCTTTTCCTATCGCGATAAAAGAACAGATAAAATAATTATTTCCAAAACCCCAAAGTCAGTTAAATCAAATATTATTCTCTTTTTCTTTTTCTTTTTTTCTTTTTTTCACCAACATGAAATTTTGTTTTCCTGGTTGTGATTAAGACAAGCAAATTTTGTGCACGAATTCCCCTGCCTTTCAACCAGGAATTTTCTTCTAACGTATGTCATGGGAGAAAATTTTTGCATTAATTAATCCCTGATAACAGAAAGATTGATCAGGTCTTTCTTTCTGATCAAATTTTCTTTCTGATCAATCTTTCTGATCAAATTTTCTCCCATGTCATGGGAGAAAATTTTTGCATTAATTAATCCCTGATAACAGAAAGATTGATCAGGTCTTTCCGAAATTCACCAGAGGTTAAAATTTTCGCCATGACAGTTCTATAATTGCATCTTTTGAGTAAAACCCAGATAAAAAGGGTAGTCCTATTAGGGCTATTCTTGTCACTCCTAAGCTGAAGATGAGGAATGGTGAACGATTAGAGGAAGCGCCATGAGCTCCTATGTCTTGGTAGTTAGTACCGTAGATAATTACACCAGCACATAAAAATACGGTTCTTTTGAATAGCGCGTAAGTGATGAGATGGAAGTATGCTGTATTGATAGCAAAAATAGAAATAGTGAAGAATATTATGGCAATTTGACTTAGGGTTCTTAAGGCAATGAATTTTTTTAGATCCTGTTCTCAATTTGCGGAAACTCCTGCTAGAAATATAGTCAGGGAAGAAATAATTATTAAAATAGAAAGGGTAAATGAGTGAAGGTTATGAATTGCGCGGATTATGAGGTAGACACCGGCGGTCACTAGGGTTGATGAGTGAACAAGGGCCGAAAAAGGTGTAGGGGCGACTATAGCGGCGGGGAGTCAGGCTCTAAATGGTATTTGAACTCTTTTTGAGAAGGCGGCGGTAGCAAGATAAATAAAAATTAATACAGGGAAAAAGTCAGAAAGCAGAAGTTCTCATGACCCAAGAAGTGTAAGAATCCCAATGGATAAAATAATAGTGATATCTCCAATTCGGTTGGATAAGATAGTTAAAGCACCGGACTCTCTGGATTTAAAGTTTTGGTAGAACACTACTAGTAAATACGAAGAAAGACCGAGGCCATCTCATCCTAGTATGAAGAAAAAGACATTTCTTTTAAAGACTAAAATTAGTATAGAAGAGACGAAAATTAGAAGAATGTAGAAAAATCGGGGGTGCTCTTTTGGAGGTATATATTCGGAGCTGTACAGAATGACCGCTGATGAGATGAATAAAACTACAGAGGAGAATAACAGTGAGACTCAGTCTACGATTATTCTTACTCTGAACTCTATAGAAGAGTAAGATAAAATGGAGAAGTATAATGAAATTGCTGTGTTAAAATAAAAAAGACTAGAAGATATTAATAAAAGGATTAGAGCCAAGATGGATGTCGTTTCAGCTATATTAAGAATAGGAATTTTTAAACTCCACAAGTTTGCGTTTTTATTAAACTGATTAAAAAAAACGCTAATAGTGTCTGGTTTTACTGTGATTAAAATAAGAGGAAGGATGTGAATCAATAGGCTAAGAAAAGATTTAGGAGTTGTTGGATGAAGAGGCTTGGTAAGTGATATTTTATTGTGGGTGATATTAGAATATAATAAGACTGCGAAGGTTGCCGTGGCGATAGAAACTATCACGAGTGGTATAAGAATTATCGTGTTAAGTTGAAGGACACTTGAGAAAATGATTGTTTCTCTGATTATATTAATTGAAGGAGGGGCGGAGATGTTAGCTGCGGTGAAAATAAACCATCAAAAGGTTAAATTAGGTAGTGTGGTTAAAATTCCCTTACATATGATGACACTTCGGGTGTGGATATGGTTATAAACAATTGTTACTAAAACGAAGAGACCAGATAAAGCAAGGCCGTGCGCAAATATCATGAGGATGGCTACATAAAATACTGCTGGTTTGAATGTTATAATTACGGCTAAAACCAAACCTATATGGGTTACTGAAGAGTATGCGATGAGAGATTTTATGTCTTTCTGTCGGGTGCAGTTAAGACTTGTAAAAAACGCTCCTGAAATTCTAATTGAGATGAGAATATTTTTAAAAAGAAGGGAAATAGAATAAAGAGTATGGGCAATTCGTATAAGTCCTAACTTAAGAAGAACTGCGGCAAAAATTATTCTCCCCTCCCAGGGGGCTTCCACATGGGGTTTAGGTAGTCATTAATGGGAAAAAAAACAGGGAGTTTGATTTAAAATGCTATTATAGAGAAAAGGGGTAAATTTACGAGGTGGGGGTTACTGATAGAATCATTGAAAGAATACACAAGATGAAAAAATAAAACTGACAGGAGGAGGCGTAAAGTACCAAAAATAGTGTATAAAAGTAGGTAGACGCCCGCCTCCAGCCGTTCTGGGGAAGATCCGTTTATAGTAATTAAGAACAGGGTCGGGACCAAAACCGCCTCAAAGAAGATGTAAAAGAGCAAATTGTTTCTCGCAAGAAATGAAGCAATAAGAAGTAAAATAATAATATTTATACGGAGAGAAATTTTATTAAAATTAAATGATGAAAGAGTAATAAGGTGAAATGATATTTGGGTGAGAGTTACGACCGCAAAAGCTAGGGTGTCTGAAAAGAATAGAAAGTTATACGATGATGAATGAACCGAGTAAGGGTAAGCTAAAGTTTACACTAGATTAAAATAGAAGAAAATGGTAGATTTGTTTAAGAAGAGAAGGTACTGTTACTCAAATTATCACTGGGGAGATTACGGTTATGAAAGTTAAGAAGGTTTATATAAATAGAGGATGAAGAGTAGAACGCTCGAGAAAGCGCCACAAGAAACCTAAGTCCTATTGATCTTCCTCTCACTATAATTGTAAGAAAAATAAGAATAAAAATAGAGTTGGAGGGAGGGGATAAGCAGATGAACGCTAGTAAATAAGATAGAAGAAATAACTCTAGTCTAATTAATATTATAATAATGTTAGACCGCCACCATATAATTCTGATGAGTCTGGCTATCATAGTAAATTTGACAAAAATTAGGAAAGTTCCTGCATCCAAAGCGGGTGTTTATTAAACTATTAAAAATATTGACAACAGTAATTGTTTTTTTTATTTTTGTCTAGGAATCTTGGGAGTGTCTCAAACCATGAGTATAGTAGTGCTAATGATAATGATTACTTTGGGGTTTATACTTCTAATTTATATTCATTTGAAGAGAATATGGTTCGGATACCTATTAATATTAGTAATTTTAAGAGGTGTTATGGTAGTTTTCTCCTATATAGCTAGTATAGCTCCTAATGAAAGGTTTGAATTATGATGAGTAGCATTGATTTTGATTGATTGTAGTAGGTAGATGGTCTCTTTTTATTTTAGGAGAATACTTGAATTTTTCTTTTGGGTCGTTGTCTTTGTGGGAGGGTTGTTTTTTGCTAATGAATTTGACTATGTTAGTAATTTTATTAAGCGTGATGGTGATATCTGTGTGGTTGAGAGATTGATGAGCAGGGCCAGCCCGGGTGTAATTGACGATTAATATTCAAAGGAAAGACGTATTTATTAGATCAGTAATAGGGAAATTGGTCGATCTTCATACTCCAGGCAGTTGAAATTACTTATGAAATTTTGGATCGTTACTAGGGTTATTTTTAGGGTTTCAGCTTGGAACTGGGTTATTTCTTGCTTTGCATTTCTCTGGGGATGTAAGATTATCTTTTTTAGCAGTAGTGCATATTATGCGTGATGTAACTAGAGGGTGGTTAATTCGAGTCTCGCATTCTAACGGGGCTAGAGTATTTTTTTCTTTTATATATACATATAGGGTGGGGTTATACTATGGGTCTTATCGATTGAAGAATGTATGAATGAGAGGTGTCACTATTTTTTTTGTTGAGTATAGCTGCAGCTTATTTAGGATATGTCTTACCTTGGGGTCAGATGTCTTTTTGTGCGGCGACGGTTATTACTAATCTATTATCGGCGGTGCCTTATTTGGGTAAAACGTTAGTAGAGTGTGTGTGTGTGTGGAGGGCGGGGGTGCAGTCGGGGGACCGACTTTACCTCGGTTTTTTGCTTTCCATTTTATTCTCCCGTTTTTTGTGGTGGTGATGTTAGTAGTACACTTGATTTATTTACATGAAACAGGGTCAAGAAACCCATTAGGGTTGTGACGAGATAGAGATAGGATTTCTTTCCACGCATTATTTACAGTGCGGGATTTATTGGGGTTTGGAGTAGTACTGTTTATCTTAATTTATATTTCTTTAATTTTTCCTTATATGTTTATAGATTGTGAAAATTTTATTCCTTCCAATCCTCTTGTGACACCTACTCATATTCAGCCTGAATGGTATTTTTTATTCGCTTATACCATCCTGCGTTCTGTTTCCAAAAAATTAGGGGGTGTGGTAGCGTTACTTTGCTCTGTAGTGACTTTATACACTGTCCCGTTTTATATAAATCAGCGAGGGCTTAGGTGGAGTTTTAGTTTTTAGGGCGTTGAGTATTTTGATTAATCGTAGGGAACTGGGTGTTACTAACATGAATTGGGGCCCGGGAGGTGGAACTCCCTTTTAGAGATTTCGGAGGGTGGTTTAGATTTATATATTTTTTTACATATTTAATATTATGGGGGGTTGTGTATTTTCAAGACGCGTTTCTAAGGTCGTCCTAGACATTTTGTTTTGAAAGCAAGAAATAAGGTGAACCCTTTGGAGCCAGGTTATGTAGTTTAAGTAAAATGAAAACTTTGTAAGTTTACGATCATATTCTAATACAAGAAGAGGCAAGAAGAAAAAAGGCGATAGTTAACTGAAGAAAGATTTTTCAGTTAAGTTGTATAGGAAGATCAAATCGAAATCGTGGGAGGGTTCCGCGGATTCATAGAAAAGAAATGGTGAATAAACATATTAAGATTCAGGAAGATGGGGTGTTAAGGGGCCCTCAACAAAGAACTACTGTGAGGATTCTTAATGTGATTATGCTGAAATATTCTGCCAGGAAGATTAGAGCAAACCAGCCGCCCATGTACTCTAAGTTAAATCCAGAGACAAGTTCAGATTCTCCTTCTGCGAAGTCAAAGGGGGACCGATTAGTTTCCGCGAGACATAAAATTAGCCATATACACAAAGTTAGGGATAGAAGTATAATAAACGGGGTAAAGGTTTGGAAAAAGGAATTACGGAAAAAAGAATAAGACTTGATAAGTAACGCATTTAAAAGGACAATAAGAAATAGTGCTACTTCATATGAAATGATTTGTGCTACGCTGCGGACGGCTCCCAAATAACATTATTTGGAGTTGGAGGACCACCCGATTAAAAGGATGGCGTAGACGCTTAGACTTGAAAAAATAAAAAATCCTAAATTACTAAAGTTAGAGTCTAGAATACCATTTATTGAAAACGGGAGAAGGGGTAAGATAAAAATAGAAAGAGTTAAAGCTAGAGCAGGGGATGAAAAAGAAAAGAATAGGTTTCTATTTTCTACTGAAATTAAAGTTTTTGAAAAAAAGTTTTAACGCGTCTCTAAATGGTTGAAGAATTCCTAGGACTCCAACTTGGTTTGGGCCTTTACGGACTTGAATGTATCCTAAAACTTTTCGTCCAAGGATTTTAAAAAATGCTACTCTAATTAATGAGGCGACGGTGATAAAGAGAAATGAAATGATTGTGATAAAGCTTCTTTAAATTCTAAATTTACTGCAATTATATGCTAAATAGATGAATAAAATATGAATAAAATAAGCTTATGTCCTTTCGTACTCTAAACTTATTAAAGGGGATGGAAACCGACCTGGCTCACGCCGGTCTGAACTCAAATCATGTAATTGATTAAAAGTCGAACAGACTCTCTTTTTAGAGGTTTGCTTCTAAAAGATTATTAATTCAACATCGAGGTTACAATCTATTTCTTGGATAAGGGCTCTAGGAAAAAATTATGCTCTTATCCCTGCGGTAATTTGGTTTATCCTAATTTGGGTTGAGAATTAAAGAGAGAAAAATAATTTGTTTATAGCCACCCCAGCACAACTTACAGTAAAGTTCGACAGGGTCTTGTCGTCCTCCTTCATAATGAGGATCTTTTAACACTCAGGAAAGTTTTAGGTAAATCTAAAAATAAAATTGTTAACATGTTAAGCCGTTCATTCTAGTCCTCAATTAAAAGGCGAATGATTATGCTACCTTAGCACGGAGGACCGCGGCTATTTAAAATTCATTGAGCAGGCGTTACTAATAACGATTTCAATTAGAAATGTTTTTGGTAAACAGTCAGTTAATTCTTTAGTTCATGAAAAGATATTAGGAAAATGGGTCTTGTGTTTTCATGATGATTGATCTTTAGGATGAAACTTTACTTGTTTATTCATTATAATTGTTACAAGGTTAGAGGGGCATAAAACATCAATAGGAGGGACAGGTGGTTGTTTAAAAACTCACGGGACACTGTTAATCCTGAGAATAAAATAGCGGTAAATGAATTTAAAAAGTTAAGGCTTGTACCTTAATTAGTTAAAGTAATTTTACATTATGTCTCTACCAGATAGCGGGGGGGGGGATCATATCACACCTACTTGAAATTTTCATAGGGTTATATAACACTCTAGATCTTTTTAAAGTAGCTCAACCCCACTCGGGAAAATCTAAAAAAAGATTTGATTTGAATAACTCTGATACCAAAGTTACAATATATTTCTTTAAAAGAGAGGGTTTATCCTTCTCAGTTATGAAAAAAATTGTAAGAATATAGAAAAGAGAAAATTAACTTTGGTGTATAGGTTATTGAAGACTCGTTAATGTCTTTTCAGTGTAAGTGAATTGCTATAAAGCTTTTTTGAGTCTTGGGCCACCGGAAGGTGGCCCAACTATGTTACGACTTACCTCCTCTTTGGAAGAGGGCGACGGGCGATATGTGCACCCTCTTTGCTATTTCATAGTATCGTTTTGAAATAACATTACTATCAAATCCTGTTTCATTTGAGCTTTAGCTCTCAATTCATTATTAGAAAAAACAAGTAACTCATTTAATTATTTTTGTTTGTTTCACCTTGACCTGACTTAGAAACTTTAGTAATGTAGAAAAACCCTTACACTATTGTCTTTAGACGGCGGTATAAAAACTAAAAAAAAGTGAAAATTAGCGCGGGTTATTGATTAAGAAACAAGTTCCTCTGAAAAGGGGTAGGGCCGCGAAAGGATAAAGGTTTTTCTCAGAGATACTACCTTATACGATGTAGAATAACAGGGTGTCTAATCCTGGTTTTTTATCTAAATTGTAGTAGATTGTAATGAGGTTTATTATAAGAATAAAGATTTCACTATTTTACTCTTAAAAGGAAAGAAAGTTTAAAATATACTAGAAAAATTAAAAAGTCTTTTTGTATAACCGCAGATGCTGGCACAAAATGGACTAGACTTTAAGGTAACTTGATTTTGGATGAAAAGACAAATTCTTCAAAGTCCTTATTAAAAAGGATCATCGATTCCTTTTTGAATTTAATTCTAGGCTGTCCTAAACATTTGATGACGTAATTTAATCTATCAAATTAACCCTTTCCTCTGGCTTCTCTTTTTTTCTCTAGATAGGCGCTTTCCGCCATTTCAAGAGCCAAATTCTTGCGCGCCCACTTTATTGATTTAAGGATTCCGGCTCTTTTAGCTGTATTTTTTTCTCGAAATGTCTCTTTTTTTCAAGTTTTGAGGGAGAGGAGTTACATAGGGGTGAAGAGGCGAGGAAGTAATTAAAATAGCTTGCCGGGCATCGGAATACATATACATTAATATAACTCTTACCGATCCCCGCCCCCTTCCCCGCCTTGCGCGGAAGCGGTAGGGGGGATCGGTAGGAAAGAGTGATATTCTTAGTAAAATGAAGTTTTTGAGTAGGGTGACAGCAATTCGATTAGAATGTCATAGCTCAATATAGGGGGAATTGCTAATAATAAATTTATTTTATTGGTAAGTTAACATGAAGCTGATGAGTTCATACCTCATAAATGAATAATTACGGCTCCCTCCTTACTCTTATTTTTATTAGTTCATAGCTTGAGTTTTATGATAGTATTCGGATTTAGAGATTGACTTTTGATTTGGTTAGGGATAGAAATTAATATGTTAAGGTTTTTGAGATTGGGGTTTCATCGAAATAACTCATGTGAAGCTGAAAGATTATTTAAATATTTTTTTATTCAGAGTATAGCTTCAGGGTTATTTTTAGGAATATTATATTCTGGAGGAAATGTTATAGTGGCGTTGGCATTGAAAGTTGGGGGTGGACCTTTTTATTTTTGATTTCCAGGGGTTATAAAAGGCCTGATGTGAATAGTATGCTTTTTGTTAATGACTTTCCATAAGTTGGTCCCTTTAATACTTATAGTAAGAGTGTGAGGGGTAGTGGGGTGGAGGGTAGGAATAGTAAGTTTAGGAGTAGGGGTAATAGGCGCTTTTGGCCAGATGGATTTACGATGTTTAATAGCTTATTCGTCTGTGCAACATACAAGATGGATAATATTGAGACAAGGGTCTGGGGGGTTTGTGTGAATTTTATATTTTTTTCTTTATGCGTTGGTGGTGGGGATATTTGTAATTATATTTGAGATGTGAGGAATGACTCTGGTAGGAGATTTAATAAATGATTATAGAAAGGTAGTAGTAACCGGTGTGCTTTCGATGGGGAGAATGATCCCGCTTTTAGGATTTGCTATGAGGTGAGTAGTTTTAAGTAGCATATTAGTGAGAGACTTAGTAGCAAGCGGGGGCATGATTCTGAGTTCTTTAATCATGTTTTATGTAGATTTACGTGTATTGTATTCCGGAATTTTAGGAGGGAATGGAGAGATTTCAGGAGGGGTAAAGGAAATCGATGGTGGGATATTTATTGTCCCTGTGTTGTTAGGAAGATTTGTTTTACCCCTCCTTTTGTTTGTTTTGGGATAAAGAGGATAATAAGATAAGCAAATCTGTAACCTTTCAAGGTTTATAATGTTACTTAAGAAGATTTACAGTCTTCTATCTATATAGATTTCTTTGATTATTAAGGAACTTGCAATTCGTTGTTTTTATTAAACTAATTTCTGCGATTTACTTATTCTACCAATCATAGGGATATTGGAAGCTTATATCTGATTTTTGGGGTGTGATCCGCGATCGTGGGGACAGCAATAAGTGTAATTATCCGAATTCAGCTGCGACAGGTTGGTAGATTGCTCGGGGATGATCATCTTTATAATGTTATTGTTACCGCTCATGCTCTGGTTATAATTTGTTTATGGTGATACCGATTTTGATTGAGGGGTTTGGGAATTGGTTGGTTCCTTTGATGCTAGGAGCGCCAGATATAGCGTTTCCACGGATGAACAATTTGAGATTTTGGTTGTTGCCCCCATCGTTATTTTTGCTTGTATTATCTTTTATAACTGATAGAGGAGCAAGGGTTGGTTGAACTATTTACCCTCCCCTTTCTTCGGGTCTTGGTCATAGAGGGGGTGGAATGGATTTTGCTATTTTTTCTTTGCATTTAGCGGGGGCTTCTTCTATTATGGGAGCTGTTAATTTCATTTCTACAATTATAAATATGCGGGGGAGGGGGATAGTAATGAAACGCGTTCCACTATTTGTATGGTCGGTGCTAATTACGGCTATTTTATTGTTGCTTTCTTTACCAGTGTTGGCGGGAGCTATTACTATACTTTTAACAGATCGTAATTTTAACACTTCCTATTTTGACCCGGCTGGTGGGGGGATCCTATTCTTTTTCAACATTTGTTTTGGTTTTTTGGGCATCTAGAGGTTTATATTTTGATTTTGCCAGGGTTTGGCAAAATTTATCATATTATTAGATCATCGGTTGGGAAGCGAGAACCGTTTGGGACTTTGGGGATAATTTATGCATTAGCTGGAATTGGAGGGATAGGGTTTGTAGTGTGAGCTCATCATATGTTTTCAGTAAGGATAGATGTGGATACTCAGGCCTATTTTACTGCTGCGACGATGGTGATTGCTGTACCTACCGGGATTAAAGTTTTTAGATGGATTGCAACGTCATATGGATCTTATTTTAAGCTGGATGTTTCTTTGATGTGATGTATGGGGTTTGTTTTTTTGTTCACTTTGGGGGGTTTAACTGGGGTTGTGTTGGCTAATTCTTCTTTAGATATTATTCTTCATGATACATATTATGTTGTGGCTCATTTTCATTATGTACTTAGAATGGGGGCGGTGTTTGCTATTTCGGCTGGGTTGACATATTGGTTTCCTTTATTTTTTGGTACAATAATAGATCCTAGGCGAATGAAGTTTCAATTTTTAATTATATTTATTAGAGTAAACTTAACATTTTCCCCCAACATTTTTTAGGATTAAATGGGATACCTCGTCGTTATTCAGATTATCCAGATAGAGTTTTGGTTTGAAATGTGGTTTCCTCTTTGGGGTCTGTTATTTCATTGTTTGCTGTAGTTATAATGATCTTATTAGTGTGGGAGGCTCTTGTGGTGAAATTAAGAGTAGGAAGGGGGTTACCATATTTGTGGTTCAATAGAATGGGTTCATGATATTCCACCATTAGATCACACTTTTAATCAGTTGACAGGAGTCGTGCGGCAGTTGCCAGTGTGAGGTTCTTTGTATTTTCAAAATGCTGCTTTACCTATGCTGGAACAGTTGATTTTCTTCCATGATCATACAATTATTGTATTAGAGTTAGTTACTATTTTAGTTGGATATGTGTTGATAAGATCTTTATTGACTTTTAGATTTCACCGAAGAGTTATAGAAGGGCAGGAGCTAGAAAGTGTGTGGAATGTACTACCGGCGGTATTTTTGTTAGTGATTGCTTTACCATCTTTGAAATTGCTTTATTTGATGGAAGAGTTGGATCATCCTGATTTAACAGTTAGGACAACCGGGCGTCAATGGTATTGGGTCTATGAATATGCGGATCTAGGAGGAAGGATACATGAGTCTTTTATAGTTCCTAGTGGGGAAGAGGATTTTGCTCGGCTATTAGAAGTAGATACCGTCTTGAACGTACCGGTAGCCAAAGGTACGCGGGTAGTAGTGACTAGCGGAGACGTTATTCATTCTTGGACTATCACTGTGTTAGGTGTAAAAGCAGATGGGATCCTTGGCCGTTTGAATCAATTGATTTTTATAGTGATTCGGCCAGGGATGTACGTAGGGCAGTGTTCGGAAATCTGTGGCTCCAATCATAGATTTATACCTACTGTAATAATAGTTGTTAGAAAAAGTTATTTTTTGAAGCAGTGGGGATAGAAAAGTGACCGAGATAAGGTGTTAGTCTCCTAAATTAATTACGGAAAATAAAGTTAATTAATATCAGTTTGTCAGGCTGAAGAAGAAATTATTCCTCAGATGAGCCCTTTGTATTGAGTAGGGTTCCCGGTGGTGATAATATTTTTAGTAATGATTGTTTGTGTTATCATAAGAAGATATAGCAATGTTAGGATTGGTTATGAAGGTAGAGAAAAAGTGCTATGTGGTGTAATAAAACGATGGTAATAAGAATGTTTTCTGTGTTTGATCCAGTTTCAGTTTTTGGGTTCTCGTTAAATTGATTGGCGCTCATGTCTTTTTTAATGGTAATCCCTAGAAAATATTTTATTGTGTGAGACCGAGGGGGTTCAACGAACGGGTTTATGACTAATAAGGTTTCGGGGATGTTCAGGGAAATTTCTTTTCCTCATTTTATAGGGTTGATGTGTTTGAGAACTGCGTTGTTTATTTTTCTTAGAGTAAATAATATAATGGGGTTGTTTTCTTTTGTTTTCACAGGGACGAGTCATTTAGTTGTTACTTTAAGAATAGGGGGGGGGTAAATGTTTGATGAGATTAGTAATGGGTTGATCTACAAAGTTTAAGGAGAGCAGCACTCATTTGGTCCCAGAAGGCGTTCTTTTAGGACTAGCACCGTTTATGGCGTTAATTGAAAGAGTTAGATTAATAATTCGACCTATTACACTTTCGGTTCGTCTTGCTGCTAATATAATAGCTGGACATTTGATTATCGGGCTTATTTCAAGAATTAGTTTGGTTTCATGAGGCGGGTTTTTAGTATCTGTATTTATACAGAGACTAATATTAGTATTGGAATGTTCGGTATCTTTTATTCAGGCGTTTGTATTTAGAGTTCTTGAAATATTATATACTTTAGAAAATTATTAGTTGACAAGAGTGTTTCATCTTTTTCACATAGTAAGAGTGAGACCCTGACCGGTAATGATAGGGTTAGGTGTCTGGGGGATGATGCTGGGTGTGGCTAAAATAATATTTTTTATAAAGATTGAATTATTGGAGCTGTCTTTTTGTTTCGTTTTAGTAACCGCGGTGATTTGGTGACGTGACGTGATTCGGGAGGGGACATTTCAGGGGCTTCATATAGATGTGGTCGTTCGTTTTCTAGTTGTAGGGATGTTGCTGTTCATTTTGTCAGAGTTATTATTTTTGTCTCTTTTTTTTGAGCTTTTTTTCATTGTATTTTTCTTTCTACTATGGAGTTGGGTGCTGTGTGACCCCCTACGGGTGTGGAGGCCTTTAACCCTTTTCAGGTTCCTTCACTTAATACAGTAATTTTATTGTCTTCTGGGGTTAGAGTAACGTGGGCGCATCAGTGTCTTTTGTTTGGGGATTTAGAAAA
Source organism: Macrothele yani (assembly GCA_039090855.1). Lineage (NCBI taxonomy): Eukaryota > Metazoa > Arthropoda > Arachnida > Araneae > Macrothelidae > Macrothele > Macrothele yani. The sequence continues at coordinate 140,657,907 of CM077015.1, forward strand.
CGCTGTAAAAGCACTAGGAGTGACGTGGGGGCTGGGGTTATATTTTCTTTTTCTTCAAGGATTTGAATATTTAATAGCTACGTTTGGAATTAGAGATTCCGTGTTTGGGTCAGTATTTTTTGTAGCTACAGGATTTCGCGGGCTTCATGTGGTTATTGGATCTTTATTTTTGGTTGTTATTTGGGCCCGTGTTATTATGCGACATTTATCGATAAAGCATCATTTTGGATTCGAAGCTGCTGCGTGGTATTGACATTTTGTTGATGTGATTTGGTTGTTTTTATTTTCGGTAGTATATTGGTGGGGCGGGTAGAGAAACAGTATATGGTACATTCTATTTCCAATTGAAAAGAGAAAGATTTACTTACGTATTGCTGGGGTAGGGGGTTTTGTAGTGGTTTTGGTATACATGGTGTTTTTAGTGATGTCTTCAAAGACATCACCGGCCGACGCAAGCAAGAATGCAAAGTGCAAAGAATGCTGGTTAGACGCCAGAGACGTCGATTTACGCAACTTACGGACTTTGAGAGAGGCCTGATCATCGGGCTGAAAAGCGCAAAGCGGTCGGCACGAGGTATAGCCCGCCGCGTGGATCTTTTGACCATAGCGTCCGGCTGTGTTGGGAGCAGTGGACACGTAACTGCACTGCCACACGGCGGATAGGCTCCGCGCTGACCAGGATGACCAACAGTAGAGAGGGTCGCCGGATCTTGCGCCAGGCACGAACAAATCCCACGGGGACCTGGTCCACTATACAAGCATATGCAGCGGCTCTGTGTGCCCACGAACCATTTTCCGACGCCTCGCGGAAGTGAATCTGCGATCTCAGCTCCCTTACGTGTGCTGCCATTAACACCGGAACATCGCCGGCTCTGTTTGCTGTGGTGCCACGCCACAGCGACATGGAGCGCCACCGACTGGCGATGCGTGGTGTTTAGCGATGAGTGCCGCTTTGTTTTGGAGACAGATGGCCATCTTGTCAGGGTGTGGAGGTTCCAATGAGGGCCGCTTCCTTTTAGGGACATCCAGCGCCACACCGCCCCAACTGCAGCCATTATAGTCTTGGGAGCCATTGCCTACGATAGCTGATCAGCTCTAGTAGTGGCACGTGTATCAGTAAAGTGCCAGCTGTATGTAGATGAGATCCTACGGCCCCATTTGCTGCGATTCCTGGTCGGGATTCCAGGTGCGCTGTCTCAGCAAGATAATGCCCCCGTCCACATACGCCTCGGGTTGCCCAAGACTGCCTACGTTATGTCGTGAAGCATGTGTAGCGGGAATGTGAGCAAGATTTAGGATATAAGCGACTTTGGGAGAATCACTGTGTACGTTGGTGCAAACATATTGGAACAGAAAACCGTTTTGGATACGTAATAAGATGACAACTACAACAAAGAATGTGTCTAAGCATCGATGCATAAACAGACAAGCAGTTTTTGGCAGATTAGCAGTACACAATATTTCCGGGGGGGCACTGGTGCATGCTCGGGTAAATCGGCAGCTGAATCTGGTTTTAACAGATGACAGACGATCTCCAGCACAACAGCGCAATCCAGAGAAAAACTTAGCATGCACGGTAAGCCACACATAGAGATAATTAGCTAAAACAAAAGACGTTCTTTTAGTGTACCGCTGTTCTCTGCCAAAAAACATAACAATTCTGTCACAGTAAGTAGGATTGATCCAAAACTACATAATTACTTTCCAGTCCTTTGCGGAATGAGAAAGTAAATATGTAGATGGTACGAAGAATCAGGTGTTAAGTTACTACACGCGGATGGAGGTTCAGAATATGATGGTAACACGACGAATTGGTGGATGAAAACCACCTAAAGTAAACTGCAGAAGCTTGTGGAAGCAATTTTTGGTCTGTTTTCATGGCGGAGATTAAATTCCTCAGTCCCTTTGGAAACGCATTTAGATGTCACATGGTATCTTAATAGAAATAATAATAATTCTTATTATTGCAAGCCTGGTACGCCCATACGTGTGCTTGGAGTTTCCTGATGCAATGTGAAACCTCCTTCAGGCTGATTGCTACGCCTTGCCATAAGAATAGGATCTTCACAGAATGGTCCCATTATTTCAACAGTGACTTCGAATTTCAGAGATGACTGTTACAGTCCCCAAATCACAAACAAATCGAACACTCTTGGATACAATTGAGACACAGATTTGTGGCATAGATTTTCCTCCAACACACATTCCGCAACTGACAGGTTCCCTTGTGCTTGGCCAAACAATTCGGTAAAACGATATTTGCACCTCTTTAAATTCATGCTGTATTGAATCGTGGCGTTTCTGAACGAAAACAGAGAGCCAAGGTGCTGTTCCTAATAATTTTCTAATTTAGTATCTTATTATGTTTCTCATAACCATTTCTCTGGGATTCAATATCCATGATTCCTGGTATAAGGTGTTCTTAGAATCTCATTGAACCATTTTCTTTTTCTTTCGATACCCTTGACCATCGGCATCTTTTGACATACATTTCGGTATAACACTGCTTCCAAACCACCAGCATAGTACAGTTCGTAAAACCGTTGTTCGCAGTGTGAGAAGCGGACGTTTCTGGCGTGTGTTCGAACCCAGATCCTGTAAACCATCTATTTTGCGGTCTTTCCGGGGATTTCCGCAGAATCCGGGTGTTTGAGGACGTGAATGTGTGGATGGTTCCCGATATAATCAGACCCGGACGAACTTTCTCCTTGGACCTCCTTCCCTCGGATACCAGAACATTGACACTCATCGACACTCGGGTTTTCCTGATGAGTGTCTGATGCACCAGATACCTACGGGTTTTCCTGATGAGTGTCTGATGCACCATGCACCAGATAATCTGATGCACCAGATACCTACGGAAATCTCGCCAATGGTTGTTGATGATGATGATGATGACTTGCTTCTAAGTTTTTAATATGAAAAAAGTTCATACGACACAGATGGTGTTCGTGGCCTGTGCCATTCTTCATTTTATATTTATTTGTAGCTGTTGGTAACGCGCATTTAAATAAAATGGGGCGTAAGTGCACAATTTGGTTTCCAACATATTGTGCCTATATCTATGCATCTAAAATCATGCCAGAAAACATTTGACAGGTGCTGCTCACTACCGAAATAATTTACTTTTATTTACAGCAAGAAATAACACAGAATTATGTCGTAATATCTCAAACGTATAATGCATTTTTTCTTGTAGGTGTCCTAATTAAACAAAATCGGGTTGGAAGGAAAACTGTGGAATATCTTGCGAAATTAAACACGGTTTGCATAGAAAACCGCAAGAATATCCTGTACCTTGGCCAGAGATGCAATCCCACAAAATGTCGAAAATTGTGTTTCTAGAGACCGAGTAACGACACATAATTTATTTACATTTTTCAGGGGAATTTAAGGGGCTTATATTTTGAAGAAATGATTGGAAAAGTTTCCATTTACGCTTCAAGGAAAATGCTATTTAGGGCCAACTTTACCGTAGTACACTGCCGGACAATTGCTAAGGACGGATGACAATAGCAACGATAGCAACCATAAAATCGAAGGCAGGAAAATGAGGAAATTAGCATAAGTGCGAGGTACAGTAAGACGTGTTGTGCGTATGCAAATTTTGGATTGCCGAACTTGTTCGTGACGTCATAGCGCTGATAAGAGATATAAAGGATTTGACGCATATTGACCGTTGTTGTTCAAACGCAAAGTTGAAAGGGAAAGAATTAATTGACAAACTTGCAATTTTCCGTATGTCTTCCCGACATTTTTTTTTTTTTTTTTTTTTTTTTTTGATTGGAGGTTTAACGACCACCGTGAGCAACTCAATGGGCTATAAGCAGTCGCCCGTCCCTAATTTAGGGTCACTGGTTCCAGGGAAGGGAGAGAGCCAGTGCCGTAAGACAAACACAACATCCATGCCTGACCGGGATTCGAACCCGGACCCCTTACCGACGAATGATCAGAGGCCAACGCCTTAGACCACTGCGCCACCGAGGCGGCCTTCCCGACATCACCTAGATGATTTTACGCGTGGCCGTATTATTGTCAAGATTGAAGAAGGGCGAAAAATAACAGATGTTGCCAGGGAGTTCGACGTCAGCCACAGTGTTGTTTCAAGGCTTTGGAAATCATTTCACACAAATGGAGAGTGTAGCAAACGTCACGAGGGAGGTCGTGTTCGCAGTACGACACCTGCAGAAAATCGGTACATAGTGCTATAAACAAAAAGACACCGGCGTTTGTTTTAGACATTCTAGTGAGGTAGCAAATCAGTTATTTCGGAGTTCGAGTCATCAACTTTTGAAAACCGAATAATCCAAAAGTTTTTTAGGACATTCTAGTTAGGTAGCAAATCAGTTATTTCCGAGTTCGAGTCATCAACTTTTGGAAACCGAATAATTTTTTAAGACAGCTAGTGAGGTAGCAAATCAGTTTATGGCTGCTACTGGCGAACGGATCTCCCGAAAAACTGTCGCCAGACGTTTGCTTGAAGGAGGACTATACGCCCGCCGTCCTGTTTTGTGCATCCCATTGTCCAGACGTCACCGTACCGCCTGTTTGCAATGGTGCCATCAACATCGCAATTGGACTGATAATGACTGGTCTGCTGTCCTCTTCTCAGATGAGAGTAGATAAAGTTAATCGTCTGATTGTCGACGACAACTGATCTCGCGTGATAGTGGTAGTGCATATTGTCCAGCAAACATACAGGAAAGGGACCGATATTCGACATGTAGTGTCATGGTATGGGCTGGCATCATGATCAATGGCCGTACGTCCCTCTATATGCTTCCAACTGGGACTATGACTGGCCAACGATACATTAATTATGTTCTGCTACCTCATGTTCGCATGTTCCGTGGTGCCTTTGGTGATAGATTGATTTTCATGGACGACAACGCAACATGTCATCGAACAGTCGCTGTCCAGGAGTGTCTTGAGAGCGAGGATATTGAACGTTTCGTATGGACAGCACGTTCTAAAGATCTGAATCCTATTGAAAATGTGTGGGATGCTTTGGAGAGGAGTCTTGCTGGTCGCCAATGCCCTCTAATAAACAAGGACACCCTCATCCGTGCACTGACAGAGGAATGGGATAAATTACCCCAACAGCTGCTTGATAATGTTGTGCAAAGCATGACACGACGTGTGGAATCTTGCATCGCCCTCCATGGTGGCCATATCCCGTATTGACATCTTACGCCGGAACGACTGCGGACGGTAATTGCATTTTTTTCACGTTTACGTATTCTGCACAAAATGGCCTGTTTGTCCCTTGAACGCGTTCTAAAGCCTTCTGGATTTCAGAGCAAAATAAATTGTCTTTCTTGAAATGTCCTGGGATTCTGACATTATTTTATTTCACTTGGAATCCAACCACACTTTTATTTTTATGCGCTATATAGCCGTTTATGATCCGTCCTTAGCAATTGTTCATCAGTGTATTACTTACACCCAGATAATATGTTTTCTAGAATGAGGTTATTTCTTACCACTAATTTGTGAAAATATCATGTTTATTGTGAACAACAGCCTAAAAAACATTTTCTGCAGTTGTATTCAGGAATAAACTCTAGTTATGATAAAATGTGAATTTTTAAATAATTTACTTTGATTAGTGGATTCCGACATTAAAAAATTCTAAGAATTTCATTGATAAGTTACATTAAAATACTGTTGCGTGCTTTCGATTATTTCCGAGTTCGAGTCATCAACTTTTGGAAACCGAATATTTTTTTAAGACATTCTCCTTTAGCTGCTTGAATACCAGCAAACACCAGGGGAAAATACACTGACGGAAAAAAAATCCCAACACCACGAAAAATAATTATAGAGGAATGAAATGGCGGCAATACATTTGTATAGGTAACATATTTAATCGATTAAGGTTTCAAGATCACAGCTTAATGTAAGCGCGAGAAGAGCCATTTTAAATGTGAAATGCTGGTACTTGAATAACCGGTGTTACCACCAGAATGTTAAATGCAAGCACGCAAACGTTCTTGCATTGTGTCGTACAGGTGCGGGATGTCAGTTTGTGGGATGGAGTTCCATGCCTGTTGTACTTGGTCAGTCAATACAGAGACGGTTAATGCTGGTTGGGGATGACGCTGGAGTTGTCGTACAATGATGTCTCATACGTGCTCGATTGGCGAAAGATCTGGTGATCTAGCAGGCCACGACAACATGTCGACACTCTGTAGAGCATGTTGGGTTAAAACAGCTGTATGCGGGCGAGCGTTAGCGTTTTGGAAACCAACCCCTGGAATGCTGTTCATGAATGGAAGCACAAAAGGTTGAATCACCAGACCGACGTTCAACTGTGCCGTCAGGGTACGTGGGATAACCACGAGAGTGCTCCTGCTATCATAGGAAATTGCTCCCCAGACCATAACTCCAGCTGTAGGTCCAGTGTGTCTCGGCCGCAGACAGGTTGGTTGCAGGCACTCACCTGGCCTTCTTTTAACCAACACACGGCCATCCCTGTCACCCAGGCAGAACAGGCTTTCATCAGAAAACACAACAGATCTCCACTCCGTCCTCCAATGAGCTCTAGCTTAACACTAGTGACGTCGCAAACGGCAGTGGTTTGGAGTAAGTGGAATGCACGCTACAGGGCGTCTGGCTCAGAGCTGTCCTTCAAGTAACCGATTTGTAACAGTTCGTTGTGTCACTGTGGTGGCAACTGCAGCTCGAATTGCTGCCGCAGACGCAGTACGATGCGCCACGGCCATACGCCGTACACGGCAGTCTTCCCTCTCCGTAGTGCCACGTGGCCGGCCGGAACCTGGTCTTCTTCTTGAGGCAGTACCATCTCTTGACCATCGGTGCCAACAATCATGCACAGTGGCTACATTCCTGCCAAGTCGTTCTGCAATATTGCGGAAAGAAAATCCACCTTCTCGTAGCCCTATTACACGACCTCGTTCAAACACCGTGAGCTGTTGATAATGGCTTCTTCGTCTTTTTAAAGGCATTCTTGACTAACATCAACACACTACGTCGAATCTCAACGATAACTAACGCTCACGAACGTTACAGCGCGTATTTACAGCAAACCTGCTTTGCATGTTCCGAGTGGCGCTACTAGCGCCACACGTATGCGCCGAGCGCGAAATTTGCATAGACGTCATCTTACAGATGTACTCTCACCGCCTACCAACTGTCGTTTATCTAATACAACCCCTTCTTGGTGTTGGGATTTTTTTCGTCAGTGTATTAGGATTCCAAAATCAATAATAAGAAAGCACTAAATTGCTTCTAAAATATATTTTACTTATCTAATCGAACATTGAGTGTTCCGTCATCATCGGAATGAGGTTCATCTTAGGAGATTAATTCCCATGGAAAGGAACGTGTCCTCTTTGTCAGTAGCTACATCTTCTATATGCGGCAAATGTAATTTAAAAGTAAGTCACAAACACGCTGCAATTGCCTTTTACTCACGTATTAATAAACTCCCTATAGGTTTCCAGCCTTTACTACTATCGCAGTCACCACTCTTCTGGGAACATTTTCCAATGGATTGTGATACATTGCTATTCGAATTACCTTTCAGTTCCCCACAAGAACATTAATGACGTGCAATCACTCGATGTCGGGTTATTTGGCCTGGCTCTTTGCCTTCATCACACAATTCATCCCAAGAGTAAGGTACTTCGTGAAGTGACTTTAGGTTCTGTACCAGCTTGTCAATTTGTTCCACACCCGTCTCGACATATCATTCGGGCACGGATCTCACACTATTGACGAGGGTATTGTGATATTGGTAAAGAAAAGTGCCTTTACCGAACTGTCTCCAAAAAGTTGAGAGCACAGAATTGTCGAGTGCATCACTGTTATCCACGGGTTAGGCTTACCACCACATTTTAATGCCACAATATCTTTAGGCTCGCGTAAGGACTGTGCAACTGCAAAAACTTTTCTTTTTAAATTTCAACAAAGGCTTATGATGCTATCCTCGATTCCAGAGTCGTTTTAGAATTCGTTATTGAGTGCTGTAATCGAGGGTATCCAATTGCGTAGCTTCACTGACCTCTGCACTCGGCCTTACCGTTTTATTATTTACGCTTTCCAACCGTAGGTTAAAGAAGCGTATATGCTCCAGCTTTTTCCGTCCGTCTGTCCGTCCGTCCGGCTGTCGGCACGTTAACTCACGTAAAAATGGTTCGATTTCGATGAAATTTTAGTATGTGGTAGGAGACCACCAGTGGACGAAACCTGTTAAAAAATGGGTGAAGTGAGGTTAAAGGTCACGACATAAGAGCGGGATCCATTCAATTGCCCATATGCGTCATAACTTGCGTAAATATGGTTCTATTTCAATGAAATTTTAGTATGGGATATGGGACCACCTGGGGACGAATCCTATTGAAAATGGGGGAAGTGGAGTCAAAGGTCAGGACATAGGAGTGGGATGCATTCCATTACCCTTATGCGTCATAAGGTGCGTAAAAATGGTTCGATGTCGATGTAATTTCAGTATGTGGTAGGGGACCACCTGGAGAGGAACCCTATTGAAAATGGGACAAATGGAGTCAAAGGTCAGGACATAGGATCTGGATCGACTCCATCGCCCTTATCCCACACTATTAAGGTGGACGTCAAGTAATTTTGCTTCCTGTATTTCCAATGGTAAACCTTTTGTACAAATTTCCTTCACAATTAATGTGTTCCCAAGGATGGAAATTTGAACATCGATTAAAATAACTTCAGCCGCCCCTGTGGCGCAGTGGTCTAAGGCGCTGGCCTCTGATCATTCGTCCGTAAGGGGTCCGGTTTCGAATCCTGGTCAGGCATGGATGTTGTGTTTGTCTTACGGCACTAACTCTCTCCCTTTCCTGGAACCAGTGACCCTAAATTAGGGACGGACGACTGCTTATAGCCCATTGAGTTGCTCACGGTGGTCGTTAAACCTCCAATCAAAAAAAAATAACTTCATACTATAACTTGGAATACTTAACATTTGCTAAAACATAAGCATAATTATATTTAAAAACAATAACGTTTCCTTTAGTGGTGTTGAAACCAGAAAAAAGATGGCGCGACCTGTATTTTTTTTTTTTTGATTGGAGGTTTAACGACCACCGTGAGCAACTCAATGGGCTATAAGCAGTCGCCCGTCCCTAATTTAGGGTCACTGGTTCCAGGGAAGGGAGAGAGCCAGTGCCGTAAGACAAACACAGCATCCATGCCTGACCGGGATTCGAACCCGGACCCCGTTCGGACGAATGATCAGAGGCCAACGCCTTAGACCACTGCGCCACTGGGGCGGCCAACCTGTATTTCGATGACGTCAGTGGACAAATAAATGTTGGATTGCATAATTACGATTATGATTTAGAAAATATTATTCCGGTTATGGTTTAGAAAATGTTAAGTTTCCACGTTATGAAATGAAGCTATTTTAATCGATGTTCAAATTTTCATTCTTGGGAACGCATTGATTCGGAAGAGAAAATGTGTGCAGAAGTTTTTCCATTGGAAGTATAGGAAGCCAAATTAGCCGCCCCGGTGGCGCAGTGGTCTAAGCGATGGCCTCTGATCATTCGTCCGAACGGGGTCCGGGTTCGAATCCCGGTGAGGCATGGGTGCTGTGTTTGTCTTACGGCACTGGCTCTCTCCCTTCCCTGGAACCAGTGACCCTAAATTAGGGACGGGCGACTGCTTATAGCCCATTGAGTTGCTCACGGTGGTCGTTAAACCTCCAATCAAAAAAAAAAAAAAAAAAAAAAGCCAAATTACTTGACGTCCACTTTAAAGCAGCAATTCTTGTATGTATGTATGTATGTACATTTCATTTTGAAAACGGCTCTAAGAATTTTGATGAAAGTTGTTAACCTACCGTTTCCTGGTACTAGAAATCGATTTAGCTTGATCTCGAATTCAGGAGAAATCGTTTAGTGGGTTAAATAACCACCCCGAATTATAACATTTTTAGTGTCATATCATCGTTCCATTAATGTTTCCAATGCTTAGAAATCTTATGACGTCACAATCTCACGTTTGAGAATGTTGGCGCGCGGTCACACCATTTGTCTCATTACGTCACGAGTTGTGTGTGGATCCTATTAAAGTTTTATGATGTTATACTCTTGCGAGCAGATGGTCGCGATTCCCATCTGCTTCATTACGTCACGCGTTGTGTGCGTATGTCCGTCCGCACGATAACTCGCGTAACAATCGTTCGATTTCAATGAAATTTTAGTATCTGGTAGGGTATCACCCGGGAAGGAACCTCATTTAAAGTGAACGAAATGGGGTGAAAGGTCAGTACATAGGAGCAGGATCCATTCCACTGCTCTTATGCGTCATAACTAACGTAAAAAAGTTTCGATTTCGGTGAAATTTTAATATGTGGTAGGGGACCACCTGGCCACAAATCCTATTGAAAAGGGGCGAAATGGGGTCAAAGGTCAGGACAGAGGAACGGAATCACTTCCATCGCCATTATGCGTACGTAAAAATGCTTCGATTTAGATAAAATATTTGTATGTTGTAGAAGCCTGCCTGGGGACAAATTCTATTAGAAATGGGTGAAATGGTGTCATAGGTTAGGACACAGGAGCGAGATTTATTCCATAGCCCTTATGCATCATAACTTACGTAAAAGTGCTTCGATTGCGACAAAACTTTATCATAATATTTCGGAGGTATGCCGAACCGGTGCTGTTGAATATCATCGATATGGGATCAAAGGTTAGGGCACAGGACCAAGATTTATTCCACAGCCTTTATTCTCATAACTTGAGTAATAATTACTGGTATGTTGGAAAGCGTGTCATAATCAATGCATTGCATGATTTCACAAACTTGTTCTATGTGGCCCAGGAATTCGAGATTGCGCTTTTGGTGCTCTTAAGCTTTTCGACTTCATAGTAACATCACTAACAGTAGAACGTGTAGCTGCAGCTGGGCAGAAATTTCCGGATCTGAATTGTTCTTAAGATTACAATCTATAACTGTGGCCGTTGAATGTCACCGATCTTTGCCGTACTGCCCAACTGTGCACTTCATGCTTGTATATGATTACCAGGATAACTGTAATTTTTTATACAAATGTGGCCAATGGTTGTGACAAAAGGGGTGTCCAGAAATTCTTTATTGTACGAAGTTTGATGTAGCAGGTTTTGTTACTAGTAATTTGTAAGTATCAAAACTGTGAGTGCATAAAGTATAAAGTACAACAGAATGCAATATCAAAATCAACGACTCCATGAAGGCTTTTATTATACATACGAGAAAAAGGTTCTTATTTCTAAGCTAAAAGTCTAAAGTACAGCTTTATGCTGCAATGCTTTTTTCTAAAACCTAAAAGGTCGTTCTTATGAAAATAATGTTAAATAGTTCAACGATATTTTTAAATTGAACCGATATTGATGTTGAATCCTCTAAGATCTTTATAAGGAATGCTTAAAGTACTTTTGCATTTTTAATACCCATAAAGCCGAAATCCTTCCAAACTATCGGTAAGTTTATAGATTTACTTGTAAATCTAATGCTTTGAAAGTAGTTGTTATCAGAGAAGAACAAGAATAAAGGTGCAGTCCATTGTATTCCAATATTTTTAATTAAATGATGTAGAATAATACATATTTAAATATCGCCTTTGTGAGTCTTATCCATGGGAAGCGATTTCATCACGAAACTCTAAACAAAACATTATGCATAATTGCAACCCTGACTTATATGATAAAATGTTCTGAAACTCATGCATATTTGACTCATATAATCATCCTTTTTGTAGATACAATATTGTAGGAACTGATTCCCGAACAAACTTTTCTGACGGAATTTCATTCCAACAGATATCACTAATAGCGCTTTCACGGTATCTTTGAACCATAGAAGATAAATCAAGTATTTTGAAGTTAGTTGTTTACATAGACGTCGTGTTTATTAAATCTGGAAAGCAAGTTCGGATATGTTATATGATATTTTGAGTAGCTTCTTTTCATAGTGACTTTCAATGAGTAAGTGGCCTTCGTATTCAAAAGAACGTTGTCTGGCATTAAAAGCGTTGACATTTCTATTGAATACATACAACACGTTGTCAAAATGAATGAATCAAAATGATAGTGGACCTTGACTGCGAATGGTGATTTTGCGAGGTACATGCTCCTGCATTCTTGTAAAAGCACTGCCCGCTGGAAACAGCCCTGAAACGTAGATCAAGCGTAGTGGCGTTTCGGGGTGGAAGCAAGTGGAGTTACCTTCTTTAGTAGCCCACGATTATTTTTATTGTGTTGTATATAGACTCAGTCCAACGTGGCAGCACCCCCAGAAACATTGGATCACCTCCCCAGCGCACAGCAAGCAGATTTGCGTCTCGTGCACAATAGTGTGGAGCAAATAACGGCCGAACGCCTTAGATCTTAATTTGTCAATGACGGTCGGCCCTTAGTCTCCCCATATTATCCGCTGAGTTAGACGCAGTCTGAAGTCAAAACTCCAGGAAAGATATCTGCATGCAACAATTCTGGGGATTTGTATCCCACTCGCCGTATTGTACAGAAGGTGGTCACCTGAATAGAAACCGGCAGCATCAGCCATAGTCGTCTGATCAAAGTGCGTGTGTTTTCTTCATGGGACAAGCCCGAGTACAAAAGAAACACGGATTCTCTACTTGTGTACATCTTAAGAGAGGGTAAGGAACCTGCAGTTCTCCCTCCATCATTTAGGACATCGAATACTCCGGCTATCGATAACTCCTTGCTTGGGCAGGCATAAGGTTGGATTGACCCACGCCGTTGCACGTGTGTCCAAGAGACATCCTGCCTTCTCCACACTACAGAGATGACTCCCTACATCCTTATGTACGGATTTTCAAGCCAGATGATGACCCCTATTTTCTTTTTATGGACGATAATGTTCGTCCTTTTAGTACACGACTAGTCATCGAATACCTCGAGAATAAATGTATTCGCAGGATAAAGTGGCCCGCAAAGTTTCCTTATCTGAACCAGATACAGCATATGTTGGATGCTCTGGGAAGAGCAATTGCAAACCAGCAGCCACTTGTTAGAACCCTCCAGGGACTTTGACCCGCTTTGGTTGAAGTAAGACACTAATTGCCACAAATGCTCATTCATAGCGTTCTAAAAAGCAAGTTGTGAAAGTTGTTCCGCTATTTAACGTTACCACAGTTCCTATTAGATCCTAGAAATTCACATCACTTGCTGCATCACTTTAATTTTGCGGTGCTGCCATGCGCATGATTCCTCCTCATTCGTAATGCTATTTACTTTCTGTTTACGTATCGGTGCGTTTTCGATATAAAATGTAAGTCCGTACCAAGTAAACTCTGCCAGGTAGGCTTTATGTCATTCCTAACTTTGTGTTTTTACATTAATTTTGGACTTCAGTATGCACAGAGTATTGTACACAATTAGTTTACATGTAAATGAATCCCTACATTTTGCAGTGTTTCATTAATCATAACAGATAGTTAAGCTTTCAATACAGACTGAAGGTAACATGATGCTTGGAAGAGTTGTGCAGGAAAGCTTGACAGCAGACGTAATCAAAAGGATTGGCAGTTTTTTTAAACGTCAAAGTCTGCATGCTGAGTTCATGATCCATAACTATATTTTATTGAACGTGTGTATAGAACGGACGGTAAAGTATGCTCAACAAAAGTTTTTCTTTAAAATTGTATATATAATATTCGTTTCGGTGAATTTACTGCATATATATTTTGATATCGCAATCAGATCAAGAATTGTTAAAATTACTTTGGAGCAGAAGAAAACTCAGAAAAGAATCCTGTTATAATGACAAGTAATTTGCACCTCAAAAGAGTAAAAAACAGCAGGCCACGGAAAAACGGAAATTGGTAAAAATTAAAACAGAATCTAAAGCACAAGGACCTTTCAGAGAAGAAAAACACCTTCGCTTCAGTGTTCACATTAAGGAAGCCATGAAGCAATTTGCTGAAAACAAAAATTTTCTAGTAGGCTGAAAATCTCAGAGTGCTATAAATATAGCTACTCTTTCCGAATTTGGGGATCCTATTTTCCAGCAAGGAACAGAGCCACTACTTTGACCCAAACCCACCATTAACCCTTTAAAAACAATGGCCCCAAATTCTTGTATCACTGTAAATATCATAACGCCAGTAACTGTCTCTTGTTTCACATCTTTGTTTGATAACAACAATAGTGACTGGGGCTGACTGCTGCTGATCCCTCATAAATCGAGAAAAATTGTAGAACAAGTAAGAGTAGGTATTCTGACTGACCCTTGATAGGAGGTTCGAGCGGATATGGCCGTTTGTACGTACGGCGTTTTGGACGTTATGGTCATTAAAGGATTAACCGGAATTCGCTTCCAGAACCATGTCGGTCGAATGATTTGGAGACAGCGCTACGTACCACTTGGCCACCTTGGTAGCACTTTGGCAACACGTGATCATGAAATGTGGGAAGGTGAAAATCAGAATTCAGAAAGTGAACATATGCCGATATATACTGCAAAAGCAACTGTTTCCATTTTTTACCGAAAAAAGCTGCGAGATGAAAATTATCGCATTGTTCTTGAGTGAACGTCAAGTAAGATTACACTGATAATTAATTGCTCCACAAATAAGCAAAACAAAAATAACAAGAGTATAATAAATGATCCTATGGAAGCCATATACATTAACCTGGAGTCGCGTTCCTTATAGTGTAAATATGTTTCTCAGTCAAGTATATTTTTTATTAAATGAGAAAAAAATAATATAGCACATTTAGAGATGACCCTTATCATGACCCTTAGAGATGACCCTTATCATGACCCTTAGAGCTACGTCGGGATGACGCTGAAAAATGCACAATCAGGGTGACATTCACCACGATGTCTTCGACGACGTATGCGACCATCTAGGAGCATCTGCCTCGGCAGGAAACAGGAAATTTTGCCAGTCAGCATGGGCCGGCTTTTGAGTCTGTGTTCGAGAGCTCCATTGCAACCTGAGGAGTCTGTGGTTCAGAGTTAAAGGAATCCGTAGCAATTGGATGCTTTCGACTAGTCCTTTGTTAAGCAAACGACGTCGGTGTGTACTGGAGGACAAAGGCTGACATGTGTCAGTGCTCCACTGCTGCACTACCACCGTGAAATTCGCTGTGCGGTCGATCATTGAAGTGCGGTACAGGTGTCGCTAACTACGGTGGCGCACAAGTGTCAATAATTGCGGTGAGGTACAGGCATCAATCGCTACTGTGCGGTACACGTGTTAATCATGTATTGCGGTCGTTCGAGTTTGACGTATATATTCCCGGATTTCTGTGTAGCCGAGCCTCATCTGTGGACTGACCATAGGTTTGCATTACTCTGCTGAAGATTCGTTCCATACGAATTATAGTTTTGCCGTAGGAAAATCTAGCTTCTCTCATCTCAACAATCCTTCCTCACCCCAAAGTCTTGCAAATGTTTATAATGCGACCATCGTCGGCAACGGAGCATAGTGATACACAAGAAGCTCCATTTCAACTGAGTGTCGGCTGTTCACTGATTGCAACATCTCGTCTGAGCCAGTTTTTTATCCTCGAAACAGGACAGTATATGCTTTCCTCCGAAGTAGCCTGCATATTTTCACTAATATCTTACTTATTTGCTTGTTCCAAAGTGTTGAACATTCTGTGTAAATTTCAAGCTAATACCAGCCAACCGTCATTCAGGGTGTTTTAAATTTCACAAACAGTAGTGCATTTTTAATCCCTTCTCAAGAATATGTATTCGTATTTCTTTAATATTATAGCCCTGAATTTCAGTAAAGCAACACGGATTTGCATTTGACTAAAGCATATTACATTTGTTATATTGTGGCTGCGTCAGACAAATCGTAAACATCAATGCTATTAAGCAAAATTTGTTTTCCTTTAAAAGAATATTTTGTTGTCAAAATTTGGAATTAGTGTTATGATAGTGTGCGCATATTTAAACGACGATAACCTACGATTTCTCTTTTCCAAAGTTCACGTTGCAGGCATCTTATCTTTTTTTTGTGTGAATTTTTCATAATGGAGTGCTAGTGTGTTACACGTCAACAAAAATTAACCTTAAAGGAATGTTAGAACGCTTACGAATAGTAAATTTGCAGATTTTCAAATTTAAACCTATTAAAGGTGCAGCTTTAGAAACACAGCACTCTATAAAGTCCAAAAGTTGAAGCTTGTTTCTTATATACACTTTATTTTACAAATACACTGGTGGACAATTGCTAAGGACGGATTATAAACGGCTATATAGCGCATCAAAAAGGAAGTGTGGTTGGATGCCAAGTGAAATAAAATAATGTCAGAACGCCAGGACATTACAAGAAAGCAATTCATTGTGCTCTGAAATCCACAAGGCTTTGGAACGTGTTTAAGGGACAAACAGGCCATTTTGTGTAGAATACGTAAACGTGAAAAAAATGAAATTACCGTCCGCAGGCTTTCCGGCGTAAGATGTCAATACGGGATATGGCCACCATGGAGGGCGATGCAAGATTCCACACGTCGTGTCATGCTTTGCACAACATTATCAAGCAGCTGTTGGGATAATTTATCCCATTCCTCTGTCAGTGCACACATGAGGGTGTCCTTGTTTATTGGAGGGCATTGGCGACCAGCAAGACTCCTCCCAAAAGCATCCCACACATTTTCAATTTGATTCAGATCTGGAGAACTTGCTGGCCATATGAGACGTTGAATATCCTCGCTCTCAAGACACTCCTGGACAACGACTGTTCGATGACATGTTGCGTTGTCGTCCATGAAAATGAATCTATCACCGACGGCACCACGGAACATGCGAACATGAGGTAGCAGAACATCATTAATATATCGTTGGCCAGTCATAGTCCCAGTTCGAAGCACATAGAAGGACGTACGACCATTGATCCTGATGCCAGCCCATACCATGACACTACATGTCGGATATCGGTCCCTTTCCTGTACGTTTGCTGGACAATATGCAGTACCACTATCACGCCAGATCAGTTGTCGTCGACAATCAGACGATAGACTGTATCTACTCTCATCTGAGAAGAGGACAGCAGACCAGTCGTTATCAGTCCAATTGCGATGTTGATAGCACCATTGCAAACGGGCGGTACGGTGACGTCTGAACAATGGGATGCACACAACAGGACGGCGGGCGTATAGTCCTCATTCATGCAAACGTCTGGCGACAGTTTTTCGGGAGATCCGCTTGCCAGTAGCAGCCATCAACTGATTTGTTAATTCCCCAGCTGTGCTGCGCCGGTGTCTTTTTGTTGATAGCACTATGTACCGATTTTCTGCAGGTGTCGTACTGCGAACACGACCTCCCCCATAACCTTTGCTACACTCTCCATTTGTTTGAAATAATTTCCAAAGCCTTGAAACAACACTGTGGCTGACGTCGAACTCCCTGGCAACATCTGTTATTTTTCGACCTTCTTCAATCTTGCCAATAATACGGCCACGCGTAAAATCATTTAGGTGATGTCAAGAAGACATACTGCAATTTGCAAGTTCGTCAGTTGATTCTTTCCCTTTCAACTTTGCGTTTGAAGGACAACGGTCAATATGCGTCAAATCCTTTATATCTCTTATCAGCGCTATGACGTCACGAACAAGTTCGGCAATGCAAAATTTGCATACGCACAACACGTCTTACTGTATCCCGCACTTATGCTAATTTCCACATTTTCCTGCCTTCCATTTTATGGTTGCTATCGTTGCTATTGTTATCCGTCCTTAGCAAATGTCCGGCAGTGTATTAAACGAAAAGCTAAATTTCATTCTTACCGCTGCTGAAGTATATTTTGGTATCAAACTGTGAAGTATGCAGAAAGAACATGGTTTTCTGGAAACGCAGCCTTGCATATACATCGGCCTGACAAGAAGAGAAAATGCCGTAAATAAGTGTAATTAAATGGAAAACTAAATCTTGTTGAAAACTGCGGCATGAAAGTAGTTCACAAAAATTTCGAAGAAACTCGAGCTTCGCTGCACTCGAATAAGTGAAGAAAATCCGCCACGACAAAGATATATGTAAAAAAAGCAACAATTCTTTAAACTAAAATCTAACATAATTCATTCCTAGTTAGAAGTGCTATGTTATTAAAACACACGACAGTATGAAGACATTCTCATAAAGGAATGGTAACTTCACTTCAATAGTAAAATGAACTTCGAGAAATTCAAATTCAGATTAAAAAAAATTTGCTTTGTATACTCCTAATCAAATAAACGCAAATTATAAAGAATTTTTACTCATTCTCTGCGGGTACTCCCCGTTCGTCCACCTTAAGTAGTTTAGTGTTCAGTGACGAGAAAAAGCTCTCATCAATTTTCAAAAAAGTACCTTGAAAAAATTTGTCGCTTGTCTTCTCCATGTTTTGCTACTTACCTTTGTTGAACTAAGCTACTTATCTGTCCGTGTCTCGCGCGGACAACAAATCGGGCGAATTAAAGTAAATAAATAAAAGAAAGCCAGGAAAGGATTTGAAATCAATTATTATTTTTGTATCTGTTATATCAGTCTTTTATTTATCCAGAATTTTTTTGCATCGTTTCAAATTTCAGTTATTAATCAAAAATCTCCGAACTCTGAATTCAAATATTTCTGCCACGAATACAGTGATGTATAACTATTTCACATACTGTTATATTGACCCTCCTACATACTTACAAGTAATGAAACCCACCTTACAATAGGTCCTGGAATTGTCCGCCATTCTGTTGAAGACACAAATTCCCCCGACGACATATGTTGGCAGACAATCTTTTAGACGTGTTGGCTGGTATGTCCATCACAGCTGTAATGATGTTGTTCCGCAGTTCCTGTTACGTCTTAGTATTGTTGTGGTAAAAGAGAATTACCATTTTCTGTCAAATATCCCCGCAAATAAAAGTCGGGTGACTCAAGGTTGGTTAGTGAGCGGCCAAAGTTTTTTTGAGATTAAATGATCGTGAAAGAACCAACGGAGCATCTCCTTTGTGTCGCTTGATGTGTGGCACGTTGCTCCATCTTGTTGTAACCAACAGTAACGTTCATGTGCTTCAATCATCGCTACAAATTGATGAATGATGTCAGCATACACACCGGAATTTATAGTTGTGTGGAAAAAGGATGGCCCTACAATTCGCTGTATAGACATAGCGCACCACAAGCCAACTTTCTGACAGTGAAGTCCAACCCCATAGAGTGCGTGTTGATTATTCGCAGGCCATATGCGAGTGTTTTGGCTATTGACACATTCATTCAAATAAAACCGTGCCTCCTCACTGAAAAAAGTGGTGTTTAGCTGGTTATTCACACTGTTGCTTGTGGAACTCTTAAACCATTGTCAGTAGGCAATGCGCTTTTCCGAGTTCAAGGGACGTAGCTCTTGCCCTATTCAAATTCTGTACGGCCGTTGCTTTAGACCTTTAGTAGCCCTCTGGCAGCTGAATACGATGTCCCGAACTCTTGAGACAGCCGCCGAAGTGATATCCGTGGAGAGCACCGCAGGGAAACTTGAATTTTCCCGAGAAATGTGGTCGTCACCACTGACAGTCTGCAGCTTTTAAGCTTATCATGAACACTGCCTGTCTCGCGAAACCGGTTCACAAGATCGTATACAGTTTAACCCCTGGTATAGGCGCACCAGGAAACTTCCTTTGAAAGAGCTGGATGCAACGCTGCTAAGAGGTTTTCGCAAAATAAACTGCTAACAAAGCGACACTCTCTTCTTGAGTGAGACTCATGGCTGACTAAACGTTACTGTTTGAGTAAGCGTAGTGTCACGTGACGCTACCACTTTGCGCAGCTCGTTCCCCAAGGTCACTCACATCAGCCACAAGAAGCAATACTCGTATACCTTTTATGGTTTTACACTAAATGTGTTTTAAAATATCGAGTTCGGGGACTTTTGAATCACTCTCTATAAACACCCAGATCTATCTGTCTGTCTGTCTGGAACGCAGACGTCACAGCAACGTCTAAATTCTTGCGCTATCACTTATCGATCAATTTGTGTGTTCTCGCGATTTCAAAATGATTGTCTGCAGCATAATAACACGCTATTGCTTTTATTTGTCAAGGGGATCTCGTGCTAATTTACAAAAAATGGATTAGTAATGACTCGAGTACTGGTTTTCTGATCTACAAAATTCGAATGAAAATCTTAATATCACGTCAAGTTCCCTTTGTATATTAATTAAATTTAGCACAATTCGAATATTAATCTCTACGCTTTAATTAATTTTTACTTTTTTAATTTAACTAACTTTCCAAGTTCAGTGCTGATTATTTTATACAATCGACGAGAAAGATATATCTGCAAAAAAAATATAGAAAACAATACATTCATAATTAAAATATAGAGGTGTAAGCTTCCAGTTGAACTATCGTAAATCAAGGTATGGGAATTCAGTGAGTACAAACTATTCACTAAGAAATTATACGGAAAACTCTCAAGGGAAATATGATTATCTCATACCACAAATTATGTGAGTTCAGAAATTAAAATCGTTTTGGATTAATATACTTTTCAACATATTTCAATAATACTAGAGATTTTCTGTTACGATTAGGTATAGATCAATATGAAATATGATATGACACATTAAAATGTCATTAGAGAATCTTGATGCACATTTTGGAACCGTTTTAATAGAGCTACTGATAAAGGAATGTCCTTTTTCGGAATATTTTTCCGAATATTTCAATCGCGTTTTATGGTCTGTTTTTTCTTAAATGTACCACTTTAAAAATGAGAGCCATTTCATTTATTTTGATTTTCTTACCATATAATTCTACGTTTCGATTTTTCCAAATGGTGTGTTTGATTATTGCAATAAAATTTTGAATTATGCAATTTTTCCTAGGGTTTATTAATATCAAAAGCTCAGACACAAAATTCACTCTTCTTGAAGAAAATCAGTTATGTTAAATATATTTTGAAACGGTTCCTCATATCATGATAATAACACGAGTGCATTTAAATGCCACGCTCTCTTGTTCTATATTCATCCTGCCGTGTTTTCATGAAAGCATCTTGGAGAGGTTGTCACAACACATTCTTTTTATTTACGCTTTCCAACTGTAATTTGAAGAAGCGTATATAATCCAGCTTTGTTCTTCTGTCCGTCCGCCGATAACTCGCGTAGAAATGGTTTGATTTCGATGAAATGTTAATATGTGTTAGGGGACCACCTGGGGACGAACCCTAATGAAAACGGACGAAACGTGTTCAGAGGTCAGGACACAAGAGCGGAATGCTTTCCATTGCCCTTATGCGTCATAACTTGCGTAAATGAGGTTGGATTTAAATGAAATTTTAGTATGTGGTAGGGGACCACCTGTGAATGAAAACTATTTAAAATGGACGAAATACATTCAACGGTCAGGACATAGAAGCGGGATCTATTCCATTGCCTTTATGTGTCATAACTTGCGTAAAAATGGGTCGATTTCGATGGCATTGTAGTATGTGGTAGGGGACCACCTGGGACAAACCCTTATTGAAAATGGGCGAAATGGGGTCAAAGGTCAGGAAATAAGAGCGGGATGCATTTCATCGCCCTTATGCGTTATAACTTACGCAAAAATACTTTGATTGAGACAAAACTTTATCATGTTGTTCCGGAAGTATACTTTACCGGTTCTGTTGAATATCATCGAAATGGGGTCAAAGATCAGGTCATAGGAGCGAAATTTATTCTACAGCCATTATCCTCATAACTTGAGTAATGATTTCTGGTATGTTGGAAAGCGTATTATAATCAATGCATTGCGTGATTTTACCAACTTGTTTACGCTTCCCAACCGTAGGTTGAAGAGGCGTATATACTCCTGCAAAGTCCGCCTTGCAGCACGATAACTCGCGTAAAAATGGGTCGATTTCGATTGAATTTTAGTATGTGGTAAGGGACTACTGGAAACGAACCCTATTGAAAATGAACGAAATGGGCTCAAAGGTCATAGGAGCGAGATTAGTTCTACAGCCATTATCCTCATAACTTGAGTAATAACGTAAGTAATGATTTTTGGTATATTGGAAAGCGTATCATAATCAATGCATTGCATGATTTTACTAACTTGTTTTTTTATATTTTAGTTTCCTTTGAAAAATTTGAGTAACTTATTATATTAACAATGACATTGCAAAATACTGAAGATACCATGATTTTCGGAATGTCACATCTCAGACATCTTACTGTTTTGTTTCGCTAGATAATCGATTCAAAGCGAGCAAGGCCGCCCCGGTGGCGCAGTGGTCTAAGGCGTTGGCCTCTGATCATTCGTCCGAAAGGGGTCCGGGTTCGAATCCGGGTGAGGCATGGATGTTGTGTTTGTCTTACGGCACTGGCTCTCTCCCTTCCCTGGAACCAGTGACCCTAAATTAGGGACGGGCGACTGCTTATAGCCCATTGAGTTGCTCACGGTGGTCGTTAAACCTCCAATCAAGAAAAAAAAAGCGAGCAAATAAGAATAAAGAGGAAAGTAAAGAAAAGGATTTGTAAGTTTCCCACTACCGACTGCGATTTCATATTTACTGCTCACCCAGTAAAAAAAATGAAGTCTTTCTTGGCATAGGATGGCAAAGGTGTTTAAAAGCAGATGCTCTCGCAATAAAAGTAACACGTTTAGATTTTATAAGAACCGTTCAAAAAGTGAGTCACGCTCACGTGCCCAACATAACAGGATGTCATTTAAAAAAGAATGTGCTGTACTTAAATAATTTTATATATATTCTTTTCTGGGTTTTTAACTGCATAGTAATTCAACAAAATTCAAATATGATTACAAGAGGAATCTGCACGTGAAAAACAGATTCTCGGCATAATTTCCGAATGTTTTCGTGTTTGACAGGATTGTATTTGTCTTTTAGCAAGTAGGTCATGTGATCAAAAATGTAACACAATACAACATTTTTGTTTTTTACTGTGAATTCCTGACATGCAGATTTCAAAGGAATCTAAACAGATAACAAACAATTCAAGAGGAACGGGATCCATTCCATTGACTTTATGCAGCATAACGTAGGTTAAAATGCTTTCATTGCGACAACACTTTATCATGTTTTACCGGTAGCACACTGGACCAGTTCCATTAAATATAATAGAAGTGGGGTCAAACGTCAAGGCACAAGAGCGAGATTTATTCCACAGCTATTATCCTCTTAACCTGACTAAAAATGCCACTATTGCGACAAAACTTTAGTATGTTGTTTCGGAGATTTATGGAATCGGTTCTGTTTAATATAATCGAAATTGGGTTAAAGATCAGGACACAGAAGCGAGATTTATTCCACAGCCATTATCCTCATAACTTGAGTACTGATTTCTGGTATGTTTGAAAGCTCATCACAATCAATGCATTGCACGATTTTACTAAATTGTTTACGCTTTCCATCCGTAGTTTGAAGAAACGTATATGCTCCAGCTTTGTCCGTCTGTCTGTTTGTCCGCACGATAACTCGCGTAAAAATGGTTCGATTTCGATGAAATTTTAGTATGTAATAGGGAACCACCTTGGGACGAACCCTATTGAAAATGGGTGAAATGGGATTAGTTCAGGACATAGGAGTAAGTCTATTGCATTGCGCTTATGCGTCATAACGTGACTTAAATGCTTACATTGCGACAAAACTTTAATGTGTTGTTCCGGAAGTATACTGTACCGATTCGGTTTAATATAATCAAATAGGGTCAAAGGTCAGGGCACAGGAGCGAGATTTATTCCACAGCCATTATCTTCGTAACTTGAGTAATGATTTCTGGTATATTGGAAAGCGTATTTTAATCAGTGCATTGCATGATTTTACTAACTTGTTATCCACATCCATAGACAGTGAAACACATTTAAGTGATTAGAAAAACTATCGCTCCGGAAATTTTTTTAAACCAATTGAAAACATTTCTAATAAAAAAACTTACATGTACATTAGTGGTAACAATTACAAATTTTATTGGTTAGTTGTAGTAGAAATATAAACATTTTAAACAACCAAGTAAGGAAATAGTGCTCATGTACAAAAGAGTTGTTTAAAGATGATAACATAACACATTAAATGCATTGGCATACCAATCTTCCAAAACAAAACTATTGGAAACATTTTACCCGGTCTAAACCATATACACGATCCGATCGTGTCAGTATATTATGACCAAACACCTAATAATGGGAATAATCGCACTTAGCATGGTAACCGCCGCGAGATGGAGTGGCATGAACGCGATGAAGTTCTGGAATGTTTCCCGAGGCACATGTGGCCATTCGGACTGCAGCAGAGCACGGAGGTTCGGGAGATGACGTTGTTTTGGGTCGGAATGTCGATTCAAATATTCTCACTAGTGCTCTATGAGGTTGAGGTCGATCGATTTCGTCGTTCAGGGGAAAACGGAGACATCGCTGACGTGTTCCTGGAACTATCACACAATTCTCAGCAACATTGCACAGCGCCTGGTTCTGTTGGTAGACACCATCATCACCAAGGTAGGCGTTAACATAAAGGGATTCATTTACTCAGCGAGGATAAGATAATAGTTGTCCAGAGGTGTGTGGTTTCTGAAATTTAGATTAAAAAAATAATAATGTCTATCAATTCTATTTACGTATGATTGAAGTGAGTGAAACAAACGTTTTCCACATTGAAAATTATTTTGATACCTTTCCAAAATGATGAGTATAACTCTGATGAAATAACATGCATATTCTGCTACAACATTTTACCGTAATATGTGTGCACGTTATACGTCCGTATCGCGCTTAAATAATTTATGCAGCACAACTCGTAGATACTTTTTATTTGAACTGTGTGCTCTTTCTGCCATCCATCCCTACAGACAAATTTTGTCGCCCAAAATTTTAAAAATCACAAGGGTTTCATCACTGTTAAAAATATTCCGATTATCATTTCGGCAACAATGTTTCTTCCATTTTTTATCTCTTATTTTTCGAGCATGTTAAAAACGTCAAGTCCCAATCTGGGTTTGATGAAGGATCCTAGCGAATGCTTAGGGTTTATGGGTATGAATGAGGCTTCACAGGGTTTGTGGCAAAAAATAGATAATAATTTTTTTTTGTTGAACACCACAAATTTGATTTGGCCGAATCAAAATTTAGGTGATCGATCAGAACTTTCGCACCTAATGAGTATACATATGACGCAAAATTGTTGATAATTACAGCAACTCCACAGAGCTCTTTTCGACATAATCAAAATTTGTTCTGATATAAATACACGTGATAATAGACAGTGCTTGCGCAAACATACTTCATAATTTTAATTTAGAATAATACGAAATTTGATAACACAGACTTGCTCTTTCTGACTTGAGAGCACGTTGTGAGATAGAAGTAAGGCTAACCAATATGAAGTGTAACGGTGAAGTTGATGTTTATCCTTCTCTGTGGACTGTGTGATATCTTTGTCTTAAATAAATTCCGGGTGAAAATATGTAACACCAGGTATGGTTAGAGGCCAGCAGTAACCTAAATGCAATAGGTGTCCTGAAAATTACGTACCGATTTCGCTTTAAATCATATGTCTAAAGGCGATTCATGAAACTTTCCAGTCTAAAAAATGCAGCAGCTCTAATTTTGAATGTGATGCCTAAAACTGAACGGTCATGCACTCTTTGGACTATATCTGCTTATACGATGACTTTTCGTATTGTCATCAATCTACAATATGGTTTTATAGCGACATGTAACCAAAAGTTACAAAGGCAAAGGAAGTGGACTTTTTATGCTGTTCATCATCATTTTGATATAAGGGAAAATGCAGGCTTGAAATTTATTTATAAAAGATTCCTTTCAGAATTACATCATGATACACTGACGGAAAAAAAATCCCAACACCACGAGAAAATAGTTGTAGAGGAATAAAATGGCGGCAATACATTTGTATAGCTAACATATTTAATCGATTAAGGTTTCAAGATCACAGCTTAATGTAAGCGCGAGAAGAGGCATTTTAAATGTGAATCTCTGGTACATTAATAACCGGTGTAACCGCCAGAATGTTGCATGCAAGCACGCAAACGTTCATGCATTGTGTCGTACAGGTGCCGAATGTCAGTTTATGGGATGGAGTTCCATGCCTGTTGCACTTGGTCGGTCAATACAGCGACGGTTAATTCTGGTTGGGGGTGACGCTGGAGTTGTCGTCCAATGATGTTACATACGTGCTCGATTGGTGGAAGATCTGGTGATCTATCAGGCCACGGCAAAATTTCGACAATCTGTAGAGCATGTTGGGTTACAACAGCGGTATGCGGGCGAGCGTTATCCTGTTGGAAAACACCCCCTGGAATGCTGTTCATGAATGGCAGCACAACTAGTTGAATCACCAGACCGACGTACAACTGTGCCGTCAGGGTGCGTGGGATAACCACGAGAGACCTCCTGCTGTCATAGGAAATTGCTCCCCAGACCATAACTCCAGGTGTAGGTCCAGTGTGTCTCGGCCGCAGACAGGTTGGTTGCAGGAGGTCACCTGGCCATCTTCTAACCAACACACGGCCATCACTGGCACCCAGGCAGAACCGGCATTCTTCAGAAAACACAACAGATCTCCACTCCGTCCTCCAATGAGCTCTAACTTGACACCACTGACGTCGCAAACGGCAGTGGTTTGGAGTAAGTGGAATGCACGCTACGGGGCGTCTGGCTCGCAGCTGTCCTTCAAGTAACCGATTTGTAACAGTTCGTTGTGTCACTGTGGTGGCAACTGCAGCTCGAATTGCTGCCGCAGACGCGGTACGATGCGCCACGGCCATACGCCGTACACGGCAGTCTTCCCTCTCCGTAGTGCCACGTGGCCGTACGGAACCCGGTCTTCTTGAGGCAGTACCTTCCCTTGACCACCGCTGCCAACAATCATGCACAGTGGCTACATTCCTTCCAAGTCGTTCTGCAATATTGCGGAAAGAAAATCCACCTTCTCGTAGCCCTATTACACGACCTCGTTCAAACACCGTGAGTTGTTGATAATGGCTTCTTCGTCTTCTTAAAGGCATTCTTGACCGGCCGATTCGTCATCGAGCCGGGAAGCGAGTTTCGCGAGTTTGATTGCGATTTTTAGTTTCGTTGCGTTTGAGAAAAGTGAGCACCGCTCACCCCGCGAGAGAGGATTCCATCCTTTCTCGCAAAATTTTGATTTTTATTTTTTCGAACTGAAAGTGTTTCGGTGCAGTCACTTTGGTTCGGGACTTAGAATAAAAACGTCCTTGTCAGGGCGAAGTCCCAACTGACTGCAAACTCGTTTGTGGCGAATAGCGACTACGTCGACGTCGTGCCGGTTCGGCCAGTGATAGGACTCTTTGATCCGTCACTGGGCCAAAGCTCGCGCGCCCGCGTTTTCTGAGCGTTTACTTGAGTGGGAGAACCCCAGGGTGCCCACTCAGGACTCTGAAAAACTTTGCATCTCTCTCACAGAGATGCAAACCTCCCAAAAAGGAGTGATGTTGAAGGGTGCCTCCCCCAAAACTGCTTTGAAATCAAAGCAAAAGACAGCCGTATCCACCAGGGTGAAACCCTAAATCCGGTACCTCCCGGTCACCAAAGGCCTCACCGGTGGTGACCTCGGAGCCCACTCCGAACGCCAATCGGGGGTTGAGACTTCCCCAGTAGGGGCCACTAGGGGATTTCTAACCCTGGTGGAGGGCTGTGTTGCAGAAATTGGAGTGGTGTTGGGCTCACTACCCAAGACGGTAAGCAAGGTTGCGGCGAGCAAGATCGCGGCAGCGTTGAATAAAATTCAACACGCGTGAACACAGCAAGGGATGCTGACCTCAAAGCTGGAGGGCAAGCTTGAGGAGAGGGTGGAGCGCCATAGCACTTAACCATTCATTATGCATCATTTACATTTGAGAAAACGTCAGATAAAAATTTTGATTTTATATGTGATTTGGCAGTGCAACTTTACCAGATAGGAAAACTTCAGACGATTAGAACAACCTGTGTTGTTTTACTACAATATGCATTTCGTTTGTAACGTATGTTTTCTATATAACTTCACCATTTTGGTTATTTACAATTTTCGAGAAAATCGTGGCTCATGCGGCGTTCTTATACACTAAAAATGTATCCATAATATGTTTCATTTACAATTTAATAATTGTCCTTTGGTGTGTATGTGTGTGTGTGTGGAAAATTTAGTGATTTGAACACTTTCGGTAATTTACACTGTGCGTTGTCCTTAAGTATCTTCTCCAGAAAAAGGCGTTATAAAAATTTTAAACATTCCTTCTAAAGACAGTGTTACGTCTTAAGAAGGCTTCGGGAAAGGAATTAAATTTCCATCACTTAAAAACAAAATGCGTCTCCACATATGCCAAAAAGAAACTAAATGTTTTACTTCCTAAACAAGCAGTTTATTAGAGATGAAGAACTATCGATAGTTTTTGATCATCAAAATATAATCGATAACTGTTAATAAAACCATTGATAATGCGTTAACACAGTTTCTCGGAAGAAAAGCGGAATTTGCTGTAGGGCGGTCAGACTTACTTTTTAACGGATTATTCGCTAAAACCAGCTAGATGTTCATCCGAGAAGGTTACACTTCAAGTAGACCTTATCCTTATCACACGAAACATAATGCCACGTAAAAGATATTTTGCGCTTACGTATTATTATTGATTACTTACTTTCAACAAACAACTGCTTCAGCACCTGGCGCACGTATAAACTTCCAGTACAAACAACGACAACAATGCTTTTGACTTTGCCTTCATCTGCCTAACGTACACTTTTGCTTTAAACTTGATATAACGTGAAGAACAAAAGAATTGCAAAATACGTATACCCTCACTGTTTACTCATGCTAAAGTTAACTTTAGCTTTGCATTGTCATCATGTATCAATATGGTTGAGAGTGATCTTTTCTACATCAGTATAAATTATGTGAAATAGAGCGTTCCAATTTGTCAATGCCATCAGTTGAAACTGAATAGTTTATACTTACGGATTGAAATCGTAAAATTATCAATAGTTGAGAAAAACTATTGATATACTGAGTTCGACAAAAACAATTGGTGCTACCGATAGTACCTTCACCTCAAAGTTTAACTAATCTATCGCAGCTGAATTTTTAGGTGATTCGCGGATTTGCTCTGCATGGATGTCAAAATGGATGTGGAGGAAAATTTCAGAGCCAAAATAATTTCTGTATGTAATTCGTCATGTCGAACATTATTTGCAGTTGCGAAAAACTGCTTCCAAGAAAGCCAAGAATTTGCATGAAAGATTTAACAAAAACTGGATTTCTTTACTATATTAAATTTTTTTCCTAAGAATTTAGTGACAAATTCTTCCATCAGGAGGTTTTTTAAATTAGATGGTATCACAATCAAGCTATTGAACGCCATTCATACAATGATGCATCTTTTTTCTCTAGTAATGTCAATTTCAATCAGATTAACGGATTTAAAATTCATGCAATTAATGGAGGTAAATTCAGTCAATTCACAGAACGAGGTAATTCATTCAATCAACGTATGTAAAATTCTTGTCTTACACATAGACTATAAAAGCAGTCCACTAGAATCTATACAGAAAAATTTCCGTTATGTTTTTTATTCATTTCCTTTAGATATCATCATCATCATCATCATCATTGTCAACCATTATCTATCCACTGCTGGACGAAAGTCTCCCCAAGTTTCCTCCACAACGGTCTGTCTTGTGCATGTCACTCCCGCATACTTTCGAATTTCATCCACCCATCTCCCATGTGGTCTTCTTCTGGGTCTTTTCCTATCCCTTGGAATCCAATCTAAAATTTCGGCTGTCCATCGGTGGTCTGTCCTTCTGGCAGTATGCCCAGCCCATTGCCATTTCAGGGATTTAACTCTGATCATGATGTCTTCCACTGTTGTCATTTTTCGGATCCACGAGTTCCTCTTATCTCTCCTAGTTACACCAAGCATGCACCTCTCCATGCTACTTTGAGTTGTCTGCAGCCTTTGTATGTCTCTTTTAGGTAAAGTCCATGTCTCTGCACCATACGCAAGCACTGGAAGAATGCATTGATCAAACAGTTTAGATATAAAGGATTGTAAATCTGGGAAATTCATAATTCCTTAAAATGTCATTTTGGGAGGTATAATTTAAACATAGATTAGATGGGAGTGTACTTTGAAAAAAATTATGATTTGCTTCTAAAAATACCAAATGACCGACACTGTTATGTTACGAAATATCTGCATGAACAGTTAAATTTATCGTCTTAAAGCGTTGGACTGGTTACTGGATGAATGGTTTCCCATGCTGTTTATTCGTATACGCATACCCCGAAATATGTCACCTTCAAATGCCCGGAAAATGAATTATTTACACTCAGGTGGCGCAGTGGGCTAAGCTCTGGTTTCTGATCATTCGCCGGAGTAGGGTCTAGGTTCGAATACCGGGGACGTATGGACGTTGTGTGTGCCTTGTGGCACTGGTTCTTTTCTTTTCCTGGAACCAATAGCCAGAAATTAGGGTGCGGCGCTACCGCTTATAAGGCACTGAGTTTCTCACTGCGGTCGTTAAACACTGATATAAATATAAATAAATATATATTTTTTTTTTTTTTGAGGTTTAACGACCACCGTGAGCAACTCAATGGGCTATAAGCAGTCGCCCGTCCCTAATTTAGAGTCACTGGTTCCAGGGAAGGGAGAGAGCCAGTGCCGTAAGACAAACACAACATCCATGCCTCACCGGGATTCGAACCCGGACCCCTTCCGACGAATGATCAGAGGCCAACGCCTTAGACCACTGCGCCACCGGGGCGGCAATAAATAAATTTTTGCAGTGAGGACTTTGTGGGAGGATTTGTTTCAGAATTCTAATATGTGCTGTTCCTTGGTGACACACTTTTACTTGAATTACTAAATTCGTTTCTTGCCGTACATATAAAATTGGGCAAATTGGATTTCTTTAGCAGTTACTTGGAAGTTCAGTGTACTTTTTGGCTTTTTTTTTTTTTTTTTTTTTTTAATTGGAGGTTTAACGACCACCGTGAGCAACTCAATGGGCTATAAGCAGTCGCCCGTCCCTAATTTAGGGTCACTGGTTAAAGGGAAGGGAGAGAGCCAGTGCCGTAAGACAAACACAACATCCATGCCTCACCGGGATTCGAACCCGGACCCCTTACGGACGAATGATCAGAGGCCATCGCTTAGACCACTGCGCCACCGGGGCGGCCTTTTTGGCTTGAACGATTGTAGATTTTTAGGTACACGAATATTATGTCGCTGATATTTTTTCTGCTTGTCAGAAATTTTACAATATATCTTAAAATGTGTGAATCAAATGATATATATGATTGGAGAACTTGTATTTAGTTTGAATGTGTCGTATGATTTCAGCGTGACATCCAGATGATTTGAACATCAAGGTAAAACAAACACGCAGATGTTTAATGTCGTCAACACCTATGGAATGCTAGTTACACATGATAATAAAGCAAATTTTAATATTTTATTTATAAATGATATTTCTACTAAGATAGTAGTTACGAGACTTTAAAATAAAAGCGTAAATCTCAATTGTAGCTTCTGAAAAGGATGACTTCTTCTCATTGAAATAAATCCCTCATTGGTTGGGTGCAGAGGTACTCTTGTAGCAGTGAGAAAAATCTGAAAAGATATGTCTGACAAAATCAATAGACATCAATAATTTTATAATCAGAGGCTCTGATTTTCCATTTCTTTCCTGAGGATTCTTTCCTATTTCTTGTTACATAATTTTCAAAACTTCCTGGTTTTAAAGAATATTTTACAAAAGAAAGATAAGCAGATTTTCCTTCTATCGGAGATAGGGTGACATTGAGATTTTAATTACGGAATGGTTGCACAACTATCCATAAATTTGTCCAATAATGTTCGGTGCGTGACCGAAAATGAATAAATATCATTCAGATTAATTTAGGAGAGATTCGTTTAATGTAGGTTTACCATTTACCTATGCGTTTACACATAAGAAATTTATGTATTGCTTATACAAAATCTTCTTCTCTTAGTTGGGTATGTTTTCAAATTTGACTATCTGCTGTACGTAACAGAGGAAGTCCGTAGTGTATGCATGTTCCAGGGCATGATAGATTTAAGGCATTGGAAATACTTCCGGGGACATGGTAAGAAGGTAGAATCCGGAAATGTGTTGACAGATCAGGTGCTCATACAATAGTTGATGAAGAAACTCTTTTTGGTGGCAAATGCGTGCGTAAATTAAAAAAAACTGCATTACCCAAAACACGTGTTTGTATCACGAGCATTTGACATAATATCATATTTGATGCAAGCAGCCGAGAAGCACTGTATTGCGCGAAGTTAAAAACACAGAGACACTGTTTTCCTATTTCCTAAACAAGATCAAATACACAAGAAACGACAGTTCAGATTTTAAAGTGAAGCACCTATAGCCCAAACATGACTTCGGATTTGTAGCTCCTAACAAGATTTAGTCACCGAACGATCGCTTTCACAGCTCTGTCAGACAGGAAAGACGTGACGCCGTAGGGCCAGCCGCCTTTGAAAGTAGGAAGAAACAGACGGTCCATATGAAAGATTATAATGCAGAGTTGTTGAAATTAGAATGGTAGATTATGTGATATACCTTATGCTTAATTCTAAGTGATGAAAGAAGCAATCTTTAAACTGTGCTAACATTTTAATTGAATGTCTGGTGGGCATAGATTACTGCGAAAGGTAATTAATATATTAACTATGCGGGGGATTTATATGGATGTATTTTATTGCAACTTTATTTTTTAGGGTTTCAATTTATTTATTTTACTTATTTGTCCTGAACGTGTTGTAATGAAACCGTTATGAATTTTAATTTACTGTACTGCTGTCTCCTTATTAGTTGTACTCTTGTAGGTTATATAAGTAGCATTTTTAAGAGTATAATTATTTTAGATTGGTGTTTTATGTTTTGCCTTCGGTAACTCAGGCTTCTGGAGCAGCCCTTTGCAAAGCAAGTAAATCCTTCAATTTGTATGTCATTGCTTTTTGCCTTGTGTAAATTACGCTTCTTTTGCTGCGCTTTACAAAGCAAGTAAATACTATAATTTGACTGTAATTGATTTTGCCTTGTGTAACTCACGCTTCTGGAGTAGTCGTTTGCAAAACAAGTAAATCCTTTTAATTTGTCTCTCATTGCTTTTGCCTTGGGTTACTTACGCTTCTTGTGCTGCCCTTTGCAAAGCAAGTAGAATCCCTTTAGTGCCATCTGAAAAACAATGATGTGTATCAGAAAGGAGTATTAGAATTGTCAGAATGAGCGAGAAAGCTTGAGAAGTTAGGGTCCCTTAAAGCCCCAATCAGCTTGAAATGGACTTGCACCCGTTGACCAACGCATCAGTCCATAATGACCGAGAAGTGTAAGCGTGAAAAGAAATTCCCACACGGGACTCTAATGCTCATTATGCAACATAGTACATCCTAAAAGATGGTTCACAGTATATGGCAACACCCATCCTAAAGAAGGATGCCCTGAACTTATTTTCTAAACGGAATACAAAAAGGAATTCTACCTTCCAATTTAAAAAAAATCACGTGGAAAAAAACAACTGTAGAGATATATGTATCATTAATATAGAGTAAGACGAAATCACTGAAATTTGAATGTTTACGAATTTTATAGACATACTAATTCCATCTACTGAAAAGTAGTTTAAGCATACGACAAACACTTGCGGAGTGTTATGTATCTTGAAGCACTTTGAAAGCAACACTTCCAAAACCTAACTTCATGTATGTGTAAACACCAAAACAAAGGAAATCCCTTGTTATCCACACATCAAAGCTTAGTTTAACTTATCTATTCATGCATGTACGTTTTTTTAGTTTTATGCATACGAAACATGCAAAGCCATAAACGTTCCACCCATAAAAACCTGTAGCGTACTGAGTCGGATAAAACACATTACAGCTGGGTAACTATTATAATGGGGCATATTTTGAGACTGATATACACTTCTTTTTACATAGGCTTTCAGGATAACATTGTTTTACAGCATAAGTGCATGAAATATAAACGTTGCAAACCAAATTTGATGAATATAAATAAATATACTGCTACTGCTTAAGACTGTAGGACACCCATCCTAAAGAATATCCTTCAATGACAATATAGATATTATGAACATAACCAAAACAAGATTCCAAATTATATGATTGATGCGTTTTTCAAGTAATGAAACTATGAAGAAAACTTTATTAGCTTTTGTACAAAATAAAATTCAGGTTGAAATGATAAACAAGGTAAACATACTGTATATCCTTCAGTCAGTTAAGCATTGTATATATATATATATATATATAGACAATTCGTTCTCATATTAATCTGTTTGCTCGTTGATCCACTTGAAATGATAATGGCTTTCAAAAGCTCATCACACACAATGAATAAATATAAATATATTGAATACATCTATTTAATTTTTGTTATTTGAAGTTTTTCTTTGACACAGTGACAGATGTGCTCTCCAGCTGAGAGCTATTCTGTTTATTACGACCATGTGTTGCCAGAATTCTAATAAATTGGTTTTCCAAATTTTTTAACAGGAAATTCTTCGAAAAGAGACACCTAGTCCAACAGCTCACCTGCTTGTGTGTTGCTGTTGTATGACTGAAATAACTTGAATGTTTCGAAAGCATTCGGTATTAAATGCATCTATTTAAGGCTCATCTGAGATGCATTGCAAAACCCGATGTTGCAAACTTAGCAAGCGCTAATTAGGATTCAGTGAAGGTGATGGCG
Source organism: Macrothele yani (assembly GCA_039090855.1). Lineage (NCBI taxonomy): Eukaryota > Metazoa > Arthropoda > Arachnida > Araneae > Macrothelidae > Macrothele > Macrothele yani. The sequence continues at coordinate 140,692,599 of CM077015.1, forward strand.
CAGAAGTTTGGGAACTTTAATGAAATAGAAATTGAAAAATTTTTTCTGTCCCACAGTTCAAAAATAAACAATGGATAACGCAGTACATTAAATGAAGAGTACGTCAACAGGAAGAACCAGAAAATAGGACAACTGTGGGCGAACTAGTAGATAAAGGTTAGCACATAGCACATAATATCATCTGGCTAGGTAGATATGTCACGGTACTAACGGTGTATTTTTCATCAAACCTTTTGCTTTTGATCGTCGAGTACGTCCTTTAAGTGATTTAAATTGACGCATACTTGATTCAATGGAAAAAGTAACTGGGCTCCAATTTTCAGCAAGCCACGATTGACGGCACTTCGCAAACTGGAGTCTCTTGTTTTTCATGACAAATATTAGTCTAGATTTATGTGCAGATTTATAAGACTTCAATCCAGAATTCTTGCTAAGATATCGGGAAGCAGTGCTTGTACAAATATCAGAATCCTTTGAATGTAGAATAGAATATTTTCTTGCACGAAACTCATAGTTGAACGGATAACTGTACGCCTTATGGTATTGTCATCATGTGGGTTCGTTTTTTCCTTGGACGTTCACGACTCTTTCGGTCACTAAATTTACATGTATCTCGATATTTCAAGATCGTATTATGAACAGCAGTCTTGCTCACATTCACCTTTCTGCTTAGGTTACGTTCGGACTCGGAGTATCTTTCATGATATGAACTGACTATTTGAGCCCTCTGAGTAACATTTAATTATTCTTGTTTTTGCCCATTTTTCGCTATATAGGACATACGTACAAAACCTCTCAGCATGAAAACTAGAAACAAACTTGACACTCGCACGTTTCCCTCAACTCTAACAACAGCTGCCTCTGCAGGATGATGTAACGTCGATAGAAAGTTGAGTAATACGGACAACAGCTAACGCAATCAACAGAAATATATTAATACAAAAAGATGATCTTAAACCTTTGCACAAACGAATGTATAATTTTTTTATAATCCAAATTTGCTTGCTTATTTTTTCCCATGACGTTTGTATTATTTATTTTTTGTGTTTTGTTAAAATAAAAAGAGTTTTACCTCACAGAGCTACGGCTCATTGGTGTTAATGTATTTCTGGTATCAATACGGTCCAATGTCTTGTTCTCATTTCAAAATATCGTGTGCCGTAGAAAGCATTATATTTAAAATATTAATGTGAGCGGATAATACCCTACATGGTCATAAGAAACAAATGGGATAGTGTTGTCAACTCGCTGGAAATTTAAATGACGACGCGAACAATAAATAATAACGGACAACAGTACGTGTAGGGCAGTTAAAATGCTAGTTGCACCCGCATGCAAAAAAATGAACATTTTAGGGAATGTTTTTACTTACGTCGGAAATACAATAGATTAATTATTTTTTGATGAAATCGCCCAATTTATTTTAACATTTATCGTAGCGCTGCACGAGGTTGTCTATCCCTTCTGGAAAAAATTATGGTCCAACACGTCATAATAATTTCTGCTTCGCATTTTTGACGTCTTCATCTGACTGATATCGTCGCTTCGGAAGTTTTTTTTTTCATGGGGCCAAACACATAGGAATCACAAAGCGAAAGCCTGAACTGTAGGAATGTTGTTATGTCATTCCTCCCATTTGGATTTGTCAAGAAGGGACTTCGTGCAGCGTGCCGAATGTTGTACCGCATTTTCATGCAGAAGGAAATGACGACGCGAACAATAAATAATAACGGACAACAGTACGTGTAGGGCAGTTAAAATGCTAGTTGCACCCGCATGCAAAAAAATGAACATTTTAGGGAATGTTTTTACTTACGACAGTTTTCCTGGAGGTCGATCTTTAATAGCCTTCCGCAGCCACTTAAGAACTCCACAGTACGATGCCGCATTAATTGTGGTGCCCTTAGGTATGAATTCATGATGCACAACACCTTGCTTGTCGAAGAAATAGTTGAACATAAATTTAATGGCGTGAGAACAATTCAGCATTTTTCGGAGCCGGAGAATGTTTAACTCACAAATATTTCCACTCACATGAAGTCTGTTTCGTTTCTGGTGAGACGTGATGGAACCGAGTCTCGTCTCGAGTCACTAAATGCTCCAAAAATGTATTTCTTTCCCTGTGATAATGATAAAAAAAGCGAATATTGCTTGAAAACGTTGTGCATTGTATTGTTCTGTGAGTAAGCGAGGCATCCATTCAGTACCATTTTTTTCGAAACTCAAGACGCTGGGCCATGATGTTGTGCAAACTTCCATGCGAAATATTCAATTCATTCGCGATCTCGTTCACTGTGATATGTCTTTTTGCGTGAATCAATTAATTAATATGGGCAACTTTTTCATTGGTCGTCGAAATTGACAGTCTTCCATCCCCGTCATCGTTTTCGATACCCGTGCGTTCTTTCTCGAACAACGAACGAAATTTTTCTATCGTTGCCCAGAAAATGGTTTGTCACCGTACATTTCAATGAATTGGCGTTGAAGTTTAGTGGGGTTCAACTTCTTGGCACTCAAAAAAACAATCACTGCGCGGGTTTCAAATTTTGACGCTACTTCCAACGGACACGACATCTTTCACTAGAGATCACAGACGAACTGTTTCCGCCACATCTACAAAGTTAACACTCTGCCTCGAGGAGGAATTACAAGTGGAGCCACACATCGCATTCAAAAATATTTCAGACAAAAAAATGTAGGCGAGTGCAACTATATTTTTGACTGCCCCTCTTACCTCGAACCTTGCTGAAAATGGAATTGGGAATACATAGGCCATTTCGAGTGCCAATGCTTACGACGGTTTACCGTAAACAACTCCTACAATGCGAACGCGAGCATCACATTTGTACTTTAAGCAATTAGAATAAGGCAGTTTGGTCCGATGTATTTCGTTTGGTGCTCCAATATATAAACGGGCGTGTACATCTGCGTCGTTTACTTGGGAAAATGCTGGCACCTGGGCTCACCGTGGACGACAACAAGCAGGTCTGCTGGAAAACCCTTGGATCCAGTGATTCCTGTGCAGGAAACCATAACGTTTACTTAAATATCATTTCAGACCCGGGAAACATTTTAGGTGCGTTGGTACTACTGGACGCATTCCTCTACAGTAGTACTTAAAAAAGGAATCATGGCACATTGCGCAGATTACTCCAGAATTGTTCACGGAAAATGTGGAAACTTCCAAATTACTGCCCTGGTCTCCGAATTCCCCAGACATTATTCTCAACCATGAAACTTACAAGAGATAAAAGATCAGCTCGTTAAGTATTGGTACCAGATACCAGAAGTCCCCTTTAGAAATCTTTAACTTTCCATGCCTCGCCCGACAACAGCTGCTTTGGCGTCACGAAGAAATCGAACGTCATACAAGGCGGGCGGTCATAATGCTCTGGCTATTTGATGCATGTTCATTTTTGTGTTGATGTGACACTTATACAACTGCGAAGACGGTTTTCCAAAATATATCTTTAATAAATCCGTATTAAAAGTTTTAGCATATCAGTAAAACCGAAGATTCAGGAAAAATAATTTTAGCAGTCAAATTCGCTCATTTGTGTAAATCGGGTTCGTTAATTTATGTGATGCTTGTCTCTGATCACTGAAAACAGTGAACCATTTCTTTATCGTTTTTCTTGTGGATATGAAGGAAAATAATTTCATGTAATTACTTTTCCACACACATTTTTAACATGGAGTTAGGAGTAGGTTGACAAAAGTTTGTCCGTATTTGTTACGTATAGATTTATCAACTGTTGACTTAATAAAATTTATTCATATTTTTTGACATGTTAAAATTTATTCACACAATGTTACCCATATGAATTGAAGTTTAACGAACAATATACTGCTAGCTACTCTTATAGCTTAAGCGGCGGTCTGTTTTCAGAATTTAACAGACACTTTAAGAAATGCATGGGAACAAATGTAATTATTTAAAAAAAATCCGATTACTCCAAATTTCCGATATGATACAGAAACATCTTGTGATAAGTAGGCCAGGTTTTTCATTTCTGTTTCTGACATTCGTTGTGTTTTATGTTTGATCAGACGTTAAGGATACGAGATTGATGCACGTACTTGCATAGTTCGGTTCCCCCAGTCAAGGGTGTGCGTACGAGCTGCTAGTTGAGATCCAGGCGTTTCCGGAACACTTTTTATGATTTGAGATTAACACACGGCAATATTTATCGCATGGGATCTAATTCCACAAAGAATCCAGGTTGGTTTGCCGTCCTGGACGCGGTGTTACGTTGGTGGTTGCAAAGGTCAACCTGAGGTAGAGACCCTGTTCATGTGTCTGGCAGGGAAGAATTTCGTAAAGTACGATCATCGATTAAATAAGAATGACCTCTTCTTAGAGGATTACATTTCTTTCAGTACTTTATAAAAAACACAATATATTAAATATATGTGGTTGATTATTTTTTGCCTGTACATTGAGCAGTAATGTGTCTTCTAACGCTTGTTTAAGCGTTGTAAAACGACTTAAATTTAATGGGGTTTTTTTTGAGGTACTGCAATAACTTTCGGTCGCTAAATAATCCTGACTGAGTTTTGAAATTATGAAGGAATCTAAGATATTACTGATCACACCTAAGCAGTGAAACATCAGTTTACAATTTAAATTTGATCGGGTATTTTAATGCACCATAACAAACATATCTCATTTGCAGGGGGGAAATGTGCATTGTTTTCACCTTCGGAGTATCTCTGTAACTTTCGTCGATATCTTATGAGGTTTATCCCCACACTACACAAATGACATTGCAGAATAGAAGAATTCAGAAAAAGCATACCGAAGCATTTCAAGAAAAACTTCTATGTTATTCCGTTAATAATTTCTGATAGATTTGCCATTTTTCTAAAAACAGTAGTTTTTCCTGTTGTCTTCTAGATAGTAGCATAACGTTTTCCAACTTCCGTATACCTCTCTTTGATCAGGTGAGTCACTGAAGAAAAATGTATACGTAATAGTTTCACCATGAACATGAAATCCAAGCGTCGAATGCTGAGATTGCTGCTAGACAACATATAAGAAGACAGTATAACAATTAGCAATATCTCTCCTTTAAACTTTGCTTTAACGATGTAACTTATTCAGAATTTCGAAATACATAATGGATTTGCGAATCACTGTTATTTTAGCAGAATTACTCATTTACTCGCTTTGCAAAACATAAAACGATTAATGATACGCTAAATTCGCAAAGCCCCTAGCAATTCCTTTTTTCTGTAAAGACAGATAATTAACCTCTTCATGACATAATGTACATAGCATTAGGGATACCTGCCTAAGCATATTTACATTTATAATCTTGATACTTCATAATAGCTTGGCATAGAACTGCGAAATGTTTCAACTGCTTAAATTCTGGCTGCGTCGACGTAATCTAATCTTAACAATAGTCTCAAAATGATTTTAGCACATCACCCCCTTATTTTAGAATTGTGCTGATGTTCGTGTTTGTGTTGAACGTTTAACGTGGAATACCTTTAATGATGTAGTACAACAGTGGACACCGGACAAGAGGCATAATTCATTGCAATCCAAGGGGACTGAAGCCTGAGTAAGGTGAGCGAAATATGTGTTGCGCCATATACTTCATTGCTGATTGTTATGTCTCACTGGATATAACCTATAAGAGCTTTAAACATTTAAATGTAAATATACTGTACATGTAGAACTATTCTTAAGTTCAGATATAAATATTCCATTATCATTGAAGTCAACTTGTCTTTACAACTTGTTTAACAGTATTCAAGAGGACTTTGTCCTAATATATATTACCTTACAGCGTGTTGGTGCTTCTTGATTGGGAATAACAGCCTGAACACGCCGAGGCTGATGTGTTGGATCTTCGGGAGGTAATTAAAGCCCTGACTCCTGCAGCATTGTCCACAACTCTGGGTAGACTTCGGTCCAGAGTCAATGAATCGGATATACTCTCCACGGCATCCCAAAGATCCACCACAGAGTTTACATTCGGGGCCCTAGTAGCCACTCTATGGTTCCAAATTTAAACGAATGTTCCCGGAGCCACACTCTTGTGGTTGCGGCCTTGCGTGGCGTTGCATTTTCCTTCTGGAACAGACCATCCGCCGCAGGATGCGAGAAGGCCGCGAAAACATGTAGGTGATCTGCCAGCACATTCTGCTAGCGCCTGTTGTTAAGGACCTCTCCAGACACATTTTGGGGCTTAATGTGTCCCACAAGAATTTTTCACAAACCATCAGAGAGCAACCACCGCCTTAAAATGAGCCGACCTGTCACGATGGGGCACGGCCTCATGTTCGCGACGACACACCTTTAACCTCCCGTTATCCCAGTGCAAGTGGAAAATGGAATCATTTGACCCCAGGAGGTAGCGTCACTCTCCAGAGGTCCAATTTTTATATTCCTGGAAGAAGGCGGGGCATAATATCCGATGCCGAGCAGTCAATAGTGCTATACCCAACAGTTGCTCTGGCTTATTTACAGTTGTCGGCAAACCATTCAACAAAATATTTTTTTTTCTACAAATGTAATATGAAGTCGCCATATTTTTTTGCTCTCCACTGGTAATATGAAATCCATAAAAAATGAAGTATTGTTATAGTACAAAATCTGTAGGTTATAGATATTTTACGGTTAATCAGCAAAATATTACGGTATAGGTCCCGAATCCTCATAGAAAGAAATATAGACCCTTATTTTCAATTTCGAAATTATCACCACCTATAAAATATCAAACAATTAATTTTTAATAGGATAAATATCAAATTAATTCAAAATCTGAGTACTACATTTACGTAAAGCATTACACAGTTTCTACTAATACAAAATTTCCAAATGCAGTACTCAACGTTTTCTACTAATAAATATTTTTCATGCAAACAGTGCATGTGTTTTGACGGTTCAAAAATATGATTTTTGCACGGATGCACGTGAACAGATGTTGTTGAAAATTTGCACTTTATTACTCAAAATCCTCTAGTAATATTTTTTTGGTACCTAGGGCAGTGCAATTTAACGATTAACAGCAGTACATGGCATTTTAAAGATCCTATATTAATTTTTAAAACATTCTTACCATTGCCGAAGAAACATTCAGCGTGACGTCCGAGCAAACATTATCTTTAAAAAATATTATTTTTGCACGGACGTATTGAAACATGATAATCGCCAAAATTTTTGCCGAAACCTTTTTTCCGTTGCCGAAACGATTTCTTTTCCACAAATTGCGAATAATGCGATCGGCAGCGCTAGTCATGCATACGTGTAGGCCGCCAGCTCCTGTACTCCGGGGTATGCAGCGTGTGCCCTACCATTCGTTCCATGACTCTTCTTAGGCCTCCAAAATTTTACCAGATTTGATTTGAGCCGCCATTGTCAGCGGTTGGTCTAAAAAGCCTGGTATTCTACGTCGATCCCAGGTCATCCGCGGCGTGTTGTCATCACCACCTGCTCACTGGGGGCTGGTACGTCAGTCGAAGGTACACTTGCTGTATACTTTCGAAACGGTTTCCCTCGGGAACCCTAGGGTAGTTAACACTTGAGCGATAAATGACCCATATATATTGCACCGGCAATTCGTTCACGATCAAACTAAAACAAAATGTATGAACTCGTTGGAACTCTACTTCTGATATATTAGATCGTGTGCTAAAGATAAAAGATGCCGTTATCACCGCTGTTACGCTTTTTTGCTCAGTGATTTGATTGTAGATCAACAAAACTGGAACATCGCAGCGGAAGTTCTGCCAATTTTAAAACCTCTTTACGATGTGACTGTCGAACTTTATTCCGACAAAAATGTGACCTTTTCAAAAGTAATAGATTTTTGTAAACTGATTCAAATTTTCTTAGTAAATGCTCCCCGAAAAATGATAAAATTATTGCATTAAAATATGTTTTACAAAAGGAAATGTACACTAGATTTTGAGATGAGGAGCAAAACATGTTGTATGAAGAATGCACTATCTTGGATCCAAGATTTAAACAAAGGGGCTTTAAAAATCATAGATACTACGACAATGCAATTAGAGGACTTTGGAACAAAATTGGTATTGTGAAATTATCCGAACACCTGGAAACAGGTGAACAAAGACTCACAAATCCTTCAGCTTGTAGTGATGGTGACTTGGAGAAAAAATGCAGTCTCTGGGACGAATACGATAAGGAGATGGGGAAAATAACAAGACCAGACAACATAGTCGCAGTTGGTATTAGAGAGCTGAAATAATATTTAAATGGGGAGGGTTTAGAACGCAAAAAAAAATAAGTTAGAACGGTGTCAAGAAAGGAGAAATCAGTATCCGTATCTGTATGCATATCATCATCATCATCATCATTGTCAACCATTATCAATCCACTGCTGGACGAAGGTCTCCCCAAGTTTCCTCCACAACGGTCTGTCTTGTGCCAGTCTCCTCCATGTCACCCCTGCATACTTTCGAATTTCATCCACCCATCTCCCATGTGGTCTTCTTCTGGGTCTTTTCCTGTCCCTTGGAATCCAATCTAAAATTTCGGCTGTCCATCGATGATCTGTCCTTCTGGCAGTATGTCCAGCCCATTGCCATTTCAGGGATTTAACTCTGATCATGATGTCCTCCACTCTTGTCATTTTTCGGATCCACGAGTTCCTCTTCTTATCTCTCCTGTTTACACCAAGTATGCACCTCTCCATGCTACTTTGAGTTGTCTGCAGCCTTTGTATGTCTCTTTTAGTTAAGGTCCACGTCTCTGCACCATACGTAAGCACTGGAAGGATGCATTGATCAAACACTTTTCTTTTAAGACATAATGGCATATTGCTCTTGAAAATTATGCTGTTTCTTCCAAAAGCTCTCCAGGCAAGTTTTGTACGCCGATTAATTTCTTCATCAATGTGACCCTCACTTGATATCTGCTGTCCAAGATAAACATACGTGTCTGTTATCTCCAGCTTTTCTCCATAAATCGATAAATCTTCATTTCTTGTAAAAGCATTGAACATCACTTTTGTCTTCTGAAAGTTCATTTTTAATCCCACTTCTTTACTCTTGTCAGCAAGTTCCTGGATCATACTCTGCAGCTCTGATGGGCTAGTTGCAAAAATGACTACGTCATCAGCAAAACAAAGGTGGGTTAGATAATCTCCATTGATTTTTATCCCCTTGTTTTCCCAGCTCAGTGACTGGAAAACACCCTCCAATGTGGCATTAAAGAGCTTCGGAGATATGGTGTCACCTTGTCTCACTCCCTTTCCAATTTTTATGTGTGTTGTATTTTCAAACAGCCTAATCTTTGCACTTGCATTTTCATAGATGTTATTAATAATATTAATGTATGCATCTTCAATACCGCAGGTTTTCAGAGCCATTGTAACTGCTGATGGTTTCACCGAATCAAAGGCTTTTTCATAATCGATAAAAGCCATGCACAATGGAAGTTCATATTCCCTCGCTCTTTCAATTAGTTCTCTCAGCACATGGATATGATCTATTGTGCTGTAGCCACTCCTGAATCCAGCTTGTTCTCTCGGTTGAGCCATGTCCAGTGTTACCTTCAAGCGGTGTGAAAGAACTTTAGTGAAGATTTTATAAACTACTGATAGGAGGGTGATAGGTCTGTAGTTTCCGAGATCCTAAATGTCACCTTTCTTATGTAGCAGGATCATTGTAGCGGTGTTCCAATCCTCAGGACTCTTTCCTTCATTAAGGCATCGAGTGAAAATTTGGGCGAGTACTATTTCGATTTCTCCACTTGCTTCTTGTATGATGTCTACAGTAATTCCATCTTCTCCTGGAGCTTTTCCCCGCTTCATGTTCTTGATTGCATGTGCAACTTCTGCTGGAAGGGCTGGAGGAACTCTGGTACTGGTATCTTTCATGATGTCTGGAGTGCATGTATCATCCCTTTCATATAATTTGGAGTAGAAATCTTTCACTCTTGTCAAAATTTCGCCTCTATTTCTTGTTACAGAACCATCTTCTTTTCTCAGTGCCATAATCTGTTTTCTTCCCTTACTGAGATGTCCCTTTGCTATCTTTAGGCTTTGGTTGTTTTCAATTGCTTTCCTCACTAGTTCACAGTTGAATTTTCTTACGTCTTCAGTGATACTTTTTCGTACTGTCTTGCATAGCTCCATATATTCCCCTTTGGAAGTCACATCTTCTTTAGTTGTCCTCATCTCTCTTCTTTTTTGTATCAACATTTTCGTTTTTCCGGATAATTTATTTACATGCAACTTGTTCTTAGACCCAGCTAATTTTGTTGCTGTTTCCATAAGAGCTTTGGTTACTTTTCTGTTAACTTCAGAGATGTCCACTTCTTCCGATGTTAGGCCTTCTAAAGCAGAGAACCTGTTCTTCAGTTCCAACTTGAAGGTATTATGGTGTTTTTTAAGGTTGGTTATGTCAATAGATTCTGTTTGTCTTATGAGCTTGCCACGTTCAAGTTTAGTGTTGAGGTGCATCTTACATCTCACCAATCTATGGTCACTGCCTGTGTTGAACTTGTTTAGCACACTGCAGTCTTGTATGACGAATTTTTTGTTACACATAATAAAATCAATTTCACTTGTCGTCCCATTTGGATGTCTCCATGTCCATTTCCTGTGTGGCTTTTTCTTGAAGAAGGAGTTCAAGATGAAAAACCCTTCTGCCTCTGCAAACTCAACGAGAGTATTTCCACGCTGGTTTCTGTTGCCGTGACCGAATTTACCTACTGAAGTTTCATTCTGTTGCCGTTGCCCTATTTTTGCATTGAAATCTCCCATAATTATTTTCAAGTGCTGCTTACCTTTATTATTTAGATGACAAATTTCCTCATAAAATTCTTCAATTTCTTCTTCAGGATGACTTGTGGTGGGTGCATAAGTTTGAATAATCTGAGCCTGGTATCTTTTCGAGAGTTGGATAACAAGCCGTGCAGCTCTGTCAGAGGAACTTTCAACTTCTACAACTTTATCCTTCAGTTTCTTGTTTATTATAAATCCAACACCACTAGTTCTGCCAGTATCTGTCCCACGATAGTAGAAGAGATGTCCACTTTTCAGTTCGATGAGATCTTCTCCTTTTATCCTTACCTCACTTAGCCCCACGATGTCCCACTTGATCCTTTGTAGTTCCTCTTCCAATTCAAGAAGCCTTGAATCAGAAGATAGGAAGCGTCCATTGTACGTTGCCAAGGTCAGCATCAGATGGCAGCCTAGTCCGGTCCTCCGGGGATTCTTAGCACCCTCTGCCTTCATGTCGCACTGGCCGCTGCCTTGGCCAGGTACATTCCAGCTGCCGGAGACTGAGGGCCAAGATTTAAGTTGTGGAGTCATTTTGGAGGGGTTTGGCCATAACTCACCACGCTGGCCAAGCGGGTTGGTGAGTGTGGGATAGAATTTCCTCTAATCCCGATGGTATAGTTATACCGCTATTGGCGGTCGTCAGAGCCCCTTTAGTAGGAACAGGATGCACCACGAGAAGGCGGGGTTGACATTTGTCAAGGAGAGGCTGTGATGTTACGCATCACCTGACCTTACATCCCTGTATAATAAAAAGAGTTTGCTATATATTATGCATATACTGTATAATAAAAAGAGTTTGCTTTGTTGCAACATCTGTTCTGTGTGAACGGGTATTTTCAGGTACCGGCCAAATAATAAATGTGAGAAGAACTTTGCTGAAATCCAGGAAAGTTTCAGAATTATTATTTTTGCACAGCAATATGTAATAGGTGCCCAGTACCATTTTTTTATTTGTTTGCATTTTTTAATAAACAAGATTTCAAATTAATTTTTGATGTTGTAAGTTCTTGCTCTACTAACTGGTGGCCAAAGTAACATTTACATATACTTACTTTTTGTGATCACAATGTATAATTTCTTGAATTCAATGTTATATGTATATTCTAAATCAAGTTACTTCACTACAGAAATGTTTGCAAATTTTTAGTGTTGTAAGTATCCGCTCTGCTTAGAAGAGTCAAGGTCACAGCTATCTAGTTTTGCCTAATCTCCTTTTTTTTGTGGCCACACTGTACATTTTGTGGACTTAAATTTATTATACCTATATTTTAAATTAAATTCTACACTACCGTAATGTTTAGATATTTTTTACTGTTGTAAGTTTCCTCTGTGTTCAGAGGTGGTCAAGGTCACAATTATCTAGTTTTTCGTATTTTATTTTTTGCGGTCATACTGTACATTTTGTATTCTTCAGTTTATTATAATTATATTTAAAGTAATATTGCTTTACTTCCTTAAATTCAGTTCAATTTTACTTTTGTAAGTTTCTGCTCTACTCAGAGATATTCAAGGTCCCACTGATTTACAGAAGCTTACGAGTTTTGCTTCATTTCATTTTCTTGCGGTCACAACCCCCACCCTGGAAACACACTGACCTGACTGGTGTGCCACTGGTGTAAGATACATATATTGGCATAATGTCGCCTTCAACTTTTTTCCTTGAAGTGAACGCATTGTCTTAATTGCTTTTAAACATTTTGCATTTCTACTTGTAAAAACATGTAGCACTGTAGTTCAACAATTTCTTTAAAGGAAATTTTTTTTGTTTATCTAAAACGAATTTTAACGACATGACACGCACACACAACATCTAACTCCTCCTTAACTCCCTTCCTTCAAGCCAGCGACCTTACCTTGTACTCCTCTGTTTCAAAACAGTCGTCAGCCGCATCCTGCTCCTTTACTGCCCCGAGAAAAGCTTAAAAGCGCTGATATAACATTTTGTTTCGGGTTTAACGATCAACTTTTCGTCACGATGGGTTATAAAGCAATCGCCGTCCATAATATCGGGCCCCTAGTTCCAGAGAAGGGAGAAAGTGAGTGCTCTATGACATACGCAACATCCAAGCCTCACCAGGATACGAATTTCGACACATCTCGGAAGGATAGTTAGAAGCCAGCATTTGGATCCCTGCGCCAACGGAGCGGCATGGCTTAGCTTTTAGACCCCAATTTAAATGTTGAAATCCACTACTTAGTACCACAAACAAACAAACAGCACAGCAATTAGTAATTACCTCCGTCAGTGAATTCCTATCTACCTTTCTCATTCGTCCCTCGCGATACTAATGTGAAAAAAGATGTGACAAGAACTTCGTTTCCATGGCCTTTGGGAGTGGGGATGCTATTTTGATAATTTTTCTTCGGAGACGTAAACAACACACTAAGTAGGAGAAAATACGTAGGGATACACGATATAAAACATGAGAATTATTATTACTTGGGAAAGTCCAGATGACATTTTAAAGTTCAGAAAATTGAAAAATAGCATGTTTCGAACTGGGTGGGATCCAGCCCACTCACGGACCCCATTAGGCAACGTCCCTGTTCATAATCCATTAAAAGTGGTCTTATTACGACCTACCGCGGAGTTAATTAAATCGTGAACTGAATGAATTATACGAGCAAATTAGTTTACGACATGCCGAGGAGCTTACTCAGCAGTGTACTAAATGAACTAACTAAGCAAACTAGTTCACTAAAGAGATCTGAACTACAGTGAGCGCTCTTCTCTGTCGTGAACTAAGATGAGCAAGCCTAACTGAAATATATAGAAAATGAGAATTATCGACATGTTTGGAAAAACACCTCCTGAAAGAGAAAATGCTATACCATTGGGGGATGCTCGAAAATAGAACAAACTGCACACACATCGCTAAGTATTTCATGAACAAATGATTTATTTGTCACATACAGACTACGCTCCAGTGGCCGAATATATAGGATGATCGCATTTTGGGTGATACAGCCTTGAATCCGACATGACATCGGGGCAATGAATACCGAATGAAGTCCTGGGGTATCATGGACCATGTGGCGTTGATCCGAGTCCACAGTTCAACTTTATTTTGCTGGGGACGGAGTTCTTCAACCAACGTCCAATCGTGTCCCACAGATGCTCGATGCGCTAGATGTCAGGGGATCGTGCTGGGCACGGAAGCATCCGCAAACCGTGTAAAGCCTTCAGGCTGATCCTAGCGGTATGCGGCCGCGTATTATCGTGATGAGAAACAGCGTTTAGGATGCCCTTAAGATAAGGTAGTGCCACGGACTGTAGCACCTCTTCAACATAGAGGCGTACCGTCAGTGTTCCCGTAATGCGTACCAGCGGTGAGAGGGTATTAGCGCTGACAGCACAACAGGCGCTCAACAATGGTACTGACCCGCACAAAACTATCCCCCTTTGCAGGTCCCCCAACTGCGCACGTGAGAAAAATAAAAGCTTTCAAAATTCAATGCATGAGAAATTGTGCTTCTTCATTCGGATTTTTTTAATAACTGTCTTTATTTGGCAGTGATTACCAATTGCAGGCTACACAGAGCGTTAGAACAGTATCACCCTAGTTTTTCCATTGTATAGCATATAGCATAGCTGCAAACAGAAAGTTGTTTCTGTATCAGTAGTATGCTACATAATAAAAAAGGTTGTATTGGACAATTTCTCTACAGATCGTGTTACTTCAAACAGAGTGGAAAAACATTCATCACATAGCGTGGCATTTCCACACCTTCTGAAATATCATTCGCAGTCACATGGGTAGGGTCGGTTGTTCTCTTCTTCCAATGACGAATATAATTAGATCCAAAGCGTAAAATCTAGACAAACTGAAAATTTAAAAGTATTCCTCGTGTGTCTGAAAAAGCGCGCGAAAAATAATGGCTCAACGTATTTTGTTGAGAACCGCTGATTGCTAGATTCGACTCTCTAATTGAAAGAAAGATGATTCCAAGATATGTTCCGTTCAGGATTTTATTGAATTATGTGGTCGTCGAATTTCTGAAAACTTTCGAAATTCGAAAGTTGTCATACGCTTCCCAACGTATATCGGCGATCCTCGCTAATCCAGTACTGCTTTTGTATAATGCTTCGCTCTGTAAAAAGTATTTCTAGTTTTTATTTCACATCAGAGACTCTTAAAACATTTGTGTCCTACAATGTATTCCTTTCGTAAGTAGTTGAACAAATTTAGTTACAATAAAGTCCAGTTAAATTCACATAATGCCACCAGTCTAAAAAAACATAGAAAAATAGAAGAAAAGCCTTTAGGTTTTATGTCTACGCTAAGAAATAAAGCATCAAACTGCATATTTTGCAGTCCAAATCATATTAAATCCAGGCCAGAGTTAAAAGCTATTTCTAAGGCCTCTGGTTAACATCTTGGAGCACTACCCAGTTTACAGCGGATTCTTCCTTTCAAGTGATGGAAAATAAATCTAAGTACTCGAGAACTCTGAAACGAAGATATTGGACCTAAAGATTCTATAAGAAGCACGTTTTCTACCACACCAACAATTAAAGTGATAAATACGATAGTGAGCTATTGAACGTCGATTACGTTAAACTCTTTCTTAGACAAATCGAGCTCAACCCAGTGGAAGCACAGAGGAGCCAACACGACATTTTAAATTTAATGTTACAGTAACAGATTCGAATGCCTTGATAACTTATAAATAGTATTATTTTTAGAGTTTATTACTGATCATAATTTTATTGTTCTGTGGTTAAGGCACACACTAATAAACTTTTCTTAGTACTATTAAAATAATCTATTGCAGAGGGTTTTTTCAGTTGTATCAAAAGAAATACGCATCAGTCAGAAAGCTGTTCACTCCTCCGGAAGGTGTTTCAAAATCCATATGACTCTGAGCATGAAATAAAAACATATGGATATGTTTTGACTAAAACCAAAAATACAATTCAGATTCCTTCAGTACACATTACATAATCAGTGTTCTCCCCAGGACCTACATAAAGGGCGCGCCATGCGTGTGATTTTACTCACCGTCTGGCTAAAATTTAAGCGATTCCCGAGTAACCGTACAGTATTGCTTACAGATCACGATTGATATTAAATCGGACAAACTCTGCTATCGAGGTCAGTGAGACAACAGTATACGCCAAGTACGTCTTGATGTTTTTGAATATCGATGTTTGGCCCTTGATTTCATAAGAGCTGATACATTAAAAAAAGAAAAAGGTCTCACGACCAATGTTTGAAACTGCGAAAGAAACTTTTCTTGGTGAAGTAAATAAGCTTTTTTGGTGCACTCTTTCAAAGGGGAAGCGTTCGCCCCTGTGTTAGTTTTTAAAATGGAAGATAGATGGCAGCATAGCTGTACTCACTACCCGCTCCGTTTTGACATCGCTCCATCTCATAGCGCCCCGTTTCCCTTACAATGCGTTACAGCACCGGTGTGTTGCTTAGTATGTGGCTTGTTGTTGATGAACGTTTTTAAGATTAATATATGTGATAATATTCATGGCAATAAAATGGAGAAGAAATATTTGAAAAATGTAAAGGATTTCACATAATTCCTCTGTGTTTATGAACTGGAAATTTAACAAATGAGAAGTTATTGTGGTAAGTGATATTTTGCGTCTGTTTAGCAATATGAATTTTTCTCCTGTTCCGTTGTGTATTGCTGTTACAAATGTTTTTTTATCCTGCAACAGCAGAGCAGCTAAAATAACTACTTAATATATTAAAATAAATCATAATTAATAGCGATACAAACATCAGTCTGAAAACAACACATAAAATTCGGCATATTATTCCAAAATTAAAATGTAATAAATTACAAGAATCCAATTAAATTTCCCTTGTTTTGGTTACGTTTTACCATTTTAAGGGAGAGATTCCCAACTTAAGCAATGTTCAAAGATTGCTCAGCGAGAATAAAATGTACAGTCAACCGTTTTCCAGAAATGGCAAAATATGTGATTCCGTGAGAGCCAGTGCACACCAAAGATTCCTGGTTGAATGCAGCATTTAATCACAGATTTAATTTCCTGCGAGACGGGAACATTGCACTAGCTACAGGTTTGATGGATAAAAAATGTTTGTAAGGTATGTATGCGGTAACTTTTAAAAATATTATTTAGAATGTGGTGGTGAGAACATTGTGTACTGGAGATAAACATTTTCCTCTTGGTTATTGTAAAGCTGTTAAGGTTCATTACCAAGCAGATTGATAACCGATTTCGTTATATACACTCACGGACAATGAAATTTCCGCAACAAGAAGGAAGTATCGGATGGAACTGAAATTTTATGGACGTAATGATACAGATGAACGATACACATGATAGCAAAAACAGAGCTGCAGGACAAATACGGAGCGATCTGTGGCACGCAGTCTGGTCATCATCAATAGATCGTCGCATCGCCTCTTCCGGCGATACATACTGCAGTACGGTCCGGAATAAAGGCAAACAGACACCTGATGTCCTGCGGCAGACTGGACCACAAGTGTTGCTTCATGTGCTCCAAATCCCGGATAGTGCACCACGGTGGTAGCCGGCGATTCCATTTGTCCCACACATGCTCGATAGGGGACATGTACGGGAAGCGGACAGGCCACGAAAGTGTTTGGACATGACGTAGGTAGTCCTGGGCAACCAGATTCATGTGCGGACGGGCAGTATCCTGCTTGTATAGCGCAGCTGGAATCCCGGCGAAGAATGAGAGCTCATGGCTCTCATTCTTGAGCTAAAATGCCCGTTAATGATTCACGTACCACTACTAGAGCTGTTCGGCTATCGTAGGCAATGGTTCCCCATACCATAATTCTTGCAGTAGCACAGGTGTGGCGCTCGATAGCGAGGTCGGAATTGTGCCGTTGACCCGGTGACTTCCACACCCGGGCACGATGAACATTTATACCCAAAACGAAGCGGCACGCATCGCTAAACACTAGACGATGCCAGTCTGTGGCGTTCCATGTCGTTCTGGCCTGGCACGACTACACACGGAGACGGCGATATTTAGGTGTTTACGGCAGCACACGTAAGGTGCGCTGCGATCGCAGATTCGCTTCCGCGAGGCTTCGGGAAATGGTTCGTAATCACACAGGAGCCGACGATAGAGACTTCGATAGAGACTTCTGTATCTATCGTGGACCGGGTCTCCGTGGGATTCGTTCGTGCCTGGCGCACGATCAGTCAATCATCTCTACCGGTGGTTCTCCTGGTACGTCCGGAGCCGCTCCGCCGTGTGGCAGTCCGTCATGTGTCCACTGCTCCTAACACAGTTAGACGGTATCGTCAGAACAATGCACGTGGCAGGTAAAACGGCGCGCCAACCACACTGCGGTTTTCAGCCCGATGACCAGGCCTCTCTCAAAGTCCGGAAGTTGCGTGAATTGACGTCTCTGACATCTTCCCGCTATTCTGGTCGCTATGTACTCTTGCTTCCGTCGGCCGGTGCTTTTCGCTTTCATGGGGCATTGACTACACGCCTCTTTATAAGACGGCCGGTTTCTCCTTGCAGAGCAACCACGGGGTGTGCGGCCGTGCGCACTCGCTCGAAACATGGATCATTTGCATACCAGCACGCCTTCTAGCAATTTGCAAAGTTTCGCGGTTGAAGCATGTTTTCTTCTAGGTGCGCACATTTCATTGTCCGTTAGTGTATTTAAGAGAAGCATGCAAACTAGCAGGTATTATTTCCCTTCTTAGGAAAACATCTTTCTTCACATTTCTTATGAAAATATCTTTCTTTTAGATTCCTGTTAGCTATTTGTCCACTGCCATTGGCCGGGGTGCATCGTTGAATTCATAGAACAGCGTGGTGTCCAAAATAGTATCCTGAAGTGTATGGCAATGGGTTGCGTCGTGCCAAGGTTCCGCCGCCCATCCAGTTTGAATTTGCCTAAAACGTCAACGCAGATGTTCTTCTTCAGTTGTCTATCAGCAGCCTAGCGCTTGCCAACATGGCATATTACAATTCGCTGCCATTTCTTCCTATAGCAGGCCACATCAAATGATCCTAAAGGAATCTGACGGCAAGGGATTACTTTCATTCAGTGATGTTGGCATTTTGAATGATCTGTGGTTGACAGTTTTCCGCCAAGGTTTCATTCGAACACTGACTGCTAATATCCCCCAGCGTGACTGCCAGTGACGCCCGTTTTCCATGTGCGATAGAGGACCCATGGCTACGCATCAAGGTATGTATGAGATGCCTTTGGAAGGCACCTGCAAACCTCTTCTGGAACTTCCGGGACTGCGGTATGGCTTCCTCAAAAACACACAGCGCTGTGTTTTTCATGGAATCGTACATCATAAAACAAGGTACTTATTGTTGACGAGATAATATCTTGCTGCCTGTCAAACAAATATACTGCTTTTGAAATTAAAGGGAGTATCATTATCATGTTCTACATCTCTGGTATTTTTCGGGTCAAATGGCTCAATTTTTCGAAATGTAAAAATTTCAAAGTTTTGCAAGGGTTTGTGGAAGGTATTACAAATTCTGTAAGGTATATCGATTGTTTTTATAAATTACTCTTAAACAGAGATTCGTAAAATCGTGCGTCATTTTAGAATCCTTACTACAAAAAATGTCTGCTAAAAATGAGTACATATGATAAAATGCTTAAGAATTGCATTATTCAGTACGAAAGAAAAAGTATGATTCTTTTATTTATGTAGCATGTGCTGAATATACCTTTCCTGTTAATTTTTTCAGTTGGCACAAAAACCCTAATCAACGAGATATGTATTTTTCGTTAAATTTCACAATATAGTAGGGTCCGCTAAATGTATACAAACCTCATTCTTCTTATCTAGAATCGAAAAAACGTACAAGAATGTTGAAGGTATTATTTGAAAAACTCCGACGGTAGACACGTATTTGAATCATCATTTGCCTTTATTATTCTGACGACAATGAATTTTATTGAATTTCTTGAGCCATTCAGGTATTTTAAAACAGAGAACGCCTTTTTATAAGGTTGGAGAGAGGCCGACATAATTCACTATCTACCAACAAGTAATTAGAAACACTTGCAATCGACGATATCTGCGGTCCTGATATACGTCACGGCCGCCGCCGTTAAATATCGTGTGGGAAACAAAAAGGCAACCAGTCGCATGCAAGATGCCACGCAGTTCAGAGCTCTCTGATTTCGAGAAAGGTGTAATCGTCGGGTATGACAGAAATGGCCGATCCATACGTGACATATCCAGCGAGCTAAAGTACCCAAAATTGACAGTGGCCTACGTGATTGGCAAGTGGAAGATGAGAGGTGACTGTCGGAATGTGCCCCGACCCGGCAGACCCACAAAACTGGGAGTTAGACACCGACGGGTGCTGCCCAGAGAAATTCGGAAGAACCGCACTAAATCGATGGGCCACATCCGCGAAGAGTTTCAACAGGCATCCGGGAGTGTTCTTTTGATGAATACCCTCCGCAGGGAAGTCCATCTGCTTGATTATCATGGAGGTGCTGCCGCCCACAAGCCTTTCATCACCAAGTAAAATAGCGCTGCTTGGCTAATGTGGTGCAAAGAACGTCGACACTGGACCGTTGAACAATGGAAACAGGTTCTCTGGAGCGTCGAATCAAGGTTCACCCTCTGCTGTTCGGTTGTCAGGGTCTGGGTTTGGCGTCTCCTTGGAGAACGCCTCCTACCGGAATGTATTGTGCCAACTGTGAAACTCGGCGGCGGTGGAATTATGCTATGGGGGTGTCTCTCCTGGTATAGCACGGGACCCTTGGTCACAATTCCTGGTAGACTCAACGCCGAGACCTATTGCACCATTTTGGGTGACCATGCACTTCCTACGTTGTGGCAATTTTACGGGGTGGACCCATGTTACTTTCAGGATAACAATGAAGCGAGATCCACCCTGGCTTGGTATGGTGACAATGGGGTTAATCGAATGGGCTGGCCTGCGTAGAGTCCGGACCTTAACTCTATCGAGCACTTCTGGGATGAGTTGCAGCGTCCACTCAAGGGGTGCCCCAACCGTCCGAAATTGGTGAAGGAACTGACCTGTCTTCTCCAAGCCGAGTGGAAGAAAATACCGCTGGCCGTCGTACAACGCCTGGTTGAGAGTATGCCCCGCAAGGTCGCAGCTGTAATCGCCGCTCGTGGAGGCTCCAACAACTATTGAAGGTGAATAAACTTCGTTTTCCTTTGCTATCGCAGGTGTCCAATTACTTGTTGGTAGATAGTGTAATTCCCTACTTCTTCCCAAATCAAAGCTACACCTACCGGCAACTGACTTCGAAACATTTATTTAATACAGGATTGGTCTTCCTTTAGCCAGCAGTACAGCAGGTTTTCGTTTTCATATAGATTCCACAAGGTGTTTGATTGCATCTATCTGACCAGTATATCAGGCGTTCATCAGATAGGATGTTAAGCCGCTCACATTTCGCGGAACAGGGCCACTGTTTCAGGATGTGTTTTTCGAAAGTGTCCCATATATTCTGAAAGTGTTATAGATACATTGTGGAGGATAAGTAAGATTGCAAAAATGGTTGTCGTGCTAGAAAAACCACTGCTGAATACATCATGCACTATGGTCAGATATTGGGTGTACGTTCACTATTGCGCGGCAGATTTTGAAAATGGCTGTCGTGTTCCAAAACCAACTGCTGAACGCATCGTGCACTACGGTCAGGAGCATTGCATGGAGGATTGTGAAAATGGTTGTCGTTTTCCAATCACCACTGCTGAACACATCGTGTGTTGTGGAAAGGAGCATCGCGTGGAAAATTGTGAAAATAGCTGTCGTGGTCGAAAACCCACTGCTGAACACATCGTGCACTACGGTCATTAACACTGCATGAAAGATTGTGAAAATGGTTGTCGTATTCGAAATCCCACTTCTGAACACATCGTACACTGTTGACAAGAGCATTGCCGCCCATAAGCAGCCGCCACTTGCTGGATAAAAAGTCAACATTACGGAATAGACAATTTTCAAAAACATATTAGAGGATACACGACATTCCAGCAATAAACAACATCAAGCGACCCGTTCCTTACCGACTGGGCGTTGCCTACGCTGTTACACTGCATCCAGAACACTGAGTTGTGTTTACAATTCAATCTGGATACATTGCTTCAAGAGGCTTCCACCTAACTTTCTGCCAGTTTTCGGAACAAAACAAGTTGTACCGCGACATTTCTGACCACATGACTTCTCTCCAATCTTGCAGAGTCTGGTCATGGTTTTCCTGAAACCACTGCAGGTAAACCTTAGACTTCTACGCAGAAATAAGCCGTTTTGCAGCTATTTACCGTAATTACGTAATCTGTTCAATTGCCTGTAGCCTTTCAGGTGGAGCACTGGTCATAGCGCTGGCACCGAGAAATTCGTCCGAGAAATGGTCCGCGTTCGAATCCCGGCGAAGCTTGGATGTTGTGTTTGTCTTACGGCACTGGGTCTCCTTCCCTTCCTGGAACCAGTGGCCCTACATTAGGGACGGGCGTCTGCATATAGACCACTTAGATGCTCACGGTGATCGTTAAACCTTCAATAAAAACATTCCTGCTCACATTGTCCTGAGATACAGGTCGGGAATACCGTCATTGAATTCATTGTTCAATTGATGCACATTGGATGTGTTGTTTCTCCGAAAGAGCTTTCTCAGAAGACGTAGATCTTGTTACAGAAAGATCGTCGTCACGCTATACTTATTTAGAACTACTTATTTGAGATCAGAGGTATTCCACCTTTTGAGAAACAAGTTAGCTTTGTTGTTTTCAAAATAGTCGCTAAAGCCGGATTTGCACACACGGCAAACCGTATATCGAAATTTGAAGGAGCCTTTGCTTTTCCCATTAGGCCAACATTACAGACGGTTATTAAGGAGAAGCAGACTTGAACAGTCGGCTAGCATTCGTAACCACGTGTTTTGCATAAACCCTGTGTAAGTGACGTTTACATTCATCTGTATGAATTGTGTAATTCAGTGGCCGGTGTGTGTCTGCATCTGTAGAGGAATTGAAGGTGAGACATTGATAATTTATTCATCAGAATATTTCAATTATGAAAAAACTGAAATCAATTTTTATATTTCCATTCCACATATACGAGTTGAATCGAAACTTTATCATGTAGTACGTTGAGCTTTATGTTATGCAATACTTTCTGCTGCAGCAGAGTGTTTGACATAAAGCTACGAGAAAAAAGTACTCCAAAAGTGTCTTTAAGGCACGCTGCTTTGTAAGTTCATAAATGACCAATCATTGCAAAGTTGTTTTTTACCAGTTCTTCGCAGGGAATATCTAGCCGCACAGAAGAATAATTCTAAAGAAGGTCTACCTAATGAGTGATAATATTGCGAGTCATAGTAAGTTAAGTATTTCTGTTTCTAAAGCTATAGTGTCTGAAACGCTGGAATCGGTCGGTATTTTATTTCATTTAATTAGAGGGAACACTTCGCTACATTCCTTCACTTAAAAAAAGATAAAATATCCAAACCGAATTATAAATAATAACATTTAAATCGAGCGCTAGAACAATGCGCTATCCTACTGCCCCAAATAGGAAAAAGTAAATGTTAAGGTGATAATGTATCAAATATCTAAAACAAGAGAGAGTAAAACGAAAACGAAAGCATTGGAAACGAACCTATGCGACTTAGATAGAAAAACTAAAAAAAAAAAAGAAACAATAAAATACAAGGATATGGGGCAATAAAATTAGATACTCATTCTTCCATCCTTCCTCTTTCAAAGGAAAGCTTTCCAGAAAGTCTGTGCTAAAACTGCTGGTTTCAACCCTAAACCAACTAATTAAGGCGTAAAACACCTTTTACAATTTTCAGAATTATTTGTGTTGGTATTCACTTATTTTTGACAGAAATTAATATATTTTATTTTTTACGAAACTAAACCGTAAGCCTTTAGTCCTTTCAACACCTCGAAATGTATATATGGAATGCACGAACTCTCAAACGGCAAAGTTTTTTATTTTCTTCCAAGGTTTGATATGCTGAACATTGCTCACCAAAGATTTTGTAACTTCGTGAAGTAAAAATACACTATCTACCAACAAATAATTGGAGACTTGTGAGAGCAAAGGAAAACGAAGTTTATTCACCTTCAATAGTTGGTGGAGCCTCCATGAGCGGCAATTACAGCTGCGAACCTCCGGGGCATACTCTCAACCATACCTTGTACGACGGCTAGCGGTATTTTCTTCCACTCGGCTCGGAGAAGACAGGTCAGTTCCGTCACCGATTTCGGACGGTGGGGCACACCTTTAGTCGACGCACCAACTCGTCCAAGAGGTGCTCGACAGGGTTAAGGTCAAGGCTCTGCAAAGGCCAGTCCATTCGGTTAACCCCATTGTCACCATACCAAGCCATGCTGGACCTCGCAACATGACAGGTGGCATTGTCATCCTGAAAGTAACATGGGTGCACCACGTAAAACTGCCACAACGTAGGAACCACATTGTCCTCCAAAATGGTGCAGTAGGTCTCGGCGTTGAGTCTACCAGGAATCGCGACCAAGGGTCCCGTGACATACCAGGAGAAACACCCCATAGCATAATTCCACCACCGCCGAATTTCACAGTTGGCACAATACATTACGGCAGGAGGCGTTCTCCAGGCAGACGAAAAACCCAGACAATGCCATCTGAACGGTAGAGGGTGAACCTTGATTCGTCGCTCCACAGAACCGGTTTCCACTGTTCAACGGTCCACTGTCGACGTTCTGTGCACCATCTTAGCCGAGCAGCGCTATTGGACTTGGTGATCAAAGGCTTGTGGGCAGCAGCACGTCCATGATAACCGAGCAGATGAACTTCCTTACGGATGGTATTCATCGAAAGAACACTCCCGGAAGCCTGTTGAAATTCCTCGCGGATGTGGCTCATCGATTTGGCGTGGTTCTTCCGAATTTCTCTGGCCAGCACCAGTCGGTCTCTAACCCCCAGTTTTGTGGGTCTGCCGGGTCGGGGCACATTCCGACAGTCACCTCTCATCTTCCACTAGCCAATCACGTAGGCCACTGTGGATTTTGGGTACTTTAACTCGCTGGATATGTCACGTATGAATCGGCCATTTCTGTGATACCCGAGGATTACACCTTTCTCAAAATCAGAGAGATCCGAACTGCGTGGCATCTTGCATGCGACTGGTTGCGTTGTTGTTTCCCACACGATGTTTGACAGCGGCGGCCGTGACGTGTTTCCGGACCGCAGATATCGTCGATTGCAGTGGTGTCCAATTACTTTTTGGAAATAGCGTATATGCGAAATAAATACCGTCACATATATTAAAACAGCCCTTTTATTTACATTTTTCAAATTCTATAAATTTGTGTCATACGATTTTGCGGAAAGGATTTTCTTGTGTGTAAATGGCCACTTTTCCCAAAGCTGAACTGACTGATGTTTTAGCGATAGAATGAAATTTCTACACGTTTTGTAAAATTTGGTTACATGTAGTTTATTTATGATAAAAACAGATTTGCTTCAGATATGTCGCTGAACTGTGTTTAGCGTACTGTATACGTTATTAGACACTGAATTACAAGAAAAATTAAAATCGCGCAACCCATTTTTCCTAAATAAATGTATTCGAAATTTTCTCTTTGGAGACAAGCTGTTTGGAAAGAGGTTATTCAAATTAATGTATAAAAAATATTCTTTCTGGTGCAGTTCCCAAAGTTTTCCAAAATTAAATTCATTAACTAAGGTTAATAGACATTAACATTCCAGAATAATTTTATAAATATTCCATTTATATTCTAAAATCAGAAATTAGTCCAGTTGCAATAATGATAAATTGTTTTTAAAATAGTTAATTATTACATACTTTAAACATTAGAATACCGTCTGTTGAAATCAACGTCATTAATTTCTGATACATAAACAAAAGTATAACATATACTTAAAAAACATTAGGGGCACACATTCACGTAAAAAAATATCTTTATATGATACTTCCATGAATCCGAAATTGAACACCTCTTGTGTGAAAATCACAAAATTAAATGTACAATTCTTCGAAAACCATTATGAAAACACAATGAAAATTAAGTCATTTTAAAATCGAACTTCGAGATATTTTAGAGAACAATTTTTTTCGAAAATCTTTCATTTCCATCGAATCATTGATAATGACTTCTTATGCAAATTTATATTCAATACAAATAAAACCATATTGTCGTTTTTAAGTAAAGGAAAATCGTTCATGAGGTACAAGGCTAAATGTACAGTGCATTTCCAAATTCCTTTCAATTCGTATTAATCCAAGAGTAATCACTGCATGATTGATGACTGAATTTTCTTCTGAAATGCGCGCCCTTGACTCTCAATTTAGAAACTAGTGTACAGATTAGGTTTGCTCAGGAAAGCGAGCAGCGTAGGAAACTTAAGACTATGCTTTGCTCGTGGCGAAAATTATAATTTCCAAAGATGGAGAACGTTTTCCCACGCCAATCTGCTGTCACGACCACGGAGAATGAGTAACATTTTTGAAGAGTAATATTAAATTCTTATCCATACGAATGACTGATTAAACTGTTTATTGCGTTTTCTGTATAAAACTTTTGACATGAAGTTGGCTCATGTTGATTTTAAGTGTATCATAATATTGATTTCCACTTTCTTATATTACTAAACCCACTTCAAATGGTATCTATATTTACAGCTCCAAAGCTAAAGAAAAAACGGTTTTAAATGCACCTTTATCGCCTGCTTATATTTTTTCCTGAAAGTGAGATTCGCTTGATCGATATACGAAGAGCATAGAAACTGTAAGCCTAGAAGAGGTTTGATAATAATGGGGAGAAAATTGAAATCCTATAATCACGCATGCCATTCTTTAGACGATCACCGGCTGATTTCAGATTGTGACTTATTTTACATTAAAAAACAAGTTTGCTGTTCAAAAATTCATTTCGTTTAACTTAATCTGTTTTTAATGTTGAGGAAGACCATAAATTAGTTTTTTAAATAACTTTGAACAGTGTTGCTCTTAAATAAATCTTCAAAACATTTTCTTAGTTCTCAAACACGCTTGACAAAAGCTGGGCTTTATTTATGATTTGAATAGCCTATCTGTTTCTTCTCAAGGTGTTCGCAAAATAAACTGTACACAGGTTGCAATGACTTTAGTAATTAATGTACACCTGTATATGTTTCATCTGAATGAAGACATGTTGATGTGAGAGGTAGTTTGTGCATCAAATCATCGTGAAGTAGGTACAAGACGTGAGAGCGTCCCAAATATAGAGTAGGCCTGTGATCGATTTGTAACAGAAGCAGTTGAGGTTTAGGGAGTTAAAATTCATTTTGAACATTTAGAGTATGAAATGCTACCGTTCCACACTAGTGAGTCGATAGAGGATTGAAATCTCCTAAGTCCTCCTGTCATTGGTCCGCGGTTGAGTGGCGAGAACGTATGAGAAGATCGATGGCGTGCGTTCGGTTGAGGGTTTAACGACTACTATGATATATATATACTTTTTTATTGTGGTTTTAACGACCACCATGAGCAACTCAACGGAATATAAATACTCAACCCTTCCTAATTTAGGGTCTTTTGTTCCGAGCGAGCGAGGGACAGAACTAGTACCTTAAGTCAAACACAACATCCATGCATCTCGGGATCCGAATCCGAATCATTCACGGACGACTGATCAGAAGGCAGCGGTTAGACAACTGCCCCACACGGCCGTCAGTGTGTATTTGGAAGTGCGAATCGAGCGTATGATATTGAAACAGAAATAGCAGAAATTAGTTCCAAAATGTAAGGATATCACGGAGCATTAACATTAAATATCTCGCAATCTCTTATGAATAATGGATGGAATACGTACTTGTGATTTTTAAAAATTTGAATTGAAGTACAAGAAGTTAAACGAGTTACTATGAGCTTAATACATGCTCATTCATATGTTTTAGTCCTATCTATCTCCACAAATAAATCTTGGACAGCCTCGATGGCTCAATGACTAAAGGCTGGCTTATATCCATTCGCTCGATATGGATCTGGGTTCACGATGAGGCATGAATGTTCTGCTTGTCCTATGGCACTAGCTCTCTTCCTTCCATGGAACAAGTGGCCCTAAATTACGGATTGGCAGTAGTAAGAAAAGTAGCTTTTCATGACAAAGGAGGACCCCCACGGCTCCCCACTGCGGCCCACTGTTGCCCACGTGCTGTCGCACGGACGGATGTGGTCAATCCTGACGTCAGTCGCCGCCATTTTTTCCCACGTGTTCTTTTCGGCCATCTTTTGTACGCCACGTGTTTTGAGATGAGTCTTCGTTTTCTTCTTCACCATGACGTCAATACGCTGGGGAAATTTTCACTCAAAGTGAAAAATCTTTCGCTGATCATCGAACTCCCGATCATCAGACCGCTGGACTCACGCCTTAAACCACTCGACTCTGAAATCAAGTACGAATCCATCCTCGAAAAAGGGTGTCTTTCCTCTTCCATGAGCGACCATGACGTCAGCAGTCCTCCACGGTGAGGGTTTATGCGAACGTGCCTTATGACATCATTCGAGTGTATTTAAGAATGGGGTAACAGGAGAAGTTGACGTCATTTCGTATTCTGTTAAGCACATTAAGCTCCAAGACTGATTTATTTTCAATAACTTGATCATTTTACAACGAATTTATTCCTTATTTTTTCCATAATTTTTCAACGTAGCGATTTTTTTTATTTTGTTTGAGCGTCACGCATTTTCATCGGACGTACCAACATAAAGATGTTTTCCAAATTTTGTCCTGCAGACATAATCTTAAAACACGTTTGTTTATTAATGTATTTACGTGTTCATGGCATTTTCTGTTACATTTTTTAACGTTGTACCTATTGCCACCATACAAAGCCGCAATGTTTTATACATAGTTAAAATATTTTTTTTTATTTTTTCGCATTTTCTTTTATGATTATTCAGTGAAATGTACCTTTTAATGCATTATCTTAATCTACTTTTTTTCCTAAATACTTGCATATTCGTTAAACTTCTCGATGAACCATCATTATTTTATTTTCTAACTTTACAAACTAACAACTACTTTTATCGAGGCTTTATTGTTTCTGATTCAAAGAAGCAAAGGTTTCTTCATTATTTTTTTCTTTTTCCTACGCAAATAATTTTTCTTACTTGCTTTTAATGTATGATTTAATCTGGTTTTCTATATATCTGTTTCATGTTTGTGCAAGATATATACAGATCTATAGCACTGGCGTGGGCTTAATTGCTCCGTAAACCTTAATGTGGGTCTCCAATACTATGGAACCATGATTGGTGAAGTTCACCACCTCTTTTGCTACAAGAAGGCAACAACGAGGGATTTGGTCGTCCTGATACCTCCATCTTTGAATGGCTAATACGAGCATTGGTTTAACAACTCGTTCGGGGGACCTTCAGCCGTGGCAAATTCATTGCATGGGTGAAATTTCAGTTTCCTTTCCTTGATGTGTATTTCTTCCGTACGATTAACACTAGACGAATTTTAACTTTCTCAAAACTAATCTTATCTAAAATGATGTTTAAAAAAATAAAAATAAAAGCAGTCCTTGTCAATGATAAACTATTTAGAAAACGCACCATGTCACTTTTCAAGTGAAAATATTTCGCTCTTTTAAGATTTCTAACATGTCCGAAAACGCTCCTTTAAGGCAAATAATTCCCCCATGTTATTCTATGGGATTTTCTCCTGCTTTTCAAATCTATGTTTTCCCAAAACCATCCTCTAAGTAAAACGAAGTGAAATATTTTTAACCTAGACGGAATTTATTTTTCTCCAAACGAACCT
This sequence comes from Macrothele yani, assembly GCA_039090855.1. Classification (NCBI taxonomy): domain Eukaryota; kingdom Metazoa; phylum Arthropoda; class Arachnida; order Araneae; family Macrothelidae; genus Macrothele; species Macrothele yani. The sequence goes on from CM077015.1 coordinate 140,722,119, forward strand.
TATTTAAAATGAAGTTGTAAAAGAAAAACATCCTCCTCAATTATGAACTTTTTAGAAACGTACCCTGTCACTTTTCAAGTGAAATATTTGGCTCTTTTAAGATTCCTAACATGTCTGGAAACGCTCCTTTAAGGTAAATGATTTTCTCATGTTATTCTATGGGATTTTTGCGACTATATAAAAAACTAAAATAAAAAAAATCGCCCTCTCAATGAAAGCAACAAATTGGCGATGTTTTTTTCAGTGTGTGAGACTTCTTTGTGTCTGTTCCTTTATAAGAATCAAGAGAAAACATACTTAGAATACGATTCGCTGTTCTTTATGTTCAAGTTTAATATGTTCTTGAAGTAATTAAATAAGTGGTGTGTGATCTTGTAGCAGAAAAACAGATGCGATGGAGATAACCTAATTAAAAATGAATGTAAGGGGAAACGAAAGTTAACGTATGAAGGGGAATACCTCAAACACAGATGTTTCACATGTAATGCCTGGTAAGTTAAAAGTAAGCATTGCGTGAATGAAGTAAATGCAAATTTTTGACGCATTTCGATGTAAAGCGAAATAAATTGGGAAAAAAAGAATGTGGTTAGGTGCGTTCATACTGACTTTGACGACGTGAATTAGCAATAATTATTTGGGTATACATGAAAAAAGTGTAAAAACAACTCATTAGAAAATTATTTTTGGGAAAAATATGAAATTTTAGTTTATGTCATGATAATAAATGTCGGTGAGACTTATTCTAATATTAAAAAATACATCTGAAGTTTTTGTTACATTTCTGATTTTAGGAAAGTTTGTATGGGAATGTGTGAGTGATCGAGTCGAAAAGAAACAAGTTTCTTGGAATGAAGAAAGAAAAAAGTACTACGAAATAAAAAAATCGAAGTACAGTGTAAAGCAAATTTAAAGAAAATACGTAAATTAGAACAGTTTTTCGAAAAATAGATTAAGTCGTTATACAGAGAAAATAAATAAGTCTTTCTTAAAAACAATTATCACATTTGTTTGGAGAAATTTGATATTTTAGCTTCATGTTGAGAATAGCTGCTTCTCTGGTGAGTTAGGAAATTGCTATGCAGGGGGAAAATGTTTGCTAAGAATATGATGTTTAGTGGAAGTACGGACTCGGTCGCTATGTCTCCAGAAAGAATGTTTTTTCTGTTGATTTAAAAAAAATATACTGAAAATATATTGCAACGGATATAAATTTTATCGTAAGAAATAATGCTATAGAATGAATGTCTTGACAATGAATGTTTTTCCTGTTGGGTCAGTTAAAGAAAAGTATAGCCAATTAGGATAGAATGAAAAAATATGAATATTTCACATACATGCAGGTTTTTAGGAATACTTAAAAGTGAGGGAAACAAAAATTCTTAAGTGTTTGGTACATCTTTTAATATCAAGTTGTTAAGAAACGTTTACTCAAATGAAATGAAAAAATAAAGTCATAGCAAAGAAAATACTAATACAATCGAATTTTAACTGTCATAGATCTGTATATTTCTCGTATACCCATGAAAAGGTAAGATAGAAAAATTTATTAAGTTATTCATTAACTGCAAGAAAGAAAACTTGCTTACATATGAAAAAGAAATAATAATGAAGAAACGCCTGTTGAAAAGAAATAGAAAAGTAAAGTTGGAATAAAGAAAAACTGTTGCAGTCTAATTTTTACCACTACAGATATGTATATTTCTCATAAATGTAAGTTTATAGGAATACTTAAAAGTGAGTTTTGAAAAAAATATTACGTTACATGAAGAAACAAAAGATATATCTGAAGTTTTGCTACATCTTGTGATATCAAGTCGTTAAGTAACGTTGGTTGAAATGAAATGAAAAAATAAAGTCTGAATCGTGAACATAGAATGATATTCAAAAACACAAAATTAAGTTAAATAGGGGAAAATGCGAACAAAAAATGTTTGTCAGAAAGAAACGTAAAAATAAAGAAAATACTGTTTCATTCGAATTTTTAACTGCTGTAGATCTGTATATTTCTTGTGCATACTGGAAACAGCGATGTAAAAAATAAATTAAGTCACATTTAAAGCAAGTAAGAAAAAAATAGTTTAAGAGGAGAAAAAATAAATCTGAAGTTTTGTCACATCCAGAAATTCAAGTCGTTAAGAAACGCTGGTTGAAATGAAAAAAATAAAGTCAGAATATTAGTATGAGGCAGTTTGCAAAGTTTGAAATAAAATATTGGACGAATACGTCAACATAGAATGATATACAAAAACATAGATTAAGTTAGATAGCGGGAATTGAGAAGAAAAAACGTCTGTTAGAAAGATATGTAAAAATACAGTAAGAGTGGAGAAATATTGTTGCAATCGAATTTTAACTACTATAGATGAAGGAAATGGAAAAATACAGTAAAAATGAAGAAAATGTTGCTTCAATCGAATTTTAACTACTATAGATCCGTATATTTTGTACATATACGGATCTAGAAAGAAAAGTGAGATAGAAAAATAGATTAAATCATACATTAAGAGCAAGTAAGAAAAAAACAGTTTCAGAGGGAAAAAATTCAAAATCTGAAGTTTCGTCATATCTTGTAGATCAGATATCAAGTCGTTAAGAAACGTATGTTGCTTTAAAACTGAAAAAAAAAGATACTGTTACGAACAAATTTTATGTATATCTGCTATAGATCTGCATATTTCTTGCACAAACATGAAACAGATATATAGAAAACCAGATTAAATCATACATTAAAAGCAAGTAAGAAAAGTTCTTTGCGTAGGAAGAAGAAATCATAATGAAGAAACGTTTGGTTGTTTGAATCAGAAACAATAAAGCCTCGATAAAAGTAGTTGTTAGTTTGTAAAGTAAGAAAATAAAATAATGTTGGTACATCGAGAAGTTTAACGAATATGCAAGTATTTAGGAAAAAGAGTAGATTAAGATAATGCATTAAAAGGTACATTTCACTGAATAATCATAAAAGAAAATGCGAAAAAATAAAAAAATATTTTAACTATGTATAAAACATTGCAGCTTTGTATGGTGGAAAAAGGCACAATGCCATGAACACGTAAATACATTAATAAACAAACGTGTTTTAAGATTATGTCTGCAGCACAAAACTTTGGAAAACGTCTTTATGTTGGCACATCCGTGGAAAATGCGTGAAGCTCAAAGAAAAAAATCGTTACGTTGAAAAATTATGAAATAAATATAGAATAAATTGTTTGTAAAATGATCAAGTTATTGAAACAAAATCAGTCTTGGAGCTTAACAGAATCTGAAATGACGTCAACTTCACCTCTTACCCAATTCTTATCATGACTGTATCGGTGATGTCATGGTATTGCTTGCTAGCACGGCGATGTCACCCAACATAGTGACTCATCCCAAAACATGTGGCATACAAAGTGGCACGGTCGGAGAAAACGATGACTCATCGCAAAACACGTGGCACACAAAATGGTATGGTCGGACAAAACGATTGCTTAACTCAAAACACGTGACGTACAAAATGGCATGGTCGGAGAAAACGATGACTCATTTCAAAACACGTGGCACAGAAAAGATGGCCGGAAAGAACACGTGGAAAAAATGGCGGCGATCGACCACATTCGTCCGTGCGACAGTATGTGAGCAGCAGTGGGCGGGGCCGTGGGGAGCACGTGGACCGCTGTGGGGAGCTGCCTTTGTGATGTAACTCTCCCTTCTATACTGCTATTGGCGACTGCTCTTAGCCCATCAAGTGGCTCAGAGTAGTCGTTAAATCTCCATTAAAAATAGAGCCTGGGTTTAACGTTTAAAAATCAAGCTGTATATTCTGATTTTCACAGCAGTAAAGGATTGCGTTATGTGTACACCTTTCACTGTCGAGTGAGCCCGTTAGCCTTGAAAAATATTCGCTTCATATGAATTCTAAGTGAGCAAATGTTATCAGAGGTGCACATGCCCGAAAACGACGAACATTTTTGCCCAAGAGAAACTTAAACTGCGCACAAGATGTTAAATGTAGAGGCAACAGTAACACTGGTTAAATACGAATGTCTGTATGTATCACTCAACTTATACATTTTAACGGTTTTGGGTAGCCATGCGAAGAGGTGATAAATTATACAAAACATCAATAATCTGTATAAGATGATAACACCTTTAAATAATAAAAAAGATGATAAAATCCGCCCAAAATCCAAGCTGCAGAGGAGACAGGTACTGAACTTGACGCCGCCACATCATGTTTTCTTTTTACATTTCTCTGTTACCTAATTAGTGTCCGTCATTTCAGAGCGACCAACTAAGAGGACGACGTAATCAAACCCAAATTTTTTCGAGACTGTAACTCGATTCATGAAGTACCGATTGATCGTTCAAATGTAATTTCAAGAGAAAGTACTGTAAAACGTTTAGACAAAATCCTTCTGCGTATTTCTTTTCCTTTTCCGTTTTTACTCGATACTCTTAACCCCGAGACAACAAAGAAAACCGATCTGAAACAACTTAAATAGAGCAAGGAAATATGTCCTATGCTCAGATAATAAATATCAATAAATCACGATCTGCAGAGCATGAGATTCACAAATGCATTAGATAAGATCTTCCATAGTTCATCCATCATTAAAATTGTCTAAGAATTAATGCATTTCCATAACCCGCAATATTAATAATACGGGAATAACCTATGTGAAAGGTGGGAATAACTTGTTGAGAGGTATGTAAATGCATTTTCTTTCAAAACGAAATATTCAATTCCTTTTCTTCATATCTAACTTTGGTGTTTGAGGTCTGAATTTCAAACGAACTTTCTTGCTGGGAATTTATTTAGAGTTATCGGAATTTAATGCCATGTTACGAAGTGAACACATGTCATTTAATTTTTAGTAAATATTACCGTAATTTTATGAAATTTGAAATTCAACCACATTACTAGATAGTCGAAACTCCTTTTGTTATTGCGTAAAACTGGAGAGAGGGAAATTTTTTTCAAATAAACGAAAAATTATTATATAAAAAGATTTAGATAATTTAGTGTAGCTTTTACTTAATTTGAATCTGACTAATATTCCAAGTGAAAGGCATATGTTAATTCTTATATGTCATTTAATACAGACATTTAACGTGGACCAGGAACATCAAACAATGATCTTCGCTCTTTCCACGTTTATAAGTGAGTCACGGAAAAATTCTCATTGGCCGCCACCGGGAGTCGAACCTAGGGTCTTCCACTTACGCAACTGGAAGACCCAGGGTTCACTCCCGGTGGCGGCCAATGAGAATTTTTCCGTGACTCACTTATAAACGTGGAAGGAGCCAAGATCATTGTATGATATTATATGTCACTGCTTAATTTTTCGGGACATCACTTCTTGTGAATTGCTTAATTTCTCGTGACATCATTATTGAACAGCCTAATTTCAAATGTGTCGTTATTTCTTTTAGAAGCATGTTGTTCGGAGCTAGCTTGGTAATTCATATATTTTTCGGTGTCAAAACACAGACATATTCATTTTATTTTTGTTTCTGTTTTTTTTTTTTTTCGTTGGTGGATTAGCGACCACCGTGAGCAACGCAGTGATCAATAACGAGTTGCTCGTCCCTAATTTAGGGACGCTGGTTCCTAGGAAAGGAGAGAGCCAGTGCCATAACAAAAAAAAAATTCCAAGCCTCGCGGGTTTCGAACCAGGACCCATCTTGGACGAATGGTCAGAAGCCATTACTTAGACCACTGCGACACTGGGCAGCATATTTATCTTATTACGAATTTAGCTGTAAAAACTTTTCTCTTCTGCACAAGAATATAATCCATCCAGCTAGGCGAATATTATAGATAATATGTAAGATAATTATTGGAAAAAAACGGTGTTTTAGATTTTTATCTAACAGAATGAAAACATTCACTGTCCTCACATCATTGGGATTGTCTCAAAAAATTGTTTTTTTACTTTGAACCTCGTTGGAAAGATCTGTATTTATTCCAATTTTATAAAATCAATAAACTTGTAATACGGCTTATTTCAGTGTTTTAGATACGTTTTATTATACATCTGCATATATTCAAATGCTCTCGGATAAATCTAATTTAGTTTTAAATAAAATTAAATGCAATCACTCGAAATTTTGAAGATTTATCTCTACGAATGATTTGTCCTTATTCTCTGACTTCAGTCTGTTTTGCGATTCCCTAACAATGATACCTGAGAGTGATTTGGGATAAATATACTGTAAGATATATCTTTCGTCTTAAGTAAAAAAAATGAAATCACTCGAAAGTTTGATCGAGTGATTTCATATTTTAACTTTACAAATGACTCTTCAATGTTTGATGATTTAACTTTACAAATGATTCTTCCTGACTCTCTGACCTAATTCTATTTACGATTCCTTAGCAGTTATAGCTTAGAGTGATTTCGGATGGATATACTATAAGAAATATCTTTCGCCTTAAGTAAAACGAATTGCAATCACTTTAAATTTTGATGATTTATTTCTACAAATGATTTTTGCTCACTCTCTGACTGCGGTCTATTTACGATTCCCTAGCAATTGTTGCTGAGCGTGTGTTAGGATGAATATACTGTTCAAATTTCCTTATAGAATCGGCTCGTGTATTTAAAAATACTTAAAATATGTGTGTGGTCTTATATCCTGCACGAAGCCCCAAAACTAATATTTATATAAAAATAGGGAGCTTCTGGTTAGTAAAAAAAAAACAGGCTTAGAAATATAAAGGCAAGAAATAGTTTTATGCATTGCCAATAGCTTTATTGGGTTAGGAATGTGGCAATTTTATCGTGTAAAACAGGGGTTCCTGAACTGTGCTCCGCGAAGCATCTCCAACTGCTCTGTGAAGGGTTTAGAAGGAAAAATAAATATAATAAATGTGACAAGATCTCCAAATAGTGAATTTATGCCGCCATAAATTGCGAATAGATAAGTATTGCTTAGAAACTGTTCATCTTTTGCAGCATGCTGTGAAGCAGTGTAGATAGCAAGTATTAGAGATCAAAATGCATCGCATGAGTCACCTCAGTCAGCTTTTTCCGCCCACACCATCTCGGAACCAAGTGAAATATGGAGAACGTCTGCGAAACACACAGACTGCACGCGGCGAAACCTGACACGCAGATTCGATGGCACCACGCTAAAGTTGTGTCATCTGTGAGAATTTCGCCGTGCTTACAGATACGTTTGTTAGCTTCGACAACTTTCCAGAATTATCTGGAAAGTCTCTATTGCGTGTTAAAACCTCGTATTTCTTCTCACCTTCAATTAGTCGCAGTTCAATCAGCATACATTCTAGAGTCGAAACGAGTCAATTCGCAGTGCAGTGTTGCTTGAGTACCTTTACTGCGTGATCTCCAATTTGAGTTTGTTTTTTTTTATTTTGAAGAATTACGTCAATATAACTTTTCGGGTCTTCCATCTTGAGGACGAAACACCATCCCGTTACAGGCTTTTTAGAGCACCAACGTAGTGATTCAGAAACTATCACCGATTTTCTTTCATTGGATCGCTGGTTGATGTCCGGATCCTTAAATACAACTCCCAAACCCGCCACATTATATACGGAAACATCAACAGATAACAAGCATGTCTAACATTCATTATTTTTTACGCCAACCAGGTTATTGTTATTACTTACCCAAGTGAAGCGAGTATTACTTTTCAATTGCAGTGTGGAAGATGATGGTTAGTGCAAGATTTTCTGGAGAGGATGAAGTGCTTTTGGACCAATCAGCGACAGCTGATGCACCAGCATCTCCTGAATTTCTCAACTACTTGCAGCTTTTTTAAAGAACCAACCATCTTTGGAGAATAGTTCCACAAGGAAAAGAATAGCAAAGAGGAAGTACCACGATTCTTACTTAGATATTGGGTTCGTTGGGACGTGTGACAAAAACCCACAGTGCGTAATCTGCTGCAACGTATTGACAAACCGTGCAATGTTCCCAGCACAAATGTGCCTTCATTTGTGGGGTTCATTCAGAATGCAAGGGCAACTGTGTTTCTCCACGGCAATGCGATACCTCACGTGGCACGTCAGGCCCAACACGGAATTCATGGTTTAAAATGGGAGGTTCTGGATGATTCACCTTTAAGTCCGGACTGGACACCTACACAAGCACAGAAAAGTATATCCTATCACTTAAAAACAGTTACCGGAAAGGCTTTGATGGCGTTCAACATAGTCAGTTACCGAGTTTATCAAGCTGGTAAAGCCCGTATCATCGCTGAAAAGCTTATCAAGCCTTGAGTAGTGGACGTAGTTGAAGATATGCTGAAAAAAAGAACCACGAAACTTGTACGCATAGCTCCTTTGTCAAACAACACAATCTCGCGACGAATTGGAGACTTATCAGAGGACGTCAAAAATCTACTTTACTTTCACGAATAAAATGCACTAAAACGAAATTTTTGCCCAAAATGGATGAATCAACGTATGCGGCTGGGTTGGCAATTTTAAATGTACTTCGGCGCTTCCAGTACTTGAAGTCTTTCAAGAGGATCTGCTTCACTGAAACTTCAGCCGTTATCGAGTCATACGAGTGGTGTTCAAATTTTGAAATTTATAGATGAATTTTCCGAGTGAATGTCATTCCATAGGATAACTGCGTTCATGTGCGCACAAACGGCGCAAAGGTAATAATAAGTGGAAATACATTCGGTGTTATCTCAAGAATAAAACGAAAAGTAAACAAGAAAGATGACACCTATTTTTCGGGTGTAATAAGCACGTCTTTTGAATCCGTTCTGACGCAAATAAAATTTATCAAAGCTATCCAAAGTCAATGGAACCGGTATGGAAAACAATAGTATCTGACGGAAGAAAGAAGTTTTTCAATCGGGTCTTTAATCCCTTAGATATTGCTGTAAACGGAATCGTGAGCTTACGAACTCTTATAAGCAGAGTTATCGACAAAAATAAGATGTGACTTTACGTCCCTTGGTGGGAAAACCATGCATTATTTTAGAAAGAAAGTATTCACAAAAGGTTTATCCATATGAGCGGTATCGGTCAAGAAAAAAATGTAGTCGAGTTTTCAGGAGCCCAGATTTTCCTACAAATACATCAGAAGTAGAAATTAACACTTATGACCTCTGGAGGCCAAACCATTATTTACCAAACATTAGAATTTATGTGAAAAATATTTTGCGTCAGGTCTTGTATACGATACAGGAAGAATTTTTCAAATCGGAGTTTTTGGAGCAGAAAACGCAATTTACCATTGTGCGCCCTAGGGGAAAGTCTATGATTTACTTGAAAATTTTGAATTTATAGGAAAAACATTTCGCATCGGAAACACCATCCAACAAAGAAGGACTTTTTCAAATCGGACTTTTAGAAGTACAGATATTGAAAAAAATAAGACATACATCTACGCCCCTGGCGTAGAAACCACGCATTATTTCAAGAAAAAAATGTTCCTATAATGTTTGTCGACATGAGTACAAAAGACGTTTTTTTTATTGAGATTTTAGAAGCTTATATTTTGCTGCAAATACACCAGAAGCGGAAATTAAGACTTATGCAACCTGGTGGCGAAACAATTTTTAAAAAATTTGAAATTACGTTCAAACGCTTTCCCATCAGGAGCAGTATCCGGTGCAGAAAGAATTTTTCAGATCGGAGATTTAGAAGCAGAGATATAGGGGAACACGAAATTTACCATTACACCCCTAGCGAAAAGTCTGTGAATTACTTGAAAATTTTGAAATTATATGAAAAACATGTCACACCGAAGACACTATCCAACAAAGAAGGATTTTTTCAAATCGTACTCCTAGAAGTAGAGATATTGACAAAAATAAGATATATATCTACGCCTCCTGGTGGAGAAACTGTGGAATATTTTAGGAAGAAAATATCCCTAAAATGTTTATCGATATGAGTGGCATCAGTCCACAAAAGAATTTTTTCAATCGATATTTTAGAAGCTCAGATTTACAGGCAAATATATCAGAAGCGAAAATTAACTCTTACGCCCCCTGGTGGCCAAAGTATTCTTTACCGAAAATTCGAAATCATATGCAAAATATTGTGCATTAGGAGATGTATCCGCCGAATTTTTTTTTCAAATCGGAGATTTAGAAGTAGAGTTATCGGAAAAACGGCAATTTACTTTTACCCCCTCTAGCGGAAAATCTATGCGTAATTTGAAAAATAAACTATATCCAAAATACTCTTCGACATAAATGGAATCGAAAGATAAAACATTTTTTTCAATCGGATGTTTAGAAGCAAATATGTGGAATAAAACGTATTTTTTAATTCGACATCATCTGCATTTACGCCTTCTCGCGGCAAAATTGTACATCGTAAGAAAAAACGAAATGAAGGATGATCATTCGCATATTCCAAGCTTTCGAATGCAAAAAGAATTTTTCAAATCGGACTAATAGTTGCAGAGATACCGTGGGTACAGACGGACGGACAAACCGATAACATAAGCACGATCTTTTTTTACAAAAGACGTGCTAAAAAGCGCAGCAGTATCCACTTAGTGCTCCATCGGCATGCTCTTGCTGTGAAAAAAAAAACCACACTCCGTAAAAGAAGTCTTGGGTGAAAGCGTGCAAATAATGAATTTTATCAAATCACCAGGAATCCGCATACGTCTTTACTTCTCGCAGAAGTAAGGTCGCTTTCTCTCTGAAAATGTTTGACTCAGCTCTTCGGAACCAGGGCTGAAATCAGAACCGTCGTGATTGACAATGACTTTGCTTTGGGAGACAGCTGGTGTGATAAGAGTTGACTCATGAATTTGGGGTATGTAGCAAAATCCTTTTAAAAAAACAAATAACTTGTCTCTCACTTCAAGAAAAACCAGGATTTGTTTCTGACTCCAGCAATAAAGTGCAAGCCTTTAAAAAGAAAATCAAGTTTTGGCGGAATCAATGAAGAATCGATTTCCTGACAGCTTCCCAATGGTAAATGCATTTAGATAAGGACTTGATTCCGACATACCTGGATATATCTTAAATGAGTTTCACATTCACTTGCAAAGTTTGCTTAATAGTTTCAACCGTTATTTTCCAGAAGAACTTTACGAAAAATTTCAAGAAGATATTTGTGTTTTAAACACATACTCTGATGTTTCGGAAAAAGCCAGCTTGTCTGATATCACAGCATATGCATCATTGAATGATTTGACATCACATTCTACGTTAAAAGACAATTTTGGAACAAAAAGTCACTATCAGAATTTTGGTGTTCGCTAAAAGAAGAATTGAAATTTTGTCAAATAAGGCGAAAATCATCCTTCTGCCCTTTGCAACACCTTACTTATGTGAATCAGGATTCTCTTCCTATGTGGCTACTAAAACAAAATACAGATCACGCCTCAATGCATAGCCAGATATTCGGTTGCAGCTGTCCCGAATTTAAACCTATGTATTATAGCCACATTGTGCAAATCAAAACAGGCCCATCTCTCTCATTTGAATCTAAGTTCCCGGGATATGCTGAATGTTGTTTTTTTCTTTCGATACCAAGTGACATTTTGGTTTTGCAAATGTAAAAATAGTTTTCAATAAAATATCTATGCAGTAACATATTGTGGAATTATAATACCTGGTTTGAGTTCCTTCTCAAATCTGTTGCCTTACTTTATGTTTTTTGTTTTTGTTTTTTTGTTTATGTTGTTAAGTAAAATACTTGCTCTGAAATTAGTGGAGAAAATAACATAGCGAATGAAATGAAACTTGATGTTCAAGATGCTCAGATGCTTAAAAATGCCTTCCATTGTCAATAATGCTGTCATTCAGTTTAGTACCTTTGCAGGTGTTAGGTAAAAACTTTGTGACGCCAAAGACACGTAGGTTCAAAATTGATCTTTTGAGAAAGCCATATTTTAAGTTCCAATTTTTAGACTTTCAATGAGAAAAATAAGTTTAGACCAAAATTTAAGCTATTTAGAGTTCGAAAAATAATTCGTGCTATTGCTAAGCTGGTCCCTGAATGGGCAGGGGGTTGTTGTTTTTCGGCTGTGTTTTAAAAAGATATGGTCGACTACCTTATGTCTTCCTATTTGTCTGAAGTGATCTCTAATTACCGAACTAGAAATGATACATGTGAAATAAAACAAAATGGTTTCGATGCATCCGTGGTATAAAACATTTTAGGAGAGAAGCTTGTACCTTCAGAGGCATCGGTTCCCCAATCAAAGGTAAATTTTATCCCCTAGAAAAATTATAATAATACCAGACTGCCAGGGAGACGGATGTAGTCCATATGTGTTCTTAACGCCTTTACGGAAATCATACTAAGTCTTTGTTTAGAATATAATTCGTATCGATATTAGGCATGCGAAATTTAAAGTGTGGCTGAAAAGAAACCAGTGATTTTCCTGTTAGCTGAGAGATGCGAGCGCTATATTCACAAAATATTTAAATATATAATTACGTTCAGATTTAATTCTCAGGAAATCTGACTTTGTTGCTGATGCCAAAAAATTGGAACCTACGTGTGTTGGCAAATATTGAATTGCTTTCTGTAACGTGTGCCGTAGGAAAAAACGTAAAGGAAAGCACTATAGGAACAGGCAGCACAATACATTCTAAACAGCACTTATCTGAGTGTACAACCATAGGTGGACAGGTAGAAATTTCACAAAAACCGTTTTCGTTTAATTCAGCTGTTAAACCATAATAAAAATGCTGATGTATAAGCAGATGAAAATCTTTGAATTTCAAATACGTGGGTAGAAAATCATTAAGGGCAAGATAAATTGCACGTTTTAATCTTCAAGAAACTGTTCAAAGTCTTTCACTTTATAATCTAAAAAACTGAATTGCTATACAAGAGAATCGTGCGTCTGTTAAGCGTTGAGATATTTATTACTTCGACTGAAACACAACAATGCTCTTCAAGAGCAGAAAACTGATAAGATAAGGAAGTTCATTATCATTCGTCTTCGTGCGTTATTGAATCAAACATCATTTATCCAATAATTTCTATTTCTTTGAGCTTAAACTTCTCTCAGAAGCTGCATGATATATTTATTAACTTTAAAAGGAAAGAGATATTGTTTACTCCAGGTACACTGAAGTCGTAGATTTCATCAGTTACTTAAAGCAGTAGCCAAAAATTCCGAGAAAAATCGCTTACCTAATAATATAATGAACAATGTCTTTCAAAATGTCACAGAAAATAATTTTCGGTTGTTCTGTTTGTTGGGAAAATTGTGTTTTCCAGGGGAGCAAACGTGAAATTAAATTTCAACTAAGAAACTGAACTTTCTTTTCAGACATTAGGAGCAACTGTCTCAGATCAATATGATTAAAATTACAGGAACATCGATAAAATTAGGGCATTCGATTTTTCCTGTTTCGAAGCATGGTACACTACTGTTTGTTAAAATTGTAATAACAAGAATTAATCGCGCTGTTGAAATGAAATTTTTCTTACAGATTCGTCACGTTACAGGAGATAACCGATTACATTTCTAGAGCTATACAATATTTTTGGCTTCAAATCTAAGAATCGTGTGTATTCACCTCGAGCAACAATAACTGTCTCTACACGGTGTGGCACTGAATAGAAGATGTTTCCTGATAATCAGCGTGGAGAATACACTACCACGCTGCTTCTATGCGAGACCAGATTTCATTTGCAGTAACTGGCAGAGGCGCTAATGGCCAGTCGCTTAGTCACCGTGACCCAGACATGTTCCATCGAGGACATATCCAGCGAAAGAAGATGTATCTGTCGGGCATGGAAGAGGTCTCAGGTATTCCGGGCCGCAAGTGTATGAGCATTGTTCTGCTGGATTAGAGAGCAAGGACATATCTGAAGAAAGGGCACCACCTCTATCTATGAAACATTCCTGATGTATCGCTCCCAGTTGACATTTCCCTCAGTACATATAAGTCGTGATCGCGAATTGAACCCAATGGCGCACCAAAATTTGACGTTTGGCTTTGGGACGGTATGACTATACAAAATGCAAGGTGCGGTCACTATAATATCTTCGAACACGTGTGCGACCATCATGATGCATCAGGCTGAATCGTGAGTCGTCAGAAAACAAGACCTGTTACCTATGAGCGCGGTAATGTCTGTATCCGAGATAGCATTGCAGCCTGAGGCGTCTGTGGCTGAGGATCAAAAGAATGCGCCGTGATGAGCCTTCTGTTAAGCAGACAGCGCAGAACTGTGCTCCAGAAAAAACCTGACGTGTGAGAGTGCTCCACTGCTGCGCTGATATCGTGGATTTTGCTGTGCAGTCCATCATTTGTTTTCTTATGTTAGACAAGAAATGGTTTAAGAAATTATTGGTCTTAAATCACTCCTTTTATTATTTCTCAGAAATGTGGTTAGTCAAACGGCTAGTTCTATGACAAAGGTATACTACACCTGTTTTTAATGTTTACATTTATTTTCAATAAACACTACGAAAAAATATTTATATAAAAGGACCGGATAGTTTTGAAGAAAATTTTAAAATAATGTTTAAAATAAGGAATCGTTCTGATGCCACATTGATATGTAGCTGAATTGTGAGATCTGAACTTTTGACACTCTTGAAGCACGACACCGACAAAATATTCTGCGGCTCAAACAATCATTCACACCAGTTTAATGTTTGTATTTGGTGAATAGGTCACTGTGAATACTTTTTTCTTACTTATGCTATTTCATAATTTGTAAAGAGGTATACTCCTTACTTTTCTTCATAGTTTCTAAACAACATTTCATAACAAGTTATTGTTTCTGTCAACGATTCAGGAATATTTATTAATTTCCTTTTGTATACCAGGCAGGCCATACCGTTTACCCCGCAATAGGAAGGCTACAGATATAATTTTGAATACGACGCTGTATGGCGGCAACCGGTTGGATGACTTTAAGCGTGCCAGTATCAAAACAGGGTGGTAAGGGACTTGGGTATCCGTCCGAGATTAATTTTGCGGTTATGGCAGCAATTCAACAACACAGGTGATTTCTGAAGAAGGTTTGACCAAAGTCATCCAAACCGTTCGACATCTTGTGAAGACCGTTATGTGACTTTAACTGCACGGCGTCGTACGTACTACACACCCCATCAATCGTCTTCCGAACTTTCCGCTGACACTCACAGATTAGCATCCACGAATTAAGAAGATGCCTCGACGTCGGATCCGTGGACGATACGAATAGTTCAGCCAATTTGAGAGAGTCACGGTGATCAAGTCTCCCTATCACCATGCACTTGGGTCGGAACGACGAGGCAATTGAACGATGTTGGTGGAAGTGTGTCGAGGAAGGCAAAACAGAGCCGTACGCGAGATGTGGAACACCGAGGGCAACCACAGAAAGGCGAGGAATACTGCTCGTTTGGTCGCTGGGTGATTCCACAGTACTTCCTTGTAGGAGGTGAGTCGATATTTTACAAGTTCGTTTTATATCTTCTGTTCGTTTGGTTACTTACGGGATACTCGAGCGGCAATTGTCATTTGCATGTCTTTGCTCGATTTGAGAGGTCACCTTTAAGCACTAGTGTCCCTCTGATGAGAATAGTGCATTTTTACTTCATTAGGATGGTTTGGCACGTTACCTTGGTTACTTGGTCTCGGATTCGTCGTTTTGTATTACTTATTATCTTTAACTGTATTTTTCGTTTAGTCTTTTTTTTTTTCTTTTCTTGCTTTCATGTTCATATTCAATTTATTGTTATGTTTTATAGCTCACTACGGAGTTTGGATAGTTTTGTAAATGTTTCTATTTACCACTTCATTCGTATATTATGTATAATTTAGTCGCTATTTTATCAAGCTGCATTGCGTGGACATAAGGTGATTTTTGATCTGTTGATATTTTCTAACTTTGATTCTTTGCTTATTGCAAGAAATACTGCGTAAATATATATATATATATATCCGACATAAAAACCATTTGACGGAAATCGGATCGAGAGGTTCAACACATTCAGTATCACAATTTCAGCATTATTTTCCTCATAATTTTGTTTGTTGAGTCCGTATTGGAAAACAGGTTAATTTGAAACCCTTTTTCCATATGGTCTGAACGAACTGTTCAACGGTAAACAGTAAAACCAGGAAATTTGTGTCTATTTAAAATTTTAATTTAAACCATTTTTGTTTCCCATGTAAAGAAGAGGTGGGGGGGGGAGTTGGTGGAAAAAACTCAGGTACCTCAGTAAACTTTAATGAACTGCTTCGAGGGCTTGATTGTTCCAATGATTATTTTGTTAAACATTGCCGTTCTAGGATTTTTACCTTGAACAACAGTAAAATCAAAGTTCTTGCCCAGTTATTTCGGGGTTAGGCGTTCAATTTTGTCACATAGGGATTCTGATTGGTCACCTTCTTGAGTACCGTTTTTCTACTTTCTGTTCCAAGTCCTCCGAAGCTCACCTTGTCAAGAAACGCTGCGTAATTAATTTTGTCACGAGGCCATTGACTACCTTTGTTTAAAGTCAATTTTTAGCAAACCTTCGGATTTATTTTCCCTTGGTAATGAGGTGAATTTGGGGACCTCTTATTGATATGAAAACCCTCTTGGTCGCCAAATTTTGAATTACAAACAAACCAACGCAAATCTCAGTACTTCTCACGATAAAGAGGATGACAGTTATCACTGTCATTCCGACAGATTTAAAAAATGTCGATCCTCACCATGAGCATATCATTACCGATGACATCGATATCGTTCCTTTTCAGGAGTTACGTTCCCTCACGTCTTTAGGCACCAAGTACAGGTTGACATCTCGTTTCAATATAAAAAAAATGTGTCTCCATTTTACGTAGTAATATTTTGCAATGTGTACTTCGGTGTGCCTCTCGAATCCTTCAACGAGTGGCTGGTTTGTGTGCTTTGTGACATTCGTCACGAGCTTGGTAAACTGACAAGCTCTAAGGTTTGCAACCAGCAACCACATAATCTATCATTGATTAATTTGCAAATTCGTTCACTCCAAAAGTTATACACTGTTTCCCCAGTAGATAAAACTACCAACAATTTTGCCATTATGTGCAAACAGTTTTACCAGAGTCTTCTATTGCAGGATGTGAATACTACGGAGACATGCACTCCGGCTTCTGAAAACCGTGAATGTGCTAATATGAAAATCATTGTTTTACATAAACGGATTAAGCTCACTGCCTCTAATATAAATTTTGCTTTTACTTATGCCGTTTCAAAGTTCTGTAAGAAACTTGTTTTTTTCGGTTTTTAACCAGTGGACGCAACTGCTACCAACCTGTACTTGGTGCCTAAAGAAGTGAGGGAACGCAAGTGGGGTGATTCAGAGGTATTTGTCTGCAGTGCTTCGTAAACTACACTGAAGAGCAATTGAATTAGAGACAGCTGGCGTTACGCAAATGTGGCGCTGTAGGCGCCCCTGTAAACGTAAACGACATGACGTATGCAGCGATCCGACAATATAAGGAGTTATGCGATATGAATCAGTAAGATTTGAACACAGTATGAGTACGACGAAGGATTTAAGCGCATTTGATCGTGGGCAAATTGTCGGGGCTTGACGAATGGGTCACTCCATCTCGGAAGTCGTGCAGGCACTGGGATTTTCACGAGCCACTGTGTCACGGGTGCACCGTGAGTACATCGAATCCGGTAAAACCATCCCTACAAGGGCCAACTGTCGTGGACAACATCATGTGGATGAGCGGGGTCATCGTTGACTAGCTCGCATTGTAACAGCGGATAGATGGGCTACAGTGCAAGAAATCACTCGGCAATTTAACGCTGGTGCACAAAAACTTGTAAGCAGCCACACCATTCAGAACCATCTCCTCGCTATGGAGTACAGAAGCCATCGTCTAACGAAGGGTACCGCTGCTGACCGCACATCACAGGGAGCAAAGATTAACATGGGCGCGGGAACATCGCCACGGGACCCTAAACATGTGAGAAAATGTTCCCTGGACTGATGTTTCGATATTCACGTTGGTACATGCGGATGCCAGTATACGAGTACGGCGCAAACCATATGAAGCGATGATTCCTTCTTGCCAGCAGGGTACTCTTCCAGCTGGTGGAGGTGGCATTCTCGTCTGGGGACTGAGATATGACCCCTGGTACGTGTGACATCGCCCCTCACAGGTGAAAGTTACCGAGATATTCTGGACAACCATTTCCTCCCGTTTGTGCGACTTCAACATCCCACTGGGGACCTCATCCTGCAACAAGACAATGCAACGTGCCATCGCTCCCGAGTTGTATCCGAATGGTTGGATGGACACTCCACCGACGTGACCTCGCTTCATTGGCCATCTAGGTCACCTGACCTCAACCCCATCGAGTAAATCTGGGATGCCATCAAGAGAGGTGTTAGAGGCTCTGACACAACTTCATAAAATATTTGTGAAGTGTGGGAGCTTATTCAGGGGTCGTGGATCCGTATGGCTTCCCAACGTTTCCGGTGTCTTGTCGAGTCCATGCCGAGACGAATCGCCGCCGTCATCAGGGCGGAAGGTGGTGCTACACGTACTAGACAGGTATCTCTAATTCAATTGCTCTTCAGTGTATATTCGACCTGGATCGTCGGGAACAGTTAGAGAGTTTTAGATAGGTTGAACTTTTCAACAACTGTCTCATCTGTTGTTACCTACGATTTTAAAAACCTATTCACTTTGATTTGAGTGAAGGTTTTATTGCAGGTAGCCTTAGATTTACACAAGAAGTTAGAGTCTGGAGATACAGAACAATTTTGTCACTTTTTACTGGACTTCTACATTTATAACGATTTTGTTACCGTGGGCCTCCAAACTCGTTGTATTCTAATAGGCAGCCGCTTCCACAAGTAGCCTAGCCAACATTTCTCTGCACTATTTTGAAAATAGATTGATTGCTGCTTGCTCTTTTCCTGGTATCGTTCAGAGGTATGTTGATGGCATTATTGCCATTAACGTGCCGGACTTTTTGCGATCCGCTGCTGACTTGTATCCTGGGGTTCTCACCTTAAAAAAACCAAAGGCTCGTTACCTGCGTTTGTTACATCGATTTAGAGGTGCACGTGCACGAAGGGCAGAGGGGGTGTGGTGAATATTTACGATAAAATGAATGCTTTTGATTTCGATATCATTCACTACACACATTGGGTCTTCAAACATTTCTAAAAAAGTACATCGTAACGCATACCTTCTTAATTCCACAGAATAGCAAGAATATGTTCAACACAGGTTTTAACGATAAAAAATCTTAAAACACTCCTAACTAAATTGCAATTTAACAACTTTCCCAAAAGTTTTCTAAAACATTTTTTAAACCATTTAGTTCTGAATTTGAATTTTTGATTCAAAGAGTTTCAAATTACACACCGAAATGCTTTACTAGTTCAGGACCTAACAATATTAAGTCAACCAAGCAATACAAAGTGCCAACTGGTAGGTCCCTAGTGGCTGAAGATTTTCATTTGCATACACAGTTTTGCATCTCGTCATCTCACACACTTTTTTTGGCTTGCTTGGTCGATATTTAACCAAGACTACTTCTTTTACGATTCAGTATATAGTTGTGTTCTTGTTGATCGTCGGTCTAGTGTTCAGTTTTTATTCGTGGCTTTGACCTCTTTGGTCTGCCGGTAAGCCTTTTTATCATTGTTGAAATTTTTGGATTATGAGATCTTAGGTTTGTTTTGCGTTTGGTCTGGTGACCTTCAGAGCATGACCAACCAGCCGTTTTAGTTGACCTTGTCGTTTGTTGGTACTAGAAAGGCCACACTCGCAGGTTGTTGCTCTGTTGACGACGGCAACCGGTTTTTTTGTTTTATATCTTTTTGGTTTTCAATTCTGAATTCATTTTTGTATTTTCTAAAAAATGTTTTCTTTAAATTTTAATATAATTCTTAAAAATTCACTTACTCTCTCTCTCTCTCTTTCTCTCTCTCTTTCTCTTTCTCTCTATATATACAGGGTGATTCCTAATGCCCTAATTCACCTCAATAACTTTGGAACAAAGACAGCTAGAGCTATGGAAGTAAGGAATAGTATAGTAAAACAACCATGCGCTGTCAGATGAGTGTGACTGCAGCGCCCCTAGTGGCAAAATTTGGAAATTAGCACTCCTCTTTCGGAAACCATGAGAGATACGGGAAAGAGATGAATAAGAATCTTGTAGAACATCAACGAATTAGTAGGAAATGACATATAGTAGAAACGGCTGGGGTAAGTAGAAGGCTGGAAACGTGAGGTAAACACAAAGTTTATTATACTCAAGTATAAATACAAATGGGGTATATTGGTCGTATTTAATGCAACAGCGGTACTTACATAACATTGCGTTTAACGTAAATAGGGTTCAATATTGCCACCATCTGCCACAATACACATTTGAATGCGAGACAGAACTTCCCGTTGCACGTTCACCAGCATAACAGGTGTCACGCTCTTCCACGCAGCGACGATACGCAGTCGGAGATCGTGGAGACTCGTCGGTTCCACACTGTACACGTGATCTATTAGGTAACCCCAGAGGAAGAAATCCATGGAAGTTAGATCCAGTGATCGTAGAGGCCACGCTTCGGGACCGTCATAACCGATGATATGTTGCCCGAAAGTGTCGGACAGGAAGTGCTGTACCGCTGATGGCTGATGTGCCGGAGCGCCGTCATTCGGAATCCATAATGAGCGTACATTTTGCACAGACAGATCATCTAGCCACTCAGATAATGTGATTTGTAACAGCTGCAGGTATCTTCGTCCATTTAATGCGCCTTCATAGAACACAGGCCCAACAAGTCGGTCCTTCCATATGCCACACCAGACATTGATCAACCAGCGCGCTTGAATCCTCATTTCCCGTGTAAAAAAGGGATTCAGCACCCCGGTCCGTGTGAACTGCGCCTCGTCGGTCCAAAGGATGTTTGATAGAAAGGCCGCATATCCTTCTACGGTGTTCATTACCAAATTGCACCAATCTAGACGTCGGTGGTTATCCCCTGGCATTAGTACGTGCAGCGGTACTGTACGGTATGTGTGGGCACCATGCTGATGCAAAATGTTCCACACACGGGATTGTGATAAGCCACATGCCATACTGACTTCCCTCCTACTGGTGTGTGGGTTGGTCAAAACGTATGCCATAACATCGACTGGTTGCACATTCCTACCCATTCGAGTGGGTCGGCCCGAATTGGGACGCGCTGCAGTGCTGCCTGTCTCTCGTAGCCGTCGAACCGTGCGACTGATGGTCCACGCTGTCGGCGATGGATGAGTCGGAGATCGTAAGTCACACTGGCGTGACGCTTCCCTCGCGTTGCGTCCGAATTCTCCATATAGCAGTAACATTTCGCAATACTGTTCATTCGAATTGCCTGCCGTGCTCGTTCTTTACCCGATATCACGTTAGAAATGACATAGCTCCGGACTGACGATCCTTTATACATTGCCGCGTCGCACATGATACGGCAGGTGAAGCGTTATGTCACACAAGAATTTGCATACGACACTCACAGGCGTGCGGTCGTATACGTCATACATTTCTCTCTACTAGACTGTTACCGTGACAACGACACGAACCTGCTTCGCACAAGTTCGCGTTTCCAGCCTTCTACTTATCCCGACCGTTTCTACCATATGATGTTTCCTACTAATTTGTTGATGCTCTACATGTTTCTAATTGATCTCTTTCCCGTATCTCTCATGGTTTCTCAGATAAGAGTTCTAACTTACACATTTTGCCACTAGGGGCGCTGCAGTCACTCTCATCCGACAGCGCATGGTTGTTTTAGGAATCATCCTGTATACATACGTATATATCATCATGATCAGCCATTATCAATCCACTGCTGGATGAAAGGTTCCCCAAGTTTCCTCCACAATTATCTGTCTTGAGCCTGCCTTCTGCATTTCACTCCAGCATTCTTTCGAATTTCAGCCATGCATCTCCCTTGGGCTCTCCTCCTGGGTCTTTTCTTGTCCCTCGAAATCCAGTCTAAAATTTCGTTTTTCCATCGACGGTCTGTTCTTCTGGCAACATGTCCAGCCCTTTAACTTTTCAGTGATTTCACTCTGGTCCTAATGTCGTCCACTCTTGTCATTTATCTTTTTCACAAGCTCCTCTTCCTATCTTTCCAAGTTGCACCAAGCATTTATATCTTCATGCTTCTTTGAGTTGTCTGCAGTTCTTGTATGTCTTTTTTAGTTAAGGTCCATGTCCCTGCTCCATACGTAAGCACTGGCAGGATAAAATTATTTTAAACACTTTTCTTTTAAGACATATTGGCGTACTGTTTCTTCCAAAAGCTCTCCATCCAAGTTTTATACGTCGATTAATTTCTTCATCACTCTGACACTCACTTGATTTCTTGCTTCCCAAGATAAATGTAGCTAGCGACTGTCTCAAACGTTTCGTTATCTATAGATAAATCTTCGTTTCTTGTAAAAGCATTGTACATCACTTTTGTCTTCTGAAAGTTCATTTTTAATCCCACTTCTTTATTCTTGTCAGCAAGTTCTTATTTCTCTCACATGTATATATTGATGCCTTCGTTGCAAGTTTGATATGTATTTCATTGCTACTAATATTTAGAAAAATCGAACAAGGGTATTCCCCCAAAGTAGCTTTAGTTTGTATGCAATTACCGATAAGTTGCCTGCGTTTCATTCTGATACGTTTTATGTTTCTGATGCACTCACAGGCAAAATTGATAAGGCTCTTTTTCGTATTTGACGAAATATGTGAAATACTTTTGTTTTAATGATTCAACATCTATACGGGGGTTGGTGTTATTGCAATAACCGCATGATAGCAAAACGTAATTTAAGCCTAAACATGGCGCGCTCATTTGACTAATCGTATAAAGACTAACTTCTTTAGTTTTCATGAGCTTCAAAAAGCTTTATTAAATTAAGTTCACAACTTAGTAATTGAAACAGCCGACGCGGAGGAGAATTTGTCATTTTCATGTAGGACTTCCGTCCACAGGTAGTAGAGTTTAGGTCCCAGCCACCTACAGCGAGATCGCCTTTTGGGCAGGACACAGAAACGGAAGGAATGAGAGCAAGTCTAGCGACTTTTGACAGAACAGTTTGTAGTGAGATTAGAGTACAGTAGATGGCGCCACCGTACAAGTGCGATATTGCACATAGATGGGTGAGAGAATTTCAGGGAGGACATAGGAAAGGATACCCATTTAACCAGTGGGTCCAGCCTGGGGGCCGTCACTTTACGTGCTCGTCCGATGCACGGCAGATATTCAGCGATTATTAGTAAATCAGACCATCTCTGAAAGATCAGCCCAGGCTTGAACAACAATTTTGCGTAATGTATTTATATTTATTTTTGGGAAAGAAAAACTGAAAGCAAATCGAATTTAAAGGAGCACAGAAAACAGATGGTGAGTCAAAAGTTCAGCAGTATTTGCATAAACGCATGTGCTGCGGTGGGTATGACACGTGTTTAAACTAGTTCAAGTCGCTCACTACAGTCAGTCGAAATGGATATAAAGTGGTAGTCGTTGATGTGAACAGCCTTGCATGTCGTCGTTCTGCCAGCGCTTGGAAAGCCTAAAAGCTGAACAACCACAATTGGATAATTAGGGAACATTTGCCTTACCAGTTCGAACTCGGTAATAACGCTGCTCAAGGAACACGAAACATTTCTCATGTGAAAGCGGAAGATTCCGTGGACCACAGCACCGCAACAAAGAAATTTCTCTCATGTGAGAGAAACCTCGACGATCAGCAGAATTCGGGTTGACCGTTTACCATGGATTCGGAAGCCGTGCTCCAGGCCGTTGTGGTAAATCTGACAACCGGGACACGGAGATTATCAGGCGAGCTGAGCGTATCACAAACCTAAATGGTTCTTTACTTTCAGGACGTGGGCAAGGCCTACAGGAGCTGTCGCATTGTCTCCAACGAATTGACGTCAGCTGAAGCAAACCACCGAGTGGAAGTGTGCACGAAACGCCTAGAAAACCAGTTCGATGTACGTTTCATCAAGATAACTTTTATGCGCGGTAAAAGGTGGGTCTATTTGTATAATTCTAGCACACGACGGCAATAACTGAGCCCGAGTCAGCTTCCTGAAGCTGTTGCCTAAAGAAAACGCTTCGAGCACAAGTTACGGTCTGGTCTGATGGAATTTCGAGGGGATAATCTGTTACGAATTTGTTCCAGACGGTCGGACCAGCAGCCCCAAACTTTACTCTGAAAACCTGGAGTGGATGTATGACGTTTTTGTGGAGAAGTACCCGGCAATGATGAACAGAAAGCTCGCTCTCTTTCACCAGAAAAACACTCGGCCTGATACCGCGTGAAAAACCTCAAAGATTTACATCTTATAACTCTTTTATCTACAAAATTTTTTGTGGAATTGTAGATGTGATGTACACTCTCTTCTAACAATATAAAATCATATATAGAGAGGTTTAAAACTCCTGTGAGTAAGCCGAAGCATAGAGCCGAGCAGTGTTCTTTGATTGTTCAAAATCATTTGTTTCTCATAATTTTATGTACATTTTGTAGAATTATTGTTTCAAAGCATATTCGTTTCTAATAACATAAAATCATATATATGGAGCTTTAAAACTTCTAAAAGTAAGCCGAAGTAAAGAGCCGAGAAGATATCTTTGATGCTTCAAAATTATTTATTTCTCATAATTTTATATGAGCTTTTTATTTTTTAACCTTCAGCATTAACGTCGACCGTCTTATGTCCAATTCAAACGGTTGCTATCCTCATTCATACGATAATGTAGCTTCAAACATCTCTTTGAATTCTGCCCAAAACCAAATCGATCAAAAAAGAAAGAAAAGGATTAAGGAATAGCACTGCATTTAACATAAGGCCAAAACTTTAATTCAATTTTGATTCCGGTCAAACTTACCAGAATTTCACCAAAACATTTATTTAGCATTTAAGCCTACTAAAGGCGAATGAAACAGACCCATTCGGGTGTCCTTATATATTAACTTTATATTTTTCATAATTAATTAAATACTGTTTATCAGAGACTATATTGGTAAATTTGAGAGTTTCATTACTGCTCTTCATGTTTTAAAGATAGCAATGAAAACGTAGTTTTCAGCACTATGCTTTCAAATTTAAAGAACGTTAGGCAAACACGTTTGTTTTCATATCAAGATAATAAAGAAGAAGAGTAATGTGAATTGAACGATTGGTGTTAGATTGAGTCTGTTCAAAGGAAACGTCACAGCAAAATTGAAATCATTTGATCTACGTTTACCATAAGCAAATATTTCACGCTAGTCTGGCAGTTCTGTTTTTCGAAACATTTTCTTAAACAGTTTTTTCTTGTTCGAGTTGAATTGCTGTCAACGGCCCTGTTCAGTGTATCAAAAGCCTTTATAACTTTTTTTGTATCTTGAATTTCAAAAAAAACATGTCATGGATTATTTTAAAATGCAAAGTATTTATGTCGTGAAGTTCATCTTCATAAACGATTAACTCACTCACCAAAATAAATAATTCTAAAAACATATGGAACAGAAACGTCCATAACGTAAGCAGTTTTTGAAAACTATTCTTAAAAACGATTTTCCAGTAAATGAAATGTATTTGCGTATGATGGTCTCCAAATAAACTATTTAGGATTCCACATGTACGCAAGTCTCATTTTCATAACAGTTCATGCATTGTAGGTCACATTTCATGGTGCAAAATCTATGCCATAACACAAACAACCCAGTGAGACAATGTAATGATTTTTGATCGTAACTTCGCTTTGTATTTTTGATCGCAATTTTGCTAGGGTAGATTACTCAAAAATTTCCAAATTTCCGTGCCAGAATTCCCAAAGTCTTAGGTAAAGTTCTTTCGTTTTCAGAGGCATAATTTGATTATTTAATGCCAGACATTCTTTATCTTAGAAATTTTATTTTTACCAAAATTCTACAAGAATTAGTTGGGCCGGATGAATCGTTCATAAAACGAAAATACTTGCTTTCTATTTTCAGACCATTTTCGACAAAGCAGTATTGGTCTGCCTTGATTAAAATCCTAGATCCTCATTTGCATAGGTATTCGCCATTTAATTGTATTCCTGCTCTGGAAAATGTCGCTTCATTTTCGACTGATTAGCTTTTATCTATTTCGTTGAATACACACAACTTATTTCTTTTTAAATGGAAGCTTTAGATATATTTCCCACTAGTGCAGAATGCGTTCGAAAAGAAAGTCGAGATAACCGGGAGGTACATGTACCAATTAGCTACCGACATGATCCTTGGCGTCTACATGGAGTGCATGCACACAATGGCAAAGGACTGTTTTGCATTTGATAAACCGGAGAGCAGTTTGTCAGTTTCACCGTAATGTCTATATTTATGACAACACATTTCTGTCCCCATCACAATTCAGAGAGTAATAGGACCTGATGAACGAACTTTCAAACTAGCCATGCTGGTGGCGCAGTGGTACGAAGCTTTGGTTTCTCATTGTGCGTCCGAAATAGAGCTGGTTCCAAATTACGGTGCGGCATGGAAAGCGTGTCTGTCTTTTCCTGTATCCAGTGGCTCAAAGTTTACAAAGAGCAACCGCTCTATAGTCCATCGGTTTGATCAAAGTGGTCGTTTAACCGTCACACAATAACAACAAGAAATGGAAGAACTCTCAAATCACACACCCATATGTATTAATGGCAATGCAGTTGCAAGTGATCCGACTGATTTAAATACAGTAATGCACTCTTTCACACAAAATGAGAACCGTCCAAATAGAGAGCCTAAAGAGTAGACATGGGTGACACAGTGGCCATGGCCGAGTTTTGTATGAATTTAGTAAGCTGGAAATAGTAGGAATTAGAACTATTCATTGACAAAGTGGATTCGATAAATTTCGTTAATTCTTCTATGTGCAGAAGGCTGTTTAAAAAGAGTACTTATACTCTCCGAAAACACTTGGTGCACGTAGCGTGTAGGTCGCAGGAGGACGACGAGTTATCGTTTCCACCAGAAAATTTTCACTGCGCAGGTTCAATGGAACCTCGGTTATACATAAGTTTTTTCTTCAATTGTATACGTATATCTGCGTTATTCCTAAGATGTTACTGTATTTCTAATGTTTGTTCTAACTCCGTTCAACGTAACTCATATATGCATTTTTGCGATTACACGTAAAATTTTGAATTTGCGATAATTAAACCCACATGACTCGGTGATTCTTTTATAAGTAACCCGATTGGGTAATAATCAAAGCTGTTTAGAGAATTGACAGCTTTGCCGAGATTTTTTAATGCCTCAGCAAAAGTTCAACTTTGATCATACCCAAGAAGGGTTTGTTTAATTTCACTTTGAACGAAAAATTGGTATCGCATTTCTTGACTCACATACATATCTGCTGTTTAAAAACTGATAAATCTCAGGGATGTAACTTTGCTGCTCTACTATTTCGTGGCGTCTAGAATATAATCCTAAATGCATCCTCAATATCCCACATACTGCTTTCGAAAAGATGACTCAGAGTCCACTAAGAGATATCGCTGTTAACTGATAAGTGTCACTCTAAAGTACTGGTTTCAGAGTCTTAAGTTTAAAGATTTCAGTTAACCTAGAATCAGGATATTTATTGCCAGATAGAGTCGTCAAAAGGAAAGTTTGATTTTGAAACACTTTATGATTTTTGCTATGCAATAAAATCTATTATAATTTCTAACGCTATTTTTCTTTCTTTGCAGATTTGACTTTTAATAAATCGGAATATCTCGTGCTTCTTCAAACCACAAATTTTACATTAGTGCTTAATCCTTTAAAACATGGGTTACACGTTTTCTTAAGGACATCCTCAAGAAAAACGAATAACAGATGTTTCACTGTATTTAAAAAAATTCCGTTCCAACACTGAAGCAGGCTAAAACAATGGGGTTGATTAATGTACATTAGTTTAAATTGCAAGTCAGAATGATAATATTTTCATATTCCGTTTTTTTCAAACAAAACGGAGATATTTCCCTTTTCAAGTTTATAAGTTCCTCCGTACAACGATATTTATTTAATATCAGTAAGGCGGACAAGTTAAACGAGAAATAAGAGAAGTAAAACGTGCATTTTAAGAGCAACCTGCGAAAACTGAATATATGTCTGATCATTTGTGTTCATTGCATTTACTGGTGAGTCCGATGGTTCAATTGCTTATAATTACGTACTTCCTGTTCCTGCGAATAAACATACATCCCAGTATTCGACAACTTCAATTTCTGAGATACAGCAGGATTTTTTATTGCGCTTCTCAGGTTTTTATCGTCTAAAAAGACACAAATCGTATTATAATCAGTTACAGAAAATGATATGTATTACCTTTGCTACAGTGGAAGTTGTATTTCCCTTTCCGTAGACACCACAATAAATACCCTGAAATTAATTTCGGTGCAGACGGTGGGGGCTTCAATGGCAATGAATGTGCATGTATATGCATTGTGTTAAAATTTCATTGCTCCAGGATATGTAAGCATGCGCCATTTATATTTTGAGTTGATATGCTAAACCTTTTTGAATACAGAATAATGAATTTGGTTTATTTCGTGTTTGAGCAGCGATAGAATCGACAAACATATGTTAGATGTAATTCAGCAGTAGTGTGAAAATATCCGTCATAAATCACAGCGTCAGGAATGGAGATGATTAAACCGAGAGAAAAGACATTAAAGAGTCTCCTTGAATGAGATATGAAATTATGATGTCGATTTTGAAATTACTGCAGGAGAAGAATATCTAATGTACCAAGCTATACGTGAAGTGGAAGTCATCTCGAACAATGGGGATTTTTTGGAAATGGTATCTACGAAAATAAAACGTAAAACGTTTAATTTCTGTTTTATTATTTGCAAAACTAACTTCGTATACACTTTTAAAGATATTCAATTATTGATTCTTGAAGACATAATTTATATTGATGCATTGAAATAGGCATCAATACTAAAGTTTGGGAATGGGTACCCAGTAAAATAATCTCTAGAGAGCTCATGAAATTTCTGATTTAAGATATAAAGAAGTGAGAACCATTAACGTGATCTATGTTTTATGTTCGAAAATTTAGTCGCCTCCCCACCACATCCGTAGATACAATCATATAACAGGTGTGTCCGAAATTTAAAGCATAGTAAAAAAGACATTTCATAAAAAAAGGTAAGGAGGAAGAAGCGTAATAAAGTACAGAGACGTAGGAATATTGAGATATAGAAATAATGACCCAGTGTCATGTGGCAAACGATTAACCCTTTAAATGACCGATTTATGTGAATCACATAGTTCCCAAAATATTCTGCGCCGCAGAACATCTGTAAAACCCTGTCGCTATGGGAAATGTTTGCATAGCGACCGGTTTTACGAAAGCTACTTCCAAACAATTACTCCACTTTCTCATCTCAGCAGTACCGCCCATAAACCAGTAAGCCGTTATAAGGTATTATATGTTCCACAACACTTCCAATCCACGGAAAGATGCAGATGGATTAGTCTCGAACACTATGGGATTATGGCGAGGGACTAGTGCCCCTGCCACGAACATCATGCCATTGGGTAGAAAATAGCTACTCGAACATCTCTTTCCTTTCTTAGGTTTATCGCCATTGTTATAGCCATTTTAGCAGGTAATCAGTCAAAAAGGATTAGTGTCAAACGTCCTTTAAATAAACATAGTAAATAACAAATCTAACGGAAAAGCTAAGTTTTCTGCTGCTCAGGTTCAGCATTCGTTCCAGCGGCGTACGTCACACTTCTCAGACAGAATGTATTTGTTCGAGCTGATTTAAGTCCATTTTGTTAACTCCGAGTTAATTCGCTCCAGCCGGTTAAAGGGTTTTAAAAAGCGAAGAATCACATTTGTAGAGTTCGAAAAAAGCTGCAAAAAATGAGAATGTGTCATTTCTTTCCGAAATCCTGTACTGCTGGCAGTAGAGTGTTCTATTTTATTGAATCAGTATGTCAGAAAGACAAAAACTGGATATGCTTACACTTGATCGGATTATCAGAATATTTGAATTGGGTAAGACGGCAGAATTGGCATTGCACATGGGATCTTGTAATCCATATGGTATGTAAACAACAGTATAAAAAATATTTTGGTAATCTCTAACTTCATAAACTCATTTATACTGGGGTTCATATTTTTTCAAACTCTACGTCATGTACCACGATAAACGAACATATCTTCGCCACATTTGGTACTTGGTTTTCACACTCAGATTAAAAGAAGCATCTACGTAAAGAACATTGCGAATGAGCATACATAGGTTAACAAGTTCTAAACATATTTTTTTCATTTGTGTTACATGATTAGATCGAAATATAGGAAAAAAATTGGCAGCCGTTTTCAGGACATGGCCAGTGAATACAACTGCCGAAAACACGCTAGTGAATAAATAAATATACAGTCATTTGCAGAATTCTAAATCCACCTGTCACTTTATTGTAAATTAACATTTACAAAGAAACAAACAACTAATTACTAATAGGAGATATTTGGGAAAATGACACCACAGATGAATACTTACATTCTTTAGAACACATAACGAATGGAATAAATACTATGTGTGGCTACTTTTTATTATAACAGACGGAATACGATGTGGCCTACTCTAAAAGGGATTTGGAGTAGTAATTTAAAATGTCTTTACAACACATGTACTGTTTTGGCGTCAACCGAAGCTTGGAAATTTGATGGCTGTTATTCCCATACCTTCTCTTTCAAAACGGTTCGCAAATTTTCCATGATGTTAAGGTCGAGACTATTACTGGGACAGTCAAGAGCAGTTATGTTTTTCCTCTGCCGGTAGTCCTTTGCTGTCTTTGATCTGTGGCATGGAGCACCATCTTGCATAGATTGTGAATCTGTGCACTTGCATATGAGTTAACAACACCTCACGTAGTATTTCCACATGAAAAGAACCGGCCATGGTAGTGCCTATCGGCAAAAGGGATAATGAAGCAGTACCGGATTCGGACATAGCACTTCACCAGTGAAAATCGGCAGAAATCAGAACTACTTAAGTATCTATAAAAAAATAGCATCTGGAAGATCCTTCAGCACTTAGCATGAAGAAATTACCTATAACATTATCGTAGATATCCACCAACTGTGAAAACACATCTCGTGCATTCAGCACAGGACACGTCAGTCGGAAACAATTTTTCAAAATACATCACTTCTTGTCACGACGAAGATAATTATAATCCTCATATTGTTTCCTGAACTATGACCACTTTGGAGGAAGTGTGGGTAGCTCATACACCAAAATTTTGTATGTTAGTGGAAAACAGTATTTGGTTTCATGAACAGATAGGCGTTCACCGATTTCTTCAGTTTGCTTTCGTCAGCCCTAACGATTATCTCATGTGGGCATTACTACGTCCCGTGCCACCGAAAAAAAAAACAGTTATTGTACCTCTGCTTCTATTTTCTCACAGATGTGATGACAAAGATAGTTCACGACATTTCCTCCTTGTAAAATTGAGAAAGCCATACAACCATTTCGTTAGAAGATCGTGAATTCCTAGTGATTGAAATATGTACAGTGCGCACGGTCTTACAGATTTTCCGAGTTTCCGTTATTTTAATCTAAGGCATAACACTCCATTAAAGAGTATCATATTTTCATTAATTAAAACAAACTTGATGCAATTCTTCTAGAAAGAATGAGCAGTTTCCAACCGTGCATTGATAAATCAAGTATTGCATTACTCAGAAATCACCGGTAAATGTAGATTACCGGCATTTGTTTGAGGGTGCGTGTGTGAAGAACCTATGACCATATTCTCGTAAAACCGTGCATTATTTATCGCACATCCTGGTGAAGAATACATGTGACTTACTTTCTCGTAATTACCTGCTGTGTGAGTTAAAACTTATTATTTGCTGAGTTATTCATTCTACTGCTGATTAACGTGGCGGTAACAAGAGCTACGTAATGGATTTCAGCTGATTCTAGTAACATAAAATCTGAGCCTGAGAAAGTTTCAGCAATAACTAAACTAAAATATGGGATTCCTTACCTGGATGTAGTTCGCTGGAAATTTAAAATGTTTAGAGGTATCATTTTGGAACAGAAGCAACCTTCTGTTGAATAGATTTATATTTATCTGTAGAATATTTAGCACTATCACAATAAACGCAATAACGGTATAAGTTTTTATCTTCAAATTTATGGAGGAGACCTTCAGTATTTAGAATTTTACTATACTAATTTCCAAATTAAAATACATGGGAAAAACACCTTATGGCGTTAGGTTGAATGGCTTTCAATTAAATATATAGGGAATATATTTGGTAAAATATGTCTGCTGCCTCCATTTAATAGGCTTTACACATTGATTTAAAGTCAGAAGAATGGTATCTAATGCTATCATTTCATACATCTCCAGGTACTCATTAGATCAATGCAGGAAAATGTGATATACTGGTATCTATAATTGCTATTAAATTTAACTATTTTCTAAATTAGTAACATAGTTCTACATCATATTTCGTATACACATGAACTACCTACTCAGAAAGTCATAGGGGTTTAATAAGATTCCAGAACATCCGGGTTTTGGGGGGGGAGGGAAGGATATTTAATATTTAAAGTACGTGAAAGAAAAAAATACCAGCAATCCAAAACAGTCCATCTCATCGGTTTAACTTACATTACCCTGATAATAATTTTAACTTATAGATATTAGAAATTCCATTTTTACAAGTACAATTGTTTACTGCTCCTTAAACAAATATGTACTTTTTATCATACATTTTTTATGCCGTTTTATATGTAACTTTAACACACATTTTCTTTTACATCCCTTTCACTGTGGTATACACACACCTGTTTATACACTCTCAAATGAAACACATA
The DNA here is from genome assembly GCA_039090855.1 of Macrothele yani. NCBI lineage: Eukaryota > Metazoa > Arthropoda > Arachnida > Araneae > Macrothelidae > Macrothele > Macrothele yani. The sequence continues at coordinate 140,754,845 of CM077015.1, forward strand.
AAAATTCACATACAGACCTTTTTTTAGATTCTTCCATATATATGTTTAACACATTTTCTCCTGGTGTGTCGATTTATGTAATTCATTACACACAGCAGGACTCTGTCATGTGGTAAGCACCTTGTAAATTTGCGGAAATGAATAAAAGAACCGTAACACAACTTGGTGCCAAATAATATCATGAGCAAAGGAACCATAGCACAAGGTGTTGTCAAGTAATATTATCGAATCAAAATGAAATTATTATTATTATTAATATAATTTTTATATTCACATCATCATCATCATCATTGTCAACCATTGTCAATCCACTTCTGGATGAAGGTCTCCCCAAGTTTCCTCCACAACGGCATGTCTTGTGCCAGTCTCCTCCATGTCACTCCCGCATACTTTCGAATTTCATCCACCCATCTCCCATGTGGTCTTCTTCTGGGTCTTTTCCTGTCCCTTGGAATCTAATCTAAACTTTCGGCTGTCCATCGATGGTCTGCCCTTCTGTCAATATGTCCAGCCTATTGCCATTTCAGGGATTTAACTCTGATCATGATGTCTTCCACTTTTGTCCTTTTTCTGATCCAAGAGTTCCTCTTCTTATCTCTCCTAGTCACAACAAGCATGCACCTCTCGATGCTACTTTGAGTTGTCTGCAGCCCTTGTATGTCTCTTTTAGTCACGGTCCACGTCTATGCACCATACGAAAGCACTGGAAGGATGCATTGATCAAACACTTTTCTTTTAAGGCAAAATGGCATATTGCTCTTTAAAATTATGCTGTTTCTTCCAAAAGCTCTCCAGGCAAGTTTGTACGCCGATTAATTTCTTCATCAATGTGACCCTCACTTGATATCTGCTGTCCAAGATAAACGTACGTGTCTGTTATCTCCAGTTTTTCTCCATAAATCGATAAAACTTCAATCCTTGAAAAAGCATTGAACATCACTTTTGTCTTCTGAAAGTTCATTTTTAATCCCACTTCTTTACTCTTGTAAGCAAGTTCCTGGATCATACTCTGCAGCTCTGATGGGGTAGTTTCAAAAATGATTATGTCATCTACAAAACGAAGGTGGGTTAGATAATCTCCATTAATATTTATCCCTTTGTTTTCCCAGTTCAATGACTGAAAGACATTTTCCAATATGGCATTAAAGAGCTTCGGAGATATGGTGTCACCTTCTCTCACTCCCTTTTCAATTTTTATGTGTGTTGTATTGTCAAACAGCCAAATCTTTGCACTTGCATTTTCATAGATGTTATTAATAATATTAATGTATGCGTTTTCAATACCACAGGATTTGAGAGCCATTGTAACTGCTGATGGTTTCACCGAATCAAAAGCTTTTTCACAATCGATAAAAGCCATGCACAATAGAAATTCAAATTCCCTCGCTCTTTCAATTAGTTCTCTCAGTACGTGGATATGATCTATTGTGCTGTAGCCACTCCTGATTTCTGCTTGTTCTCTCGGTTGAGCCATGTCCAGTGTTACCTTCAAAAGGCGTGAAAGAACTTTAGTGAAGATTTTATAAACCACTGATAGGAGGCTGATAGGTCTGTAGTTCCTGAGATCCTCAATGTCACATTTTGTATGTAGCAGGATCATTGTAGCGTTGTTCCAATCCTCAGGAATCTTCCCTTCATTAAGGCATCGAGTGAAAATTTGGGCGAGTACTATTTCGATTTCTCCACTTGCTTCTTGTATGATGTCTACAGTAATTCCATCTTCTCCTGGAGCTTTTCCCCTCTTAATGTTCTTGATTGCATGTGCAACTTCTGCTGGGAGGTCTGGAAGAACTCTGGTACTGGTACCTTTCATGATGTCTGGAGTACATGTATCATCCCTTTCATATAATTTGGAATAGAAATTTTTCACTCTTGTCAACATTTCGCCTGCATTTCTTGTTACAGAACCATCTTCTTTTCTCACAGTGATAATCTGTTTTCTTCCCTTACTGAGATGTCCCTTTGCTATCTTCAAGCTTAAGTTGTTTTCAATTGCTTTCCTCACTAGTTCACAGTTGAATTTCCTTACGTCTTCAGTGATACTTTTTCATACTGTCTTGCATAGCTCTATATATTCCGCTTTGGAAGTCACATCTTCTTTAGTTGTCCTCATCTCTCTTCTTCTTTGCATGAACAGTTTGGTTTTTCCTGATAATTTTTTCACATGCGAATTGTTCCTAGACCCAGCTAATTTTGTTGCTGTTTCCATAAGAGCTTTGCTTACTTTTTCGTTAACTTCAGAAATATTCACTTCTTCCGATGTTAGGCCTTCTAAAGCAGAGAATATGTTCTTCAGCTCCAACTTGAAGGTATTATGATGTGTTTTAAGGTTTGTTATGTCAATACATTTTGTTTGTCTTATGGGCTTGGCAGGTTCGAGTTTAGTGTTGAGGTGCATCTTACATCTCACCAATCTATGGTCACTACCTTTGTTGAACTTGTTTAGCACACTGCAGTCTTCTACGACAACATTTTTGTTACACATAATAAAATTAATTTCACTTGTCATCCCATTTGGATGTCTCCATGTCCATTTCCTGTGTGGCTTTTTCTTGAAAAAGGAGTTCAAGATGAAAAACCCTTCTGCCTCTGCAAACTCAACGAGAGTATTTCCACGCTGATTTCTGTTGCCGTGACCGAATTTACCTACTGAAGTTTCATTCTGTTGCCGTTGCCCTATTTTTTCATTGAATTCTCCCATAAATATCTTCAAGTGCTGCTTACCTTTATTATTTAGATGACGAATTCCCTCATAAAATTCTTCAATTTCTTCTTCAGGATGACTTGTGGAGGGTGCATAAGTTTGAATAATGTGAGCCTGGTGTCTTCTCGAGAGTTGGATAACGAGTCGTGCAGCTCGGTCAGAGGAACTTTCAAATTCTATTACTTTATCCTTCAGTTTCTTGTTTATTATAAATCCAAAACCACTAGTTCTGCCAGTATCTGTCCCACGATAGTAGAAGAGATGTCCACTTTTCAGTTCAGGGAGATCTTCTCCTTTTCTCCTTACCTCACTTAGCCCGACGATGTCCCACTTGATCCTTTGTAGTTCCTCTTCCAATTCAAGGAGCTTTGAATCAGAAGATATTGAGCGTCCATTATACGTAGCCAAGGTCAGCATCAGATGGCGGCCTAGTCCGGTCCTCCAGGGATTCTTAACACCTTCTGCCTTCATGTCGCACTGGCCGCTGCCTTGGCCAGGTACATTCCAGCTGCCGGATACTGAGGGCCAAGATTTAAGTTGTGGAGTCATTTTGGAGGGTTTGGGCCATAACTCACCAGGCTGGCCAAGCGGGTGGGTGAGTGTGGGCTAGCATTTCCTCTAATCCCGATGGTATAGTTATACCGCTATTGGCGGTCGTCAGAGCCCCTTTAGTGGGAACAGGAAGCACCACGAGAAGGCGGGGTTGACATTTGTCAAGGAGAGGCTGTGATGTTACGCATCACCTGACCTTACATCCCATTTCACATAATTTATATCATATACCCTGAAATAGTTTTAACCTACACTAAGTGCTGGTACGATCATATGTATGAGTTTTTGCATACATATTTAATCGATTATATTAACTTATGCAAAAGTTCCCCTCAGGTATTCCAAAGTGGAAGGATAGATGGCTTAAATTGTACAAAAGATATTGCATGCACTTTTTACTTTGATTTTCACTTAATTAATAATCGAGAGCTAACAAATGAGTTTTTAAACATATATTTAATAAAAAAAAGTACTAGACTGTTCTTTTTAATTTCTATAATTACTGATTGTTTTTTCTCGTAAAAAAATACACGAGTCAAATATAGTCATTTTGTTTGCTGCTCTCTGTAAACTCATAAACCTGATGTCGTGTGTTATAAACATCTCCATTTTGCTTACATTATCTGTCAGGTCTCTTCGGCATTGTGGACCTTTCAGGGTTTTATCATTATATTTTTCAACATGAATACATTAGAAATGTTTTTTGAAGATTTTTAGATTTTTTTTTTCAATTTCCTACTAATTGCAAAAGCTTAAAAAATGATTTTTCAATACTGGAGTTGCGAGAAATTACAATTTCAATCACTTGCTTTCGAAGTTGCGGTTCATTTCATAAATAAAAGAACAGTTAAAGGACTAGTTTGATAAATTTAAATTTACAGTAAAAACGAAAAATTCGTAAGATAAAAATCGAAGGATTTGGTCTTCAGTGTGTTTTTAAGATGGCGTGAGAGGTGCAGTTAGTTTCCAAGGAACATTTTTTTCTTTTGCATTTTGAAACAATCCTTCATTGATCACTTCTAAGTTGGTGCGCTGATCAAACATTAACTGAGATGTTATGCACTTTTTATTAGGGAGTTGGGATATTAATAACATTGATTTTCCTCTTCTCACTGAGACATGATTCCATCTCAGACACTGAGAAGAAAAAATATTATCTTCTGCAGAACGACAGTTGAGATAATATGAGAGATATTTTTAAGTAATCTGACTTTTAAAATGTTCATCCGTTATCTTGGAAATGTTCTCCCAATTTCATACCACAAAATTTGGAAATAATTTGGCAATTTACATTGAGGAATTGTAGAAACGTGTTCTTCCGTCTCGTTTCTCTTTCATCCTTATTTAATTTTCATTGAAATTTATTTATTTAGATTTACTTAATTCTAAATCTAATGGAAAACTATTGAAGAGGTAAAGGCATTAGGAACTCATAGAACATATTTCATTATCAAAATATCATAGTATGAAATTATTGTGGTGCTGCACTTTGTTCCACTGACACTAATTCCCAAAGGTTTTACATATAAGTTTAAGTCGGGCATTCAAACATTTTAGAAATATTTTAATGTGGCAGCGGATATATTTTTTAGGGAATAGGAAATCAAATTCTCATTAATGAGTTGTGATACTGAATATTTTTGTTTGGAGGAAAAGTAAACATATTCCTCAGAGCACAAGAACTCGTCTGCACAGAAAAAAGGTTGAGGAAATTTCTTTACTTAAGCAAAAATCTATTTGATTCTATGTCGATGATAATTATAATGCAATTATTCTTATCTAGAGGCATTTACAGGTATTCATCAATTCGCACTTCTTATTTTGAGTATTGAAAATCATAAATATGTAGCAGTGTGTGAAATAAGCACGCATGTAGTGAAATCTATGCACTGCTTAAGAGACAGATGTGTATCATAAGTTGGGGAGAGGTGCTTTTGGTGGTATGAAAGTTTGTGTATGCACTTGATTCGATTATCCGGGAATGGAAGATATACTTCCGATATGTAATGTGAACCAAAAACGTTTTAGTTAGTTGGAGATACATTTTTTCAGCAATCTTAGACACGTCTGCAGAATGACCTGTTATGTACGAATCGTGAAATTTTATTCTGCCTAAATGCCAGGAAAGAAACGTTAGTACAAATGAAGGCTGGGAAGCTACCGGGAGGACGGGATTTAATAATGCACTGAAGATAAAAAAGTTATTGAGTATGGCAGATGTTGAGTCATATATGCCGTGGATATCAATAAACAGCAAATTTATAGAGTGTGATCACTCTAAGTTGAAATCTTTTCTAAATCTACAATAATTAAGGTTTAACGAGACCCTAACTTCGAATAGGTAAATAAACTCGCTTGAAAATTAGAGAAGAGGGTAGTACTTTTACAACATATATGTTCAAAGGTATTTGTAATTTGAGTATGTCTTTAAATCGTATAATAACTCCCACCTAAACAAACTGAATTGGATACAGTGCAGAAAAATATTTTTAGATGGAATTCTAAAAGAGGTGAAAAGAGATGTTGAAAAATCAATATTTATTTACTACACTTAGTTGTGGAACTACGCATGACTTAAATTTGAAGCAGACATGTTAATCTTTCACCCAAATGCACTGGATTCGGTTTGAAGAGAATTTTCAAACCAAATTTTCTGAAAATGTGATTTCAAGAAAGTATTTCGCTCTCTATATGCAAGCCAATGGTGTGGTATTTTACCGAAACATGTAAAACGCAAATAGATTGTTACGTAAGAGACGAAACATGCATATCCTTTTGCAAATCAAGGTCTATGACGTCAGCACGCATGAATCACATATTGTAATGCGTAAATACGAAGGTTTTCCAAGAGTTCCATCTTTCTGCAGCGTTTGGGTTGAGACTTAGGCTCTTGAGGTTTGCTTCGACCCATGTTTCATCATCATGATTTACTGGAATCAATGGCGTGGAGAGCTATTTTCTGGCTGGAAGCAAATCAGACACAGTGTTTCGTAGAAGCCTTTAGTGTGTGGAATTTTTAGAATTAATATTCTGCAGCTAACAGCCGAAATGTATGGACAGTGTTTAAACTCATCCCAGTAAAACACGATGTAACGTCAAATAATGCAACTTTGTGTTGCATACAAACAAATCTGAGAATAAAGGGACCTTTTTTTACACTCCAAAGAAAGAGGGAAAAAGCTTTAATACAGGTTGAAAGAACTAGCACTGAAACATAAAACAAAGAAATATGTTCTTATTACCTGCGGGCATTATATGACATTTCTATTTTAACGTGAAACATACAATTTTTCATAGAAAAAAACGTTTCCATTTTTTTTTAAACATATTATATTATAAAATAATGACGAACACGTTTTTAACTTAGATGTCTTGGTTGTTAATTCTCTTTTATTCAGCTTCCTGGAAGAAATGGTTTCTGTAGGCTAGCATAATAGACGCACGTAGTCTGATTTGGTTAGTAGGTCACAGGAAGGTGCTTCCACGTTCTTCGTGAGGAGCTATGATAGATGGGCACTGGATTTTCGAAAGCTTTCTTCAGCTTAATTATTGCTTTCAACGCTATGGCATTGCAATGGCGTGGTCTTAAAGGTGTGGGGGTTCACCATGCCCGTATTCATTAGTGGAGATTTAACTTCGAGCTTAACTGTCCGCCAGTGTTTCTTTCCTAAGATACTTAGGAGAGGGACCGTTTCCCTCTTGCTTCATAAGTTTTTTAACACATTTGAGAGCTTTTTGCAAATGAATGTTGAGTGTGTGAGAAAATATGTAGTTCAAAATGTGTGAGTGTGTGAGTTTACGGATTTAGACTTTAGAAACCGTTCCAATTCTTTAATGTTTGAGAAAGTTTTTCCAGATTTCTGTCTTTTAATCTGTGTGCCCTCCACACCCTAGGGGCAGGCGATACGGGGACTTCTGAGATCCTCGTTGAACACTATTTGTAATGTGTTTCCAGAGGTGTTTTGGTTTCAGAAGGAAAGGCTACTCTACATTTTTTAGCATTGCAGGAGTTATGCTGATTTCTTCTGACGTGTTTTCATATATTTCATTAAGCATGGTATGCTTTCTCTCCACGAACGATTTTATACAAAATGAGTATTTCTGTGCATCAGCAACATTTTTAGTGAATATCGCCTTCTGCATGGCGATTCACGTGTTCCCTCGGATCTCATGTAAATCAGACTACATGGATGTGCTCCATGTAAATATACCGTTTTTATTTTTGCATATTTTTCTTCATTGTGCATTTGGTAGGACGAATTCTTCGATTTGGGTTTACTCTTTTGTTTGTTTGTTTGAAATGTTTTTATTAGAAAGTTATTTTTTTTTTGAAAGTGATTGCCATATTTTCATTTCAGGGGAGGAAATAAAATGTCACTTACTTTTTGCTATTTTTGTTTCATTCATACGAAATTCTTATACATATGCCTTCATGAGCACGTAGGATTAACAATGGGAAAACCTCAAAAAATGGAGAACTGCTTTATTTTCTGTTGTTAAGATTGATTAAAACCGATAATCTGTTTTTCAAAGCTACACATGGTTATTTGTGTTACACTTTTTTTCATTTTTTATCTCTCATGTATAAATGTTTCTCTGAACAAGACTGAAGTCGAGAGTATTATTAGCATGGTACTTTAAACAGTACAGTAAATACTGATATTTTTGTAAATTTTTGTGGGTTGTGCATGCCGAAAGGATTAGAAGTGCATGTGTAAATTATGTGACAGACTAAAATGAAGAGATATATGCATTGGTTTGCGGCTGCAATGGATTATTTTTTAATATATGTTTTAAACAAAATAAATTAAAAAAAGAAATATTAAAATGTCATATATCTCCAATTTAAAGGAAAATTTAAATTACTGCAATCGATCCTGTGGCGCAGTGGTCTAAACGATAGCCTCTGATTATTCGTCTGAAAATGGTCCGGGTTCGAATCCCGGTGAGTCATGGATGTTCTGTTTGACTTATGGCACGTCCCTGGAGCCAGTGGTTCTAAATTAGGGACGCGCGACTGTTTATGGCCCATTGAGTTGCTCAAGATGGTCGTTAAACCTCCACTCAAAAAAAAAATTGCTGCGCTACGGTATGATACAAAATATTGAAGTCAATATCGAGGATTTATGTAAATGCAAACTGCTGTTGTCATCTGGCTGTAATAAAAAATAAATTCTACAAGCTTCAGCTGAAAAACATAGAAAGATGCGAAATGGATCAGGCCGATCAGACATTTTCAGAACATTATTATGGCCTCGTAGTTACATGAATGGCCGATCGGATATTGGAAAGGGTATAAAGACACTGGGCGTTCTCAAGGTACTTTGCTCAGTGCTGATAGTTGGGAATGTGTGGCCCAGCGGGTTGCAAGGAGTCCGGTGAGAGATGCCGAATTCCAGGTGCAGACGATTATTAGCGACATGCTAATCGGAGATACGAAATATTGGTATAATCAATTCAATTTTGAATCACAGAAAGTAGTAGGACGGTCTGAAAAATGTTGCTAAATACATATTTGTTCATTGTTTTCTTTATTTCAACTTCGATTTAATTTGTGGCTTGGAAACCTTTCCTTTTTTTGTTGTGATATATAGCACTTTATTTTCAATAGCGGTATACCCTATATCCACAAGGAAAATACTTTATTGTAGGATCATTGTTTCTCAAACGAACAAAAAATCCATCTGTAATTCAGATCCATCTCGTAGGAAATGTCAGAAGCGAAAGCATGAGACCACTAGACCACAAGAACGGCATTTTTCACACTTAATGGCTTACAATGAAAGCTTTTTAGAAGAGCTTTAAAAAACGTTAACGCAATAAATACACAAGACGTATATGTGAATGTTCTTCCCTTAAACTAGAAAATAAAAGCTACCAATCAACAGTCTTCAACATTTCGTGCTCTCTTTTTCAGAGTCAGTAGTTTTCTTATTAAGAACAATTCCAAGTTTCCAACTATCACTATTTAAATCTAATTATATTCGTTATTAAAGGCAGGGAACTGCCGGCCCTAACTATGTCACTGCAAATAATATTCAGGAGGAGTGGAAATGTCACGTTATGTGACGAACATTTTCCCAATTTGTTTGAAGTAACACGAACTATATTTTTAATACGACCTACTTTATTCTGCAGCATCTTACTGATATCATATCATCTTTCTATTTGCACTTATGGTATGTGACATGATATGGAAAAAACTAGGGTGATAATGTTTCAAAGCTTTGTGTAGGGGCGCAATATACAATCAAATGTCATAAACATGGACTGGGAATCTTTGAATAAGAAGTCTCTCTGGTCTAATGTGCTTAAAATCTTAATGAAATATCTTGAAAATAAAATAAAAAGTGCATTTGAGTGAATAGATTGTGACAGTACGAACTGAAAGTTTTCCAAAAAGCGATTGGTTTAAATACGACGAATTAGAAACTGCTGTTTAACACCTGAAAGCATTACGTGTGTTGCATTCGTCCCCCCCAAATAAGATACATTTATTTGGCAAGTGACAAATATCATGTGCTTGATCTGCCAAATCGTCGGTAGATTGGCCTTAAATTTGCTAAACAATATAAAAAAATATAATTCGTTTCTTGACAGCAGTATGAGAATTGATAATAAGGAGTCATTGGAAAGGGTGTATAAGCTACTTTTAGATCGCATAGGCCACTGTAATATCAGAAATCAAATTTAAGTTCTTCGAAAAGGTTTTTGCAAACAAGCCGTACAAATATGAGCGAAATTGGGATTTTGGTGTAACAAATTACAATGACAGATCGACCAGACTTTCCGCCGTGTTATTCGAAAAAACGTAATCAATCTATTTTTGGGAAAGCATGTAAGTCCTCGTAACTTCTCCTTATGACCAAAAATGTAGAAGATAATAGTACAAGAGAAAAAAACCACCCTAAATGGTTAGTTAAAAGTAAGTGCAATTGTTTTCATTACGGTTCACAGGACTGAAAAAACACACTTGAATACTCCTGTTTTCACATCCTTTCGATACTTTTCTGAAACCTGAGGAGAAAACGTTAAACAAATATTATTGTAATCTATGATTTCCTGCTATCTCGGTTTTTAGAAAACTGTGATAGCGACATGCTAGCTGTAAGACCAGCAATTGTGCCTCTAACTAAAGCAATTCGGCAGTTTAGTTGAATATGGATTCAGTGTCACGATGTGCCCTGTCTGTCTTTCGCTTCGGAATGGACTCTTCTTCAGATGGCGAACAAAAGATATAGCATTCCTTAAATATCCTATTCGATCCATATGCCTTCTTAGTGTGTAGCCTTCTGCTACGGTTGATCATTGTTTTAAACCGATTTGTATGAAACAAGACATGCTGTGTAATTCTTCTGCCAATCTCGTTTGTTCCACATCGTTATAATCATGGGTTCTTCGGTGAAGCATCTGATACCAACATTTATTGTACACATTTTATGTTTGCAGGAATGCGTTTAATGACTATGTATGCAGGATACTTTTTCGTCATAATCGGTAGTGAAGAATTTCCCCAATTTTGTCCATACGTTTCAGAAGCATCTTGTATTTGGTTATGCCATGACACTAAATGATTGAACTTCGAGATTTAATTTAGGAAGGACGTTACAATTTCATAAAAAATGTGAGATAATAATGTAAATAATAGGATATTAGATTTCTCCATTGCTTTGAGTACATATCTCAGATGAAGAATATATTTGAATTCCAATAAGGACCTGGCAGTATTTAATTTTGAAATAGGATTATTTATATTTATTTATTTAACAAAGTTCAAAATACCATACTTTTGATTGTTTGAATGCTATTCAAAGGCAGTATTCCCTGTCACGAATATAGCAAGGACATTTTAAAAATGTTTGCATTTGCGTGTGACAAAGGAGATTTTACTCAAACTAGATATATGTGTTTCCCAATAATAACTTGTACAAAATTGGACAACTTTCCCAATAATAACTTGTACAAAATTGGACAACTTTCCCCTTGCGACGAAAAATTGAATCAAACAACTTTCTCTCAAAAAATATCCCATTCCAATGAGTGTGTATCTCAGTGTTTAAAGTATTATATTTGTGTATATATTTGGACGAAAATTCTCGTTTCTTCAGCTACCATATTATAGTAATTGGAAAAGACGTGAGAATGGCTGCCTGCCTAATATAATGCTAGCCTTTCACGTAATGCCCAAGAAGATCTTACACGCTGAGCATGGGCTCTACAAGATTCCTAATGGAGTTTTGTAGGATCTGGTTCCATAACATTAACATAATATCATTTAGCTTTTGCAAGTTACTGGTTTCAACCGCCGCAGGGAAGATTTGCTGTTCGAAAACCAACCATAGATGCTCATTTTGGATTGATATCTGGGGAATCTTGAGGCGAGGACGATAATTGGAACTCTTCCTCATGATCTATGAACCATTCGTTCGCAGTGCATGTGGCGTTGCGCATTATCCTATTAAAAGGAGGCATAACGCCAGGGGAATACCGTTGTATTGAAGGGATATACATGGTCTGCAGTAATGTTTACGTACGTGGCAGACGACATAGCTTCCTGCATATAAATAACTGGTTCTAGTGTTTCGCACCAGATCATTACCAAAAACTTTGCACTTCCTCGACTGGTTTCGTTTCGTTGCGAGGTTCATCCTGGTGCCATCATTTCTGCTAGTAAAAATCAAAAACAAGGGCGACAACCAAACACACACACACACACACACACGGCCGCCTACATGTTAGACAGAAACCGAAACGAGAGTCGCTGGACTCAATAAAATTTTGTCATTCAAGATCTAGTTTTGATACTCGCGTGTCCATTGTACGCGCTGTCGGCAATGAACTGAGGTTAACATGGGCACTCGGAACGGCCAGCGGCAACACATCTGCATTTTGAGCAGGTTGAGATGTACTCTGTACTGTGAAACGTAATTCCCATCACCAGCATTCAAATTAACGGTGAGTTGAGCCATTGTGTCCCTCTTGTTCGCACGTACCATACGGGATAACATTCTGTCACCTGTAGCATCGATAAGCAGTGGTTGGCCTACACCTGGCCAGCGGTTTGTGTTTCATTTTTCCTCCGACCACTTTTTGAGGCACTAATCGCTGCTGATAGTGTGACACCACACACGCCTTGGCGTCCCAGAATTGCTATGACCGAATCATCTGGTCATCACAATTTGGCCTTTGTCAATATTTTAATGAAACAACGTCGAATACGATATGGTCTACAATAGAGGCTGCATGATCAAATATAGTTTATATAAGGTTAAACACATAAATCAGTACATAAAGGAAAATTTATGGAACATTTTTGATCCTGATATAATAATCTATTACAAAAATCCGTCGGAGAATTGTTTGGAAATATAATCTTCAAGCAGTGTCGTGACATTGCGGTAAGAACGCGGTTACGATGACGTACATGTTGTTCGGTTATGATTTGGGTGGAACGAAAAACTGAACGAAGGCATATACGACAAACCTCTGCAAGCACAAATGTAAACATATGGACACCGTTTTCTACATTTCTTATTGTGTGAGTATGCATGTTCAGAATGAAACAGAGGTAAATCCATGGGAGAATCGTTGCGTCAGAGAATACGTTTGCGGGCTCTGCCCGCTATCTACGTCGCGAGACTTCGCTGCAACATCCGGTGATTTTCAAAGTTGCTTGTATTAGGACATTACCATTTTTTCTTGATAGTGGTACACGCCACTATCAGGGCCATAAACAGTGATTTGGGACATTTCCTTACAAATAATTTGTATATTCGGATAATAAAAACAGTAAAGAACGTATTGTGAAACAGTTTTCAAAGATTATGAAACAATATAAATATACACTTAGAATCGGTGTTGGCGAAGAAATGTTCGATGCTGTAAAATGCGTTGTGAATAATTGCAAGAGAGAATTAAATGAATTCATCTAGGTCGTTTAATATTTACTTTGTAGTTTTTGCTTATTCTGCATGTAGTAGAAATCACAAAGGAATTATTAATGAACCCCAAGGAAACAATTTCCATCAGCTTAAACGTGTTCTAAATTTTGAAAATAATTTTTTCGAATATATTTTTAATGCCCGTTAGGGAATTTGTTTTTTTCCCTTCTGCTCATATATATTTTGTTTTTATCTCATGCGTATAATACGTTTTCGAGAATCTTTTGTGGTTGATAAAAGCTTTGTGTTTCATATTCGATTATATATTTCTTGCAGAACTCAGTTTAGCAGCCTGCAAAAAGATTTTCCATAATTTCATTTGATTTTCTATACATTCAACTCTTTCAACACCTGCAATTTTATATTTCCCCGCGTTTTTGCGCCTTGCGCAATACGATTTTGAATCTCAGTGAAGAATCCCTCAGGTTTTTACGCTTTCCAACCGTAGGTTGAAGAAGCGAATATGCTCCAGCTTTGTCTGTCCGTCCGTCCGCACGATAGCTCGCGTAACAATCATTCGATTTCGATGAAATTTTAGTATGTGGTAGGGGACCACCTGGGGGCGAACCCTATTGAAAATGGGTTTAATGGGGTCAAAGGTCACGACATAGGAGCGGGGTCCATTCCATTGCCCTTATGCGTCATAACTTGCGTAAATATGGTTAGATTTCAATGAACTTGAAGTATGTGGTAAGAGATCACACCAGGACGAACCCTATTGAAGATGCGCGAACTAACTGAAGTCAAAGGTCACGGCATAGGAGCGGGATCCATTCCATTGCCCTTATGCGTCATAACTTGCGTAAATATGGTTCGATTTCAGTGAAATTTAAGTATGTGGTAAGGGACCAAATAAGGACAAACCCTATTGAAAATGGGCGAAATGGGATCAAAGGTCACGACATAGGAGCGGGATCCATTCCGTTGCCTTTATGCGTCATAACTTGCGTAAATATAGTTCCATTTCAGTGAAATTTAAGTATGTGGTAAGGGACCACATAAGGACAAACCCTATTGAAAATGGGCGAAATGGGATCAAAGGTCACGACATAGGAGCGGGATCCATTCCGTTGCCTTTATGCGTCATAACTTGCGTAAATATAGTTCCATTTCAGTGAAATTTAAGTATGTGGTAAGGGACCACATAAGAACGAAGCCTATTGAAAATGGGCGAACTGGGGAAACAACGCGGAGGGAAGTGCAAAGAAACCGTCAAAATTGAATCATTAGTCAATAGAACAAGAACTTTTCAAGTTAGAAGGAATAACTCTTTCTCATGACTGGCTATTTACAAATGATCTCGAATCTAGTGGAAGTGATGATTCATCAAACTACAACACTGATGCTATTGTTACTAACGTCAGAACCGTTGATACAGAGGATGAATTTGACGAGATTACACATCAGAATTTCGGAGAGGAAACCTTAATTGAGTCGTGTGATATATCTGGTGTTGCCTTTGCTCCTGGAGGAGGCCAAAAGCCTTTATCTCTCCTTTTAGATACGCATGCTGAAGAACTTGCTCTTCCAACTATATATGGTGGTAACTGTAGAAAACCTACTGTTAGTCTCCCGTATATGGACATATCCAATTCAGAAATTCGTCGCTACGATCGTCGATCAGCTCGAACTGATCACCTCCTATACGCCTACAAGAAAAACGAAATTTCTAAAATTTCTGGTTGTATTGGAATTGCTCTAAAGAAAAAAAAACAAAGCCTACGGGAAACTAAGGTAAAACATTTATTAGATAAAACTGAGGTTAATACTCAAACTCAGGCAGATGAAGGATACAAGTTTCTAAGAAACATTAGAAGTGCGCCAGCTCACTGGGTAGCGGAAAAGAAAAAGGTTTGTGCCATGATACGACAGTTTGGTTTACCAACATTGGTTTTGACGTTATCTGCAGCAGAAAGCAAGTGGCCTGAGCTTTTAAGAATCTTACGAATCAATGTGGACCACACAGTAATTACATCTGAGAAAGCACAAAATATGTCATTTAATGAAAAAGCACGATTAATAAAATCAGACGCAGTTACATGCACATTATATTCCTGGCAAACTTTCAAGGAACTTATGAAAACATGGAAATCCAAAAGGAGCCCTTTTGGTGATAGAAAAGTTGAGCACCACTATTTTCGCATTGAATTTCAACATAGGGGTTCACCTCACGTCCATATGCTCTTGTGGTTAGAAAATGCTCCCAATTTTGATTCACGTGATGCAGATTCAATTCAGAGGACTGAATCATTTATAAATGAAATAATTACTTGCTCATCATATGCGTCTAACGAAAAGATCAAAGAGCTATTGCCACTTCAGAAGCACAAGCACAGTCACACCTACAAAAAACAAACGAGCACTGAAACTGTTTGTCGTTTTGGAATTCCTTTCTATCCAATGGACAGAACCAGAATACTGCTTCCTCTGAGTAGTAATGAACAAGTTCCAAGTATGAAAAGTAAACTTAGTGATATAAAAGTTGCGCTGAACCAAATTTCTCAGGAGAACATGACGTTCGAGCAGTTCTTTCAGCAACTAGGGCTATCAAAAGATACATACATTTTGATAATAAGGTCATCACTTGATAAACCTAAAGTGTTCATACAGAGAAATCTAAGTGAAATATTCATCAATAACTACAACTATAAGATCCTTAGTCTTCATCGTGGAAATATGGACATCCAGTTTGTACTCGATGCCTTTGCTTGTGCCACATATATTTTTTTTTTTTTTTTTTTTTTTTTTTGATTGGAGGTTTAACGACCACCGTGAGCAACTCAATGGGCTATAAGCAGTCGCCCGTCCCTAATTTAGGGTCACTGGTTCCAGGGAAGGGAGAGAGCCAGTGCCGTAAGACAAACACAACATCCATGCCTCACCGGGATTCGAACCCGGACCCCTTCGGACGAATGATCAGAGGACAACGCCTTAGACCACTGCGCCACCGGGGCGGCCCACATATATAGTTGACTACATCAACAAATCCAACCGAGGAATGTCTAAGCTTTTGAGTGTGGCTTTGGCTGAGGTTCGAGCAGGTAATGCAAGTATTCGCCAGCAACTCTGGGCAGTAGCAAATCAATTCATAAATGCTTCAGAGATCAGCGCTCAGGAAGCTGCATGGAATTTGTTGCGTTTACGTATGTCTGAAGCAAGAGAAGCAGAAATATTTATTCCAACATGCTTGCCGGAAGAGCGAATAAGGATCGTTAAAAGTGAGCAAAAACTGCTGGAGATGGATCCAGAGTCAACTGATGTCTGTGTTTCAGGGCTTATTGAGCACTATGTGCAAAGACCAGGTAGTCTTGAAGAAGTTTGTTTAGCCAAATTTGCTGCATATTACAATTTCTTTAAAACTAAACGACACGTTGTTTACAATGCACCACATGAAGACGAAACTCAACCAATAGAAGGAAACAATGGAGAATGTGAGGATGTTCAAACCATTTTGCAGTTGAAAGATAAATCAGGTTTCCTAAAACTGCGCAAAAAAGCAAAAATCATCAGATATAGAAAGTATAGGCTTTCGCAAGATCCTGATAATTTTTTAGAGAGCTCTTAATGTTGTATTACCAATGGCGTAACGAGGTTTCGGAACTCATCGACATAAATGTGAAAGAAATATTTGACTAAAATCAAAACATTATATTGGAGAATAGGAAAGGGTTTGTTGCTACCGCAAATGAACAAAATGACACTGAAATTGAAGATGCTATAGCATTAAGAGAAAACTTTATTGTCGAAAATGAGAGAGAGAGCGCGCAGAAGAACAATATTCATGCGATGATGAATTTTCTGCTTATGGTTTTGATTCACATGATTTCCAAGGAGACATTATGACAGAGCTAGGTGAAATTCCAGCACAAACTATTGCAGAAAGTTTCTGTGTGCCGCACCAAGTATCTGAAACAGAATATCTTGGGATGATACGAAGACTGAACACTCGACAGCGTGATTATTTAATGCATGTAATGCATCTTATGAAGTCTAAAGATCAAGATATGTACCATTTCATCAGCGGAAGTGCTGGCACAGGAAAAGCCATGCTTATTAAAGCTTTGTATCAAAGTCTCCTGAGGTATTGTAATAAGGAACGTGGAACAGATCCGAGTGAGATGAAAGTAGTACTATGTGCACCCACTGGAAAAGCAGCACATAACATTGATGGTGTCACTGTGCATTCGGCTTTTGCTCTCCCTGTAAACCAAATGGGGCACAAAATGACAGATCTGTCAGCTGATATTTCAAATACTTTGGCTATGCTGTTTTCTCGTGTTAAAGCAGTAATAATAGACGAAGTATCTATGGTTGGTGCACAAATGCTTAATAATGTAAATCTTCGCCTTCAGGACATTTTTAGGTCCAAGAAGAACTTCGGGGGAGTGACAATTTTTGTATTTGGAGATTTTCGACAACTGCCACCAGTTGACGATGCATTTGTTTTCCAGCCAAGTAGATCTGATATTATTGGTCAGTTAACAGGTCCACCGTCTGCGCTGTGGGAAATATTCAAGCTATTTGAACTCACAGATGTAATGAGACAAAAAGAAGATTTAAAGTCTTCAAATGCGCTGTGCAATTTATCAGATGGAGTCATGTCTAAAGCTGATATAGCTCTGTTTTCTTCCCACACTTTCAGTGAAATTTCTCTTTCTGATGAAACCAAACGATTCATAAGACTATTTGTTACAAATATTGAGAAAGATCATTATAATGAAATGATACTGAGAAATATGAATACTGAAGGCACCGTTGCAGTGGCATTTGACTCAACTTTGGAGACTGGTTCCGAGTCTGTCAAGAAAAAAATGCTGGAATCAATAGCAGCAAAAAAATCACAGAAACGTACGGCTTACCGCATTCAGTTTATTTGAAAATTGGAGCCAGATACATGATGACAAATAATATTGATATAGCTGATGGTCTTGTCAAAGGTTCAACCGGCACATTGAAAAAATTTCCATACGGAACAAACAGTAATAACAATAGCCATATCCCTCTTCGTGTGTGGCTTGAATTTGACAGTGCTCGTGTTGGTTTAAATGCTTGCTCTAAATTTGATATTTACATCCGTGCAAAACACATCCCTTCAACTTGGACTCCAGTTGAACTAATTAAAGGAGGAATATACACCCGCCAGTCAAGCAGTATTCAAGTAGTTAGAAGACAGTTCCCACTTGTAGCAGCTGAAGGCATAACGGTACACAAAAGTCAGGGAGCAACGTATGACAATGTGGTTGTAAAACTGAGAAAGGGGATGACAAGAGAGTAACTGTATGTTGCTTGCTCAAGAACTACAAGTGGATCTGGCCTATATTTAGTTGGGTCATTTGAAGCTCTACAGGCTCCAAGGAAGTTGGATGCAGTAGCTTTTGAGATGAAAAGATTAAGAGAATATCCTTTGGTGCCAATATTTCAGTTTTTACATGAGCCTAAGAAAGAAATTCAAATATTATTTCAAAATATCCAGAGCCTCTTAAAGCATTTACCATATGTAGCATGTGACTAATGTTTCACGCAGTCTGATATTTTGCTTTTTTCTGAAACCTGGACATTATCAAGCGACGATATTGTGATACAAGAGTTTGAAGAAATAGCCAAAATAAATTGTTCCACGAAGAGGAAAGCATTTGGCGTAGCAGCATATATAAAAGCATCATTGTTACACATCGTGAAAGACATCAGGAAATTCAGTGATTTTCAGTTATATTCAGGACACTCAGAAGCAGTACAATTTTGTGTAAATGACATTACATTTACAGTCCTTTACTTTTCTCCTAAATGCATAATCGCTGGAATCATCAACGTTTTAGAGCAAATCGTCAAGGTACAGGGGAGGCAAATCATTGTTGGTGAATTTAATGTTGAACTTCTTGCATCAAAAACACTGTTGTTATTTTCACAGGAAATGGTTTTACAAAATTACTGACAAGTGATATATATACTACAGATAGCAACACACAAATAGACAGATTTTTCACAAATTTTATGTGTACAGGCGGTGTATATGAAAGCTTAGTCAGTTATCATAAGCCCTTATGGAGTAGAGTATGTTTTTGCAGTTCTGTATGGATTTATGAACACAACATTCCAGAGAAATTAAATCGAGAGAAGTGATACTGAAACATGTTGAAGAAATAGACAAAAAATCTTCAAAACGCTAACATTCTTGCCCACTCCTAATTTATACAATTTATGACTGAAATGTGTCTTAAGGCTAGCTGAGTTCACCTTACTTGAAAATACCACAGTGGTAAGTGAAAATCACTTAGGACGTGACACTGTGCTCACCATGTTTAAAGTTTATTATTTACCTTATGCTTACTGTTGATATTATGCTCTTTAACTCTAGAATGTCCAGCAGTTTGCGAGCTTAAAAAGTTAATGCTTTTTTCTTGAGGCGTTTACTTATTTTTATGTATAATTTCTTTTTGCTTTGCAATTAATGTTATATATGTTTTATACATGCTGGACACTTGGTAATTTCTATATTATTTTAGTGTTACAAAATGACTTACCTTGTTTGTGTTATAAAGTACATACTCTCTGTGAAAAAGCACTCTCTTTGAGTTTTTGGAAAGAATGATGATATTGAAATATAGAAATTCAATTTGAAATTTTACATGTAAAATATTGAAATGCATGCGATGAAATTAAATACAACTTCAAACAATTTCTATGTGCACTATGGATTCATATTGCTTGTAAACAAATAAAGCAAAATTTTTGAATGAACAGATATAGAAAATTTCATATTCATACATCATAAAAATATCCTTTGTCATATGTTTTTTACGCTTTTCAACTCTATGTTGAAAAATTGTATATGCTCTGGATTTATTCGTCTGTCCCTTCGTCCATCAACCTTTAAGATAACGAGTAAAAAATGATTCAATTTCGACGAAATTGCAGTGTTTTGTTGGAGTTTATGGAACAAACAATATTGTAAATGGTCGAAATGAAAGTCAAATGGTAGAACATAGGAGCGAGAATCATTCTTCCGTCCTTCGTGATAACTTGGGTCAAAATATTTACGTTGCGCAGAATATTTTGTGTTTCCGGAGTCACAGCTGATCAATCCTGTGGAAAATCGTCAAAATCCAGTTAGCACCACGACATAGGAACAGCTGGATACATTCTACTGCCCTTCTGCGTGATGACTTGCATAAAAATGCTTCGACTGCGACGAAATACACGTTGTTCCGTAACGACTTTGGAAGCAGTTCCGCAAAAAATGTTTTTTTGTCAGCAATTGCGGGCAGTGTTCACGCGTGAGATTCATTAGCCTTTATTTTCTCACGATAACTAAAAATTGCCCGATTTAGATGGGTTTTTATAAAACGGCTTACGTGTGGCAGCCCTTGATGATAGAAATATAGGTAACACGGGCACAAAGAGATTTAATTTTGATATATGTGAACCTCAAACGTTATTCCATAGTTTAGTTCCCTGAAAACCAAGGCATTTCCCCATGATTTCTGGTATGTTGGAAAGCGTATCATAATCAATGCATTCCATGATTTTACTAACTTCTTCTTGATAAAACACACCTTTTAACAAACATTGTAGGGAGAAGATTTTTGCAATGTTTTTCAGGTCTAAGGAGCTTTGAAATTTTCCGTGCCGAATTTTGCTTTCCAAAAATTTCAATGAAATGATATTTGGATGATGAAGGGGTGAAGTTTATTTAGGTTTAGCGGGATTAAGCCTTCCTGAGCTGCAGCTACCATAGTAGTAGTGATGACATTTTTTTCTCCAACAAATAGTGGTCGAATTTTTTCTCTTATTCTCGACAAAGGTTTGATATACTGTTTAACCTCTTCATTATTATTTGTACTACGCTTGCCGTCGAATTTCTCTGCTTGAAAAATACATAGATAGCCATCTGAAGCATGGAAATTCATGAATTTTCGTGTGATATGGAAGGTTTCAAGGATGACTGCCTTTTGGATTGGGTAGACCAGTCTCTTTGGCAATCCCAAATTTTCGAAATTTATCAAAACGTTTTCTTCCTGTTTTCCAGTTGTTGATAATCTTAGAAGCATTGAAAATTTTCATATTTTCGACTATTGGAATGTATGACAGATTTATAATATAACACTCCACAACACTCATTTTGGCTCCTTGAAAGTTAAACGTATTATTGGATATGTTTGCGACGCTCATTCCGAAAATGCCATCAGTTTGGCCCTATCAGCTCTAAAATAGGAGATAGGGCATTCCCACCCTATATTCTGATTCTACCGGTCATCCGTCAAAATTCGGGATCTGCTTTTTTAAATGATTTTGACAAATATTCATGATATTAATATTATATACTATTTAAACAAGCATATAGTACAAAATATTGGATATATTTGGAAATATTTGAGGCGCAGAGTCCACAAATGGCATCCGTTTTGCCCTATCAGCTGTAGTTTTGGAGGGACGTTATATGCTCATTCCACCGGTCATCCGTCAAATTTCGGGATACTGCATCGCATTTCAACGCAAGAGCAAAAAATGATCAGTCATTTAACATATGAGAAACATCTTTATGCGACTACTTTTGACATTATCTTGACAAATATTGATATTAGATAACATACTATTGAAGCAAGCACATATTACTAAATCTGTATATTTCAACAGAAGGTCATTTAAGCTGATCAGTCATTCAACATATGAGAAACGTCTTTTATAGGACTTTCTAGAGTGAGATCTGCGAGGACAATCCCGATGGATGTTCCAGCAGTATACTGCCATCATGTTGCTTTCCCACCTAACCTGATATCTGTCTTGCATAGTTTTTAAGACCTGGTGAAATTTTTCATCTTGCTCTTCGCAAGGTTTTCTGGAAAGCGATCTAGGTGGCTGTGTAGGTAATGGATCTTGATGCTCATATAACAACTGAGCTTATTAAAATTGGAGAGAATGTCCTGAACTAATTCAGAGCAGTTGGCTGCCTTATGTTTGCCAAGAACGTTTTGGACAATTGGAACAAACGAAGTTCAGGCACAAATTTCAATGTTGTATATTGAATCTATGAAATAAAGATCGTTCATAAGCTGCTTTATCTGGGGACCATCGAAAATCCCTGCTTTTTATTTTTCCGTGCTCAGAGAAGGGAATGACGGTGATAAATACCCAAAGCACAATCCTTCTGTGTTCACCGCCTTTACAAATTGTTTCATTAAGCCTAGCTTGATATGTAAAAGTGGCAGGAAGATTTTGTGTCTACTTACCAAAGATTTTGTAATGACATTTTGTTCTCTTACTACCATATCTTTGCTGAGAGGCCACACTTTTCTTATCTAACGGTCATGATTGGCTTTGCTGTCCCAAAGACATATGAAGCAAGGATCTTTTGTGTAGCCATTTTGCTGAATCTATGAAATAAAGATCGTTCATCTATGAAATAAAGATCGTTCATAAGCTGCTTTATCTGGGGACCATCGAAAATCCCTGCTTTTTATTTTTCCGTGCTCAGAGAAGGGAATGACGGTGATAAATACCCAAAGCACAATCCTTCTGTGTTCACCGCCTTTACAAATTGTTTCATTAAGCCTAGCTTGATATGTAAAAGTGGCAGGAAGATTTTGTGTCTACTTACCAAAGATTTTGTAATGACATTTTGTTCTCTTACTACCATATCTTTGCTGAGAGGCCACACTTTTCTTATCTAACGGTCATGATTGGCTTTGCTGTCCCAAAGACATATGAAGCAAGGATCTTTTGTGTAGCCATTTTGCTGACCAAAGAGAAAGTTTACACAAATCATCCATTGATGTTCTTGATATTTCAGGTTTTCCAAGACTAGAAATATTGTCTCGTACGTCTCTGTCATGCTGGCTGGGTGACTAATTGGGATTGAGCCATATCTGTTGCCGTTGTGTAAAAGAAAATATTTTAAACTCCGCTTGGAGCTATCAATCAAAAGGCGCCATTCATTTGCCATGTATGACAATAGACTCATTTTCCTGAGAAGGCCACTAACATAATTTCTGGACACTAGCTTGTTGTTCTTAGAGAAAACAGGCAGCAAATCATTTTCTCTGCTACGGTAAAACGTAATGTTGATTCAAGGTTGAAGTAAATTATTTTCATTCAACCTGGCGGGAGGCAATTCCGAAGACTCCTTTGAGAGGTTCAGATATGGGCGGCGGAACCTAATATTTTCAGGGGGGTCCAACTGCTCCGAGAGCGAAAACAATTTTAACAAGAAAGATGACACCGAATTTTCGGGTGTAATAAGCACGTCTTTTCAATCCGTTCTCACGCAAATTAAATTTATCAAAGCTATTCAAAGGCAATGGAACCGGTATGGTAAACAATAGTATCTGACGGAAGAAACAATTTTCAAACGGGTCTTTGATCCCTCAGATATTGGTGTAAACGGAATCTTGAACTTACGAAGTCTTAGAAACAGTTTTATCGACAAAAATAAGATGTGGCTTTACGTACCCTGGTGGGAAAACCATGCATTATTTTAGGAAGAAAGTATTCTCAAAAGGTTTATCCATATGAGCGGTATCGGTTGAAGAAAAAAATTTAGTTGAGTTTTCAGGAGCCAAGATTTTGCTACAAATACATCAGAAGTAGAAATTAACTCTTATGACCCCTGGTGGCCAAACCATTCTTTACAAAACATTACAAATTATGTGAAAAATATTTTCCATCAGGTCTGCCATGCGATACAGGAAGAATTTTTCAAATCGGAGTTTTAGGAGCAGAAAACGCAATTTACCTTTATGCGCCCTAGCGGGAAGTCTTAAATGGTTTACGTGAAAATTCCCCGCACGGGGATAACTGGTTTTCCAGTTATTTGGGGAGCGGCGCCCCCACGGCCCGAGCTGACCTTGGGACTGGTCACCATCTGATGTCACGCCACCGCTTGTTTTTTTATTTTGGTGTTTGCAGGGACAGCTGTTCATCCAGCTGTTGGGGAGTCGCGTCCCCACGTTCCCGAGCTGGTCTTGTGTCTCGCTTTTTCGTTTTTATTTATTTTCTCCACTGGCCAGTTGCCCGTGTTGTATTCTCTACCTAATCGCTACCACGTTATGTACTAACACCCCGGTCTTGTGGTTTTGTTACCCTCCACCACTAACTGTTTTATATTAACCGCTCAGTTCGTAGGTTGCTGAGATTCCGTTTAGGTTCCCTTCCAGGGTTTTGTCTTCCTTGGATTACTTTTTTCCTTTTAGCTGGTTTGGGTGCTAGACCTACCTGCATGTTTGCCGCGTGCGGAGACCCGTGAGGCGGAAATGGGATGTCTGGCGGCTGAGGTCGCAGGAGACCGGATAAGTGCCTCCTGTGTGCCAACACTCCTCTTCGACCCCGGCTTCGCTGTAAACGGGAGGCTAGAGACTAACCCACCTCTAGTCAGAAGTCTTGTACCAAGTTGTGTGCAGGGCTTTAGCGGCTTTTTTGTCGTATAGCACGGCAGGGTGAGCCCGGGGGCTGTGGGATCATGCCAAAGGCGTTGGCATGACGGTACCCGGAGGCCGACGTGTCCGCCGAGTGCGTGTGATCACAGCCAACGGACTATATCTGCAACGTATAAGCTCCAGAACTGTGTCCAGCGTCATTTTCTTGGCTTGCAGACCTCCAGTTCTCCCTTGTAGGGCTCGGTGGTGGGTGGAGTAGTCTGCAGACGAATCCTTCTCCTTTTTTTCCATGGGTAAACCCAAAAACAAACGCTCCAAATTCAAGTCACCTGAGCAAATGATCGTTGACAACGACTCTCCTTCGTCTTCTCAACCTACCAAGTCTCATACCCTTAAACGATCTTTAGACCATGACCTGGACCAAGAATGTGGAACCTCTTCTTCGGCAGCTGTACCAATCGCTCCGAAGCGTCGTCTCCCCTCGATTGCTGTGAATACGCATGCTACACACTTAGTTGTAGAATCCATCGATCCGAATGAGAGACTGTCCACCAGATCTCCATTTTTCATTTCTAAAGCTTTGGACGCTGCGGTTGGCCCCTTGAAGTCTGTGAGGAAGCTTCGCTCTGTGGACCTGCTTGTCCAAACTTGCAGTGTTTCTCAGAGTAACACTTTTCTGCACCTCACTAGTCTTCAAGGCATTCCTGTCAAAGTGACACCTCACCCGTTTCTTAACACCTCTCGGGGTGTTATTTCGGAGTTTGATCTCTGGCCATGCAGTGAAGACGAATTGGTGACTGAACTTGCAGATCAAGGTGTTATTGCTGCTCGTCGTATGATGTTCCGGCGCGATGGTTCCTTGATTAAGTCTAAAAATGTAATCTTGACTTTTAACTCCCCGAAAGTTCCGACCGAAATCAAGGCTGGCTACTTGGTCTGTGGAGTTCGCCCGTACATTCCCAGTCCTCTGCGCTGTTTCAGGTGCCAGAGGTACGGGCATTCCCAACGTTTCTGTAAGAGTTCCGCTCGTTGCGCAAATTGTGGCTCCAGTGAACATGACGGGGATGGTTGCACTTCTGCGGCCTGCTGTGTTAACTGCGGTGAGGCCCATGCAGCTTACTCCCGCAACTGTATGAAATGGAAGGACGAGATGGCGATCCAGCGCCTCAAGACCCTGGAGGGCCTCTTGTACCCTGCTGCTAAGGCCAAGTTGGGTATACCCACCAACCGACAGCGTACTTTTGCCGCAGTGGTTCAGTCTCTGCCGCAACCCGTGCAGCCCTTTGGTCCGCGCCCTGTAGCTCTCGCCGCACTTGCCAAGCGATCTACAGTTGAACAAGCGACACAGGTGGATTTCACCGAGCTCCAGCTTATTCGACCAGCTGAGTCTGCGCCTTCTCTTTTGAAGACGACCAACTCTTCCGGTTCCCAGCAGACAGCCTGTACGTGCGGAAGACCCGGCCCTCAATCCGCAAAGGTGTGCCGTGTCCATCCAACTGTCGCGGTCCACCTGACCAACATTGCAACTGTCTCGGACTCAGCGAGGTCCCCACCCTCACCCAACATTATAGAGGAACATCGGGGGAGGAGAGTGACAGTTCGTCCCCAGCCTCAACCAACATTGCAGAGGACCATGAGGGGGAGGATAGTGATTCGTCCTCGCCCTCGGCCAGCATTATATTGGAGTGTGTGGGGGAGGAGAGTGACTCATCCTATGTGTAGTTGTGTTCGATTTCGTAATGTGTTTTATCATTCTCATTCCTCAGTTTTACTTAATCGGCTTGTTTCTCACCATTGTACCATGTTTTTCATACTGTTTGTTTCATTGTCTTTTTTGGCCCTTCCTTTGTACTCATGGTTCGGTTTTACTTTGTCAGCCAGATTTTGCGATTTATGCCCCGTTTTTTAATTTTGTCTGTTTGTCTTGTATCTGGCGCTCTTTGGCCAACCATGGCCCTTGCGCCAATAAAATCTAATAACCAACCAACCAACCTACGTGAAAATTTTGAATTTATTGGAAAAACATTTCCCATCGGAAACATTATCCAACAACGAAGGAATGTTTCAAATTGGACTTTTAGAAGTAGAGATATTGACAAAAAAAGGATATAAATTTACGCCCCCTGGCGTAGAAACCATGCATTATTTCAAGAAGAAAGTGTTCCTAAAATGTTTGTCGACATGAGTAGCATCGGTCAACAAAAGACGTTTTTTCAATCGAGATTTTAGAAGCTCATATTTTGCTGCAAATACATCAGAAGTGGAAATTAAGACTTACGCCACCTGGTGGCCATAGCATTTTTTTACAAAAATTAGAAATTATGTGCAAAGAATTTCCCATCAGGAGCTGTATCCGGTGCAGAAGGAATTTTTCAAATTGCAGGGTTAGAAGCATGAGAAATAGTGGGAAACGCAATTTACCTTTACGCCTCTAGCGGAAAGTCTATGAATTACTTGAAAATTTTGAATTTATAGGAAAAAAACATATCAGACTAGAAACACTATCCAACAAAGAAGGAATTTTTTAAATCGGACTCCTAGAAGTCGAGATATTGACAAAAATAAGATATACATCTACGCCCCCTGGCGCAGAAAACATGCACTATTTTACTAAGAAAATGTTTCTAAAAGGTTTGTCAGCACGAGTAGTAACAGTCTACAAACGACGTATTCTTCAATCGAGATTTAGAAGCTCATAGTTTGCTGCAAATACATCAGAAGCGGAAATTAAGGTTTACGCCCCCTGGTGGCCAAACCATTTCTTTTTTTACAAAAATTAGAAATTATGTGCAAACGATTTCCTATCAGGATACAGGAAGCTGTATCCGGTGCAGAAAGAATTTCTCAAATCAAAGATTTAGAAGCAGAGATATAGAGGAAAACGCAATTTAGCTTTACGTCACCTAGCGGAAAGTCTATGAATTACTTGAAAATTTTGAAATTATATGAAGCACATGTCATACTGGAAACACCATCCAACAAAAAAGGAATTTTTCAAATCGAACCTCTTGAAAGTATATATATTGACAACAATAAGATATACATCTACGCCCCCTGGCGTAGAAACCATAAACTATTTTAAGAAGAATATGTTCCTAAAAGGTTTGTCGACATGAGTAGTATCGCTTTACAAACGACGTTTTTTTTAATCGAGAATTTAGAAGCTCATATTTTGCAGCAAATACATCAGAAGTGGAAATTAAGATTTACGCCCCCTGGTGGCCAAACCATTTTTTTACAAAAATTAGAAATAATGTTCAAACGATTTCCCATCAGGAGCTGTATCCGGTGCAGAAAGAATTTTTCAAATCGGGGATTTAGAAGCAGAGATATAGGGTGAAACGCAATTTAGCTTTACGCCCCTAGCGGAAAGTTTATCAATTACTTCAAAATTTTGAAATTATATGAAAAACATGTCACATAGAAAACACTATCGAACAAAGAAGGAATTTTTCAAATCGGACTCATAGAAGAAGAGAAATCCACAAAAATAAGATATACATCTACGCCCCTTGGCGGAGAAACTGTGGGATATTTTAGGAAGAAAATATTCCGAAAAAGTTTATCGATGTGAGTGGCATCAGTCCACGAGATAATTTTTCAATCGGTATTTTAGAAGCTCAGATTTTATGGCAAATACACCAGAAGCAAAAATTGACACTTACGCCCCCTGCTGGCCAAAGTATTCTTTACCAAAAATTCGAAATTATTTGCAAAAGAACTTCCATTAAGAGATGTATCCCCTGAAAAAAGGAATTTTTCAAATCGGAGTTTTAGGAGAAGAGTTATCTGAAAAAAATGTAATTTACTTTTACGCCCCCTAGCGGAAAATCTATGCGTAATTTGAAAAGGAAACTATATCTAAAACACTCTTCGACATAAATGGAATTGAAAGATAAAAGATTTTTTCAATCGGATGTTTAGAAACAAATATGTGGATTAAAACGTAATTTTGAATTCGACATCATGCGCATTTACGCCGCCTAGCGGCAAAATTGTACATTGTAAAAAAAAAAAAACGCAATGAAGGATCATCATTCGCATATTTCACGCTTTCGAATACAAAAAGAATTTTTCAAACGGACTAATAGTTGCATAGATACCGTGGGTACAGGCGGACGGACGGACATACCGATAACAGAAGCACGATCTTTTTTTACAAAAGACGTGCTAAAAAAGTAAGGAGAGAGAGAAAGAGAAATAATATACTCGTATATATCATCATCAACAACCACTGTCAATCCACTGCTGGATGAAGGTCTCCACAAGTACCTTCCACAACTTTCTGTCTTGAACCTGTCTCTTCCAAGTCACTCCAGCACGCTTTCGTATTTCATCCACCCACCTCTGTCAATCCACTGCTGGATGAAGGTCTCCACAAGTACCTTCCACAACTTTCTGTCTTGAACCTGTCTCTTCCAAGTCACTCCAGCCCGTTTCATATTTCATCCACCCATCTTTCATGCGGTTTTGTTCTGCGTATATTCATGCCCCTTGGTATTATATCTAATATTTCAGTTACTCAAGCACAGCCAGTTGTTTAGCAATATGCCCAGGAAATTGTCATTTGAGCGTCTTCACTTTGATCATGACGTGATTAACATTTTTCCTTTCTCTAATCCATATATATTCCTTTTCCTATCTTTCTTGATTACACCAAGCATGCCCCTTTGCACGTTTTGCTGAGTTGTCTTCATCCTCTGTATGTCTTCTTCAGTTAAGGTTAATGTCTGCGCTTCATAAGTAAGAAATGGAATGATGCATTGATTACACAATTTTTCTTTAAGACATAATACTAAACTGCTCTTGAAAAATATACTGCTTTTTCCAAATGCTCTCCAACTAAGTTTTGTACCCCTATTTACCTGGACGAGTCAAAAGTTCGTTCCATTTTAAGTTCCACATAATGTTGGGTCTCCATTTCTGTACAAAACGCGCTCTACCGTCGACTGCGTACAGTGATGACGTGAACACAAAAAGCTAACGACGTACGTTTGGCATTGAGCCCCATTGCGTTATCAAGTGAGCAGAGGATGGAAGTCGATAAACGCACTGTTTGAGTTCACCTACGCCATTATTGGAAAAACTGGTTAAATGCGGCAGCAGCGAGACAAATTTCTGCATTTGTAGGCGAGAAAATGGTCGACAGCAACACTGCAGGAAAATGATTCCGGCGTTTCAATGCTGCGGACATCAGTCTCGAACACAGATTAAGGTCAGGAAGTCCATCGATCACCAACACAGACACACTGACGGAAGCTGTGACAGCGAACCCAGGTACTAATACATGACAAATGGCAGTTGAGGTAGTGCTTTCCCAATCCATTTTTATTTGTCATTTGCACTAGCTTTTTCTCTTCTCGGTATTATCGAATGGTTCCCATGCATTTGCACCCCAGAAGGCGAAACAAGGTGTTGTACTCTGTCGAAGATTGTTGCCATATCCATAGGACGATATAGGTTTTGGCGTTGTATCGCCACAGGCAATGAAAAGTATATTAACCTACGTTATTGAACCAGTGGCTAAGGACACATCACGAAGCAAAGCCAGTGGCAGAAAGAGGGAACCTCGAGTGGAAGTCGTGCTGTACATTTGGTGGAATTGTGAGGGTCCTGAACAGTGGGAACTTGTACACGATATTCTGGCTCCGGACGGAATCTCTATGCGAAACAACCGCCGCTACCCAGCACTCATCAACAGAAAGCGGTCGTGGATAATACCCCGAAGGCATACCTACAGAATGATCCGCCTGAAACTATAGGAATTGGAAGGGATTGGAATATTACCCCATCGTCCGTACAGCTCGGACTTGGGCCCCATCCGAATGACACCTGTTTCGATCCGTGGACTATTTCCTACGAGGACGGCACTTCGCTTCATTGGTGTGTGTGAAATCTCGCATCAGATAGTTTCTGTCTTCGAAACCTGCCGAGTGGTACCGCCGTGGGAATGTGGCTTGGTGGAACGTTGGCAAAGAAATGTAGGACAACAGCCTGTACTTTGAAGAATCAGGTGAGCATGTATTGCTATTATGCATTATTCAGCTTTTTAGCTGCAAACGGGACGAACTTTTGACTCACCTTCGCATTTCTTCTCTATGCAGACCTTGCTTGATATCTATTGTTCAGGTATCAGTCACATCCAGATTTGCCCCATCAACTTCCTAATCTTCAGTTTTTGTAAAAGCATTCTACATGAATTTGTCAAATCTAAGTTCATTTGTAAACCCCTTCTTTGCTCTTCTCACCAAGTTCCTGCATCATACACTCTAGCTCTGAGGAAGTACTCCCAAAAATGACTATGTCGTCAGCAAAGCCAGGGAGGGTAAATAATCTACATTAATCTCCCCCCCCCCCGCCTTGTCTTCCCAGTTCAATGGTTGAAACACATTCTGCAAAAATAGCATTGAAGAGTTTGGGAGATATGTTGTATACTTGTCTTACTCCCTTTCAAATTTTTATAAGTGTTATGTCCTCAGACAGTTAAACCTTTGTGCTTGCATTTTCATAAATGTTATTAAGGATGGTTATGTATTCATCTTCAGTACCGCAGGATTTCAAAGAAATCAAAACTACTGATGATTTCACAGAAGCAAAAGCCTTTTCGTAATCAGTAAAAGCCAGGATTTCATATTCATTCTTCCTTTCAATTAGTTCTCTCAATACGTATATAAGATTAATAGTGTAACTGCTACTCCTGAATCCAGCTTGTTCTTTTAAGTTAAGTCAAGTCCAATTTTCCTTAAAAAGATGCGAGAGTGCCTTCCTGAAAATGAAGTAAACAACTGATAGGAGGCTAATGGATCTGCCGTTTCTTAGGTCATGAAGGTCCAATTTTTTATGTACCAGGATCAAAGAAGCATTCTTACAGTCATCAGGAATCTTTCCTTCTTTGAGGCATTTAGGGAAAATTTGGGCAAGTGCAGTTTGTTTTTCTATTGGCTTCATGTACTATACCCATATAAATTGCATCCTCTTCTGGAGTTCTTCAGTTCTTCCATGTTCTGTGCTCTTAATGGCATGAGCAACATGAGCCAGGACTGGAGAGACTAATGGCAAAACAACGTGGGGTGATTGTAGGAGCTCGGAGTCATAGAGCGAGTATCACCAAAACTGCCGCATTCGTGAAATGTTCCAGATCAGCTGTTGTTAAAGTGTTTAAAGACTGGACTGTCAGCCACAAAACTGGATCTCTACGTGCAACGGGTGGTCGTCATCGATTAGTAACTGCTCGGGCGGAACGGAGAGTGTCCGTACTGGTAACAAACAACAGAAGGGAAACAGTGCAGCAAATTACAAACCATCTTAATCAAGGATCCCCTAAAATGATCTCTGCACGTACTGTTTGCCGTACACTGCATCGGATGGCATTTGGCAGCCGAAGGCCTGTTCCAACATATTTGCTGCCTGCAGTTAACCAGAGAAAATTTCTGCAGTTAACACAGGAGCACAAGGTTTGGACAGTCGATAATTAAAAACAAATTATGTGGTCCGATGAATCACGTTCTTAGAATTTGTCGGAAACAGCACGAAAGCATGGACCCCAAATGCATTGCTACAACCCTTCAAGCTGGTGGACACAACGTTATGGTTTGGGGAATGTTTTCCTGGCATTCTTTTGGCGATTTAATTCGTGTTGATCAACGTCTGATTGGCACATCATATCTAAACATCGTTGCGGACCAAGTGCATCCTGTCATGTGGATGGTTTATCCCATTGGCGATGGCTACTTTTAACAAGATAATGCGTCCTGCCATAGTGCTCCTGTTGTACAGCATTAGTTTCAGGAACATGCCGATGAGTTTACTTCGCTTAGGTGACCCCACAATCTCCAGATCTCAACCCCATTGATAATTTCTGGGATGAAGTTGAACGAGCCATCAGACAGTTAGATCCACAACCCTGCAATCTCACACTCTTGGTAAGTACAATTCATCAAGCATGGTCTCAGTTTCCACAAACCACC
Source organism: Macrothele yani (assembly GCA_039090855.1). Lineage (NCBI taxonomy): Eukaryota > Metazoa > Arthropoda > Arachnida > Araneae > Macrothelidae > Macrothele > Macrothele yani. The sequence continues at coordinate 140,787,378 of CM077015.1, forward strand.
TATCAATATCTCGTGGATTCCATGCCACGAAGAATATTAAAGGCAAAAGGTGGCCCAACGAAGTACTGAGGGTGAGGTCATAATAAAGTGGCCTCTCATTGTATACTCTTGTAAAATCGACAACAAACTCATTTCGCTGGCTGAAATGTTTCTCCGAGGTAAGCATTTTTGCACAAGCACATGGCCAAAGACCCTACATTCTACTATATGCAACCCTCTCTAAAGGATACAATGTAAAAAATACAGTGGATTCTGCCAAACTGGAGAGAAGGAAATGTAGAAGAATTCTGACGCATTTCCCAGGTGAAAATATTCAGAAACACTTACACTTGAAAAACAATACGGATTATGAAATATGAAAAACAAAGGATCATGGGTGAATGGTGTGTTGAAAATCAGTGAAGTTTCGCGTGTAAGAGAAAACTGACGTAAATTGAAGCATGCCATACATATACAGTAAGTAAAATCCAACATGATCAATCTCTTTATTTTGAGACATGAACTTGCTTTCAGGAGACAAATTCAAATTCAGGGTATAGTAATATGCCTGCATGTGTTCATTAGTATGAGGGAGATTTGCATAAGTTCTACAGAAACTGAAGAAATAACAATTTTTCAAAATTACTGAAACATTTCATTTTGTTTAAAGTTTTGAAAGGGTATTATCGCAGGTACAATAAAAAAAATGATACAGTATTTTAACCTGAACAAATCAACGTTTTAGAAAATGTAACCGTAATTGAACTTTTACATATATCTGTAATTGGTGCGGGAGACTAGCCTCAGATTGCTTGGAATATTTGTAGTGGATATCATCTTCTTTATCGGTACTATGGAGAGACAAATTGCTTTGAGCACAGGAGATTCACTATGCTCTCTGAGTCACAGTAATGCAAGAAGTGTATAACCGACATATCTTCCTTAACCTCGTTAAATATTCATTCATTTAAACAGGTGCACAGCAGAGTTGTAATTCTGAAAGCATAATTTTTTAATTATTAATAAACAAAACTAAAACCAAAAAGCATAATTCTGGAAATATTGATCAAAACTATTATCGTGGTAGTTGAAATTTTAAATTGTTTTCTTAGTTGTCACGCGTTCCTCTTGTGCAGTGAAATTTATTTCGGTTTACCAAGCATTGTGAAAATTGCATGTCATAAATTTCAAAAAATATTCACCCATTCCTTAGATTGTATAAGGTATTCAGTACTTTTTACAGGGAATATGAATTTTTTCGTAATACGCAGAAGTCGCATCTTTTCCCGTTAATGAGGAATATTGTCTTAAGGAAGTATAAGAGCCTATGAAACATGTACATAGTTATGGTAAACTTACTTTGAAATTGTACTTTCAACTTATGTATAACTTTCCACTAATTGCACATTTCAGAATGGGAACTAACATTTTAAAATACTTATATGAAATATACTTTTCGAAATTATTACTAAATATTATCAATGTTATTTCCAAGTTGAAGTTACAAAATTTTTAAAATCAACAGTTGGCCTGATGTTCTGGAAAAAATATAACTTCAATACAACAACCTTAACTTTCAGTCCTTTTGAAGCTACTGCGGAATTAATTATGGGTGTTAAGAGCGTGAGTGTATATTTTATTGAGACCATCATGCTCCTTGCTTGTGCCTGTAACATTGCGAAAAGATCGACAGAGGAGAAAAATATTTTCTTAGTCGCGTTGCTATACTTGGAATCTTTAAATTAACTACAGCATAAATCCGTAGATATTTTAGCAAAAAATCACTTAAAAATATTTCTCTGGTGTGGAAATGCATCGCATGATCTTGGTTCGTAAATACATTTATATGGATCCAGAAATTCATAATCTAGAAGTTCGCAGAAGTGGTTTTACATGAATTTGATTGGGACTCATTGTACAATTAGGTCCACTCATATGTTTAATCAGTTTAATTGAAAATGACATGTAAATCTTTGTTTAAAAATCAACTCTAATTTTTATTGGAAACCCGTTATTCCCAATTATATATATTAACATTGTTCCCATCTATTGTTCACTTATAACTTTGTGTGTTGTTATCGTATTACAACTACCAGAAATCGACGATTGTAATTATGCTTGAAGCGTCAACAAACTCAAAGCTGTGGAATCAACTTTACATTGAAGACAAAGAATATATTTCACGGCCTGTAGCTATGTATCAGTGGTATTAAGCTATGTCTATTTTCAGAAGGGATATGTACCACTTAGAATCCGTACAATATTGACACTACAATGATGATTTCTCAAAATATCTGCATTTCTTCGACAGATAAATATAATTTTGCAATTTACAAGCGTAGCTCGCTCCCAGATATTTTTACATGACTTAAAAGAAATTAAAATGCAAAAATCAAATATCAGAATATTTCTTTTCTAAGACATGTTTGTGTTAGTGCTTCTGTGTTTGAGATTTTGTTGCATAACCATTTTCTTAGCTTTTACTAATAAGTCACTATAACGATGAAATCCTAGATTTTGTGCACGAAAGATTTAAAGTTTGAAGTATGCAGTAATATATCATAAAATGTGAACAATATAAGTACCTAAACGGTGAGATAAGGGCTGTAATCCAAGGTCGTATGTTATTAAAAGCGTTTGTAATCGCTGTGAATCAACCGAGCTCATTGCCCAGAACCGGGTGGTGTTGTTTCAGAGATTAACACACAATATAAGGACAAACCTTTTGACTGACATGTTTAATTATACGATACAAATAGAAACACCTATATAATTCAAAGAGTCATACATTAAGTTTATTGAAAGAACGGAAATGGATGGCTTAGAATTTGACAAAATCAGACCTAATACTCTTTTCAATGTGGACTACAAAATTCTGCCAACAATACTAAATAATAGATTAAATAAAAATCCATTACTCTGTGCACGACACTTTGCTCCTGTTATGAGTTTGAATGAACAACTAACGCTGCAGAACGTAGGAAATATTGCTATTAGTAAGCATTGATGACTCCTCTTCCGAAATCGCCCCACTCCACGTAGCATGCACAAATTAGCACACAGACGGCAAAACGTCATCACTAGAGCGGTAACTGGAAAATACAATGCTGTTTGTATGGTTAACGACGCCTTGATACTTGGAATCTTCCAACGGTATTAGAAACGATTTAGGGTTAGATCTTCCCTGACAACAGCCCCTCAGACGACACATTGCTGCTCCTGACCAGAAGACTGGAAATATCTTCATGCCGGCTAAGACAGCCATTCGAGTGCTAAAATACCATCATGCCGGCTAAGACAACCATTCGAGTGCTAAAATGCCATCGTGCCGGGTAAGACAGCCATTCCAGTTCTAGTTTTGTAACATTTGATTTGAACATATGCCTTTTTGTGCTGCCAGCATTTTGTCGATCGTCTTACCAAGACCTTCCGACTAGGCAATGAGAGCAATTGGCTTCTCCTGAAATGAAAGCTCACGGAAGGTAACCAGATAGATAACTGGAAGTTCATATTTTGGAATATTTATTTCTAAAAGACTGTTGTATTTACTCATGACACTGCTTTGATGTGTTAATTTGGAACATTAAACAGTTCTTCTCACACAGATTATCAATCTAGTTCATTTTTCTGCTAGAGTGCATCTCTTTCGCGATCAAACAGAGCTTTCCCGTCGAAATACAAATATTGGTGTTATAATAATCAGTCAAGAACTGAAGGTTCAAAATTTTAAAGCTCACACTGCAATAATTTTGAAAAACTCCTGGTTACTGGTTCCTGCAAAAGATGTAATCGCCAACACGCAAGCCGCAACGGGCGTTCGAAGGCTGAAAAAGACGTGATGCGATAGGTCCAACCGTCTTGAGAGGATAAATGAACAGATGTTGTAACAGGAAAGCTTTAAAGAAAAGAAATGAGAAATAAGAAGTAGATAATATGCATTGCTAAGGCTGAATGCTAAGTTGGTTAAAACTACGCTGACATCTGTGATCTAAATTTCTTTACTTATAATTTTTAGTTTTGTCATGGGTGGCTATGTGGTTGATTTGTTTAATCAGCTTCTGGTGGTTTTTATTAATTACAAGGCTTTCTGTATGGGTATCATAGTATGACATTTCGCGCCTTGCTGTTTTAACTATGATATTCGCGTACGGTGTGCAGAAGTTATGGACAAATTTCATTATAGTTGCTATAGCTTGGGTATCTTCGGCTTACAAGCAGACGCTCTATCATTGTTTTGCCTTGGATAACTTACGCTTTTGGAGCAGCCTTTTGCAAAGCAAGTGGAATACGGTTAGTCTCAGCTGAAAAGAAAATATGTGTACCAGAAGGGAGCATTACAATTGTCAGAATGCGAGGGAAAGCTTAAGAAGTTCGGGTCCCATAAAGCCCCAATCAGTTTAAAATGGGCATTGCCCTTTGGACCAACGCATCAGTTAATCAGGGGCGAGAACAGTGTTGCGTGAAAACAAATTTTCACACCAGGTTCTAATACCCGTTATGCAACTTAACCCATCGTAAAAGATGGTTCAACATGTATGCCCTTAACCATCCTAAAAGGATACCCTAAATCAATGTCAGAAGGGGATGCGACACGCAAACTCAAATAGCTCGTTGACTACCGAACTGCTCGAGTTCCCTTTTGATCACGGACGACAATGAATGCTCCATACGTTGGTGGTGAGGGAGGTAGGTAACTTCGTTTGTTCTTTTTTTAAGAAACTGCAGTAAAGAAAAACACATTCCGTTTGCCCCCAAACTCGAAATTCTGTACACCCGGTACATTTTAAGAAACAACATTCTGCAGATACCTACTTCTACTGTTGGATTCACCCAGATATTCCAATGTTTTTATTACTGCAGCGGAGCGCTTAGATCTCGGGCGCATTCTATTGATACTTTCTTTAAGAAGATGTCTGCAGCAAGGCAAAAAAAGTGAATAAGTTCATGCAAAGAAGACAGGGGTTCGATTTCAGTACTTCATAGTAACGGGCGAAGTATAAAAATATAAAACCCTACCGTGTCTTACAGTAAAGACTCATAGTCACTGTCGTTGCTCTTTCAATCACTATCAGACACATTTCATGAGCAAAACGAACAAACTGATGGAAACGTAAAAATAATTTCAACTTCCGCGAAAAGCAAACAAAGTACAGTCTTCCTTCTAAGAAGAAAACAAGATCCTACTCCGGTGCCAAACCGACTCTCATAGCTCGTTGATCCATTCTACGTTTTCTCTCCTGAGGAGCGGCAATACGCAAAATTATTTGCGCAAACTTCAGACAAATGATCAATCGTCACGATCGCTAAGTGTGAATCAATATGTAGGGCAAGTTGTGCTTCTGCGTCAGCTTTATCAAGGTTAACCTTTCCTTAAAGTTTAAAATACAATGTTTTATGCATGGATGAAAAAAACTGATCATATAAACTGGCATGTTTTTTTCAATTTTCCATGAGCTTGCAAATCATACATATAGTTCAGCTTTCAGTTCACATTTACACCACTTACAAAATGCTTCAGTGCAGTCCCTATGTATCCGTATCAACCACTGCCTACCTTCGGCATACTCAGCCATTTTTCTCGGAACTCCTGTAAGTAGAATTTGTGGGCCATTACAACAAATAAATTGCCCTTCTTGTCGGCAGAATATTCTGCTCCAAATATATACTGAAAAAGAAACATGCATTGAAAAGAACAAAGTGACAACTCTGTTGTCAATTTGGGTTGCCAACTAATAAATTGTAACGCCACGCTTTAAAATCCGATGCCCTTCTTGCTTTTACTTTAAATGGTAGGAAACGGAAAAGTAAGCCAAAAATGGTTTGATATGGCTACCTTGCGGATTTCATAGGATAAATTAATAGCTCAACGGCTAAACACTACTTTCTTTTGGCAAAACGTACTTAGAAATGGCTAAATCTAGCCATAAAATGGTTCAGTTGGAAACTCTGTTCTTCTTACGGTTCAAAGCTTGAAGAGAAAGCGCCATCTAATTTCTCAAATGTACACACATGGAACAAGACATCAGGAAATGGGTGGAAAGAATGCAAAAGTATATTTACGGTTCTGGGGGCTTAATGCAAGACTATAGCAAAAGATATGTATATATATATATATATATATTATAGCTGCCAGTGCGACATGAAAGCAGAGGGTGCTAAGAATCCCCGGAGGACCGTAATAGGCTGCCATCTGATGATGACGTTGGCTGCTTACAATGGACGCTCCCTATCTTCTGATTCAAGGCTTCTTGAATTGAAAGAGGAACTACTAATGATCAAATAAGACATCGTCGGGCTAAGTGAGGTAAGGAGTACATCTCATTGAACTGAGAAACTGAGAAGTGGACATCACTTCTACTATCGTGGGACAGATACTGGCAGAACTAGTGGTGTTGGATTTATAATAAACAAGAAACTGAAGGACAAAGTTGTAGAAGTTGAAAGTTCTTCTCACAGAGCTGCACGACTCGTTATCCAACTCTCGAAAAGATACCAGGCACAGATTATTCAAACTTATGCACCCACCACAAGTCATCCTATAAAAGAAATTGAAGAATTTTATGAGAAAATTCGTCATCTAAATAACAAAGGCAAGCAGCACTTGAAGATAATTATGTGAGATTTCAATGAAAAAATAGGGCAACGGCAACAGAATGAAACTTCAGTAGGTAAATTCGGTCACGGAAACAGAAACCAGCGTGGAAATACTCTCGTTGAGTTTGCAGAGGCAGAAGGGTTTTTCATCTTGAACTCCTTTTTCAAGAAAAAGCCAAAAAAGAAATGAACATGGAGACATCAAAATGGGACAACAAGTGAAATTGATTGAATTATATAGGTGTGTAACAAAAGAGTCGTCATCGAAGACTGCAGTGTGCTAAACAATTTCGACACAAGTAGTGACCACAGATTGGTGAGATGTAAGATGTGTGACGTACCTGCAAGCAGGACGCACATGACATAAAGGCAGATAGTAGTCAGAACAAACGTCCGCGTAGCTCAATTGGTGGAGTGACTTATTCCGGAATGAGGGGGTCCGGGTTCGAATCCCGGCGTAGACCAAAAATGACGGAGAAATTTACTTCGTTATAATGGCGCCCGAACTATCCGGATGACCCAACCGTTCAAAATCTCGCAATGGTGTGATGTTATTTCCACACCGCGAGATAGGAAAAATCAGAGAATCCCTTCTTCAGCGCTTCGAAAAAAAAATTGACTGGGAGTTCTCAAGTGCACGTTCTACAGTGGATGGCTGCCTGCAACGATTCATGGTCACGGCTGACCCGAGGTCCATGCCCCCGGCCCCCTTTCGGTGGTGGGGGGAGATGTGACGTACCTGCCAGCAGGACGCACATGACATAAAGGCAGATAGTAGTCAGAACAAACGTCCGCGTAGCTCAATTGGTAGAGTGTCTTATTCCAGAATGAGGAGATCCGGGTTCGAATCCCGGCGTAGACCGAAAATGACGGAGAAATTTACTTCGTTATAGATGCACCTCAACACTATACTCGAACGTGGCAAGCTCATAAGACAAACAAAATATATTGACATAACCAACCTTAAAAACACCATAATACCTTCAAGTTGGAACTGAAGAACAGATTCTCTACTTTCGAAGGCCTAACATCGGAAGAAGTGGATACTTCTAAAGTTAACAGAAAAGTAACCAAAGCTCTTATGGAAACGGCAACAAAATTAGCTGAGTCTAAGAACAAGTTGCATATGAACAAATTATCAGGAAAAACCAAAATGTTGATGCAAAAAAGAAGAGAGATGAGGACAACTAAAGAAGATGTGACTTCCAAAGTGGAATATATAGAGCTATGCAAGACAGTACGAAAAAGTATTACTGAAGACGTAAGGAAATTCAACTGTGAACTAGTGAGGAAAGCAATTGAAAGCAACCAAAGCCTAAAGATAGCAAAGGGATATATCAGTAAGGGAAGAAAACAGATTATTGCACTGAGAAAAGAAGATGGTTCTGTAACAAGAAATGCAGGCGAAATGTTGACAAGAGTGAAAGATTTCTACTCCAAATTATATGAAAGGGATGATACATGTACTCCAGACATCATGAAAGGTACCAGTACCAGAGTTCTTCCAGTCCTCCCAGCAGAAGTTGTACAAGCAATCAAGAACATGAAGCGGGGGAAAAGCTCCAGGAGACTATGGAATTGCGGTAGACATCATACAAGAAGCAAGTGGAGAAATTGAAACAGTACTCACCCAAGTTTTCACTTGATGCTTTAAAGAAGGGAAGATTCCTGATGATTGGAACAACGCTACAATGATGCTACCTTAAAAAAGTGAGATTGAGGATCTCAGGAACTACAGTCTATCAGCCTGCTATAAGTGGTTTATAAAATTTTCACTAAAGTTCTTTCACACCGCTTGAAGGTAACACTGGACATGGCTCAACCGAGAGAGCTAGCTGTTTTCAGGAGTGGCTATAGATCATATCCACGTACTGTGAGAACTAATTGAAAGAGCGAGGGAATATGAACTTCCATTGTGCATGGCTTTTATCGATTATGAAAAAGCTTTTGATTCGGTGAAACCATCAGCAGTTACAATGGCTTTGATATCCTGCGGTTTTGAAGATGCATACATTAGCATTATTAATAACATCTACGAAAATGCAAGTGCAAAGGTTCGCATATTTGAGGATACTGCACAAATAAGAATTGGAGAGGGAGTGAGACAAGGTGACACCATATCTACCAAGCTCTTTAATACCACATTGCCAAATGTCTTTCAATCAATGGACTGGGAAAACATAGGGATAAAGGTTAATGGATATTACTTAACTCACCTTCGTTTTGCTGATGACGTAGTCATCTTTGCAACTACGCCTTCAGAGTTGAAGAGTATGATCCTAGAACTTGCTGTCAAGTTCTTGGATTATACTCTTCAACAGACAAAAGTGATGTATAATACTTTTACAAGAAACGAAGAATTATCGATTGATGGAGAAAAACGTGAGACAAGCGATACCTACATTTATCTTGGGCAGCAGATATCAAGTGAGGGTCACATTGATAAAGAAATTAATCGGCGTTTAAAACTTGGATGGAGAGCTTTTGAAAGAAACAGTTCAATATTTAAGACCAGTATGCCATTATGTCTTAAAAGAAAAGTTTTTAATCAATGCATACTGCCAGTGTTTACGTAAGGAGCAGAGACATGGTCTTTAACTAAAAAACACATACAAAGACTGCAGGCAACTCAAGGAAGCATGGAGAGGTGCAGGCTTGGTGTAAACAGGAACGATAAGAAGAGGAACTTGTGGATAAGGAAAATAACAGGAGTGGACGACGCCATGACCTGAGTGAAATCACTGAAATGGCAATGGGCTGGACATCTTGCCAGAAGAACGGACCACTGATGGACAACCAAAATTTTAAACTGGATTCCGAAGGACAGGAAAAAACCCAGAAGGAGATCCCATGGGAGATGGATGGATAAGTTCGAAGGCACGGTGGAGTGACGTTAAGGAGACAGGCTGAAGACAGACAATTGTGGAAGAAACTTTAGGAGACCTTCATCCAGCAGTGGATTGATAATGGTTGATGATAATGATATCTTTCTACATGGATCGGTTGAATAATAATTAGCAATAAGGATTGATATAGAGATATTATTTAATACTTTCAGTAATTTCAATATACGATTTTGTATAGATATAAATATATAATTTTTCTGAAATTATCTGAAACAAATGAGTGATGTTCAACGCTTTTCACCATAAACAGGTGAAAGGCAAAGTTCAGTAATATGTTTGACTGGCGGCTCATGATTTAATCACTCAGGAGATTCGCTTTGCGAATTACTATTTTTTACGCTTTGCAATCGTAGGTTGAAGAAGCGTAGATGTTCCAGCTTTTTCCGTTCGTCTGTCGGGACGATAACTCGCGTACAAATGGTTAGATTTCCATGAAATTTTAGTGTGTAGTAGAGGACGTACCCTCTTGAAAATGGACGAAATGCGGTCAAAGGTCACGGCAACGGTGCGGGTTCCATTCCATTGTTCTGTTGCGTCATAACTTGCGTAAATATGGTTCGATGTCAATGAAATTTTAGTATATTGAGGGGAACGATCTGGGAATGAACCCTATTGAAAATGGGTGAAGTTGGGTCAAAGGTCAGGACATACGAGCGGGATGCATTCCATTGCCTTTATACGTCATAACGTACGTAAATATGGTGCGATTTCGATGAAATTGTAGTATGTGGTAGAGGACCACCCTATTGGAAATGGGGTCAAAGGTCAGGACATAGGATCGGGATTCATTCAATCGCTCTTATCCCATATTATTAAAGGAGCAATTCTTGTATGTATGTAAATTTTATTTTGAAAACGGCTCTAAGGATTTTGATGAAAGTCGTTAACCTACCGTTTTCTGGTACTAAAAATCGATTTAGCGTGATCTCGACTTTAGGGAAATTCGTTTAGTGCGTTAAATAACCTCCCCGAATTACCACGTTTTTAGTGTCATGGCGTCCTATTAATGTTACCCATGCTTAGAAATCTTATGACGTCACAATCTCGCGATTGAAATGCTGGCTCGCGGACACGCCATTTGTCTCATTACGTCACACGTTGTGTATGGATCCTATTAAAGTTTTATGACGTCACACTCTTTCGAGAAAATGGTCGCGATTCCCATCTGCCTTATTACGTCACGCGTTATGTGCGTATGACCGTCCGCACGATAACTCGCGTAATAATCGTTCGATTTCGATGAAATTTTGGTATGTGGAAGGGAAACACCTGGGAAGGAACCCTACTGAAAATGAACGAAATGGGGTCAACGGTCAGGACACAGGAGCGGGATCCATTCCACTGCTCTTATGCGTCATAACTAACGTTAAAAAGGTTCGATTTCGATGAACTTTTTGTATGTGGTAGGGGACCACCTGGGGACAAATTCTATTGAAAATGGGCGAAATGGGGTCAAAGGTCAGAACATAGGAGCGGAATCACTTCCATCGCCATTTTGCTTCATAACGTACGTAAAAATTCTTCGATTTGGATAAAGTATTAGTATGTCGTAGGGGCCTGCCTGGGGACGAATTCTTTTGAAAATGGGCGAAATGTGGTGAAAGGTTAGGACACCTTTTAACCCATTTCCTTATGCATCATAACTTACGTAAAAATGCTTCCATTGTGACAAAACGTGATCATGTTATTTCGGAGGTATACTGAACCAGTTCTGTTGAATATCATCGAAATGGGATCAAAGGTCAGGGCACAGGACTGAGATTTATTCCACATCCATTATCCTCATAACTTGAGTGATAACTTGGGTAATGATTTCCGGTATGTTGGAAAGCGTATCATAATCAATGCATTGCATGATTTTACTAACTTGTTTGTATATTCTGCACTTTAATTAAAAAACTTGAAAAGTCATGTAAAAAAATCATTGTGTTTCTTTGTGACATCATAACAGTGATCTATGAACTATTGTATATTGATAAAAATCTATTTCTTGAAAAGTATTTGGATCAATAGTTTTACCTCAATAACAAAAAAACGAAGTTATATTATCAAACTTGCGTGATATAAACCTTTTTACCGACACTGCACGTTTTCTGTAAACAACATGTTTTGAAATTCCACATTTCCCTATGGATTTTGCTATTACTTTTTGTAATGTTACTAACAAAAATGTGCACTGCAGCAGCAAATCATTATTAACTCAAAACATTGGGTGTGTGCTATAGTTTTAGCCGTTTTTGTAATAGATGCAAATTGCTATTGGAGTAGTTACGTCACAGATGACGTTCGATGCAGAATTTGTGGCCCATAAAGCGTGGAGCATTAGAGCATACAGCAGCACTAAGTTTGTCCGAGTTAGTCATTCATAACGGAAATCATGTACGGTGTAACATGGCATGCGATAAGGAGCACATTAGACATTGTTTACGGTACGAGTTCGAAAAGGTAGTGCTGCAGCTGCGGCTTGCCGTAACATCTGTCAAGAGTATGAGGAAGATGCGTTTATGATAGCGCATGTTGTTGTTGGTTTCAGAAATTTCAGGACGGAAACAGAAGCTGTAAAGATCAACCACGTCCTGGACGTCCATCCATGATTTCTGACCAGGATGAAGAACAAGCGATAACAAATAACCCACAGCCAAACGTTCAGGGATTAGCGGAAACGTTGTCGGTTCACAGAACAACAGTCGAAAGACGGATGCATGCGCTTGGGTTCATCACCAAGTTCAATAACTTGGTTCTGCACCAGCTTTTCACAAAGCAACGGTAGGGGAGAATACGTAACAGTATTTCTTTGCTTTCCCGTCACAGAGAAGAACCGTTTTGAGGACGAAATATAGCCAGTGATGAGAAATGGGTACTGTACCGTAATGTAGAGCGTCGAATGACTGTGTGCCAAGATGCGAAGCCTATTATATCGACCACGAAAAAGGAGTACTGCATTCCAAAAAGTTTTGTTGAGTGTTTGGTGGGATGTCCAGGGAATATTCCATTGGGAGGTATAGGCACCTAACAGAAAGATAAATGCTGACCTCTACTGCCATCGTTTGGACAGATTGCGAAAAAACTGACAGCGAAGCTGCCAACACTTGTCAATCGCAAAGGCGTGATCCATCATCATAATAACGCTAGACCTCATGCTGCTTTGAACACCCGCCAAAGTTACTGGACGTTGTCTGGGAAGTGTTACCTCACCCTGCGTATTCCCCTGACATGGCGCCTACAGACTACCTCCTTTTGATATCATGACAGACAGCCTTTGTTCTCAAAACCTTCGATGATGTGGACGATGTGAAAAACGCATTACATGACATCTCTGATTGTAAAAAACCAGATTTTTCCTTCGGGGAAATCACACAGATGGTAAGTTGGAGGTCACATAGGGTGTGGCAAATATGTGAATTCCTAGGTACGTTATTTGTTGCATTCTCCTCCTACCTTTGCAGCCTACAAGAACGGGTGGAACTTATGCATGCACCAAATAAGAATTAGTCTCGCACTATCCTTACTCACATACCAGACTGTGACATTGAGATGAATGTATAAGCAACACACTGCAAAGTTTTAGAATTATGCGGAACGAAGTTAGTGGCAATAGAGGAAAGAAGCGTGTTTTAAGCCTCTTTGGAAACGGAAAGACAGTCAGTGCTAGGAAGTCAAAGACAAGCTTCTCTGAAACGGCAAATCTTCCTGTCATTGTGGAAACAACTGTATGAAGTGCGTGTGTAATTATTGGCGCACAGACAACAAAAAGGTGGTAGTGTTCTTTATGTAAGAGGAAGCGACTGGTCGGTGTTCGAGGCAAAATATCGCTGAAGACGATTGTATGAGGTAACAAACGAAATACATTGTGCCAAATAACCATGCTGTAGAACAATGCAGTGATGAACAGAAATTCAGCATACACAGCCTGCTTCACCCTGTGATGCATGGACTATAACGGCAGACCTCGGCTTCGTGTACGGCTCCGATTTGTTAAAATCGATAAATTCACCTGCTCTTGGAATGAAAGCTCCAAATTCTTATCTTTGAAAGACAGATAACGTACGGTTGGCCCAATGAATTAAGTTTCCAATAAATACACACCGATAGGTGGATCAAATTGTTGTATCTATAGCATGAATCGATGGATCCCAGGTCTCTAGTATTTAAGACGGGAAGGAGGTGTGGTGGTCTGGCATCTGGTCTGATGGTACGCGTTGGGTATCTTAATACTTCTAGGATAGCATTTGAATACCACGTTGTATCTTAATGACACTACAGTCCAGGTACACCGATATATTTGCTTGATGTTTTTTTTTACGAAAAGTCTAATTCTTGCGTGATAATGGGCTACACCGTACGGCTCGCATCGCTACACAGTGGTTCCAGGAGCACAATGATTACCTCCTTCTTCTAAAATGGAACGCACAGTCCCCATGTGTTATCCTAATTAAACCTGTTCGAGATGATATTGTGATGACTTTCAGAAATAGAGATCATCCCTTACTGGACATCTGGTAATTTACAGACGGCCTTACATCCGCTTTGTTTAGCATTCCTGCAGAACGCAATCATCGAGTAATTGTATCCATGCTGCATAAAAACGAGTCTGTTCTCAAGGCCAAGGGCGTCAGATGTCGCCGTTATGTAAGCACCCATAATCATTTGCTTCTTCAGTTCGTATCATTTAATACCTGTTACTTCTTGAAAATTTTCTTATTACTTTCAGTAATTTCTTCGCAAAATAATGCATACTGATAAACAATATTCTTAATTGTTTTAGATACTTTACAAACTTCAGATTTCATATGTCTTTCACCACCTTCAGATTAAACGGAAAAATTAAGTAAATGGTTTAATACGTAGGATTTTTCCAAAAAAAAAGGATAAGATTTGTAAAAGACACGCTTTAGCTTTGTTGCTGCCGATTAATTCCGACATTTTCACCCTTAAATGAGTAAAACAATAATTATGTATGTTTGTGTCCTAGGGCTGTATGATCTGTAGCCAAAACATTAATTTCATAAGGATATCATTTCAGTTGCATATGTATATATCAATAAAATAAGAGCGGTATGCTTTCTTTTTGACAGTCATCGATACCGCTCACACTTTATCTTGCTTTCTCTGAACAGCACTATTGGATTCTGTGTGTTTCCGTAATAACTAATGCAATTCCTTTTTCTTGAATCACTAATAAAACATGCACAGTATTTACAACTTTTTAGGAACGTCCACTAAAGTAATCCCCGTGTCATTCACATCTAGGAACGCAAATATGGCGTGTAAATGATTTTGAATGCAGCTCACCGCAAGAGTTGCGAGCGTGTGCGAAAAATTTCATCAAAGAACCGTTGTCGTTAGCGCTTGACTGGTAGATGTAAGAACAAGTGAATGAAGGTTGTACTAGGCGTGGCGAACAACTTACAAAACAAGTGGTAAGTGCTTTTCATATGGGTAAGACTGACAGGTCTATGCTTTAGGGCAAAGGTGGCTTCAGAGAATTCAGTGGTAACAGACGAACCGAATTGTTTCAAGTAAACGAACATTTACAACAGCGATATCGAAAGTAGAAATTTAGGATACACAGCCTATCACACATCAGCGCCAGTAAGATATAACTGCAAACGTACGCTTTCGTATATACCTTTCCTCTACTAAAAACCAGTAAATACCCAGCTTTTGACACGGAGCACTAAATCTTTAAAGTGTTGTTCCAATTTGTTTTGTTTTAAACAAAACAATTAGAACAACACGCTCAGAGACATGACTAATAATGCAGCTGCGTACGTCGCAATACGCAAAGGTATCAAACAGTTTTTGGTTGTAATAGCTTGCTTTGGAACTTTAGGGTACTGTGTAAGAGCATTTAAAGTATCTTGTTGCAAACGTTCTTTCAGAGTGAGGACGAAATAACCTACCTCACAGACTTCAAAAAATGACTAATTGTTGGTGGTCGGCTAGTTGGTGCCTCTGTGTCAACAATCGCCAAGGTATTGGGGTTACCGAGAGCTACTGTATCTGGCATCATGACAGCATACCGTATTCGTGGCAAAACCACTTTTGCGAAATACAACAGCGGCTGGCAAACGACACTGACTAACAGAGACAAACGAATATTAAGTAGATTCAAGGTCTGTCTAGAGAGGCACTCCCTTCTGGGATGTTTTTGGTTTACTTTAAAATTTCCCATGCACTTTGTTAAATTATCTTGGAGTATATCATAATACTTATCAATGTCATAATCAGCAATACACCATTTAATTTGATCGACAGATTTTCTGAACAAATCAGGATCAATTTGTTTGGGTAGCTTTGCATGGTTTGAGATATCCCGTATTTTTCTCTTCTCCTTTATGAACAATTTGGGCGATGGCTCTTACTGGTCAGTTAAAATATTATTAAAATTAAAATGAGCAGAAACATTAACACTAATGAAAAAGCATTATTAAAATCACAAAGCGTAGGAAAGATGACCCTGAGGTAGAAATGTAAGACAAGTAGTGCGAGATATAACTGTATTATCTGGTGCAATAAATAAATATATTATCAGGTCAAGAAATAAGTGTATTATCTGGTGCAAGGAATAAATGATTTGTCTCTTATATTTTTCTAAATCCTCCAAATATCTTTTTCATCTGCCACATTCTAAGTACGTAGCAGAAAATTGAAAGCAGTTCCGGTTCTTTTAGAAAATCAGTAGAACTACATCTCCGACAGTTGAATTGTTGCGGCACATGTATGGGACTAAATGCCCATAGCATACAAAAATGTTACGATGGTATGCAGTTTTCAAGGATGGGCTGCAATATTTGGAAAGTGACAGAAAACCACGACTCCCTATTTCAATGCATTCGTCTGAATCCACTGAGAAAGTTCGTGAAAGAATTAAACGTGATCAGTGCGTGACCTCGAGATACTGGAATGCGAGCTGTGGGATATAAGGGAGACAATTCATCACATTTTACGGTAACATTTGAGTAAAACAACGTTCAAAAGTCTTTGTTATGCATACTTTGTCAAACGACAAGAAACATGCACGAATGGAGTACCACACTGAGTAACTTAATGGGCGATAAGCACCATTCGGTGTTCGTCTCGCCCAGGTGTAATGTGTTACTAATGATTCTGAAACGAAGCGTTCGTGTGATCAGATAAAGTCACCATCTTCACCGAAGTGAAAGAACATCAGGTAGCAGAAGTCCAAAATTAAAACGATGCTTCTGTTCTTTACCAGCAAAGGAATTTAAAACTCGAGTTCATTCTTGAAAGTTCAACTGACACTGACAATGCTTACACATCCATTTTAGAACGATTGTCGAACAGGATTGTTCGTGTTCTTGTTTGAGCACAAAACGGGCAGACATTCTTTATTAGCGATAAATCAACAACTGCTCATTTTTTTCAGATTTCTGCCAGAGTGACTAATTTCTATTCCATAAATTAAAACTGCCTTTAAAACGATTTTTTCAAACCATTGAACACAAGAAGAAGTATGACATCACTCCATATCGAATTATGACCTCTACAAGTATCTCCTTCACTCCATATCGAAAGATGACCTCTACAAGTATCTCTTTTCGTGGACTGATCGTACTTTTTGTATTAACGCAAGTTGAATGTACTTTGAATAAAGTATTTCACGTAAATTTCATTTTTTTAAACGTCCCAATTCTTAATTGCCGCACTTTGTAAATACAAAGTATTTAAAAAAATATGAGAAAGCTACTTTTAATTGGAAATTACGTCCTCAGCATTTAAATATTTTTATCTGAAGTTATACACTGCCGGACAATTGCTAAGGACGGATGACAATAGCAACGATAGCAACCATAAATTGGAAGGCAGGAAAATGTGGAAATTAGCATAAGTGCGGGATACAGTAGGACGTGTTGTGCGTATGCAAATTTTGGATTGCCGAACTTGTTCGTGACGTCATAGCGCTGATAAGAGATATAAAGGATTTGACGCGTATTGACCGTTGTTGTTCAAACGCAAAGTTGAAAGGGAAAGAATCAACTGACGAACTTGCAAATTGCAGTATGTTTTCTTGACATCACCTAAATGATTTTACGCGTGCCCGTATTATTGGCAAGATTGAAGAAGGTCGAAAAATAACAGATGTTGCCAGGGAGTTCGACGTCAGCCACAGTGTTGTTTTAAGGCTTTGGAAATCATTTCAAACAAATGGAGAGTGTAGCAAACGTCACGGGGGAGGTCGTGTTTGCAGTACGACAGACACCTGCAGAAGATCGGTACATAGTTCTATCAACAAAACGACAACGGCGCAGCACAGTTAGTGAGATAGCAAATCAGTTTATGGCTGTTACTGGCAGGCAGATCTCCCGAAAAACTGTCGCCAGACGTTTGCATGAAGGAGGACTATACGCCCACTTTCCTGTTGTGTGCATCTCATTGTCCAGACGTCACCGTACCGCCCGTTTGCAATGGTGCCATCAACATCGCAATTGGGTTGATAACTACTGGTCTGCTGTCCTCTTCTCAGACGAGAGTAGATACAGTCTATCGTCTGATTGTCGACGACAACTGATCTGGCGTGATAGTGGAACTGCATATTGTCCAGCAAACATACAGGAAAGGGACCGATATCTGACATGTAGTGTCATGGTATGGGCTGGCATCATGATCAATGGCCGTACGTCCGTCTATGTGCTTCCAACTGGGACTATGACTAGCCAACGATACATTAATGATGTTCTGCTACCTCATGTTCGCATGTTCCGTGGTGCTGTCAGTGATAGATTCATTTTCATGCACGACAACGCAACATGTCATCGAACAGTCGCTGTCCAGGAGTGTCTTGAGAGCGAGGATATTCAACGCCTCGTATGACCAGCACGTTCTCCAGATCTGAATCCCATTGAAAATGTGTGGGATGTTTTGAAGAGGAGTCTTGCTGGTCACTAATGCCCTCCAATAAACAAGGACACCCTCATCCGTGCACTGACAGAGGAATGGGATAAATTACCCCAACAGCTGCTTGATAATTTGTGCAAAGCATGACACGACGTGTGGAATCTTGCATCGCCCTCCAAGGTGGCCATATCCCGTATTAACATCTTACGCCGGAACTCCTGCGGACGGTAATTGCATTTTTTTCACGTTTACGTATTCTGCACAAAATGGCCTGTTTGTCCCTTGAACACGTTCCAAAACCTTTTGGATTTCAGAGCACAATAAATTGTCTTTCTTGAAATGTCCTGGCATTCTGTTATTATTTTATTTCACTTGACATCTGACCACACTTACTTTTTTATGCGCTATATAGCCGTTTATGATCCGTCCTTAGCAATTATCCAGCAGTGTATTATCTGCAGTCAATATTGCAACAAGGAAACTAAGTGATCGTTTTTAACTAAATGACCCCAAAACTTCGAAGGGGCAGCAAATCACGGTTTTACATCTTATAATATGTGGCTCACCATTTCGTTACATTCCCAGCGATTTCAAAAGCTTCCAATATAAGTTATTAAAAAACCTGGGATTTCCATTGTTAAACACTTAGAAATTTATAATAAATCTATTTTTGTGATATATTACTGTTCACTTATTATGCTAAATCCATCACACACAAAATACATTATAGAATATAATCATTATTGGGACTCATTAATAAAAACCGAGAAAACCGTTGTATAATACATACACATGCACAGACAGAAACTTTTTATTTTATTTCGTATTTTAAATTTTTTAATCATTTGACAATATCTGGGGAGGCTACGCTGGAAAATATTAGAATACAATTTATCTGACGCAGAAATGTAGATATTTTGGGGTAACATCATTTTAGTGTGAATATGGAACAGATTAATTGGTATACACTGAATGGCCACTTTATTATGACCAACTGACAGTTTTAAGCAAATGAGCTATGGCTGCACGCTGTTGCCGCCATATGGCGAGGCTAGTATGGAAAGGGAAAGCTTAGTGCTTGCGACAGTAGTAGCAGCGATTTTGGGGTGACGAGATGGGTAAAAAATGCGATTTGACGGACTTTGAACGTGGGATGATTGTAGGAGCTTGGAGCCATGGAGCGAGTGTCACCGAAACCGCCGCATTCGTGAAATGTTCCAGAGCAGCTGTTGTTAAAATGCTTAAAGATTGGACTGTCAGCCAAAAGACTGGGTCTCTACGTGCAACGTGTGCTTGCCATCGACTAGTGACTGCTCGAATGGAACGGAGCGTGTCCAGACTGGCAACAGACGCAGCAAATTTCAGAACATCTTAATCAATGATCTCCTCAAATGATCTCTGCAGCGCACTGTTCGCCGTACACTGCATCGGATGGGATTTGGCAGCCGAAGGCCTGTTCGAACACCTTTGCTGTCTGCAGTTAACAAGAGAAAACGTCTCCCGTTCACACAGGAGCACAAGGTTTGGACAGTCGATAAATTGAAACAAATTATGTGGTCCGATGATCCACGTTTTCAGTTGCACCATGCCGATGGCCGAGTGAGAATTTGGCGGAAACAGCACGAAAATATGGACTCCAAATGCATTACTACAACCCTTCAAGCTGGTGGAGGCAACATTATGGTTTGTGGAATGTTTTCCGGGCATGCTTTGGGCCCTTTAATTCGTGTCCATTAATGTCTGCCTGGCGCATTATATTTAAACATCGTTGCGGACCAAGTGCATCCTGTCGTGTGGATGGTTTGTCCCAATGGTGATGTTTACTTTCAACAAGATAATGCGTCCTGCCGTAGTGCTCGTAATGTACAGGATTGGTTTCAGGAACATGACGGTGAGTTTACTTTGCTAAGGTGGCACCCACAATTTCCAGATCTCAACCCTATAGAAAATTTGTGGGATCAAGTTGAACAAGCGATCAGACAGCTGGTTCCAAAACCTTGCAATCTCACACTCCTGGAAAGTGCTATTCATCAAGCATGGTCTCAGATTTCACAAACCACCTATCAAGATATCGTGGAGTCCATGCCCCGAAGAATCGACCCAGTATTAAAGGCAAAGGTGGCCTGACGAAGAAGGTGGCCTGAGGGGGTATTCTTTATAAAGTGGCCAATCAGTGTTTATAGCTTCTGAACAGAGATATAGTTTAATACATTACACTGAAATTGTTTCTTTTTTGAAATCTGGAACATGTGTCACTCATAGCTACAGGCCGTGAAATTAATTTTCTTTGCCTTCAATCTAAAGATGATTCCAAAGCTTTGAGTTTGTTGAGTCTTTAAGCATAATTAGAATCGTATTTTTCTGCTGGTTGTAATACAATAATATTACAAGAAGTCTTAGGTAAATATTGGCTGCGAGCAATGTTAAAACACAAGTTATTCAACTTAGAATAACGGTTTACAAAAACATTGGAGTTGATTGTTAAAATAAGATTTACCTTTTCGCTTTCAAATAAAGTGATTAAACATCGGAGTGGACCTAATTGTATAATGAGTCAGAATCGCATTCATGTGAAACCACTTCTGCGAACTTCTAGATTAGGCATTTTTGGATTCATATGAGTGCATTCACGAACCAAGATCATGCAATGTCTTTCCACACCAGACAAATGTTTTTATTTTTTCCCCTGATTATTCGACAAAATATGTACGTTTTGCGCTGTAGTTCATTTTAAGATTCCAGTTATAGCAACTCGACTAAGAAATATTTTTCTGCTCAGAACCTTTCGCAATGTAGCACGCATAAGTACGGAGCAGGGTGGTCTCAATAGAATGTACACTCATGCAATTAATATCCATAATTCATTCAGCAATAGCTTCAAAAGGACTGAAAGTTACGGTGGTTACACTGAATTGGTACTTTTTTCTTCAAAACATCAGGTGGACTGTTGATTGTAGGAAACTTTGAAACTTCGGCTCATTGATAATATTGGAATAGGATTATTATTAATCAATTATCGGATTATTAATTAATAATAACCACATTATTTCGTTATTTTGATTAAATAATTTAAAAATTGTGCGATAAAGGAGGTTTTGTTTTCGTTTCTATTTTATAGAAAAACAGAATTGTTGTTATCTACATAATAACTAGGAATAACCTTTCCCTACATTTTTGTTTATTTAAATTATTCAATTAAGAACAAAAGAATAGAACACAACACGTATAGATGGTGATGCACTATGTGGGCAAACGTTATTGGTCACTGTAAGTAAATAAAAAGCAGTATTGCGGGGTAGGTCCTCCATTTTCCCCGATTACAGCAAGCATCCGTCGAGGTAAACTGTCCAGATGTCTGTGGAGTATTGAGAGCCGGATGCTCCTCCCTTATGCCTTGAATGCATCGACAAAGTCTGTGAGGGAAGAAAGTCGTGTTGGTATTGACCAATTTTTTTACATTTGCGGGTCGGCAAAATATTTGGGAAACTTTAGCGGACCGGCGATGACGAAGCAAACATTTGAGGCTATATTCGAGCATTTAATCTCATAATATTCTATGTTATAATTAACACTGCATACCATCTATAATTCATACACCAGATTATTCCATGTCACCTCAACAGCTAATATCATTTAACCTCTTAATTATTTAATGATTAATATGTGCAATCCATAATCAGCATACTACAATATTCTCCTTACTGTTAATATAATTTTTTCATTCATGTTCCGCAATAATTTTCTGAAGCTGTGTTCTAGTGACGTTTCTCGAAGACGCAGTGCAGCAGCAATGCCTATTCGGTTACTGTATCTTTTTTTGATTGCCAAAACGGCTGAAAAATTTTGTCGCATAAATTCGTGGCCGAAAAAGTTAAAATCTGGTAACTTATGAATACCCTGGTAATAATTTCAGAGCTTTGTCGCGGAGACTTGGATATTGTTTCTTCATAGATCCCCAAAACTGTGTCAGATCTTGAATCTGAATATCGATATCAGACTGGCCTCAGAAGAAAGTTCCACAAACCTTCCGTTTTCCTGTGAAGTTAATCTGTAGGAGTTCAAGGTCTTCTGTGAAACGACTTAAAATTCAAAGTTTCCATTCCCAAGAATTATTTCTCCGGTATAGTACCCTATGATATTGATTCACAATAGCATAAACCAAAGTTCGGTTGATGTTAGCAACAATCTATAACTCAGGTAGAAGTGGAAACATTTCAAAGTCCTCCAACAGGCGAAGTTTCCAAAGATTCAGTTTCTATATGAACGCGATCTTATACCTCAGGGTAAAAACATAAGCCACAATCCTCTGAAGAGTAAGATTAAAATAGTTAAGTAGAGAAAACATGACCATCAAGTATGCAAGCTTATACAGGCATTCCTCGTCCTGCAACAGAGTGAGTTTTTCTCTGGAAGGAACTGTTCACCTCTTCCGGCAGTTCGAAAAACACGAGAGTGTCTCCCCTTTCAACAGCCACTTTACTTCACCATAGACGATGGATACTGGAGTTGTTTTTTATTTTTTTTATTGAGCATTTACCGAGCACACTGAGTAACTCAATGGGCGATAAGCACCATTCAGTGTTCGTCTCGAATTTAGGTTAACTGGCTCCAGGGAGGGGAAAGAGCCAGTACCATAAGACAAACACCACGTCCATGCCTCACCGGAATTCGAACCCGGACCAATCGCGGGCGAATGATCCGAAGCCGTCGGTAAGACCTCTGCGCCACCGGGGAGGCAATGCTGGAGTTGTGAGCCCGTACTGTCACACAACGTCGTGAACACATTTGAGTTGAAGGCTCGACGTCGAATATGATTTACAATTTTTACAACGTTGTTCGGGATTGCGTTTAGCTCAATATAAAGCTATTTTGACCTTAACCGCTCCAGGTGGAGAGGGCAGTGAATGTACAATATGTCCAAATGAGCGACAATCTTTATCTTTGCTACTATGCTTGAGTAGTATCCAGACATGCACAGGGTGCCGTCCATACATTCACCAACGCACTTGCCTCAGTACAAAACATGCGCCTCAAAGTAAGAATTCAGAGCGATGAATATCTCCGAACTGGAGGTCCGAGCAGATAAGACAAAGCAGCAGAGAAATTATTCCAATACATCGTTAATTTTTCCACGCCACTGTATGTCTCTGAATACACATGCAAAAGTTACCCTTACTTAAGGCATGGGGTTGGATAAGCACAGCTAAAAATATTTGAGAAAAAATGCATGAAAAGAAGAAAAATTAGCTTGCCACGGAAAATCCACAAAATTCCCTAGAATTTCCTTATTTTAGTCAAAAAATCACTTTTCACTGTCAGACTTTGCAACAGGTCAAACTTCCCTGGTGGTAGTGACTTTTCCCTGTACCTACCTGCACTGGTTGGAAGTATGTATGAGAAGGGACGTAATTAACATTCCTGAAGGACTATTTAAGTGTTAGCCAAATTGTAACGCAAAGAGATTCTTCCATCCTTCACATCAACCGATAGGTGGCAGCACGAGAGCACGTAACACTTGGCGCGAAGCGGGTTCGTGAAATGAGTGTATAACTTAAAAAATAGCGATTCAGGTTGTAAAAGGAATTTCTCCAGATTTCAGTATGGAATGCTAACTTTTTTGTGTCATAAATACTGTATATATCCGCTGAGTTATGTATAAAATGTAGTGAAGGCTGTGCGATTTCAACATAGAGGTTAGTTTGGGTCACACCCTCCCTCATTTCATCCCATGGTGTACGATGGGGCGTTTTTCTTTAAAAAAAGGGTTTGATAGTAAAACTTAAATTTAAATTCCAAAATGTTTCACTGTTTGATGGAATCATGAAGTTCACATAAAATTTCACGAGCTTAACTCAATTTAAACTAAAGTGAAAAATATAAAACAAGAATTCAGCTTCATTTTTTTATTTTTTGATTGGAGGTTTAACGACCACCGTAAGCAACTCAATGGGCTATAAGGAGTCGCCCGTCCCTAATTTAGGGTCCCTGGTTCCAGGGAAGGGAGAGAGCCAGAGCCGTAAGACAAACACAACATCCATGCCTCACCGGGATTCGAACCCTGACCCCTTAGGGACGAATGATCAGAGGCCATCGCTTAGACCACTGCGCCACTGGGCGGCTCACTTTTTTATCGCTTGAGTACCGGGGTAGAGCGATATACACCAGAACCATGTATTCCATGAGAAAATAGAAAGGAAATGCATCGGTTTAATATTATAGAACCTCCAGAGGAAAATTACCGCATCTCAATCTACATTCCTTATATTGATTCTGTCACAAACAAATTTATAGCGGACTACTCAAAAACAAATTATTTCGCAAAGTTTATGTGTTTTGCCAAATAAACCCTTACTGAGGTAGTGCACAATTCAGATTTTTCGCTCTTTGCATTTAATGCAAACTGCTGTTTCATCACCCACCACAGGTTCGAGAAGCATTTGAGAAAGATCTGCCGATTATTCTGCGCCGGGAACCCCTCGTCTAATTACGTAACGCTGCCCATCTCCAGACATTAGTCATTTGAAACACGTCAATTTGTGAAACGCGCCGGCCTATTGAATGTGAATTAAGGCGACTTGCAATTGCCTGGGACCAGACCGTAATCACCACTCAATGGGAAGAGACGGTTTACGTGATAATTTGAACACCTACTTCGGAACTTTTGCGGTACCCACGCTGTATATGACCGGTTTTGCATAAGTTTAACTTTTTTCCTCACTGTGATCTCTTCTGGCTATTTGCTTGCTAAACATATATATAATTTTATTTTTTAACTCAAAATAGTATAACTATATTAAAATCCGAAAATTCTTGGCGTAGAATAAAGATAAAATTTTCCAAGCTTTCGCACATCAACCGGACGGCTTTCTCAAGGAAGGTAGACAGCTAACTGCAAACTGGATAATGGAACGTTTCAACACTTTGAACGCGGTGACTTAACTAGACAATAAATGATTAGGAGCAAACGTGATATTTTAAAGAAACGAGGTCACGTTGGTTGGGCACGCGGTACAATGGTAGATAACTCAGCATTATTTGAAAAATTGATTCCAAATACGTGGCAACTCCAGAGAAACGCTATCACTGCAAGCCTCGCAGCTGGTCAAGATTTCCAAGGTTGGAAAATTTTATCTTTATTGTACGCCAAGAATTCTCGGATTTTAATATAGTTATACTATTTTGAGTGTAATTTGGTGTACAGTTCCTACTTTTTGAATTTATTTTTGAATTTTGTGCTCACTGTTTTCCATTGCATAAAGCTTCAACGCTTAGGGATAACGACTTTTTGATTCCTTCAAGCATTGACCCGACTGATCAGATAACACACACGCACACACACAAGTCTGGGTAATCTTTTACAACGCACTTCGTTCGCTCGCATAAATTGTATGTCTTGAAATGTAAATTGCTCTAAAGGAACAGGCGCACTGTCAAAAATAATGTGTGTTATTAGATATAAAGTTAGCGCATATATTTTGAAACTCTGCTTATTGATCGAAAGAACTGTTTAGGAATGTTGTACTTAGGATTCGAGTTTACAGAGGATACCACTTCCGAACTGCGTCAGATTCCCATTAAAACTAGTTCCCTACTCCTCAAACCTTAGCTTCTAGCAGTCCTACATTAATTTTTTCGTTCTGTCCTTGAAGAGAAAAATATGAACGTACGCATTACATAAAAATCTGAACTCAAAAAAGTTTAAAAGTTTACGACATCTGAAGCTCCTTGCTATTTTTTAATTCAATGACAGATCCACCGGTTCTTAGTTAATTCAGACAAAAAGCAAAGGTCTCATTAAACACGACATATGATGCTATATTACTATTAATTGTCGCGACCTTATAACAAAATTGAGAAATCAACACGAAGATTGTTTCCGAAAAAATTTTGCAACTGGGAATTGTTTTATTTATATATTCGATCACTGCTTTAAGCAGAAAGATTTTTTTCTATTTGGCTCAATGTTCCCTCGACTAGTGTTGACTGCTATAATATATATTTTTGAGGTACTTTTGCAGGTGTGGTATGAGCTGGGGATTTTTGTAAAATGAATTTCAGATATGAAAGCAATTTAAAGACTGTCACGCAAGGACAGTCTTTTAATGGCTTTTTCATGCCACTTGTGAATTATCAACACACTTTTTGATAATTCTACAAGTGGCAAATTGCGAAACTATATTGGCATATTTCTAGTAATAATGCCTTATAACCTAAAATGTATTCTACAAGCTACACTAAGACTTTTATTCTTTGTTTTCTTGGTTTGAAAACAAATAACTAAAGACATTTTGTCTTTTTCTTTTTCTAAAGAAACGTATTTCGGATCATAACTTCTCCTTTTGAGAATAATGAAATTTATTTCCGGTTATCCGTGGTGTTTTATGCTTTCAGTAAAGAAAAAGTTTCAGTTCATAATTCTGATGCCCTGAAAATCTCCAAACTCTTTTGGGTTTCATTAAAATTATGTGGGGTTTCGATTATGAATACGTTTTAGTTATAAAACATGTAAAACTGATTCTAACCATAACTACGATTTATCCGTGTTTGTTTAAACCGTTATGTGAGAGTCCACGCTTGCCTTTAAACAAAAGAGGCACCAAAGCGCACGTGGAGAGGCATGGAATTAAACACAGAAGAAATATATTAAAAAATGTTTTAAAAAATGCCCCACAAGTTCCTGTTCTTACTGTATAACCAAGAAAATTAACTGCAAATATTCTGTTTCTCAAACAAAAAAAAAACAATTTCTGTAAAGGGATGTGGTCCATTGTTCTTACTTTAGTAGTACATGAAAAGGAATTCAGAAGCTAAACGATAATAGTTCAATTGAGTCCATAACTTTGTCTGCAGAACAACAATCTACTAGACTTGGTCCAGAAAAAAATACACACTACAACTACTATTGATTGTAAGACGCACTAAGCTAGCAAAAATTTAGAAATCATTTCCCTATAAAAATTGTGCAATGTAGAGAAGCGCAACTTTCCATACATTCCATTATAGATTAAGCGAACATTGAAAAATGCTAAACTTTTAAATATATAAAATTTGCAAAGTTTTCTTATTTTAAAACCTTTTTAAACAGAATATGACTGTTCTGCTTTTAAAGCTGAGCATTTCTTTTCAATTTCTTTTGCACAACATGATAAAACTGACATGCAGTAAATTTCCCACAACACTTGGTATTAAAAGAATTTTTCCCAAAACTTTTACTTCTGGATTGAAGGAGATCTGATGTTTTCAAGCGAGGCTGTTCTCGTATCAGTTAAGCAGGTGATATCAACCTCTGACGTGCTAATGTTCAGTGGGAAAAGGAATTCTTATAAGAAAGAACCGTGTCTGTTAATATCTGACAACGGACCTCCTGGTGATATTTAAATGACGATTTTACAGAGGCGTTTTTACATGAATGAAATTGATACCAATAATGCGCAGTGTTTAATGAAAGTCTTCATTGCTCTATTTGCTTTAAGTTTTGCACTGCTGTTTGTTGAAGATGTAACAGCAGAAACAAAATATGTGCCACTACGATGTAACTCGTAGGATGAATAGGTCACGTGAGTAGGTGTGAGTATTTGCAGCTGAAGCGCAGATGCTAATTATTTGTGCTAGCTGCGTTCTCGTAGTTGTACCGAAGGTGTTATGAAAGCAGAACGCACACGACTACTTGCCACAATCGTTTCGCGTGAATTTTTGCAGCATGGTAGTATGTCACCGCCCCAGCAGAGGAGAAAAGTGCGTACAGCTGATGAACTTTGAGCAAAGCCGATGTGTTGGACTGTGGGATAGCGGACCTCACTTCTAGAACATCGCCCCTCATGTTTTACGAGCGTCAGTGGGATGAGAAGGGTTTGACTTACCGACATGAGGGATCTGGTGCCTAGTAATGGAAGATCTCACAGTTACACCAACATCTCTTAAATATGAAATTGATGGAAGATCAGCCACGTCCCGAAAGTTGACAAAACACTTAAAGTCCGTATAGCTTCCCCTCCCCCCTCCCCGGTGGAACAGTGGCCTAAGCGATGGTTTCTAATCATTTATCCAAGATGGGTTCGGGTTTGAATCCCTTTGAGGCATGGACGTCGTGTTTGTCATAGGCACGGCTCTCTCAATTCCTTGGAGTCAGTGACCCTAAAATAGGGACAGGCGACTTCTTATAGCCCATTAAGTTGGTCACGGTGGTCGTTTACCCTAAAACAAAGTCTGTATAACATTGAGATTAGTTCTGAAGCTTTGTCTGATGACGTTTGTTTCAGAGAAGCCCCGTCGCTCGCCGTTCGTTGCTTTCACTTCCCTTGTCCTTGAACGTAAATTAGGAACGATAGCAACTGGCCAAGTATGCAGATCGTGTGGTGATGAATTGCAACATATAGTGTTTTGCATCAAGACACGATACCGTCTCTTGATCCATGATGATGAAATATTGACCCTATATCGCGACGCGACACAGAGCTGAACGATTGCTGGATACATGAGTTATGCAGCGTTGTACGGGTCGGACACCGAGCATTCTAAAATCTAGATTGACTTTCTTTTCTGTTCCATTTGCATTCCTGCTGTACAGAAAACATGACAAACCGGCGGAACATATCAGAACTTGTAAAGGCTCAATTGCTGTCAGAAAAAAATTGAGAGATGTCACCTAAATTGAAAGATTCATTCCTTCCTTGTACGAAAGGTTGGCCTTCTTTGAGGCCCATTTTTTTATAAGTTTACTTTCTGTAATAGCAATAGTGCGAATACTTTTAAGGAACAGTTGTGTCTGAAATTGTCTAGTTGATGACATCTTTTCGTCTGCTGTTTAGAAGGAAACGCTTTTTAATAAACAACATTTGGATTCGATAACAACTCAATCTACGCGATAAAGCGGCAAAGTAATGAATCGGAGAAAATGGCATTGATCATCATTTTTGCAGTTGACACATTCAGATAAAAAAAATATTTCCAGATCAAACAAATAATTGGAAAGGTGTGGTATCCATACTCTTACGGGCGGAAGGACTTTGTAAAGAATATGTCATTTAAATTCTCTGGTGCAAAAGTTTCTGGAAGCCATGGTGAAACACCCTGAGAATCGCTTTTAAGTTGTAAAAATGATAACTATCTCACAGTTTATGTTGTTCTTTGCTAATAAATGTTTTAGTATTACTGTAGGAAAAATTCTATGTAAGGTTTCACTAATCAACTCAAAAAAAAATTTATATATATATTTCCTGTTAAATTTTTGTCTCTCTTTCATAAGACCAACTTTCCAGACTTCGGGGCCACTTCAACTTCTGAATCGTATGAATTCCCTAAAATGCAATTACACTTACTTGGCTCACTGATCGTTAAGTTAGATTAGCCGTAGTCAGATGAGAACTCATTTCTGAATTTTTAAATAACAATATTCATAATTAAATATCTCACCGTCCTTCTAGCAGATTTTATTTGACATCAATCCTGTTATTGCCCAATCTGACACCACAGCTTGCAGTGAAGTTCTGACAAATTTAATCTGGTGTCTTTTATCTGTTAAACGTTACGAATACTTAATCCTGTTCTCGTGTTGTGTTACACAATTTACCTAGCATTTCAATCTATAAAATGTTGAGAAGGAGAAAAGAATAGTACATAAATTGGATAAAACCAAAATTATGTGAAAGTCCCTCATCATTTGCAGCCGAATTAGGTATAAGCAAGCCAACTCTACAAGATATAATTTCAAACAAGCCTGAGGTAGATAAATTTGTTTTAAGGGCAATACATGTGCTTGCGCTTCACAAAGAAGTCACCCAGAACTGCTATAAATGAAGAAGTAGAAACGACAATAATAAATTCGATCTTACACCAAATAACTTGAGGAACATTATTATCAAGATCAAACAGAAGTCATCGCTCTTTCCACAATAATTAGTGAGTCACGGAAAAATTCTCATCGGCCGCTACCGGGAATCGAACCCAGGGTCTTTCAGTTACGCGCCTGACATGCTACTACTGCACCACAGCTGCGTCGAATTCTCCACACTCACATGAGATTAACTGGCAAACCACATGACAGGTTGCTTCATGGATCCCCGCACAATGCTGGGCATTCACCAAAGATGGAAAGCAGCAACTGATCAAATAACTTTGAGCGAATAAGTAATGAATTCATTCACTGGATGAGGATTAGATACACCAAACAGAAGTCATCCACAGAAGTCATGGTGGATCAGAAACACCAAACAGAAGTCATCCACAGAAGTCATCGTGGATCAGAAACACCAGAAACAATTTGGTGTAACAAGTTTTGTTCGCCTAAGACATCATTAAAAACACTATTCAATCCATTAAGCAATGAACACAACTTGACATATCACGCCAAAACGCATTTGCACCAGCGTTTTGGAACATCACCTTTCAGAATAGGAAAATAGCATGTTTATGTGATACAAAATAATATTTAAACTAGATAATAAAGACATCTGTCGACAAAATGCGAAATAACCTTTTACATATGCTAACATCTGATTCACAAATTCCGATAAACACTACACTGTTTCATACTTACAGTACAATACGGAGAGCAAATTGAATGCATCTAGCTCCACTGTCCTTAATAATTCATCGGGCATTTCTTTTTCAAAATATCTTCCGAAAGATCAGTGGCATTTTTCCAGTGATCATTGTAGGTTTGCATTCTTCTTTACTTATATCTAATAATTAAACACCACTTTCGAATATTTCTCTGAGCGAAACTTCTGCAAGAGCATGCATCTCTTTTTATCACCTTAAATTCCGTTGCTAGAATCTCTGATGCTTACACGAATCGCATAAGTACACATTTACAACGCACTTGGCTCATCAACACACGAATCACCAAGGTGTAAATATACCAGAATGAGTTGCCGCAAGAACAAAGCGATGCGTAAGTAAATTGTAGCGTTCTGTCTTTTCCGGTTTTCTCTAACTTCCTTTGATAGATTATTGGTTGTTATAAAAATCAGCAAAGGATTTAACTACACGAGGACTATGTGTGATGAACGATATGTAAGTACAGTTTTAAGATGTTATTGCATAGGGTATCCCTGAATGAACCAGAACAGGAAGTTCATTTAATGGTTGAAATATATTTTCACTTTATTATTCTTAAAGATATATTTAAGAATTATGCATTGGATTAATCTGTTGGGTTTTAAATAAAAAAATATAATTACTCTACGAGCCGGCAGGCTTGCTCCAAATCAAATTTAATTTTAGAAGACGTGGATGCTTACTTACTTCAGACGGTTGTCGTTTGATAAAATAGGTTGTCAATAATATTGTTGAGGAGAAATCCTTTTAGGTACGATTTGCTTCCACATACTTTAGATGTGTGTCCACTCTCCCCTGAGTGCGACATTTGGAAGTTCGTCGATTATCGTATTTTGATTTGCAAGAGTTGTAACATTTATACTGCTCCTTTGAAGATACCTCGACACAACATGGCATCGGAGTAAGGGAAGAAATCTCAAGACTGCACATGTTAAACATTAAAGTTCACCACGTCTTGTTCATTTATTACTCATTAATTTTCGGATTGTACTATTCCACACACTGTAAATATTTATGAGCTGGAGGTCTTCACTACAAATACACTACATTGGCAATGGTCACCGGACACCTAAAACAGAAACTCAACTTAGTATTTATTGACAAACATTAGTATGGTGTCTGTCCACTTTTGGCCTTATTGTAGGCACTGAGAGGCTTTCGACAAGGTTTTGAAACACAGCGATAGGTAGCGCTTCCATTTAGTACATAATGCTGCCGCTACTGTTGTTTAGTAGGTAGGGCTTGGTTCCAAACTTCTTATGCGGCGCTCTAATTCATCCCATAGGTGCTCTATGAGATTGAGATCAGTGCTCTGTGATGGCCAGTCCACACACGATACGGAATTATCGTGAACCCACGCCGTAACAGTCTCTGCTTTATGAATCGGTGCATTATCCTGCTGGTACCAATAAGGCTCGGTCCCATAGTATTGCCACAGAGTTGGTAGGGCATAATTGTCAAGAATATCGAGATAGACGTGCTGGTTGACAGGTTTGTCTCCAAGATAACCAATGTGTCGGGACCATACCACGAACCCCGTCCCCCCACACACACACGAATACAGTGCGAGCTCCAAAATTGACCGTAAGAACAGTACACTGCGGTAAATAGCGTTACCCCGGCTGCGCCGTACCCACACACGGCCATCAAACTGATGGATCGTGTATCTGGATTCATCACTCCATAGGACCCGTTTCCATTGATCTACGGTCCACGATAAATGTTCTTTACACCATGCTAAACGACGAGTAACATGCCGATTGGGAATGAATGGCTTATGAGCAGCCGCACGTCCACTGTAACCCATAGAATGAAGTTCTCTGCGAATGGTACGTGTACATACCGAGGTTACAGCATTTTTACTCACCTGCACACTGATGTCTTGTGCAGTACTCCGCCGATTAGCTGTAACGACGTTCCTGAAGCCTCGACATCCTCTATCACTGTTTTTTGTTGGTCTGCCTCAGGCACGCCATGTGTCTTGCACTTATTCAGTATATCCAAAATAGTTGACTTGTCTATGTTTAAACGCCTCTTGGTATCTCTTATGGACAACCAACTAACATAACACCCAAAAATATTTCCTTTCTCAAAGTCAGTTCTCTCCCGCAGCGACATATTCAAGCAACGTCACTGTGCGATATGATTGAGGTCAGCTGCAGACTTGTTTTTATACCGTTTGCAGCTGTGCCGCGCAACTTAAAAACGCAGCGGATCCGTTCGTTTGCTTTTGAAGAGGTGTCTGGTGACTTTTGTCAATATAGTGTATATTCCATTAAAAAAAGTACGCAGGCACTATGTACTGACCTTCAACTGTAGAATTATGCAGCGATTATGTGTTCAAAGCAACAGGCAAAATCGGAGAAGACAAATTAATATCCACTTCTATGTACACCGCACAGAAAAAAATATTTTTTCACAATTTGCGGAATACGATAATCACACATAACCTTCTTTAGAGAAAGCAATATTATGAAGAATATAAATAAAAATAACATCATAATGAGAACCTAGTAAAATTCTTGGGAACAAAATGTAATGCGATTATTCTAAGAGTTAACACTTTACCGATACCAGGAAAACGAAGTTGATATTTTCAGATAACCGAGCATATTCTACTGCGTTAGGTCCAACACGCTGTGCAATACGTCTACACCCAACCATCAGTAGGTGAAATGTAATAAAATGGGTGTAATATATGCCAATCAAATTTATGGGGAACAATTTTAGGATAGAAATATGTACCTTATTTTCCGGCTTCGTGGGCGCTATTTTTTTCATGAAATAAGACTCAAAAATTTATCTTGGGTCACAGAGACCGAAGGTTACGTTTTTTCGTAGGCCTATGCTAACCACAGAGGAAGGTTTTCTATGATAGAATGTTTACTGATTATTAAGAAGATTACCTTCGTCGTGTAACGCCATTGGAAGACTAATGTTCTTTTTTCTTCGAGTCGCTTTTGCTGGGATGCAATTACGATAAACCTACGAGACAGGGACACACATATGGAGTTTTAAATCAAAAGATACGCTCTAAGGTTTTATTGCCAAAACGTATAAATAGTATTAGCTTGCCAGTTCTAACAGCTTTTTCCATAGTTGTAACTGAAAAACAAGTGGTATCTTCGCTTGGCAAATCGCCGGCAAACCACTTTAATAGGAAAAATTACTTTTCGCACTCAACTAAAAGAAGGCATTAATTAGCCGTCGTTAAAATATTACCGTAGTAAGATTTAATCTTTCTCATTGTTTCTCTCTCAGTTCCGGCTTCATTGTTTTCATGATGTCTTCTTCAACTCAAGTGACTCGAGTGCTGGGTTTTGCTGACCTGTCGTGATAAGACCAAAAGCGTTGGTCTGTTCAAACCTGTACTTCTTCATCCTAACACTGATCAATAGCTTCCGAAGATTTGGACTTACAATTTATAGCACAACCCTTATTGTGGCATCTGGAAGCGAAAAGCGGGGATTCGCAGTCAGCTACAAGCTACAGGTAATTGAATATGCCAAACAGCATGGCAACAGGGTTGCAGAAAGGTATTTGACCGCCTCTAACTGAGAAAATGATCCTCTACTGGAGGAAGAAAGAGGACCTTTTGAAGCCTACATCAAGAAATAAACGTAACCTGCATCAGTCTACACCTGAGTGGCCAGAACTGGAGGAAGAGATGAAGAAATAGATAGTTGGAGAGAGAAATTTGATCAAACAGTATAAAAAAATACTGTTATCAATGGACTAAAACGGAGGGCGACAGCACGAGGTCTGGTCTGCATGATTTTCGTGGCACGTCAGACTGTGCTATAGATTTATGAGAAGGCACAGATTGGCCGTAAAAGTGGAAAGAAGTATAACACAAAAATGCCTGAAATTAAGGAGAAAAAAATAATCAAACTTCACAAGTTTATGATCAGTGCAAAAAGAGACTGACTACGAACTGGGTCAGATCGGAAACATGGATGGGGTGCCATTAACTTTCGATGTGCTATAAAATAAGACAATGCATGTTAGAGTGTCCGAAACCGTGAATATAGAGACATCAATAATCATGAGAATATCCATTATACTGCGGCGCAATCGTTTTGTGCTGATGGAACAAATCGGCAGTGCTACTGATTTTCAAGCGGAAAACCTTATCAAAAGACAACATTCCGTGTCTAAGTTTTTTAACGTCAACCCAGAGGGATGGATGGATAAAGACGGAATGAAGCTATAGTTGGATGAAGTCTGATTAAGGGGACCCTGTGGTATCCTAAAAAAGCCATTCCTGCTTGTGTGGGACAGTTTTGTGCCCACAAAACAAACACTGCTAAAGAAAGGTTGCAGATGCTGTTGATGAAATTGGTACTGAACCGTGGTGGTTTAACAAGCCAATTACAGCCACTGGACATACCCAACAACAAGCTTTTGTAAAGAATTCATCAAAGAACAGTGGAATCAGTGGATGCGGGCCACAGACCACGCCCTAAGCATAACAGGTCGTTTAAAAAGGCCAATGGCTCAGATGTTCGAGCGGGTCATAAATTTATGGAATGCTGTGACGACTGAAATTCTTGTGAAATCTTTTAAACCACATGGAACCAGAAATGCTTTAAATGGAACAGAAGGTAAAATTCTTCTGTTTGAAGGTAGTTACAGTTCGGATAGTATTGATGAACCTGATAACGACAATGATGTGGATCACCAGGGAAATTTCTGGATTTTAGGATATGGATGACTAAAATGTTTTCCTCATATCTAAAGGTGAAATTGGTACTGCTTTTAATCGTTCTGAAACTGTTGATACCTTTTTTTTTATTTCGTTTCTCAGAATTTTGCAATTTAAAATGGGGTGCGTCCCATTTTAATTTTCCTGGGGTCAAGGACGTCGGAGGGTCCTTTACCCCAGGAAAAACGGTATGTTACACAAAAAGCAATCCAGAAGAGCATCGGGGCTCTGCTGTGAAATATACCAGAAAAATACAAACCTAAATTGAATCGAACCGCTGTTGCTCACTACGATCCTTCTCAGGAAAAACGATTGCAAAGAAAAAAACCTTGGTTAGAGAAAATGAACACTGGTTTTATACACTATCTACCAACAAGTAATTGGACACCCCTGCAATCGACGATATTTGCGGTCCTGATACCGTTAAATATCGTGTGGGAAGCAACAACGCAACCAGTCGCATGCAAGGTGTCGCGCAGTTCGGAGCTCTCTGATTTCGAGAAAGGTGTAATCGTCGGATATCACAGAAATGGCCTATCCATCGAGTTGAAGTACGCAAAATCGACAGTGGTCTACGTGATTGGCAAGTAAAAGGTGAGAGGTGACTCTCATAATGTGCCCCGACCAGGCAGACACACAAAATTGGGAGTTAGAGACCGACGGGTGCTGGCCAGAGAAATTCGGAAGAACCGCACCAAATCGATGTGTCACATCCGCGAAGAGTTTCAACAAGCGTCCGGGAGTGTTCTTTCGATGAATGCTATCCGTAAGGAAGCCCATCTGCTCGGTTATCATGGACATGCTGCCACCCACAAGCCTTTGATCACCAAGTCCAATAGCGCTGCTCGGCTAACGTGGTGCAAAGAACGTCGACAGTGGACCGTTGAACAGTGGAAACAGGTTCTCTGGATCGACGAGCAAAGGTTCGCCCTCTATAGTTCGGTTGGCAGGGTCTGGGTTAGGCGTCTTCCTCTCAGAACGACTCCTGCCGGAATGTATTGTGCCAACTGTGAAGTTCGGCGACGCTGGAGTTATGCTATGGGGGTGTTTCTCCTGGTATGGCACGGCACCCTTGGTCTCAATTCCTGGTAGACTCAACGCCGAGACCTACTGCGCTATTTTGGATGACCATGCGCTTCCTACGTTTCGGCAGTTTTACGGGGTGGACCCATGTTACTTTCAGGATGACAATGCCACCTGTCATGTTGCGAGGTCCACCATGGTTTGGTATGGTGACAATGCGGTTAATCGAATGGACTGGCCTGCGCAGAGCCCGGACCTTAACCCTATCGAGCACCTCTGGGACGAGTTGGAGCGTAGACTTAATGGGTGCCCCCACCGTCCGAAATCGGTGAAGGAACTGACGTGTATTCTCCAAGCCGAGTGGAAGAAAATACCGCTAGCCGTCGTAAAACACCTGGTTGAGAGTATGCCCCGGAGGGTCGCAGCTGCAATCGCCGCTCGTGGAGGCTCCACCAACTATTGAAGGTGAATAAGCTTCGTTTTCCTTTGCTATCACAGGTGTCCAATTACTTATTGGTAGATAGTGTATATAATCTGGATATGGATATTGAGTATGAAAGAGATACATTTGTTGGATTAGATTCATTGTATGTGATTTGTAAATGGTGTAAGGCTCTCAAGTGGAAGGGAGGGCCTGCTGGCATGTGTTGTGGCAGCAGGAAGGTCATTCGTCCATCATTCCAACCGCCTCCTGAACCAATACGTAGCCTTTTAACCGGTAATTATCCAGAATCTCGCCATTTTCTAAGCACAATCGGAAATTATAACAGTTGTTTTCAAATGACGTCTTTGGGAGCTAAACAAATAACTGAAGGAACTTTTAGTCCCACGTTTAAAGTGCAAGGCCAAGTTTATCACTTGATAGGAAGTTTTTTAGCTCCACCAGAGGAAGAACTGAAATTTCTCCAGATGTATTTGTTGGTGAAGACGACAAGGAAAGAGAAATCAGATGTTAAAATTTTAGTTATGTTAAGCTATGACGATCAATAATTTACAAGGACAGTCCTTAAAAATAGCTGGTATCGACGTAAGTGAAAACTGTTTCTCTCATGGCCAGTTTTACGTAGTCTGCTCAAGAATTAGTTCTCCTAGCAGTTTGGTAATACTAGCGGATGATTCCAGAACAGCCAGCGCAGTGTACAAAGAAGCACTAACATAAGTCAATATATTATTATCTTTCCATTCGCTCTTTGCTATGAAAATGCTTAGTACAAACGACAAAACTCCGCATCTTTTTAGGATGCAGAAATTCATGCTATAAGCATTATGTATTTAAATCCATTTTATTACTGACATGATATAATAGAGTTATAGAACAAACCGATCAGGCGTATTATTAGTATATTGATTTATGGTACGTCATGAAAATAATTGATTATTTTAAAAATATTTTAAAGTGCAGCATTACATATCATCTGAATTGTTGTGAAACGAAAACGGACTCAAATGTGTTAACTCACAAAAAAAAGAAATTTTTCGATACTAACAGAAAAAAGGAGTATTATTCAGGTGAAAAATGCAAAGATACACGAACCTAATACAGTTCATTACATTCATAGAACCTGGGAAAAAAATTATGGATAAATTTTCAAATAAAAGTGCACTAATTTCTTTGTAAAAAAATGATATTTATATTATGTGTTCTAAATCACATGTTTTAAACATATTAATTAGTGCTGAATTGGGAAGCGCTTTCCAAGTTATTCTGTAATGGCAGATGTACCTAAGAAAAAATTCTAATCGGCTGTTTTTGATGTATGTGAATGAGTATAAACAAGGAAAGTTGTGTTGTAGTAAAAAAGCTGTCCGAGGTCGTGCGTCTGTTACTATGTTAATTAAACTTCATAACAGGGCACTGAAATCTAAATTA
Source organism: Macrothele yani (assembly GCA_039090855.1). Lineage (NCBI taxonomy): Eukaryota > Metazoa > Arthropoda > Arachnida > Araneae > Macrothelidae > Macrothele > Macrothele yani. The sequence continues at coordinate 140,825,872 of CM077015.1, forward strand.
TTATTGAAGTTTACATCTAATATGTTTTTAACATTAAAGGGGACTCAATTTTTTTCGGAAGTTATGTACCTTGCTGAGCAGCATTTTTTTTAAAGTTTCTGCAACTCCCTCATTTTCCATGGTTCTTCCGGCTTACACACATAGTTGCCATGTGAGATGAATTGCAGACATATAATTGTTATTTCCCGTATGAGATTTGCGTTAGGTTTCACCTTGTTTTTTAATATGATCTCTCTGTAATTATTCCTAGAGAATTACAATGTGCTGAATTTATCTATTACAGAAATTCGACTCTATGTAACATGTAATAACTTACATTTCAAAATCAATAAATTAAATGGAATAGCTGGGAGGCAGGTTCTTAGCATGTTTACGTAGCATATCAGTAAGAGGAAGTTTCAAGATGGCTTTTTCTACTTTGAGCCATTGCGTGTCCGGATCCTTTAAGAATTTATTCTGATGCTGAACAAAAGTAAAGGAATTAGCGCAACAATAATTTATAATACAGGGGAAATGAAAGCTTGCTCGATTTTGGAATTTATCGTACGTTATATTTTGCAAAATGACTTTCCGGCGTCTGTTAAATAAATTTATGGTACTGTTCAGGAGGCTAAAATTCAAATCATTCGCAGTGCATTTTTTTACAGGAGTTCAACCTAGAGAATTACAATGTGCTGCTATTAGAGAAATTCGACTCCATGTACCAACTTACATTTCAAAATCAATAAATTAAATGGAATAGCTGGGAGGGAGGTTGTTAGCTTGTTTCGTAGCATATCAGTAAGAAGAAGTTTCAAGATGACTTTTTCTACTTTGAGCCAATTGCGTGTCCGGATACTTCAAGAATTTATTCTGATGCTCAAAGAAAGTAAAGGAATCAGCGCAACAATAGATTATAATACAGGAGAAAATAAAAGCTTGCTTGATTTTGGAATTTATTGTACGTTATATTTTGTAAAATGAATTTCCGGCATCTGGTAAATAAATTTATGGCACTGTTCAGGAAGCTAAAATTCAAATCATTCGCTGTGCATTTTTTTCAGGAGTTCAACTGCAAAGAAGAAAAAGGAAAATAATTTCATTCTATACTCTAATTTTATTTGACTTTTGGTTACAGTAAAATACATCAAGAAAAAAACCCATCATTTTTCAGTTTGTAAAAAATAGCGAGAGCAGGTATCTCGTACTAGAACATCGTGGCTGACCAAGTACACCTTTTTATACCAACTGAATTTCCTGCCGGAAAAGGCATTTTTCAACAGGACAACTCTCCATGCCCCACTGCGAGGAAGGTTCAGAAATGGTTCCAAGAAGATAAAGAGGAATTCTATGTATTCTCATGGTCCCGAAAATTCACGGACACGAATCCTATCCAGCATTTGTGGTTCGAGTTGGAGAAACGTCAAACAGAAACAACACGTCAGACATGTCATTTACGGGACCAGTGGGATGTATTGTTGCAATCGTGGAACAAACAAGAGACAACTACGAATATCTCGTTGAATCTATGCCACTTCGGGTGAAATCTGTTTTCGGGTCTAGAATAGGATTTACGTCGAATTATTCACGTGGTTTTAATATTTTGTTAGAATGACAAAGCATCACATTTCAATTTTCAACTGATCTCCCAGCTTTTATTTTTTGTAATAGTTTATAGATGTTTCTTTACTGCTACTCCAACTACATGTACAATATCTCAATTCTGAAACGGATTAAGTATGTTGTTCCAAAGTTCATAAATGAAAATTACTGTTATGTCCTCATTTCGAATGCAACTGTTTCGGTTAATTCTCAATATGGAGGAGAAAGAGAACGCAAAGCTCCTGTGTAAAATACTGCAGGGCGTCAAAGGCCACAGTAGAATCTTTTGCGAAACAAATATGTATCATATAAAATTACTATTCTTAAATCCTACTTTATTTAAATAGAATAAATGCTTGAGACTAGGATTCAGATAACGAAATTTGTAAGACCATAAATAGTACGTGCCTATGCCCTAGCCTAGGAAGAGTTTTGGGGGCTTAAACCCTGACCGAAATGCCGTACTTAAATAAAGAGAGGGTAGATAGATTCATATGGTTGAGAAAGTGGCATAGCATGTAAGTAAGTATTTGAAAAATTGGGAATATTATATACAAGGATTTAAAGTGCAAGTAAAATGCGACAGAGAAACATCGCATGGTGAAAATTGATTTTCGATTTCAGAAACCCTCGCCTAAAATGCTCTCTGGCAACGGCCTTGGAAAGTGCGTCGAATTATTTTAATAAAACTGGTGTTAATACATCGAGGAACCTTTAAATGGGATTTAAATATTTTTTAAAGCTGGCACAGGATCAAAGCATTTAGTCTCATGTACTTACGGAGAAGATTTAAAATGACCTGAGCATTTCTGTGAATACCACTTAGACGAAATATCTATCAGACCGCTCTCATTATGCAAGGATACAATTTGTAAACACCAAGTGAACCAGAAACATTTTTCAAACAATAGTTTATTAGAAAAATAAATTACATATATTTTTCATATAATTTTGTGGAACTTTCTAATTCGTTTTTTTGGAATATTGTCACGCTTTTAATAGCAGTTAGATAACAAAAGGGATGGGTTTATCATACAGATAAAAACTTGGTGACACTTTGCGATTGTATGTTTTAGTCTGTTTCTTACGCATAAAACGCATAAATATTTTTCTCTCTTCAAGTAGTTATGACAGAAATTATCACATCTTCATCAACACATTGGCATGCTTCACCGTGATAGGAAAATCTCGTAGTTTTGTGCCTCGCAAACAGAAACCACAGCGGTCGTGCCTCTTTTTTCAATATGTGCCTGGTGGATTTATGTTAAGGAACACTTGGACGACCACAAGGACTGTCTCATCACTAAGACTGTTTTCGTATAAAATATGACATCCCTCACTTTCTCTTCGACGTGAGTTGCTTCCCATGCATTTCTGCAAGCGTTAAAGTGAATTTAAATCCTTTTTCAGAATTAAATGTCCCTTTTTCCCAAAATCGAATTCCACCTCGGACATTCTCCTCAGATCAAATATAGATATACGTCTTAGGTTTTAACTGCCACAACACTGCTGTAATATGAAGTAGGGACGCCATATTTCTGAGGGTGCCATTTTTGAATATAACTAAACACAATCGCAGTTTTGTACGTAATAACAGAATTTCCTATGATCGTTTCTATCATCGTAGCTTGGGCATTTTTTAGAGAATCTTCACAAACATACACTTCAATAAAAAGAAGTGTCTTTCTAAACAAGAGAAGGAGATAGATCAATATGATACAGTTACGGAGCAAAATGCATGATTATCGAAGACACAGAAATTTATTAAAGGAATATAGGTTTCTTTCAACAGAATGGATTGCGATAAACTCCGTCACATTCAAATTTGCAGTGGTGGTATTCACGTTGCAAAACCTACTGACTAGGAGTCTAGACTGGGATGAGGTTAAAAAGTCTTTTTTCCTAAATTGTCACACAACATGCAAACTTTAGTAACAAATTACTGTTAAGTTTCTACTTTCGAGCAACACAAATTATACAGAAATATAATTTACTGTATGTAATTTTATCTATAGTGTAATAAATACACGCAGTTCATGTGGATTAGAAACATCAAAAAGAAGTCATCGCTCTTTCCACGTTTATGCGTGAGTCACGGAAAAATTCTCATTTGCCGCCACCGAGAATCGAACCCAGTGTCTTCCAGTTACCCGCTGGATAGGCTTCCGCTGCACCGCAATCATATTTTACTGCAGTTTTATATCTTTTTTAATTTTAAGTGTACGTGAGTCTGCTGGAATTCAAGGCAGATCTGGTGAAGTGGAAGCATGTCCGGCGCGTAACTGGAAGAAACTGGTTTCGATTCCCGGTGGCGGCCATTGATAATTTTTACGTGACTTACTAATAAACGGGGAAAGAGCGATGACTTCTGTTTTATATATCTATAGCGTTTCAAAGCAAACGAAAATCATTTATGATACCTGGAATTTAAAAGAAAAGTAGAGCTGCCATTTTCCTTATTGGTTAAGTAATCTTGTCTCAAATAAATCGTGTTCCTTAAAAATGGTATTGTACATTACAGCAAAAGGAATAAGTCGTGAATAAACTCTGCAGATTTCTTCTTTGTTTCTATAACTTATCGTTCAAAATATTTGAGGCACGACATTTTTGGGGAAGCTAGATTTTAGGGCGCAGTGAGAAATCGATTACCATTTAGTAGACAAAGATTTCCGCAATTTCATAGATACCACACAATGGGAAGTTAAACTAACGCTATTACTTTTTCGTTTCCTTTTTTATCATAGTTTCATCTCTGCCTAAATTTGGTCACGGCAACAGAAACCAGCGTGGAAATACTCTCGTTGAGTTTGCAGAGGCAGAAGGATTTTTCAACATGAACTCCTTTTTCAAGAAAAAGCCACACAGGAAATGGACATGGAGACATCCAATTGGGACGACAAGTGAAACTGATTTTATTATGTGTAACAAAAAATTCGTCATCCAAGACTGCAGTGTGCTGAACAAGTTCAACAGAGGTAGTGACCATAGATTGGGGAGATGTAAGATGCACCTAAACACCACACTCGAACGTGGCAAGCTCATAAGACAAACAAAACGTATTGACATAACCAACCTTAAAAAAACACAATAATACTTTCAAGTTGGAACTGAAGAGCAGATTCTCTGCTTTAGAAGGCCTAGCTTCGGAAGAATTGTATATATCTGAAGTTAACAGAAAAGTAACCAAAGCTCTTATGGAAACAGCAACAAAATTAGCTAGGTCTAAGAACAAGTTGCATGTGAACAAATTATCAGGAAAAACCAAAATGTTGATGCAAAAGAGAAAAGAGATGAGGACAACTAAAGAAGATGTGACTTTCAAAGTGGAATATATAGAGCTATGCATAACAGTACGAAAAAGTATCACTGGAGATGTAAGGAAATTCAACTGTGAGCTAGTGAGGAAAGCAATTGAAAACAACCAAAGCCTAAAGATAGTAAAAGGACATCTCAGTAAGGGAAAAAAACAGATTATGGTACTGCGAAAAGAAGATAGTTCTGTAACAAGAAATAGAGGCGAAATTTTGACAAGAGTGAAAGATTTCTACTCCAAATTATATGAAAGGGATGGTACATGTACTTTAGACATCATGAAAGGTACCAGTACCAGAGTTCTTCCAGTCCTCCCAGCAGAAATTGCACATGCAATCAAGAACATGAAGCGGGGGAAAGCTCCAGGAGAAGATGGAATTACTGTAGATATCATACAAGAAGCAAGTGGAGAAATCGAAACAGTACTCGCCCAAATTTTCACTCTATGCCTTAATGAAGGGAAGATTCCTGAGGATTGGAACAACGCTACAATGATCCTGCTACATAAAAAAGGTGACATTGAGGATCTCGGGAACTACAGACCTATCAGCCTCCTCTCAGTGGTTTATAAAATCTTCACTAAAGTTCTTTCATACCGCTTGAAGGTAACACTGGACATGGCTCAACCGAGAGAACAAGCTGGATTCAGCAGTGGCTACAGCACAATAAATCATATCCACGTACTGAGAGAACTAATTGAAAGAGCGAGGGAATATGAACTTCCATTGTGCATGGCTTTTATCAATTATGAAAAACCCTTTGATTCGGTGAAACCATCAGCAGTTACAATGGCTCTGAAATCCTGCGGTATTGAAGATGCATACATTAATATCATTAATAACATTTATGAAAATGCAAGTGCAAAGATTCGGCTGTTTGAAAATGCAACACACATAAAAATTGGAAAGGGAGTGAGACAAGGTGACAATATATCTCCGAGGCTCTTTAATGCCACATTGGAAAATGTCTTTCAATCACTGAACTGGCAAAACAAAAGGATAAAAATTAATGGAGATTTTCTAACCCACCTTCGTTTTGCTGATGACGTAGTCATTTTTGCAACTACCCCACCAGAGCTGCAGAGTATGATCCAGGAACTTGCTTACAAGAGTAAAGAAGTGGGATTAAAAATGAACTTTCAGAAGACAAAAGTGATGTTCAATGCTTTTACAAGAAATGAATATTTATCGATTGATGGAGAAAAGCTGGAGATAACAGACACGTACGTTTATCTTGGATAGCAGATATCAAGTGAGGGTCACATTGATGAAGAAATTAATCGGCGTACAAACTTGCCTGGAGAGCGTTTGGAAGAAAAAGCATAATTTTCAAGAGCAATATGCCATTATGTCTTAAAAGAAAAGTGTTTGATCAATGCATTCTTCCAGTGCTTACGTATGGTGCAGAGACGTGGACCTTAACTAAAAGGGACATACAAAGGCTGCAGACAACTCAAAGGGGCATGGAGAGGTGCATGCTTGGTATAACCAGGAGACATAAGAAGAGGAACTCGTGGATCCGAAAAATGACGAGAGTGGAAGACATCATGATCCGAGTTAAATCCCTGAAACGGCAATGGGCTGGACATACTGCCAGAAGGACAGACCAGCGATGGACAGCCGAAATTTCATATTGGATTCCAAGGGACAGGAAAAGACCCAGAAGAAGACCACATGGGAGATGGGTGGATGAAATTCGAAAATATGCGGGAGTGAAATGGAGGAGACTGGCACAAGACAGACCGTTGTGGAGGAAACTTCGGGAGACCTTTGTCCAGCAGTGGATTGATAATGGTTGACATTGATGATGATGATGATGATGATATATTTTTTTAATTTTTAATGCACTTCGTAAATACCACCATAGTTACCATATAATTCAAAAGAAACCCTAATTGATCATGGCTTAGAATGACATGAATTTCACTGAAGTGCCCAAAATACCAGTCATAAATTTAATCTCAAAGAATCTACGCTTGCTCGGTCCTCGTCAGGTAAGGGTCACGGATCAGAATTCAAGTTGTTTTGCAAAGGGCTGCTATACAGCATAAACGTAAGAAACCCTAGAAAAAGTACTGCCTCTATTCATTTAATTTTTTACTTCGTGCATTGCATAGGGCATCTATATAAGTGAAAGAGACCCAAGGCATTATCAAATCTTATTTTACTTCATTGAGGTCACTTTTTTGCAAAGTGCAGCACTAAGCATAAGAAACCCTATGCAAAATAACGGCCCCTGTTTATTTCTTCTTCATGCATTGCAAAAGGCCGCATTTATGTGTAACAGACAGAAGGCAATTGCATTCTTCTATTAATTCAAATATACATATAACATGAAATTCCACATGTAGTTTATAAATTATGAACTTTTCTGTTGTAATTTAACATAGTGCAAAAATGGTAAGAAAAGTTATTATTTGAGATTTACTGTATGGTGCACAGGAAGGTATTTAAATTTTTCATTAAAGCACGATATTTTTCTAATAAGAAACAATAAAATTAGTAACTTTTTGGCACTTAAATGGCACTAAAAGACATTAAAAAACTACGCGGCTAAATTTCATTAAAAAAGCTAAAACCTCCAAAAATTAATGCTAACAGAAAGATGATAGTTAAGTGTTAATATAAATAAGATGTAAATAAAAGATAAATAAAATTTAATATAACTTAAAGCAACTCAAAATTTAAATAAAATAAGGGCAAGTCGCATCTCTTTCTGTCTAAACCTCTAGACTCGTAATTTATTGTATATTTCAAAATAATCTCCTGATCATTAAATGAATAAAATTCACACTGACATTAAATTTAAACTTCAGTTAGAAATCTTAATAAATAGGTGGTTTAGAAAAAATCAAATGCAGTTCTTCTAAGGACAGTTCATTTATGATCTTAGTATTTAGCCTAAGCAATGCATATTATTCTTTCAACTTTAATTCGTTTCATTGTTGTTTCGTTTCCTTTTTCTCTAAGAGCAACTGCTCGATTCTCCCTTCAGCGGCGGTAGGACATACAGCTTCACGCCTTACCGTCTGTCACCTCTTGGTTAGAGAAAGGTTTCAGATGACTAAACCCTTTAGGGATGACTCATTACTGATTACTATACTCTCACTCATTCTAAATTCATTAGAATTTGAAAATTAGTTGGGCGAAAGTTTCGTACATAAATTCTATATTTCCAATGAAATTAGAAACATGCTTAAAGCATCGCTGTACTGTGTTACAAAATTTTCCGCCAAGATTTTTGTTTAAATGTGTCATTTTCCCAAAAAAAACACAATGTCGCTCAATTTCGCCTGGAAAATTGATTTATGTTGCACAATATCTCTTCTGATAAAGATTGAACCTTTTTGAAATGAAATGTAGAAATGATATGATGAAAGACATCTTTCAAGACTTAATTTAGAGCAGTATGTGCTCTGCATTATTTGGAAATATAAGTATTATTATACAGAAAGTATCCGTTGTCGTTATTGCATTCACTATATCATATAACGGATCTTCCTTTTTTAGCTCTTAATACAGGACGTCAATAGCACATTTACGCAGTAACTTGATATTTATTTCAATACATACACGGTCGTGCCAGAGTAATATGATCATCTACCTAATGATGGGGAAAACGGCCTTTGGCTCGGATGACAGCGGCGATATGCGTAGCATGGACTCAATGAGGCCCTGGAAGGTTGCCCGACGCACACGTGCCTATTCGGACTGCAGCAAAACACGGAGTTAACAGAGATGACGTGGCTGGCTCGTCAGTGTCAGTATGTAGAACTTGTCAATTAAATAGTCCCACAAGTATTCTATATGATTGAGGTCGAACGATTTCGCCAGCCTAGGGAGAACGAAGCCGATGCTGACGTATTCCTGGAAATAGTCACACACACTCGTAGGGTCATAGCAGGGCAAATTGTCCTGTTGGCAGACACCATAACCACCATGGTAAATGTCGAAAATGAAGGGATGCATGTTGTTGACGAGGAGGAAAAGGTAAGCAATGACGTTCAGGAACCCATCCAGTTGTGCCACTGGTCCCAGATCATACCAGAAAAACATCCCGCAGACATGCACACTGCCGCCTCCAGCCTGTACGCCATCAATAAGCGTGTCTGGGAGTTGAATCTCGTGTGCCTGGCGCTGCATCCGCCACCACCCGTTACTTCTGTGGTGTAAAATCCTCGAATCGTTGGGGAAGGCAACCTCTTTCCACTCTTCCACTGTCCAATCACCGTAGTCCCATGCGAACTGCAGGTGTCGTTGCTAATGGACCTAGGTTAACATGGGCACCTTGAAGCAGAGTCGACTCCGGGCAACCGTGCTTAACAGGGTTCTCTCTACTTTTATCGGGGACATGTACCTGGGTGTCCCAGCGTTAATCTGTGTGGACAAGTGCTGCGCTGTTTCGCGTCGATTTCCCTTAACCAGTCGCCAGAAGCGACGTTCTTCTCTGGGGTCGATAACTTTTAGGGATCCACAGTTATTATATCGGGATCTACTCGGTGTGCCAGAGGTCAATTCTTGATACACCCTCACGACAGCACTTTGCGAAAAGCCCACGAAGTCTGCTGTTTCTGAGATGCTTCTGCCCTTAAACCGGTAGAGCCGATGACCATTAAATTTTGAACGTCCGTCAGATCACTAGCTGTGCCCATTTTGCTCATCTAATGCACTATGGCTCATCTATCTTTACCGGCCGCTTATATGTTCATGCGGTCGACCTTGTCACGCTCACTCTGTTACGCGCCTGGGCGGGTACACTGTTATTCCGGGGATGATCATACTTTTCTGATACGCCTATGTTTATGTATACATTTAAACTACATTTAAAATAGGTCCAACACAACACATTTCGGGCCTGCACGAACTATTTTGTTCCCAAAAATTGAAATTAAAGTAATAAGAATAATATTACTAATAACTACAGTGCCACAATCAATGGTTCGGACTCCAAAATTAAACGCAAAAATATGTGCAAATAGCTAATTACATTAAAGTTTTTCGCATATCCAGATCTCCAAGATGTGTTAAAGTAACACGAAAAGCAACAAGGATAAAGAAATTGTTGATCCACTAATGACAATACCAGTGAATGTGAATAAAAAACAACAACTCATCATTGGCGAGGAATTAACTCATGCTGCATGCATACGTTTTATGTGTAAAAGTTCCGTTACCGTAAAATTGAACGTGATTATTAACCACCTAAATATATACCATTGATATTAATTTATCAATGGTATATATATAGAGAAATGGAAACGGCAATGAGAAATTTTAAGACACGAAGGCCAATCCTCGTTGTGTTACGTTTCATTTAATACTTTTGTTGTACATATAGGTTAACAGAAAAGAAGAAAATGATTAAGTTGTAACTGAAAATGAAATATTCGGCGGGAGAATCCTGACTGAATTTTCGAAACTTGCTAACTCCAGTTCTTTTAACATTTAGCAGTATCAAAAACGGAAAAAAGAAACTTAGAACAATAGCATTATATCTCATGAGATTCTATCATAAAGTTCACATACCATTACGTGACCACAAGGTTCTTCAGGAACTCGCGACGCTTTAACCTCTGTAAGTTCTGTTTTACACGTTCTGTAAAGTGGATACAGTCTGTGGTGGTGCATTACCTTATTCAATTAAAATATAAATCGGTTAAAAGTCCTACAAATGTTACTGACGGAAGTGCGTGTTCAGTCCGACGTCTGTAGTTATTGAGAGTTTCTTTGTCCAAAGTTGTATCTTGCTTTAATATGGTCAATTGTTAGGGTTAGTTTGAGACCCATTTCGTCATAAGTTGTACCCTACTTCGGTTATGTCCAGATGTTAGGGTTAACTCAGTTTTGGCTGATGTCGACATCATATTGAATGGGTAAAGGTTTCCAGATAATAATTAAAGGTTCTAGGGTTCAGAGTTACTATTTACATACCACTTGAAGTTCCACGTCGTACTTGGCCATTAGGGCTATCCCGTCACTTTTGCACTATCTTGGAATTGCTGAGGAAGTCTTCAAGTTAGGTCAGGTTCACAAAAAAATTTAAAAGCTTTAAAAGATCCCAGTTAAAATCGTCATATACACCACCTCATACCGTCCACATTCTCAATCGCCGGACGTGCGTTTCACCTAGGCTCTACCCTGGCGTTTTCAACATAGACTTCACACCCTCTGTCGAAGTCTGCTATCTGAAAGTCTCCTGTCCACAGTGCGCATGTTCCTCATGTAACCCATTGGCAATGCCATCTAGTGTCAGGACGCATTAACTTTATTATCATCTATGTCATTCTCACCCTTCCTTTTTCTCTTCCTCTCTCTCCTCTCCCTGTTCAATTTCTTCTCAGTTTCGATCAGGTTCCTCCAAGTGTACGAAAGGTCGTATGGACTGTTATTATTGCAATTAAATGATTTGGTTTTATTTATTAATACTGCTTCTGCTACTTGTATTGTTTTCATATAATTCTGCTGGTTTAATATTGTAATTCCTTCTGAATAGGGTATACATTTATTGTCCAAACAGAAGTCAATAAGTGCGGTTTTATTCTCTCTTCTGCTCCAGTCTTCATGTTTTCAGTCAATCTGATTTTAATATTTCTTTTTGTACTGCCTATATATTGGTTGACACTTTTATTTTGATAATTTATTATTGGTATAGAGTAAACACCCGCTTTTTGTAAGATTGGGGTCTTTTTGTGATAGTTACTAAGAGATTTCGTTATGTCTCTCGTTCGTACACCAAAATCTAGGTCGCATCTTTTACATGTTTTCTTCATAATGGTTGTGATCCACAAAATTTTATTACCTGTTCAGTCTGCGTACTCCTTTGTTGTTTATATCTAGGGTTGCATCTATTAATAAAGTTATTTATTTTCTTCACATCATATCCGAAGTTTATTGCCGTGTTGTTTATCCAATTCAATTCATTTTTAGTAGTTGGGCGTTAGATATATAAGTAAACGCTCTATTGATCTATGATCGGAAAGCTGCAAATTTGTAAGATGCTGGGTGGCGAGAGTTCTCAGGAATGATATTAATGATGTCATATTTTCTATATACTTGGAATTCGATGTTATTTTGTTTATGAGATAAGATTATGTCTAAGTATGGTAAGACTTCAGCCTTTTCACGCTCCACGGTAACATTAATTGTTTCGTAATAGGTATTATATTCATCTATGTACATCTGTAGCTGGTTATCATCATGCTGCCATACCATAAGGATGTCTTCCACGTACCTGCAAAACATCGATGGTTGTGGCATATCTGTTTTCAGTCTCATAGATATTTAGATGTTCTGCAATATCACCTCTGCCAACAAACCCGAAATCGGCGATCCCATCGGTGCTTCCGATAATTGTCGATATATTTTTCCTTCATAACTGAAATATTGTTTTGATCAATAAAAAGAAGTGCTCTTCTTATGTCTTCAATTTGCTGTGTTGGTATTTTATTGTTACACAACCTTTCAACAATGAGGTCAATTGCATCCAGAGTAGGGGTATTCGGGAAGAGGGATATCACATCAAGGCTGGTAAGTCTTATTTTCTTATTCCAACTGATTTCATTTTCCTGTATTAATGTAATTACCTCTGTGGGACTGTTCACAGTATATTCATATTGTTTGTAGATAGGAGTTAGAAAATTATATAGTGCTCGCTCAAGATTTATCGTAGGTGACTTAGTTTTCGCAACAATTGGTCTAAGTGGATTTCCAGCTTTATGAATCATTACTTTACCACAGATATTCGGGGTTGTAGCTCCCGTGGGAGGATATGCTTTCTTTTTAATCATATCAGGAAGGAAACTGTGATTTTTGAAAGTCATCAATATACGTTTTCTTTTTTCTTTTAGGTCTTTGTCTATGATTTCAACGCCTAAATCCTGTATATTTTTTTGCATTTTTTCATCATATTCTATCTTATCCATGATAATTAATTGATTAGTTTTGCCAGATGTTGTTATTGCTATCGATGGGTTGTTCGTAATTCCATAAGTGCTTGTTATTTATATTTTATCACATTAGGCTGCTCTATGGTTTTTTCTTTCATGATCTTGGTTGTCGCTCTATTTATTTTAAATCTCAGGGGTTCTTGAGCTTTTTTTGGAAGTAAGTTGATAATCTCTTCAATCTTCGGAATAAATTGCTCTGTTTTTCGGAGGTTTTCACTAAATGCAAATTTACTACCTTTATTAAGTGCATTTATTTGCAGCTGATTAAGTTCTAATTGTGATAGGTTTACATAGGTATGATTGATATCATCCTGATGTTGTTGGTCCTGTTTCCTTGATATCAATATTGCCAGTTTCTTTAGATATCTATATTGGTTAGCTTTCCTGTCTTTCTTTCAAGCATATAAAGTATGTATTCTATTCATTATATTATCAATTATGTCATCTGTTTATTTTTTCCTAATATTAGTGTACAGGTTATATGACTGTCGAGACAACCAATTGTCTCGACAGTCATATACCACTGCAAGAAACCGTTCTCAGTACCAATAAGTTATTTCGGATTAGAACATAGATACTTGTAGTTTTCCATTTTGGTTCACGGAGAATAAGGGTACCAAAGAAATTTAATTCATTGATCTAACAAGATTAGATCATTATTTCTTGACCTCGTAAAGCGCTTGGATAAAATCCGTATAATTTGAGCTGAATTATTAAAAGTTTGTTCATTTCTTCAAAAGGAAGCTATATGCTGAATTAATACATCTAGAAATGGATGTCTCAAGACAATGCATATATTCCACAATTTCTTCTGGGTGTTGGTATCCCGTTATTTAAGACTAAATGTCTTATTTTGGCCTTCTCTGTAGTCATATGTAAATGACCCACAATTCAATGTGACAATAAAAAGGACAGGAATTCTGTCACCATTCCCATTAAGATCGACCCAGTTTGAGCACATGGTACAAAAAATATTTCCCAAGATTTTAAATACAGGGAAGAATAACTTTTTTCTTGTTACTCTAGAACGTGAGAAAAGTAAAATTCACGACAAATTTTTTGACGAGAATAATCTAAGAAATTAAATCATATTTCAATTTCAGCAGTCCCGAATTTAAGGGTGAAAACCCAATAATGTTTCACAAATTACTGTATTGAACTCCGTGTAGAATTCGTCAAAATTGGGGGAAAAAGTCGTCTCATTTCCCGATATATTTTCACTGTAGTTGATGCAGAGATGTTTATTGGAACAACTTAATGAACAAAAAATTAGCTTGGTATACTAAAGTATATTCGCATTCAGCCCTGTACTTAAAATTGTACATATAGAGAGGAACCTTTTTAGAAATCATGGAAATACATAAAGATATTTTAATTTCTTTGAGCCAAATTGTTAAAAAAGCGGCAACAATTAACAACACTGCATAAACAATTGCATAGAGAAACAGAACAGTTTTTGAAAATCACTGAAATATGTAAAGGTATTATGGTTATTATCTGCAGCGCAATTCATACATTAGAAATTCCGATAAATATTAGATATTCTGACATATCGTGGTGAACTTAATTATACTTGCACTCCCCTTTTCTATATCAAGACAGCAGATGCAGTGTGCCACAGTGATGTGTGGTACACTTTAGTTGTCCCGAATTTTCATAAAAACAAAAAAAGATGTCGATTAACACAGAACTTTTCAGATTAAATATAAATATATATATATATATATATATATATATAGAGAGAGAGAGAGAGAGAGAGAGAGAGAGAGAGACGGTCGACACATATTGTTGTGACCACCAAATAATATCTAGAGTAATGGCCTTGTGCAGCGCGGACAGCAGCTAGACGGGCTGATAGTTTCTCAATAAGGTGCTAAAGGTACTGTATGTGGAGCCATGGTGACTGCAGTGAATCTGACACCTGCGGGAGGGTGCGTGCTGCGGGATCCATTACGCGAACAACACGATTGAGGTGGTCTCACAGATGCTCAATTGAGCTTAGTCTTAAGTCTGGGGAATTAAGGGGCCAGGGAAATACTTTGAAATTTTCATCGTGCTATTCCAACCACTCTCGAATGTTTCTAGTTGTGTGACACGTCGCACTGTCGTGCTGGAAGATTCCATACGCCCCAGTTAAGACAATCAGCATGTATGGGTATACGTGGCCTGCAAGGATGGAGTGATAAGGAATTCGGTCCATAGTGACTTCCAGAAGTATGAGTGCACCCACGGAATGCCACGAAAACATTCCCAACACCATATCGCTGCCTCCACCAATTTGTGTTCTGCCAGCAATAGTTGAAGAGTGTTTGTTCTCCTACGTCTCTCGCAACATACTCCAATTTCAATTTGTTCAATGAAGCAAAAAACGTTACTCATCTGAAAAGGCAATTCTTTGCCAATCAGCGGAGCTCCAATTCCGACACTGTCGTGCAATGTAAACCTTTTCTGCCGATGCTTAATCGTTAGCATAGGTGCAGTGACCATTCGCCTGCATCGGAGCCCTATACTCAGAGGGGTCGCTGAACTGCCGTTTTAGAGACACTTTCGTTAGCGCCCTCGTTCATTCGGCCACTTAATTTCTATGCTGTAGCGTGTCGATCGGCAATCACGCACCTTCGCATCCAACGTTAACCTCTCACATCAGTGGCACGTGGAAACCCGCAGCTTCAACGTCGCTTACTCGCAGTGGTGCCATTTCTACAATTACGATATACTTTAACCACAGCAGCACACGAACAGTTCACAAACTGCGCTGTTTCAGAAATACTGTCACCCTTGTCCTGAAAGCCGATAATCATACCTTTCTGCAAATCTGATAAATCGTTCCTTTTATCCATGAAAGCAACCAGTGATATGTTTTCAGAATGCCTAGAGATTATCTTATATAACCTACAACCCAGCTCACGACACGTGCCTTCTTTCATTGGCTGCGCGTTGTTGACCTCACTATAATGGGATTCGACTGTGTGAGTACATACTGTATATGTATCACTCCATTGGAATATACCGAATTTGATGGTTGAACCATAAACGTTAACTTCGTATTTCTGTTCTTTAGGGAAGAAAACATTTTTTAATTTAAAAATACATTTTCCTCCAAAAAAATCATGTATTCAGACATAATTATACTGTGGTCATCAATTTCACAGAAAGGAGAAGATGTATGCAGTAGTTTCTTCTGAAAATTTATTATTTTTAATGTTAAAAAATAAATGGAATTTAATATAGCAAGTTCATAAAACAGTAACATGGAAGGCCTTCCCTTTGGTATGTATCATTGTGGAGGGTAGAAATAAGAAAGAAAAACAGTGACTTGTGCACTAAGTTTCCTTAAGATGGAAGTTATTTTTTTTTAAGTGGTTTCCTTCGTCCTTTTGCAAAAACTAAATAACGACATTAATGTTTTTTCAGCGAGGCAATGTCTGTTCAATACGTCAAAATCCACAATTAAATTAACTGTTGTATAGTAGTTCCTTTATAATATATATTATTATAATATATAACAATGAATAATATATATTATATATATATATATATATATATATATATATATATATATATCATCATCATTGTCAACCATTATCAATCCACTGCAGGACGAAGGTCTCCCCAAGTTTCCTCCACAACGGTCTGTCTTGTGCCAGTCTCCTCCATGTCACCCCTGCATGCTTTCGAATTTCATCCACCCATCTCCCATGTGGTCTTCTTCTGGGTCTTTTCCTGTCCCTTGGAATCCAATCTAAAATTTCGGCTGTCCATCGATGATCTGTCCTTCAAGCAGTATGTCCAGCCTATTGCCATTTCAGGGATTTAACTCTGATCATGATGTCTCCCACTCTTGTCATTTTTCAGATCCACGAGTTAATCTTCTTATCGCTCCGGGTTACACTAATCATGCACCTCACCATGCTGCTTTGAGACGTTTGCAGCCTTTGTATGTCTCTTTTAGTTAAGGTCTACGTCTCTGCACCATACGTAAGCACTGGAAGAATGCATTGATCAAACACTTTTCTTTTAAGACATAATGGCATATTGCTCTTGAAAATTATGCTGTTTCTACCAAAAGCTCTCCAGGCAAGTTTTGTACTCCGATTAATTTCTTCATCAATGTGACCCTCACTTGATATCTGCTGTCCAAGATAAAGGCACGTGCCTGTTATTTCCAGCTTTTCTCCATCAATCGATAAATCTTCATTTCTTGTAAAAGCATTGAACATCACTTTTGTCTTCTGAAAGTTCATTTTTAATCCCACTTCTTTACTCTTGTAAGCAAGTTCCTGGATCATACTCTGCAGCTCTGATGGGGTAGTTGCAAAAATGACTACGTCATCAGCAAAACGAAGGTGGGTTAGATAATCTCCAATAATATTTATCCCCTTGTTTTCCCAGCTCAGCGACTGAAAGACACCCTCCAATGTGGCATTAAAGATCTTCGGAGATATGGTGTTATCTTGTCTCACTCCCTTTCCAATTTTTATGGGTGCTGTATTTTCAAACAGCCGAATCTTTGCACTTGCATTTTCATAGATGTTATTAATAATATTAATGTATGCATCTTCAATACCGCAGGATATCAGAGCCACTGTAACTGCTGATGGTTTCACCGAATCAAAGGCTTTTTCATAATCGATAAAAGCCCTGCACAATGCAAGTTCATATTCCCTCGCTCTTTCAATTAGTTCTCTCAGTACGTGGATATGATCTATTGTGCTGTAGCCACTCCTGAATCCAGCTTGTTCTCTCGGTTGAGCCATGCCCAGTGTTACCTTCAAACGGTGTGAAAGAACTTTAGTGTAGATTTTATAAACCACTGATAGGAGGCTGATAGATCTGTAGTTCCCGAGATCCTCAATGTCACATTTTTAATGTAGCAGGATCATTGTAGCGGCGTTCCAATCCTCAGGAATATCCCCTTCATTAAGGCATCGAATAAAAATTTGGGCGAGTACTGTTTCGATTTATCCACTTGCTTCTTGTATGATGTCTACAGTAACTCCATCTTCTCCTGAAGCTTTCCCCCTCTTCGTGTTCTTGATTACCTGTGCAACTTCTGCTGGAAGTACTGGAGGAACTCTAGTACTGGTATCTTTCATGATGCCTGGAGTGTATGTATCATCCCTTTCATATAATTTGGAGTAGAAATCTTTCACTCTTGTCAAAATTTCGCCTCTATTTCTTGTTACAGAACCATCTTCTTTTCTCAGTGCCATTATCTGTTTTCTTCCCTTACTGAGATGTCCCTTTGCTATCTTTAGGCTTTGGTTGTTTTCAATTGCTTTCCTCACTAGTTCACAGTTGAATTTTCTTACCTCTTCAGTGATACTTTTTCTTACTGTCTTGCATAGCTCTATATATTCCACTTTTTAAGTCACATCTTCCTTAGTTGTCCTCATCTCTCTTCTTTTTTGCATCAAATTTTTGGTTTTTCCTGATAATTTGTTCACATGCAACTTGTTCTTAGACCCAGCTAATTTTGTTCCTGTTTCCATAAGGCTTTGGTTACTTTTTTGTTAACTTCAGAAATATCCACTTCTTCCGATGTTAGGCCTTCCAAATCAGATAATCGGTTCTTCAGTTCCAACGTGAAGGTATTATGGTGTTTTTTAGGGTTGGTCATGTCATTACATTTTGTTTGTCTTATGAGTTTGCCACGTTCCAGTTTAGTGTTGAGGTGCATCTTACATCTCACCAATCTATGGCCACTACCTGTGTTGAACTTGTTTAGCACACTGCAGTCTTCTATGATGAATTTTTGGTTACACAAAATAAAATTAATTTCACTTGTGGTCCCATTTGTATGTCTCCATGTACATTTCCGGTGGGACTTTTTCTTGAAAAAGGAGTTGAAGATGAAAAACCCTTCTGCCTCTGCAAACTCAATGAGAGTATTTCCACGCTGGTTATGTTGCCGTGACCGAATTTACCTCCTCAAGTTTTTTTCTGTTGCCGTTGCACTATTTTTGCATTGAAATCTCCCATAATTATATTCAAGTGCTGCTTACCTTTATTATTTAGAGACGAATTTCCTCATAAAATTCTTCAATTTCTTTTTCAGGATGACTTGTGGTGGGTGCATAAGTTTGAATAATCTGAGCCTGGTATCTTTTCGAGAGTTGGATAACGAGTCGTGCAGCTCTGTCAGAGGAACTTTCAACTTCTACAACTTCATCCTTCAGTTTCTTGTTTATTATAAAATCAATACCACTCGTTCTGCCAGTGTCTGTCCCACGATAGCAGAAGAGATGTCCACTTTTTAGTTCAATGAGATCTTCTCCTTTTATATTTACCTCACTTAGCCCGACGATGTCCCACTTGATCCTTTTTAGTTCCTCTTCCAATTCAAGAAGCCTTGAATCAGGAGATAGGGAGCGTCCATTGTGTAAGTAGCCAACGTCAGCATCAGATAACAGCCTAGTCCGGGTGTGCGGCTATTCTTAGCACCCTCTGCCTTCATGTCGCACTGGCCGTTGCCTTAGCCAGGTACATTCCAGCTGCCGGAGACTGAGAGCCAAGATTTAAGTTGTGGAATCATTTTGGAGGGGTTTGACCATAACTCACCACGCTAGCCAAGCGGGTTGGTGAGTGTAAAATAGCATTTCCTCTAATCTCGATTTTATAGTTATACCGCTATTGGCGGTCGTCAGAGCCCCTTTAATGGGAACAGGATGCACCACGAGAAGGCGAGGTTGACATTTGTCAAATAGAGGCTGTGATGTTACGCATCACCTGACCTTACATCCCTATATATATATATATATATATATATATATATATATATATATTATGCTGTTTCTTCCAAAAGCTCCCCAGGCAAGTTTTGTACGCCGATTAATTTCTTCATCAATGTGACCCTCACTTGATATCTGCTGTCCAAGATAAACGTACGTGTCTGTTATCTCCAGCTTTTCTCCATCAATCAATAAATCTTCATTTCTTGTAAAAGCATTGAACATCACTTTTGTCTTCTGAAAGTTCATTTTTAATCCCACTTCTTTACTCTTGTCAGCAAGTTCCTGGATCATACTCTGCAGCTCTGATGGGGTAGTTGCAAAAATGACTACGTCATCAGCAAAACGAAGGTGGGTTAGATAGTCTCCATTAATCTTTATCCCTTTGTTTTCCCAGCTCAGTGACTGAAAAACACCCTCCAATGTGGCATTAAAGAGCTTCGGAGATATGGTGTCACCTTGTCTCACTCCCTTTCCAATTTTTATGTGTGTTGTATTTTCAAACAGCCGAATCTTTGCACTTGCATTTTCATAGATGTTATTAATAATATTAATGTATGCATCTTCAATACCGCAGGTTTTCAGAGCCATTGTAACTGCTGATGGTTTCACCGAATCAAAGGCTTTTTCATAATCGATAAAAGCCATGCACAATGGAAGTTCATATTCCCTCGCTCTTTCAATTAGTTCTCTCAGTACGTCTATATGATCTATTGTGCTGTAGCCACTCCTGAATCCAGCTTGTTCTCTCGGTTGAGCCATGTCCAGTGTTACCTTCAAGCGGTGTGAAAGAACTTTAGTGAAGATTTTATAAACTACTGATAGGAGGCTGATAGGTCTGTAGTTTCCGACATCCTCAATGTCACCTTTCTTATGTAGCAGGATCATTTTTTTTTTTTTTTTTTTTTTTTTTTGATTGGAGGTTTAACGACCACCGTGAGCAACTCAATGGGCTATAAGCAGTCGCCCGTCCCTAATTTAGGGTCACTGGTTCCAGGGAAGGGAGAGAGCCAGTGCCGTAAGACAAACACAACATCCATGCCTGACCGGGATTCGAACCCGGACCTCTTACGGACGAATGATCAGAGGCCAGCGCCTTAGACCACTGCGCCACCGAGGCGGCAGCAGGATCATTGTAGCGGTGTTCCAATCCTCAGGAATCTTTCCTTTATTAAGGCATCGAGTGAAAATTTGGGCGAGTACTGTTTCAATTTCTCCACTTGCTTCTTGTATGATGTCTACAGTAATTCCATCTTCTCCTGGAGCTTTTCCCCGCTTCATGTTCTTGATTGCATGTGCAACTTCTGCTGGAATGACTGGAGGAACTCTGGTACTGGTATCTTTCATGATGTCTGGAGTGCATGTATCATCCCTTTCATATAATTTGGAGTAGAAATCTTTCACTCTTGTCAAAATTTCGCCTCTATTTCTTGTTACAGAACCATCTTCTTTTCTCAGTGCCATAATCTGTTTTCTTCCCTTACTGAGATGTCCCTTTGCTATCTTTAGGCTTTGGTTGTTTTCAATTGCTTTCCTCACTAGTTCACAGTTGAATTTTCTTACGTCTTCAGTGATACTTTTTCTTACTGTCTTGCATAGCTCTATATATTCCACTTTGGAAGTCACATCTTCTTTAGTTGTCTTCATCTCTCTTCTTTTTTGCATCAACATTTTCGTTTTTCCTGATAATTTGTTTACATGCAACTTGTTCTTAGACCCAGCTAATTTTGTTGCTGTTTCCATAAGAACTTTGGTTACTTTTCTGTTAACTTCAGAGATGTCCACTTCTTCCGATGTTAGGCCTTCTAAAGCAGAGAACCTGTTCTTCAGTTCCAACTTGAAGGTATTATGGTGTTTTTTAAGGTTGGTTATGTCAATAGATTTTGTTTGTCTTATGAGCTTGCCACGTTCAAGTTTGGTGTTGAGGTGCATCTTACATCTCACCAATCTATGGTCACTACCTGTGTTGAACTTGTTTAGCACACTGCAGTCTTCTATGATGAATTTTTGGTTACACAAAATAAAATTAATTTCACTTGTGGTCCCATTTGTATGTCTCCATGTACATTTCCTGTGGGGCGTTTTCTTGAAAAAGGAGTTCAAGATGAAAAACCCTTCTGCCTCTGCAAACTCAATGAGAGTATTTCCACGCTGGTTTCTGTTGCCGTGACCGAATTTACCTACTGCAGTTTCATTCTGTTGCCGTTGCCCTAATTTTGCATTGAAATCTCCCATAATTATTTTCAAGTGCTGCTTACCTTTATTATTTAGATGACAAATTTCCTCATAAAATTCTTCAATTTCTTCTTCAGGATGACTTGTGGTGGGTGCAT
This sequence comes from Macrothele yani, assembly GCA_039090855.1. Classification (NCBI taxonomy): domain Eukaryota; kingdom Metazoa; phylum Arthropoda; class Arachnida; order Araneae; family Macrothelidae; genus Macrothele; species Macrothele yani. The sequence continues at coordinate 140,847,774 of CM077015.1, forward strand.
AAGCTTGAATAATCTGAGCCTGGTATCTTTTCGAGAGTTGGATAACAAGTCGTGCAGCTCTGTCAGAGGAACTTTCAACTTCTACAACTTTATCCTTCAGTTTCTTGTTTATTATAAAATCCAACACCACTAGTTCTGCCAGTATCTGTCCCACGATAGTAGAAGAGATGTCCACTTTTCAGTTCGATGAGATCTTCTCCTTTTCTCCTTACCTCACTTAGCCCCACGATGTCCCACTTGATCCTTTGTAGTTCCTCTTCCAATTCAAGAAGCCTTGAATCAGAAGATAGGGAGCGTCCGTTGTACGTAGCCAAGGTCAGCATCAGATGGCAGCCTAGTCTGGTCCTCCGGGGATTCTTAGCACCCTCTGCCTTCATGTCGCACTGGCCGCTGCCTTGGCCAGGTACATTCCAGCTGCCGGAGACTGAGAGCCAAGATTTAAGTTGTGGAATCATTTTGGAGGGGTTTGGCCATAACTCACCACGCTCGCCAAGCGGGTTGGTGAGTGTGGGATAGAATTTCCTCTAATCCCGATGGTATAGTTATACCGCTATTGGCGGTCGTCAGAGCCCCTTTAGTGGGAACAGGATGTACCACGAGAAGGCGGGGTTGACATTTGTCAAGGAGAGGCTGTGATGTTACGTATCACCTGACCTTACATCCATTATGTCTTAAAAGAAAAGTGTTTGATCAATGCATCCTTCCAGTGCTTACGTATGGTGCAGAGACGTGGACCTTAACTAAAAGAGATATACAAAGACTGCAGACAACTCAAAGTCACATGGAGAGGTGCATGCTTCGTGTAACCAGGAGAGATAAGAAGAGGAACTCGTGGATCCGAAAAATGACAAGAGTGGAAGACATCATGATCAGAGTTAAATCCCTGAAATGGCAATGGGCTGGACATACTGCCAGAAGGACAGATCATCGATGGACAGCCGAAATTTTAGATTGGATTCCAAGGGACAGGAAAAGACCCAGAAGAAGACCACATGGGAGATGGGTGGATGAAATTCGAAAGTATGCAGGGGTGACATGGAGGAGACTGGCACAAGACAGACCGTTGTGGAGGAAACTTGGGGAGACCTTCGTCCAGCAGTGGATTGATAATGGTTGACAATGATGATGATGATGATGATATATATATATATCCAATCTAAACCCAACAAAATTAGCTGGGTCTAAGAACAAGTTGCATGTGAACAAAATATATATATATATATATATATATATATATATATATATATTATATATAATATATAGAATAATATATAACAATGTTGTTCTTTCTATTACTTGTGTCACTTCTCCTCTTAATAGAACCAATCTTTATTTGTTTTACAAATGAAACAATATACTTAACTGATATGCTGCATGTTCACTTTATTATAATTACCGGAAAAGCAACTGCATTCTGGACACGTTGTATACGGGAGCTTTGAAATTTCTAAAAAGAGGGTAACTTTAAACGAGAGAGAATATTGAGCCCAATCACATTTCACCTAGGTACAAAAAAGTGGAATAAACCTTTCTTCTTACACGCATACAGTTTCTTAAAATGCAACATGCGGCTTACAATTTCACAAAATTTTAAATTTCCCACTTAAAAAATTTGTAACTGTTGGAAAAATACATAAGGTTTTGCCGTCTTAATGCGTGAAAAACTGAAATATGCTTTTCTTTAAAACGTTTCATATTTTTTTCATTGCAGACACCAGTACTACGTAGCTCATACCTAATGCGATTTCCGTGTTAACTGTTAAATTTTTGTTGTCAACAAAAAAGGCACCGTGGGTGTCAAAGAAACTTTAAATAGCCATTTCGACATCCGTAAAATTTTTCATGGTCTTTCAACGCTTATGACTTTAGAGTAACCCATCAATTAAAATTGTCTTGCCGCTATGCCACCATGAATACGGTGGCTACACTAATATTTAATTTCAAACTTCCTGTAATTTTTGCAATGTTTCCTTATCCACCTGTACCGTCTACCATTATCCTTATATAAGATATCATTACGATTTATCAAACTGGTGCAATAAGGAATGAAGACCTCGATAGTACTATCAGTTTCCTGTGAGTTAAAACCTGCAGCAATCGTTTAGTTAGAATGCAACGGCTGATAATTGGTAATTACCATCCAATTCCACGAGACACTTCTTTAGACGAAAATCAGCATTCAGAGTTTACTGAAAGTTTTCTACCCATTTTTTCGGTAAAATTGTTTGTTTGGTGTTTTTATTATCTAGCACAGCAGCCATTCCTCATCTCCGTTTCAAGAATGTATGAATTTTCAATCCTTCTTGTAAAGATAACTTTATCTACTCGAATCTGGACGAATATTTATGTGATGCTCATTAATTCCGATTTCGGACCATTACAATAACCTGAACTCTTCTGAGGGTAGTTATTCTTTGAACAGAAACTCTATCCGTAACATGCTCTAAGTTTTAATTATGCTCGTACTTAGTTTTAAAAATAATTCTTTATTACGTAATTCAAATATCCGTTCTTAAAATGAACAAACGTTCGCGAACCGACCACCCAATATTCGTTCAGGTATACGCCTGGCTCACAAGCAAAACATACGTCCCTGTGTGTGGGGCTAACCTTTTTTATTGAATGCAAAATACAAATAGAAAGGAATGTCTACTCTATCAAATCCAATGTTAACACTATAATTCTACACACTAAATTAGTTGCAGTTGACAATCTGCTGTTTCTAAAACAAGAAGCTCTAGCCAGTAAATGTATAGTGCTGCCATCTCCGTGGTGCCGTTGTATCATAATATTAATTTTCTTTGCCTGATAATTATAATCGCCTTGTCGAGAACTTACTCACACACAGAACTCCTTAACAGTATTTACAAAAACTTTAACATTCATATTAGCGTAAAGGTTTCTCTAATGACGTAAAAGTCATATTAAACCTAGATTCTACTGAATATTCAAAATACTAAGTTGTTTGTATTCGGTTTTCAACATCCAGTTCGGATTTTTGTAATCTGAGTATGTATTACGAGAGTTTTAGATTTTAGTACCATATTAATTTTAATGCATAGATTCATCATTCATGACTTTTGCCAATAGACTGGTCAACGGTTGGGTAAGCTTAGCACAGGAATTAAGCTTTCGACTAAAACAGTAACACCGGATTTTAACGGGGTTAAAAACTACCGTAAATAATTCCGTGGACTGTCAGCAATCACCCATAAATTGTTTTGGATTACTAGCTCCAGGAAATAGAAAGAAGCAGTCTGGAAAGACAAATACTTCACACATGCTTCGCCGGGACTGGAATCCAGACCGATCACGAACGAGGAGTCAGAAGACAGCGCTTATATCTTTGAGCCACGTTATATTTTCATATAACGAGTTAAGAAATCTAGCCATATCAACATCCCGAAGATATTGAAGTGATAAAACTTTATGTGCAATGATGGTATGGAATTTCTGTGTGCACCTTTCGTTTCCAGTTATTTTAATAAAACTATCAAACCCGCTCGAGTTTTCGCAGTGTAAATTCCACGTACTAGGTCTATGGAACAATCTGCCACGAAACACATTGGCGTGTATTATTCCGGAATTATATTTTAAACTATAAAACTTTCTATAAAATTTCCAAATTCATAAATTCCAAACGTAATGAATGTGTCGCTTTTAAGTTCTTAATTCTTTAAATAGCTCTAAGAACTTCATCTTAGCATACGAAGCTCTTTGTATACCAAAGAAACGAAAACACGATCTGGCTTACGATATACAGTTTTCTTATTTGCCGTTCAATACCAACCCAAAACTACCGAGAAGAACGTGATGGTTCAGAAATAAAGCGTAAGTTTGCAAAATTTGATATATAGCCGCAAATTCCCGAAAGGTTATAAATTAAAGTGGAAGAACTTCCTTTGAAAACAATTTCAGACACTAATAATCAGAATAAACATGAGGAACATAGGAATATCTTTTTTAGAGATTCTAAAACTCAAGTCAACAATTCTTAAAAAAACAAAAATGTGTGGCCTTTCTTGCAAAATTTCCATTCACATTTGTGGATGTTTATTAATAATTATTTGTGTCTGCTATGGTTAACGCTTGATTTTCGTGAAAATGTCCCACCTTCATGACACTGCGAATTGTGAAATTGCGTGTTTGCATGACACTTCGTATCACTGAATTAAAATAAACAAAACATGGTTGTTTAAAACTTTCAAGGAGTACGCACACCTACGAGTGTTCGGCAAACTGGATCTTATCATAAATGATAGAATCGTTTCACACGTTGGTACGAGATCAACCATTAACGAATTAAAGCACTACACCTGACCTGTAAAATGAACACTACTGTCTGAGAAAATTGCGACACCGTGAATGACTGCTTGTATTATCTTGAAACTTACAGGATATGTACAACATGTTGCGACATGCAAATGATTAAAATGTCAGTATAATGCTCATGCAGTTTAGGAGCAGCGCCCACTGAAATCTCCGGACGTAGGCATTCACACAAGAAACGACACTATGTTAGAAAAGGTGTTTCTTAAGTGTCCCAGTTCTCCGTGGCCGAACACTTTTACATTATGAACGCATAATAGACACTGAGTGAGAAAGGAGGATTGTTGAGATGAGAGAAGATAGATCTTCCTGCCGCGAAATTACCTCTGGTAGATTAGGAAACACCAGCACGGTAATGCCAATGTAGTGTCAGGGGGCAGATGAGGACCAGACCCACAGAAATCAGAGAAATGGACGGCATTAATGCCACTCGGTGTAGAGGCTGTTATCGGTGTTCTAGAAAAAACATATACACCTATTCCATAAGTGCCACTCGATGTAGAGGCTGTTATTGTTGATCTTGAAAAAAACCCATACACCTATTCCATTAATGCCACTCGGTGTAGAGGTTATTATTTTTCTAGAAAAAATCATACACCTAATCCATTAATGCCACTCGGTGTAGAGGCTGTTATTGTTGTTCTAGAAAAAAACACACACCTATTTCATTAATGCCACTTGCTGCAGAGGCTGTTATTGTTTTCCTAAAAAAACATACACCTGTTTCATTAACGCCCCACGGTGTAGAGGCTGTTATTGTTGCTCTAGAAGGCTTCGCTCAATACTGAGATCTGAAACGAAGAAATCTTATATAACTCTACAAATGTAATCATTAATCTCCTGTAACGTGAGGAATCTGTGATACACATTCCTTTTCAGTAGCACGACCACTTCTTGGTGTTGCAATTTTCACAAAAAACACAGTACCCTCTGATTTTCTTGAAAGATAAATTGACAATTTTCATTTCCGTTATCTACTGTACCCATATTTAAGATGGATTACCTATTACCTCTATATACACAGTCGAGTCACCTTAGTATGACCACCTCCTACTTTAGACGTCAACAGCGCGTAACCAATGAAAGAAGGCACGTGTCGTGAGCTGACTTGGAAGGTATATAAGGTGTGCTGTAGGCATTCTGAAAAAACATCACACGCTCCTGTCATGGATAAAAGGAGAGATTTATAAGATTTGCAAAAAGGGATTATTATCGGCTTTCGGGCCAAAGCTGGTTGTATTTTTGAAACAGCGCAGTTTGTGAACTGTTCGCGTGCTGCTGTGGTTAAAGTGTATCGTGATTGGAGAAATGCCACAATTGCGGATAAGTGTTGTAGAAACTGTGGAGCACCACGTGCCATTGATGTGAGAGGTGGACGTTGCTGTGAAGGTGCGTGCGGGTCGAACGTCACGTTACAGTGGGGCAACTCACTGGCCGAATGAACCAAGTGGATAACGGAAGTATGTCTAAAACGACAATTAAGCAACCCCTGATGCGTTTGGTGGTCCGATGCAGACAGATGATCACTTCACCTGTGGTAACTAAGGTGCATCGGCAGGAAAGGCTTACATTTGCACGGCACTATCGGATTTGGCAAAGGATTATCGGAATCCCCTGATTGGGAAAGGATTGGCTTGTCCGAAGAGTCACAATTCGTGCTTCTCCGAACGGATGGACATTCCAATATAAGCGGAGAAACATCAGAAAACAAACACTTATCAACCATTGGTGGAAGAGCAGAAGCTGGTAGGGGTAGCGTTATGGTCTGGGGAATGTTTTCGTTACATTATCTGGGACCACGCATTCCTGTTGAAGGCACTACGGACTAAATTCGTTATGAAACCATCCTTGCTGACCACGTATACCCATACATGCTTATTGTCTTCCCTTGGGCTAATGTGATCTTAAAGCACGACAATGCGACGTGTCACACAGCTAGAAATGTCCGGGAGTGGTTGGAAGGGCACGATGTAGATCTCAAAGGCTTCCCTGGTATCTAATTCCTCAGACTTAAACTCAATTGGGCCTCTGTGGGACCACTTCGATCGTGTTGTTCGCTCTTCAGATCCTCCACCACGCACACTCCAGCAGCTGTTAGATGCTGCAATCGGCATAGCTCCACATACCTGGGGACAATTTCCATCATCTTTCTGAGTCATTCCCAGCCCATCTTGCCGGTGTTCCCGCTGCACACTGCGGTTACTCTAGCTATTAACTGTTGGTCACAAAAATGTGACTTGACAGTGTATATTTCTGTTTTGCTTGCTTTTCAACACTTCGTCATGTGAAACTCCTAATTAAAAGCTTAAATCCTTAAAAACTGTCTCAACCAGACATCCATCTGTCTTTGTACTAAACTAACCTGCGATTTTCTCTCACGACATCGCAGTGTGTATGGAAATAAGGATTAAATTTTCTCTGATTATAATTCCTTTCAGAAACGTGTTTCATAAAATTTTATCGACTCAGCTTTGTTCATGTCATAATCTTTAAAACAACAAGCCTCACTGGTGGCGCAGTGATTTAAGCGTTGGCTTATGACCATTCGTCCGAGGAGTACCCAGGTTCGAATCTCGGTGAGGCATGGGTGCTGTATTTGCTTTACAAGACTGGCTCTTTCCCTTCCATGGAACCAGTGGTCTTAAATTTGGGAGGGGTACTGCATATAGCCCATTGAGTTGCTCACTGTGGTCGTTATACCTTCAATAAAAAAATAAAAAAACTGCAGAAAAACTTGTCAAAGGATAAGCAGCTAATATTTAGAAGTTTTAAGCATTAAAGTTCATCTGGTCGTTTTGTTACGTATGACAGAGTTATCACTACAAGGAAATTATAACTTGTTAATAATTGCCTTTTATTGTTATGCACTTACTTAAATGATAATACATTAATGGTATATACTAGCATTATGCAGTGTTGCACATTACAGAACTGGGGAAGAGAAAAATGTAATTTTGGGCATGCATTTCGCAAGTGAACGATTTTACAATCGCTTTTAATTCTAAATAATGTACAGCCGCACAAGTACCAATTGAACTTAAATGAAATAGTATTAATATATTATTTATTCTAAAATTTACTGAAATATGTCTCATGAAATTTGAAATCAAGTTTGTCATGATCGATTTCTAACTGTCATTACCGACTTAAAAAAAATGACTTAGTTTCATCTGGAGGCCAAATACGTACAAAAATGATCTATGAAGGAAGAAATATTCCTCAAAATACATGGGAAATCGATAGAATATTCAAAGCAAACAATATATGCATTCTGAATTTGCTTGTAAGACTTACTTGTCATTCATGTAACATCTCTCAGTAAACTTGGAAGTTTCATCGCCCTGAAGCGGAAATCGAACCCGCAACTCCCGATTTCCGTTCCAGTTATCATAATCAAACGGATTTCGCGAAATACTAGTTCGACTTCCGCTCCAGGTTGAAGAAATTTTCAAGTTTTCTGAGAGTTGTTACACGGATGACCAGTAAGTGGTACAAGCGAATTCTGAATTTATATTATGTTTATATTGAATATTAATTCAAAAATGGTCTATTTTGCATTTAAAGGAATTTTGACCATTAATAACTTGCAACCACGTTTGTTCAAACATGAATTTGTACTATTGAGAAATTTTGGGTTCACGATTTGAATGTAAAGATATTAATATCATCATCATCACATCAACAATTATCACTCCACTGCTGGTCGAAGGTCTCCCCAAGTTTCTTCCACAACGGTCTTTCTTGTGCCGGTCTACAACAGGTTATTCCCGCATACTTTCGAATTTCTTCCACCCGACTCCCATGTGATTTTATTCTGGTTCATTTCCGGCCTCTTGGAATCCAGTCTAAAATTTCGGCTGTTCAACGATGGTCTGTCCTTCCTGCAACACTGCCGGAGTCTGAAGGCCAAGATTTAAGTTGTGGAGTCATTTTGGAGGGGTTTGGCCATAATTCACCACGCGGACCAAGCGGATTGGTGAGTGTGGGATTGAATATCCTCTTATCCGGATGGTAGAGTTATACCGCTATTGGCGGTCGTCAGAGCGCCTTTAGTGAAAACATGATGCACCATGAGAAGGCGGGGTTGACATTTGTGAAGTGAGTGTGTTGTGTGTTGCGCATCACCTGGCCTTAGATATTAACATATTTATTTGTATTTGTATATTATTATATGAAATCTCTCTGAACATTTAGTTCGATTCTCCCTCTCTCTCTTGGAATTTTTACTTTTCTCTTCAGAAATGTAAGATTCAGGATTTGAATATGAAGATATTAATATATTTATATATATTTGCATATTATTGAATTAAATCTTTCTGAATATTTGTATATCATTGAATTACGTTTTTCTGAACATTTCTTTATTATCGAATTAAATGTTTCTGAATATTTCGAAATATCGATCAATACACACTACTGCACGTGATAGAAAATTGCGTCGTAGAACGAATCCTTGGATTCTGGCTATCTAGTGTTCACAGTACAAGGTGTTGGAGATGGTGTAATGGTTTGGAGAAATATTTTTTTATCTGACATTTTTTTCAAAATACTTTGTAACAGCAGCTGGATAACGTGAGATATTTTAACATCGTTGCCGGCAAGGCACTTTCGTACATGTGCATGCTGTTTCCTGATAGAGAGACCTACTTCCAGCAGTACGATGTTTAGTGCCACCTGACCAGGATCGGCACATTGTGGTTCAAAGATCACCAGACAAATTTAAAATTTCACTTAAGTGATGCGATTGAGAAAGATATTCGTACCATCAATTTTCGTCCAGCGAATATTTGGCAGTTGACGGACGCATCATTTCCGCTTAACCATATCCATAGAACGATAACAGCTCTTCATTGCGTGCATTCCACATCGAATTGCGTTTACTATGAAGGCCAAGCCAGGCCCAACACATTAATATCTAGATTTTCTTTCGTACTTTGGTGTATGGTGTTTTAGAAGATCAAATCTACCAAACATTCAGGCCTTCTGTCATTTTAATTTTACCCGATAGTGACTTCATGCCACTTCAGTAAAGCCATTATGAAGAACATTATACCGGAAAAAATTGATGACATAGATTCAATTAATTCATTTTAGCATATTTTACTTTAACAATCATTAAAGTACATCATTACATACAACACAAAAAATATTTCAGAAGCAGGAATAATAAACGATTAAACCACTTCATACACTTTAAATATGTTGCTCTTGTGATCGCGTATTGAGTACTCTTATTCTTTCTCAGGGAAGTGAATTTCCCAGATTTAACGATATCACCGGCTAATCTATCCTCTAGTTTACATTCCTCTACATTAAACGGCCCTTATCATGCGGATAACAATAATCATGTTACTACAACTCATAAAATAATACTTTCACAAATTATGTGGATATGAAAATTTCTTTGCAGCAATAAACATTGTTAAAATCTATATCCAAAGCATAATTGGTAGAACTATTTTGCAATTTATTATTTAAAAATTAAATCTTATGAAAGTAAAACTTGTAAAAGTTTACTTCTTTTGGTGATATCTAACCTAGCAATTTGCCTTTCAGTACGCTAGAGTCTTACGGTAAAGCTGTGACAGTGTGGAAAACTTACGTAAAGTGCAAATATGTATGCTGGATGTATATATTGTAAAACAATAAATACTGAGACGGTGCTCCAGAAAGAAACTGGCAGGAAAGAAACAAAGTGTAATTTAGACTTTTTGAAATTACAATACATACGGCATGAATGTGCATGCAAATGAAAGTTGTCTTCATAAAGCACGTGGCGGAGAGTGGCGATAAACTAAGCATGTTCATAATTTCAGGTAATAACAATCCGTGGAAAGATGAATAAATGAGGGAACAGGAATGTAAGAGCACTACATGCTGACATAAGAAGTCCGTAAATCATTCTAAATTAGCAAATGAGAATTATAACTCTAAACCCACACAAACGACAGTGAAACAATTTTGCTGAATGTAATGCTGTACAATATGTTACTTGTCTGAGGTGATACACGATTAATTTAATAAATCATTCTAAACATCAATAAGATCAGTTAAACCAAAAATCTGAGAAAGGAGCTGGTAGAACACAAAGTTGGGGTCATATAAAATTACTTAACACAAAACCAAGGAGAGAAATAAAATAAATTGAAACATAGAATTGTACTACTCATGATAATTTAAAAACTAAAGTATATTTTTAAGCCAAAAGAAGAAATTTTGCAAACAAAAACGAACCACATAAATGTTATAATTAGTTGCAAATCCTGTAAAGAATGAAGTTCCTAGAGAACAAACATGGCCCAAAATTTATGAAGGAAATTTTGAAGGTTGGTAATATTTGAATTACTCTAAATTGTAATCGAGGATACAACAAAATAGTAATGAAAATGCAGGAGAGAAGAGTAACAGAATATCAATTAATTCAGAGATACTATTTTCAGAAAGCTGTAATGTTCTTGCATACCAAATGGAATCCAAATCAAGCCATCAAAATCAAATAAGCTGACACTTAAATTAAAAAAGAAATAGAAGAAAACAGTAAGATTTGAGTGCACCGAAATTTCAAATAAACCACAAAGAATAATCTAAATCGGTAACGATATATCTTCTAGTATAACAAAAATTAGTTCAGTGAAGAATGGAGGATTCCAAACAGCACCTAAAAATGCAAAATATACAAAGACAGCAAAATATTACCGAAAGTTGTTTGAACACATACGAATGGCTCTAGAAGACTAAGAACTGATGGAAATATTTGTTTTGTGGTGTTTCAGACGATTGAAATATTAGAAGATATACGCGGCCACATATTGGAGAAATTATAAATGACAAAATGATTACAGAATCCAGCCCTAGAAACCATTACAGCTATAAAAAGATGCTTCACTTGGGAATTTTAACTGGAAGTTGCACTGTTTTAAAAGATGAGGAATTCTCGCCTATCGGTTATAGCGGGGTTAGCGTTTTCGCGAATGTTACGTCGAGAGGTATATGTTACGTCGAGAAGTCGTTCAGCCAATTTAAACCTATTTTGAGAGAAAAAAAGAAGAGCTTTGTTTTCAACAACCCCAATTGCTATATTGCTGCTAGTTGTAATAGCAGTCAGTAAGTTGAAATCCCTGGTTTTCAGAAAAGTAGTTTACAACTTTCAAAGGGTATTTTTAATTTCTTGTGACTTTGTCAAAAAAAAAGTTACGAAGCCCGTCTCTTATTTAGGGTCACAGAATTCAGCGAAGGGAGAGTCTGTGTGCCGTAAGACAAACACAAAATGCATGCATCCCCGCGATTTTCTTTTTTAGGGCGAATGATCAGAAGCCAACGCTTATACACTATCTACCAACAAGTAATTGTGCACCTGTGATAGCAAAGGAAAAGGAAGTTTATTCAACTTCAGTAGTTGGTGGAGCTTCCACGAGCGGCGATTACAGTTGCGACCCTTCGGGGGCATACTCTCAACCAGGCGTTGTACGACGGCTACCGGTCTTTTCTTCCACTCGGCTTGGAGAAGACAGGTCAGTTCCTTTACCGATTTCGAACGGCGGGGACACCCTTTAATTCGACGCTCCAACGTGTCCCAGAGGTGCTCTGTAGAGTTAAGATCCAGGCTCTGGACAGGCCAGTGGATTCGATTAACTACATTGTCACCATGCGAAGCCTTGGGGGACCTCGCAACATGACAGGAGATATTGTCATCCTGAAAGTAATATGAGTCCACACCGTAAAACTGCCACAACTTAGGAAGCGCATGGTCATCCAAAATGGTGCAGTAGGTCTCGGCGTTGAGTCTACCAGGAATTCTGACCAAGGGTGTCGTGCCATATGAGGAGAAATGCCCCAACAGCATAACTTCCCAGCCGCCGGACTTCACAGTTGGCACAATCCATTCCGGCAGGATGAGTTCTCCAGGCTGACGCCAAACCCACACCCTGCCATCCGAACGGTAGAGGGTGAACCTTGATTCGTCACTTCAGAGAACCTGTTTCCACCCACAGTCCACTGTAGACGTTCTTTGCACCACGTTAGCCGAGCAGCGCTATTGGACTTGGTGATCAAAGGCTTGTGGGCGGCAGCACGTCCATGATAACCGAGCAGATGGGCTTCCTTACGGATGGTAATCATCGAAATAATACTCCCGGATGCCTGTTGAAACTTCTTGCGGATGCCTGTTGAAACTCTCCGCGGATGTGACCCATCGATTTGGTTCGGTTCTTTCGAATTTCTCTTGCCAGCACCCGTCGGTCTCTAACTCCCAGTTTTGTGGGTTTGCCGAGTCGGGGCACATTCCGACAGTCACCTCTCACCTTCCACTAGTCAATCACGTAGGTCACTGTCGATTTTGGGTATTTCAACTCGCTGGATATGTCACGTATGGATCAGCCGTTTCTGTGATACCCGTCGATTACCACTTGTTCGAAATCAGAGAGCTCCGAACTGCGTGGCATCTTGCATGCGACTGGTTGCGTTGTTGTTTTCCACACGATATTTAACGGCGGCGGCAGTGACGTGTATCAGGAAGGCAGATATCGTCGATTGCAGGGGAGCCCAATTACTTGCTGGTAGATAGTGTATGGGATGTAAGGTCAGGTGATGCGTAACATCACAGCCTCTCCTTGACAAATGTCAACCCCGCCTTCTCATGGTGCATCCTGTTCCCACTAAAGGAGCTCTGGCGACCGGCAATAGCGGTATAGCTATACCAGCGGGATTCGAGGAAATGCTCTCCCACACTCGCCAACCCGCTTGGCCAGTGTGGTGAGTTATGGCCAAACCCCTCCAAAATGACTCCACAACTTAAATCTTGGCCCTCAGTCTCCGGCAGCTGGAACATACCTGGCCAAGGGAGCGGCCAGTGCGACATGAATGCAGAGGGTGCAAAGAATCACCGGAGGACCGGACTAGGCTGCCATCTAATGCTGACCTTGGCTACGTATAGTGGATGCTCCCTATCTTCTGATTCAAGGCTTCTTGAATTGGAAGAGGAACTACAAAGGATCAAGTGGGACATCGTCGGGCTAAGTAAGGTAAAGAGAAGAGGAGAAGATCTCATTGAACTGAAAAGTGGACATCTCTTCTACTATCGTGGGACAGATACTGGTAGAACTAGTGGTGTTGGGTTTATAATAAACATGAATCTGAAGCATAAATTTGTAGAAGTTGAAAGTTCCTCTGACAGAGCTGCATGACTCGTTATCCAACTCTCAAGAAGATACCAGGCTCAGATTATTCAAACTTATGCACCAACCACAAGTCATCCGGAAGAAGAAGTTGAAGAATTTTATGAGGAAATTCGTCATCTAAATAATAAAGTTAAGCAGCACTTGAAGATAAATATGGGAGATTTCAATGCAAAAATAGGACAACGGCAACAGAATGAAACTTCAGCAGGTAAATTCGGTCACTGCAAAAGGAACCAGCGTGGAAATACTCTCGTTGAGTTTGCAGAGGCAAAATGGTTTTTCATCTTGAACTCCTTTTTCAAGAAAAAGCCACACAGGAAATGGACATGGAGACATCCAAAGGGGATGATAAGTGAAATTGATTTTTTTATGTGTAACAAAAAATTTGTCATAGAAGACTGCAGGGTGCTAAACAAGTTCAACACAGGTAGTGACCATAGATTGGTCAGATGTAAGATGCAACTCAACACTAAGACGAACGTGGCAAGCTCATAAGACAAACAAAATGTATTCACATAACCAACCTTAAAAAACACCACAATACTTTCAAGTTAGAACTGAAGAATAGATTCTCTTCTTTAGAAGACCTAACATCGGAAGAAGTGGATATTTCTGAAGATAACAGAAAAGTAACCAAAGCTTTTATGGAAACAGCAACAAAATTAGCTGGGTCTAAGAACAAGTTGCATGTGAACAAATTATCAGGAAAACCAAAATGCTGTTGCAAAAAAGAAGAGAGATGTGGACAAATAAAGAAGATGCGACTTCCTAAGTGGGATATATAGAGCTGTGCAAGACAGTACAAAAAAGTATCACTGAAGACGTAAGGAAATTCAACGGTAAACTAGTGAGGAAAGTAATTGAAAACAACAAAAGCCTAAAGATAGCAAAGGCACATCTAAGTAAGGGAAGAAAACAGATTATTGCTCTGAGAAAAGAAGATGGTTCTATAACAAGAAATAGAGGCGAAATCTTGACAAGAGTGAAAGATTTCTACTCCAAATTATATGAAAGGGATGATACATGTACTCCAGACATCATCAAAGGTACTAGTACCAGAGTTCTTCCAGTTCTTCCAGCAGAAGTTGCACATGCAATCAAGAACATGAAGCGGGGAAAAGCTCCAGGAGAAGATAGAATTACTGTAGACATCATTCAAGTAGCAAGTGGAGAAATCGAAACAGTGCTCGCCCAAATTTTCACTCGATACCTTAATGAAGAAAAGATTCCTGAGGATTGGAGCAACGCTACAATGATCTTGCTACATAAAAAAAGTGACATTGAGGATCTCAGGGACTATAGACCTATCAGCCCCCTATGAGTGGTTTATAAAATCTTCACTAAAGTTCTTTCACACCGTTTAAAGGTAACACTAGACATGGCTCATCCGAGAGAACAAGCTTGATTCAGGAGTGGCTACAGCACAATAGATCATATCCACGTATTGAGAGAACTAATTGCATGAGCGAGGGAATATGAACTTCCATTGTGCATGACTTTTATCGATTATGAAAAAGCCTTTGATTCGGTGAAACTATCAGCAGATACAATGGCTCTGACATCCTACGGTATTGAAGATGCATACATTAATAATATTAATAACATCTATGAAAATGCAAGTGCAAAGATTCGGCTGTTTGAAAATACAACACACACAAAAATCGGAAATTGAGTTAGACAAGGTGACACCATATATCCGAAGCTCCTTAATGCCACATTGGAAAATGTCTTTTAATCACTGAACTGGGAAAACAAAGGGATAAAGATTAATGGGAATTATCTAACCCACCTTCGTTTTGCTGATGACATAGTCATTTTTGCAACTAGCCCATCAGAGCTGCAGAGTATGATCCAGGAACTTGCTGACAAGAGTAAAGAAGTGGGATTAAAAATGAACTTTCAGAAGACAAAAGTGATGTTCAATGCTTTTACAAGAAATGAAGATTTATCGATTGATGGAGAAAAGCTGTTGATAACAGACACGAACGTTTATCTTGGACAGCAGATATCAAGTGAGGGTCACATTGATGAAGAAATTAATCGCCGTACAAAACTTGCCTGGAGAGCTTTTGGAAGAAACAGCATAATTTTCAAGAGCAATATGCCATTATATCTTAAAAGAAAAGTGTTTGATGAATGCATCATTTTAGGGCTTACGTATGGTGCAGAGACGTGGACCTTAACTAAAAGAGACATACAAAGGCTGCAGTCAACTTAAAGCAGCATGGAGGGGTGCATGCTTGGTGTAACCAGGAGAGATAAGAAGAGGAACTCGTGGATCCGAAAAGACATCATGATTAGAGTTAAATCCCTGAAATGGCAATGGGCTGGACATACTGCCAGAAGGACAGACCATCGATGGACATTCGAAATTAGGAAAAGAACCAGAGGAAGACAACACTTGAGATGGGTGGATGAAATTCGAAGGTATGCTGGAGTGATATGGAGGAGACTGGCACAAGACAGACCGTTGTGGAGGAAACTTGGGGAGACCTTCATCCAGCAGTTGATTGATATTGGTTGACAATGATGGTGATGATGATGAGAAAGTGTGTCATTTATCCGACGCAGATGTACGAAATCTTATCTTTTGTTTCCGATTCCTTTAATATAGAAAGCAATAAAACTCCCAAAAAATATATTTTAAAGGAAATAATGCCTGGAATTCAAATCTATGAGATGTACATCGTGCTTTTATTCCGTAAATATACGGAATCAAGTTTTATTAACAATTTAAGCCGACGAGGTACTTTAACCACGTTGTGCCCCATAATTTATGAGCTCTGCGCACAGAAGTGTTCGCATGGATGCCTGGTTTTGCAAAATCTACGGCAAATTAATTAATTTCCCTTCTTCGATCTCAGCAGTACTGAACATAAACCTGTTAATAGTGGTAACAGCTCTCCCCCAGTCCTTTATACTCTGTTCCATGGACCAAGGCATCATAGTAAAGGGTTAGTCCCCACTGACGCAGACATCCTGCTGCTGGGTAGACACAAATAACTGAAACATCTTCGTTCACCTTATGTCAGTTTGTCGCTTTTGGTTTTGGCCTTTTCAGCAAGTAATCAATCAGACTAGATTGGCGTCAATCATCTCACTGAACTACCTCTTCGAATAACGAAGTTAAGGGAAAAGCTATGCTTTCTGATTGGCATGTGCACTAGTTCCAGCCGCATACGTCCAATTCTTAGACTGTGAGTAAATACGTTCGAGCTGATTTCTGCCTAATTTGTTTACCCCGAGTTAATTCGTTCCAGCAGGTTACCGGGTTAAAAAACACAGGTCTTTTGAAATATCTGTGGAAAAAAATGCAGACTAAAGAGGAAATACCTTTCTATTATTCTTCATTTTCTCGTATAATAACCGTAAATTTATTCAAATTATAAAACGTCCTTATTACAGCGTCTTTTATTAAGTGTACGACTTAATTCTCGGCCACAGGCAGGACACGTTCACAGCAAATTATAGCAAATCGAATACGTACTTACTCAGGAAATTAATCCCTGTCGTGTCGGATACATTGGAGCCATTGGGCAGCGAGCTGCTGAATGCCCCTGCGGAAAAAACAGTGCTGTTTCTAGTTGAAAATGTCAACAATACTTGTATGCACCTCCTCGACGGAAGCAAAGTGCGTATCACTCAGTTGATGTTGCAGGGAGCAAATGAGGCGATAATTCGATTGGAAGAAGTCTGAAGAATACTCCATGTGGGACAAAATTCCCCATACCAGGTCTGTGATCGTGTTTAAATTCATTTTCGCGGTGTCAGCACTTTCGCTATCCTGAAGCAACAGGACAGACCTTATGCTCTTGCAGGTGTATGGCCTTTTCGCCTCCATTGCATAATAACACGTATGAGTTGCTCTAAATAACGCTCAGCATTGATCGTTTCACCAGGTTTGAGCAATTCATAGTGTGCGACACCACGCTGATCCTACCACATGCACAGCAAAAACTTCCTGGCATGGATATTTGGTTAGGCAGTACTGGTGGTAGGCTGACCTGGATAAACCCACGATTTGCGCCGCTTAGGATTATCGTAGAGGATCCACTTCTCATCACAGGCTAATATCTTGTGGAACAAATCCTTCTTCTTGAATCTGGTGTATAAGGACCAAGCAACATCTTAGCGCTAGCACTTTTTCGCAGCTGTGAGTCGTCGGGCCACCCAAAGGCCCTCTTTGTGAATCCGTCCAAGCTTGTGCATGTGCTTTGCAATGGCTTGCCCTGTTACTCCGAGTTTCTAGGCGAGCTCGAACTGTGTGCGACAGGGATCCGCGTCCAACAGTTGTTCCAGTTACTCCTCGTAAACTTTCTGTGGCTGTCCCGTACGTTCTGCAACACGGAGATCAAAATTTCCTTGCTTAAACCACTGGAACCACTTCTTACACGTACTGTAGGACACAGCAGTCTCACCTAAAGCAGCACAGATCATTTTCTGAGCTTCCGCGGCACTCTTTTTCAGCTGAAAAGCGAACAGGAGGCAGTTCCTCAAATGTATCTTCTCGAAGGACAATGCTTTCACCATCAACTTCATCCCTTCTGTCACTACAGCTGTGAGCGGTTACGATTGTCTGGAAAGTTGTTGGATGGCACTGCAATTAGCCATTATCGCACACAGCTATTTGCATTTGCCGACGTTCTATGGTCGCTTGCGGTTAGGGGACGAGAATTAAGTTGCACACCTAATAGATTAATATTTCTCGAATAAATAGTATCTGTTGGGAAAATGTACACTCCTTTCATCCGAATTTAACAAGTATCAATGGGCCCTTTTCCCTAAAGCCCCTTTGACTGACAAATTGTAAATTGGTTAAGGATACGTTTTCTATTCGTATAATGATAACTTCTGGATTACTTCAGAGCTTTGTGTTGTGGCTGGCGGCTCAGGACACGTGATCCCCCCAGTGTGACACAAAACAAAGTTCCTTTGCATGTCTCATTTTCGTATTTAATAAAAATGTTAGATTTTCTAACAAAGAATTGTTTTAAATGTCTACGATATTTGACAAAAATTTAATTATTTAAGGTGTTTGTTCAATTCGGGCTGCTTACAATTGCCCTTTCTTACGAATATTGCATCTGCATGACATATATATTTGGGTAAATCTGAAGTGCACAGGAAATGTCTTAAATCCACGGAAATAAATAAAATACTCTTATATCATTGAAAAACGATCTTTTTTGAATTAAATGCAATTTGTACCTTGTTTAGGAAACAAATTGCCGTTACTTTGTACATATTTTTGGAAGCTTCGTTGTTGGGTGGAATAACTTAATTGTATTGTGTCGTGATATGTGCGGAATATGGTGATACGCTGGGATTTTTGCTTTCCTTTATTCGGATGGATGAGATATCTGAGACTTTGTCAGCGTTAAATATCTGCTTCAGCAACTTGGACATGATATCTCTCCACGAACAGCGGCTTCCGCATTAGTAAACATGTCACTTTTCCGAAAGCCGCTGAAGCCGTGTTCATATTCCTAAGTTTTACATGCAGTTTTACATGCCGTGCTTATTTTCATAAGTTCTACTTAATCGAGATCATATTCATGATGTTTCATAACTAGTCTATGTTACAAGACTGCGGTTCTACCCAGACACAAAATATTATTAATTAATAAATGGCTAAAACTTTCCCGAAATTTTTAATTCCCCGTGATCACTTTCATAATGTTTACATGTCAAGTTAATAATGTGGTGCTCTTACTTATACACTATGCATTAATTATTAGTATCTAGACTTGGAAATTTCCGAAATTTAACGCAAGGGCGTAACGAATGCTGTAAATGTATAGTGTTACGCCCAAAATCATTTGGCTGAACATTTCGAGAAAATGTTGAACAGATACTTTAAAGTATGTGATTAGATATGGAATGTTGAAAAAAATTAGCGTTACAACGCATTTTAGAGATTTTACAGAAACATTTACGTGCAAGTATGCCTTCGGGAATGTGAACACACGCTGCACCGCCACAACGCCGTGCGAGACTTTGGCTAAGCCATGAATTTCGAGTCAAGCAGCGGCTGCTATTTTGTGATTTTGTGCATGTGCCGAAACTAAGGTCACTATAATGTTTTTTTTAATCAGTTCAAAAACTGAGTTTTAATGCTATTTCTACAGAAAATAATGGTTATTTTAGAACTCTTTTCCAAGCAACGCAGATTGTTCAAAATGCAAAGGCTCTGTCTTGTTTTCTGCAGACAAAGTGGCTGTCCCATCACGAGCAGATTGTTTCGACGACGCGGAAATACTGGAGCTAAGCTTGCCGCAGCGTATGCTTACATTCCTATACTTTCAGGAACATTTTGAGGTAAACATTTTCAAAAAGCGCTGTACATTTGAATTGTTTTCAACAATTCATATAAAATTTCACACTTTAAAATATGTATATCTTTTTTTATCAATTCGTTTCTAAATTTTTAGCAAAATAGGTTATGACGCTAAACTACCCATTTTCCCCAAATCGTACTTCTTTGGATTAAGGTAGTTCACGACTTTGCTCGAAGCGCCATCAATTGGGTCTATGCAAAGTTTATCAGTGACACACGTTACCCTAATATAAAAATAGTTACAAGTATTTCCCCATAGCACAGCAACCGAGAATGCCGTAATAGGCGTCTTCGACTCAAACCACCAGCTTTCCACCCAAAGACGTGCAACAGTAAAAATACATTTGCCTCTTCTTAAGGCGAAGTAGCGTTGATCCTTGCTGGATGTTTAATGGTAAAGCAGCAGGTTAAGTCCACGCTGCTGTGAGACGATGAAAGCGAAGTGGTGCGAATGCTTGCCTCAGAAATCCTCTAAAGCCGTGAAACTCCAAAATATAATTTTTCTCTTTTCGTAAAGCGAAATATCATAGATCCCTTCTAGATGTTTGGTAGTCCAACAGCAGGTTAACTCCATTTTGCAGTGAGACGATGAAAGTGAAATGGTGCGATGTGCTTGCCTCAGACATCCGCCAGCCGTGACTGAGAATGCTATATATAATGTGTCCGCCTGGGTCGTTCGATACATACCTTGGTGACTTATAGCACGTGACTTCCCAGCCATCAAATCTTGTTCTTCGCCGCATATTACATTGCGAAATATGGCACCTACAGGTTAATGTTCTGTAAAAAGCTTTGAAAATGACTGTATTACTGAATTAATTTCGTAATTGCGCATCACTTTTGATTTCTTAAAAGACATATGCCAAATGTTTTTCTGAGTCGCCCATGTATTTAGATCATAATGCAAAAGTTAAGTGAAATGTTCTCTTGGGTTGTTTGGTTCCTCCTTGTGGAGAGATTATTCCAGGATGTCAAGATGATTCTACCTCAGAATGTATCACACAAAAACTGGGCCAGTCTCTCCATGGGATCGTATTTCAGTACAACACCTAGGAACATCGTCAGAAAGCATTTAATAACCGTTATGCCAATTTCATGGTTTTCAAACCATTCTGTCTTTTGCAAGCAGAGAAAACTTAATTTCTTCTCCTGCTTTCGAAAGTGGTATTGTTTCCGCTTCTTAGTCAAAATCAACTTAATTTACTGGTATATGAATTTTATTTTATTATGAAATTACTGCAAACAAATTATATATAAAACCAGTCGTTTATATATTGTTTTCTAAACGAAAACGGATGTTTCTCAGATCTTCATCAGATGTAAAAATTCTGACACATAGTCACGTATGTGAAATAAAATTTTTGTTTTGATTCAGTAAGCGTGCAGATTTTTATGGCTTTAGCATCCGAAAGTCAAAGAATATCCCATAACACAAAGTCGGAATTATATTCCGCTGTCCTGTGACCATCTTTCGTCCTCCGGAGCCTGGCAAATATTCTTCAAGATTGTTCCTATAATATCAAAGTTTTATTTTTTTTATAGTTTCTCATCTATTATTTATAATATCTATTGTTAACTTCCCCTATTACCGGTTACTTGCTTTCCCATATAAGGGCTTTTCGCGACCGCGCATAAAGGTCCATCTCGAGGATTTCAAGGGAACTTTGTTTAAAATATTTCGTTGTTGAACTCCCCGTTCAGCCCAAAGACGACGCTCAATGCGCGGTCGTGAACCGTACCTAATGGGAAGATGAGTCCTCAATATACATGTATATGAACCTCATGAATATGACTACGACAGATTTAATATGCCAGAACAGTCCCAAGTACTGTTAATTAATGTTCTGCTAGAGAGTCAAAGTATAACTTTATTAAAATGGTTTGTTATTTAAACATGAAAATGAGTACGCAGCATTAAAAAAGAATTCTGAAGTGGATTAACCTAGAGAGTTATGACTAATGTTTTAGTGCTTGAGAAAAAGTGTAGCAGAGTTATTTTTGTTTGAAATTTAAATTTTATTAATATGTGGGACATGTGTTGAAGTTTATAAATTAGCTCAATCAAAGGCCTATTAATACCTAAGTGGAGGAAACGTATGAGAAGTTACGGACTGTAAAATATCTATAAGACTAACTTACTTTCCTATTTCACCCACGCGGCACAACAGCACTGTGTAATGACCGTAAAAAATCAAATATATAAAGGCGACCTAAATAGAAATGGGCTCGGTGAAAACAAGAATCTGTTCTGGCACCAGATGTTTAAAACCAAGCTTAGGTAATTAAATCGTCCCTTTCTGGCACACACTTTGTCAGCGTTAAATATTTGCTTCGGCAACTTGAACATGATCTCTCTCCACGAACAGCGGCTTCCGGATTAGCAAACATGTCACTTTTCCGAAATCCGCTGAAGCCGTGTTCATATTCCTAAGTTTTACATACCGTTTTACATGCCGTGCTTATTTTCATAAGTTCTACTTAATCGAGATCATATTCATGATGTTTGCATAACTAGTCTATGTTATGTTACAAGACTGCGGTTCTACCCAGACACAAAACATTATTAATTAATAAATGGCTAAAACTTTTCCGAAATTTTTAATTCCCCGTGATCACTTTCATAATGTTTTCATGTCAAGTTGATAATGTTGAGCTCTTACTAATACACTAAGCATTAATTATTAGTATCTAGACTTGGAAATTTCCGAAATTTAACGCAAGGGCGTAACGAATGCTGTAAATGTATAGTGTAACGCCCAAAATTATTTGGCTGAACATTTCGAGAAAAGGTTGAACAGATGTTTTAAAGTATGTGATTAAATATGGAATGGTGAAAAAATCAGCGTTACAACGCATTTTAGAGATTTTACAGTAAAATTTACGTGCAAGTAGGCTTTCGGAAATGTGAACACACGCTGCACCGCCACAACGCCGTGGGAGACTTTGGCGAAGCCATGAATTTCGAGTCAAGCAGCGGCTGCTATTTTGTGATCTTGCGCATGTGCCGAAACTAAGGTCACTATCATGTTTTTTTTTTTAATCAGTTCAAAAACTGAGTTTTAATGCTATTTCTACAGAAAATAATGGTTATTTTAGAACTCTTTTCCAAGCAACGCAGATTGTTCAAAATGCAAAGGCTCTGTCTTGTTTTCCGTCGACAAAGTGGCTGCCCCATCATGAGCAGATTGTTTCGACGACGCGGAAATATTTAAGATGAGCTTGCCGCAGCGTATGCTTACATTCCTATACTTTCAGGAACATTTTGAGGTAAACATTTTCAAAAAGCGCTGTACATTTGAATTGTTTTCAGCAATTCATATAAAATTTCACACTTTAAAATATGTATGTTTTTTTTGATCGATTTGTTTCTAAATTTTTAGCAACGACCCTAAACTACCCATTTTCCCCAAATCGTACTTCTTTGGATTAGGGTAGGTCACGACTTTGCTTGTAGCGCCATCAATTGGGTGTAGGCAAAGTTCATCAGTGACACACGTTACCCTAATATAAAAATAGATAAAAGTATTTCCCCATAGTACAGCAACCGAGAATGCCGTAATAGGCGTCTTCGACTCAAACCACCAGCTTTCAACCCAAAGACGGGCTCACTTTAAAAATACACTTGACTCTTCTTAAGGCGAAGTAGCATTGATCCTTGCTGGATGTTTAATGGTAAAACAGCAGGTTAAGTCAACGCTGCTGTGAGACAATGAAAGCGAAGTGGTACGAATCCTCTAAAGCCGTGAAACTCCAAAATATTATTTTTCTCTCTTCTTAATGCGAAATATCATAGATCCCTTCTAGATGCTTGGTAGTCCAACAGCAGGTTACCTCTATGCTGCTGTGAGACGACGAAAGTGAAATGGTGCTATGGGCTTGCTCAGACATCCGCCAGCCGGGACTGAGAATACCATATATAATGTGTCAGCCTGGGTCGTTCGATACATACCTTGGTGACTTCTAGCACGTGACTTCCCAGACATCAAATCATGTTCTTCGCCGCATATTACATTGCGAAATATCGCACCTACAGGTTAATGTTGTGTAAAAAGTTTTGATTGCTTTACTGAATTAATTTCGTAATTGTGAATCACTTTTGATTTCTTAAAAGACGTATGCCAAATGTTTTTCTGAGTCGCCCATGATTTAAGATCACAATGCAAAAGTTAAGTGAAATGTTCTCTTGGGTCGTTTGGTTCCTCCTTGTGGAGAGGTTATTCCATAATCTCAAGATGATTCTACCTCAGAATGTATCACACAAAAACTGGGCCAGTCTCTCCATGGGATCGTATTTCAGTACAACACCTAGGAACATCGTCAGAAAGCATTTAGTAACCGTTATGCTAATTTAATTGTTTTCAAATCATTCTGTTTTTTGCAAGCACAGAAAACTTAATTTCTTTTCCTGCTTTCGAAAGTGGTATTGTTTCCGCTTCTGAGTCAAAATCAATTTAATTTACTGGTATATGAATTTTATTTTATTACGAAACTACTGCAAACAAATTATATATAAAACCAGTCGTTTATATATATTTTTCTAAAAGAAAACGGATGTTTCTTAGATCTTCATCAGATGTAAAAATTCTGACACATAGTCACGTATTTGAAAGAAAATTTTTGTTTTGATTCAGTAAGCGTGCAGATTTTAAGGCTTTAGCATCCGAAAGTCTAAGAATATCCCATAACACAAAGTCGGAAATATATTCCGCTGTACTGTGTCCATCTTTCGTCATCCGGAGCCTGGCAAATATTCTTCAAGAATGTTCCTATAATATCAAAGTTTTATTTTTTTTATAGTTTCTCATCAATTAAGGGTCACTGGTTCCAGGGAAGGGAGAGAGCCAGTGCCGTAAGACAAACACAACATCCATGCCTGACCGGGATTCGAACCCGGACCCCTTACGGACGAACGATCAGAGGCCAGCGCCGTAGACCACTGCGGCACCGGGGCGGTATTTCGCTGTTGAACCTCCCGTTCAGCCAAAAGACGACGCTCAATGCTCGGTCGTGAACCGTATTTAATGGGAAGATGAACCCTCAATATACATGTATATGAACCTCATGAATATGACTACGACAGATTTAATATGCCAGAACAGGCCCAAGTACTGTTAAAAAATGTTCTGCTATCGAATCAAAGTATAACTTTGTTAAAATGGTTTGTTATATAAACATGAAAATGAGTACGCAGCATTAAAAAAGAATTCTGAAGTGGATTAACCTAGGGAAATATGACTAATGTTTTGTGCCTGAGAAAAAGTGTAGCATAGTTATTTTTTGTTTAAAATTTAAATTCTATTTATAGGAGTGACATGTGTTCAAGTTTGTAAATTAGCTCAATCAAAGGCCTATTAATACCTAAGTGGAGCAAATTTATGAGAAGTTATGGACTGTAAAATATCTATAAGACTAACTTACTTTCCCATTTCACCCACGCGGCAAAACAGCACTGTGAAATGACAGTAAAAAAATCAAATATATGAAAGCGACCTAAAGAGAAATGGGCTCGGTCTAAACAAGAATCTGTTCTGACACCAGATGTTTAAAACCAAGCTTAGATAATTAAATCGTCCCTTTCTGGCACACAAAATCGTCCCTTTCTAGCACACAGAATCGTCCCTTTCTGGCACACACTTTGTCAGCGTTAAAAATCTGCTTCGGCAACTTGAACATGATCTCTCTCCACGAACAGCGGCTTCCGGATTAGTAAACATGTCACTTTTCCGAAAGCCGCTGAAGCCGTGTTCATATTCCTAAGTTTTACATACCGTTTTACATGCCGTGCTTATTTTCATAAGTTCTACTTAATCGAGATCATATTCATGATGTTTGCATAACTAGTCTATGTTATGTTACAAGACTGCGGTTCTACCCAGACACAAAACATTATTAATTAATAAATGGCTAAAACTTTCCCGAAATTTTTAATTCCCCGTGATCACTTTCATAATGTTTACATGTCAAGGTAATAATGTTGAGCTCTTACTTATACACTATGCATTAATTATTAGTACCTATACTCGGAAATTTCCGAAATTTAACGCAAGGGCGTAACGAATGCTGTAAATGTATAGTGTTACGCCCCAAATTATTTGGCTGAACATTTCGACAAAAGGTTGAACAGATATTTTAAAGTATGTGATTAGATAAGGAATGGTGAAAAAAATCAGGGGTACAACGCAATTTTGAGATTTTACAGTAAATTTTACGTGCAAGTAGGCCTTCGGGAATGTGAACACACGCTGCACCGCCACAACGCCGTGGGAGACTTTGGCCAAGCCATGAATTTCGATTCAAGCAGCGACTGCTATTTTGTGATTTTGTGCATGTGCCGAAACTAAGGTCACTATCGTGTTTTTTTTAATCAGTTCAAAAACTGAGTTTTAATGCTATTTCTACAGAACATAATGGTTATTTTAGAACTCTTTTCCAAGCAACGCAGATTGTTCAAAATGCAAAGGCTCTGTCTTGTTTTCCGCCGACAAAGTGGCTGTCCCATCATGAGCAGATTGTTTCGACGACGCGGAAATACTGGAGCTAAGCTTGCAGCAGCGTGTGCTTACATTCCTGTACTTTCAGGAACATTTTGAGGTAAACATTTTTAAAAAGCGCTGTACATTTGAATTGTTTTCAACAATTCATATAACATTTCACACTTTAAAATATGTATATCTTTTTTTATCAATTCGTTTCTAAATTTTTAGCAAAATAGGTTATGACGCTAAACTACCCATTTTCCCCAAATCGTACTTCTTTGGATTAAGGTAGTTCACGACTTTGCTGGAAGCGCCATCAATTGGGTCTATGCAAAGTTTATCAGTGACACACGTTACCCTAATATAAAAATAGTTACAAGTATTTCCCCATAGCACAGCAACCGAGAATGCCGTAATAGGCGTCTTCGACTCAAACCACCAGCTTTCCACCCAAAGACGTGCAACAGTAAAAATACATTTGCCTCTTCTTAAGGCGAAGTAGCGTTGATCCTTGCTGGATGTTTAATGGTAAAGCAGCAGGTTAAGTCCACGCTGCTGTGAGACGATGAAAGCGAAGTGGTGCGAATGCTTGCCTCAGAAATCCTCTAAAGCCGTGAAACTCCAAAATATTATTTTTCTCTCTTCGTAATGCGAAATATCATAGATCCCTTCTAGATGCTTGGTAGTCTAACAGCAGGTTAACCCATGCTGCTGTGAGAAGACGAAAGTGAAATGGTGCGATGTGCTTGCCTCAGACATCCGCCAGCCGTGACTGAGAATGCTATATATAATGTGTCCGCCTGGGTCGTTCGATACATACCGCGGTGACTTATAGCACGTGACTTCCCATCAATCAAATCTTGTTCTTCGTCGCATATTACATTGCTAAATATGGCACCTACAGGTTAATATTCTGTAAAAAGTTTTGAAAATGACTGCCTTACTGAATTAATTTCGTAATTGCGCATCACTTTTGATTTCTTAAAAGACGTATGCCAAATGTTTTTCTGAGTCACCCAGGATTTTAGATCATAATGCAAAAGTTAAGTGAAATGTTCTCTTGGGTCGTTTGGTTCATCCTTGTGGAGAGATTATTCCAGGATCTCAAGATGATTCTACCTCAGAATGTATCACACAAAAGCTGTGCCAGTCTCTCGATGGTATCGTATTTCAGTACAACACCTAGGAACATCGTCAGAAAGCATTTAGTAACCGCCATGCCAATTTCATGGTTTTCAAAGCATTCTGTTTTTTGCAAGCACAGAAAACTTCATTTGTTCTCCTGCTTTCGAAAGTGGTATTGTTTCCACTTCTGAGTCAAAATCAATTTAATTTACTGGTATATGAATTTTATTTAATTATGAAATTACTGCAAACAAATTATATATAAAACCAGTCGTTTATATCTTTTTTCTAAATGAAAACGGATGTTTCTCAGATCTTCATCAGATGTAAAAATTCTGACACATAGTCACGTATTTGAAATAAAATTGTTGTTTTGATTCAGTAAGCGTGCAGATTTTTATGGCTTTAGCATCCGAAAGTCTAAGAATATCCCATAACACAAAGTCGGAATTATATTCCGCTGTTCTGTGTCCGTCTTTCGTCATCCGGAGCCTGGCAAATATTCTTCAAGATTGTTCCTGTAATATCAACGGTTTTTTTTATAGTTTCTCATCTATTATTTGTAATATCTATTGTTAACTTCCGCTATTACCGGGTACTTGCTTTTCCATATAAGGGCTTTCCGCGACCTCGCATGGAGGTACATCTCGAGGATTTCAAAGGAACGTAGTTTAAAATACTTCGCTATTGAACTCCCCGTTCAGCCCAAAGACGACGCTCTATGCACGGTCGTGAACCGTACTTAATGGGAAGATGAACCCTCAATATACATGTATATGAACCTCATGTATATGACTATGACAGATTTAATATGCCAGAAAAGGCCCAAGTACTGTTAATGAATGTTCTGCTATCGAGTCAAAGTATAACTTTAAAAAAATTTGGTTTGTTACATAAACACGAAAATGAGTACGCAGCATTAAAAATGAATTCTGAAGTGGATTTACCTAGAGAATTATGACTAATGATTTGTGCCTGAGAAAAAGTGTAGGATAGTTATTGTTGTTTAAAATTTAAATTTTATTAATATGAGTGACATGTGTTGAAGTTTGTAAATTAGCTCAATCAAAGGCCTATTAATACCTAAGTAGAGCAAACTTATGAGAAGTTACGGACTGTAAAATATCTATAAGAATAACTTACTTTCCCATTTCACCCACGTGGCACAACAGCACTGTGTAATAACCGTAAAAAAATCAAATATATAAAGGCGACCTAAAGAGAAATGGGCTCGGGGAAAACAAGAATCTGTTCTGGCAACAGATGTTTAAAGCCAAACTCAGATAATTAAATCGTCCTTTTCTGGCACACAAGAAGAAATGTTCTGTTCCCTACCCCAACTACACCCCACGAATTTATAAAGCAAATACGTTTTGTTTAAAAAAGACATGAAAATATTTAAACGATTTTTAAAAGTACACAACGAAAGGTTGAGTTATAGGCATATTTTGAATTTCAAGTTAGTTTTACGCTGAATATTTTAATCGAGCTAGCGGCATTCTTGTAATTTTTATTACACATTATGAGCGCGATGTTCTGGGAATTTCAAATGTTCTGGAAACGTGAGCCCACTACCAATTCTAAAAATGCAATAATACTACAATTTGGCTTATCCCTTACCTGGCACACTTAACATTCTGCGGTTTTTTTTTTTTTTTTTGTCAAAAAGACTGAAAATTTTTATGTTTTATTTCATAATACGATATTTACCGTGTCCTCCGTTTTTTGCTAATAATTGTAGGATGCACCAGATTATAAAGAAGTGAGGTCCCTCAAACGATGATATACAGCATTACATCCAGATCAACTTATCAGTAAATGCAAAAACATTTTCTAAGGTCATAATACACTGGCGGAAAATGAAAAAAGAACACCAAGCAGGAATTATCGTACGATCATGAAATCTATATATGTTAATCGGGTCGAAATTACGTAGGTGTGATATTAATTTCGAGACCAACCGGTGAGCGCTTACCCCACAGCACGGCATTATATGCAAATTATCGTCGGTGGTATTTAAGGAGTACGGCGAAGGGAATGTAATCAGTCAGCCGCGTACGGACACGTGCGAAGACACTGAAGAAGCAGCAATGCCGGGACATAAAATAAGTGTAGGATTTTAGCAGTTATCGGACTTTGAGCGAGGTCGTCTAGTCGGACTCCGCGAGGCCGGGTGGTCGTATCGTCGTATTGCGGAGCGAATTGGACGGGAAGTTTCGGTGGTGGTACGATATTGGCGTAGATGGTCCAAGGAACATTCCCACACCAGAAGACGTGGAACCGGGAGTCACAAACGGACTGATGGGCGGACCGATCGACGCATAAGAAGAGCGGTGTTGTCAAGCAGAACATCCACTGCGACGCAAATCTGTGCTGCACTTGCAACTGAGGTGACTGTGCGAACAATCCGCAACTGTCTACTGGATGAAGGACTACGTGCACGTGTGCCACTGGCATGTGTACCCCTGACTCCAGCCCACCGTCAGGAACGGCTGCAGTGGTGTCGCCAACGTCTGCAGTGGAGAACGCAATGGCGATCTTTCGTGTTCAGCGATGAAAGCAGATTCTGCTTGGGAGCCTCCGATGGCCGTATGCGTGTTCGCAGACGCACAGGGGAGCTTCTCCACCCTTCTTGCATCCGTCAGCAACACACAGGGCCTACACCTGGTCTCCTGGTGTGGGGAGCGATCAGCTATCACTCCCGTACACAACTAGTGTTTGTACCGGGTACGTCAAACATCACTTCCTACATCAACAACATCATTCAGCCCGTTGTTGTGCCATTTGTAACGTCGGTCCATCGTGGTGTTTTCCAGCAATATACCGCACGCCCACACACGGCACGTGCAACGCAACATGCACTTCAGTGTTTGAGACAACTTCCATGGCATGCACGTTCACTGGATTTGTCCCCCATTGAGCACGTGTGGGATTTTATGGGACAACGACTTATCCGGTCTCCACGGCCAGCCACGACGATCCCCGATTTACTCGTCGAAGTTGAGGATGCTTGGAACTCAATACCCCAAACTTACATCCAACATCTGTACGACAAACGCCATGCCAGAATTGCACAGTGTGACGCATTTCATTGCGGTTCAACCTCGTAGTAACGATATTACATGGAAATGTGGTGTTTCAGTTCACCGGCAAATACAGCTGTATTTTGCCCTAATGTTTTGATCACGTTATCCTCTGTATTCCGTTATTATGCTGTATAACTTTCGTTGGTATCAGACGTCTCCTTCTTGTTCTTTTTTCACTTTCCGCCAATGTATATGTTGAAATAGCTTTATGTATTTGATTTTCCCCAAATGATGCTAACACGCCAAATATTCTGTGAAAGCCATCTATAATTTTACAAAATTATATTAGTAATCCAATTTATTTGCTAAAAAACACAAATGTACGTTTCCGAGCTTTCGCAAATTCACCAGATAGTTTTTTCAAGTAAAGTAAACAGAAAACTGGAGTCTGAGTAATATAGTTTCAACACGTTTACCGCGGTGACTTGACAAGACAGTAAACAGACAGTAACAAAAAAATTTCATTCAAAGATATGAAATGTCACGTTCATGACACGTAGTGTCTTGTGAGGGAAAATATGTTATTTGAATAACTGCTTCCAATTTCATGACGACACAAACGAAACGCTATCATTAAAATCTTCGCTGTTATAATGATTTCGAAAGCTTACCGAACAGCTGCATTTTTAAAGCTGTAGTAAGGACTTGACTTCTGTTTATCATCTCACATACAAGCAGCGGACATCAGTGTGATTTTTGGAGATAGAAGCGTGATTATTGTACCAATCTTTGTGTATCTTTTAAGCATGATGATTTGGATTCCAAAACAAACCCTTGGTAATACTGATGTAATCGAAGAATAAACATAAATGAACTTCATTCTCAATCGCTAAATCTACAGCTAATATGGGAAAATTGGTAATCATTATCTACAGCGAGGCAGGGAATGACGGCCTCTCTCCAGTGTTGAAACGAATTTGAAACCGATTTTTATATAACACCGTTTACCTTACGAGATGGTGCGTTCCACCATTGTGACGTCTGGTTCCTTTGAAAGAAATTACATTTCATTTATCTACTTACTGTCTAGTCACCTCAGAGCTCTCAATTTGTTAAAGCGATCTGTTTCTCAGATTGTAGCTTTATGTCTACCTTCTTCGGAAAAGCTGTCTGGTTGATGAGCGAAAGCTTGCAAATATTTGTTTAGCTTTTTACGCCAAAAAACACATTAAAGACATAGTTTCACTCACTTTACTTCGGACCAGAGTGGAAAACAGCTTTTTCCATATATAACTTTTAAAATTACCATGCAAATTAGCAATACGGGGTTGTGCATAATATGAGCACTGCTTTTAGAACAACGGCTGTTCCTTTGTCTTCACAGAGCCGAAGTTACAGCTAATCTTCATTTTAAACCCATCTGAAGATGGTTTGCAAAAATTGTTTAAATCACTCGAGATGACTTCCCTACACAATAATCTTCAGTAAAAGGCGAAGGATTATCACGTTACTTGAAGAGAGACATAAGCTTCTAGGTAAACGTAATGTTTCGAATAATAATAAAGTTATTTTAATAAATTACTAAAACGTTACTTAAGTTTTGAAATAAATTGTTTGATAAATATTCAGTTATTTCTTAGTATATGCAATAACATGATAACATGTTGGAAGTGTCACGCAAAACAGACCATAAAAATAGCTTTCAACTATAAGCGAGAGCGAAACATTATTACCACACACAATGTATTTTTAGTAGCATCTTCCGTGAAAAGCGTGCCATATTGGTGATGTAACGTTTAAAACTGAGTCTACATGTCCCTTGATCTATCCAAGTAAGGACTGCCGCATGTCTATAAATATATCTTAGGAAAAGTTGATGGGTTCCTGCTGCCGATCAGTGTGGTCTCAAATATGCTCAGTTGTAATTCATAACTAGTGGTCGGGGGAATTCCATCACGTGTTTCTGAACCCAGTTCTGGACGACACGTTCCTTATGACACCACAAGATATCATTAAATATCCGATTGTAATCCACAAATACTGTCGACATTAATGAAAGAGAGTAAACATTTATATGGTGTCCTCCAGAATGTCATACACCCCTACCAGGGGACCGTGAGCTTTCAACAAATCATAACCCAGAACAAATACATGCGCACCAGTCTCTACGTGTGTGTCACAAATGCGGCTAGCGTTATGAACTATTTGTCGTACTGAGCGTACAATAAGGTACATCAGATATCCGTCTCAAGTAATTTATTCCAATATGGACGAAATCTGGATTCTGATATTATCATAAAAGTTCTAATTACGTATACTTCCCCCTAGTAGTGCAGTGGTTTAAGAGCTGGCGTAGGACTGTTTGACCGGGAGGGTCGAGATGCGTATCCCAGTGGGAAATGTATGCTGTGCTTGTCTTGCGACGCCCTCACTCTCCTTCCCTGATTTGGGTCGTTGTCCCTTATTTAGAGTACTAGCTCCCTTAAATTAGGACGGCGACTGCTCATAGCCTATTCAGTTGCAGGCGATAGTACTTAATCCCTGAATCAAAGGAATCACGCATACGTGTACCGTTAACATGACGGAGTTAAAGAAAGAAGGAAAATTCTTGCGTCACAAAAGTAATAATTTTGAAGATTTCTCATAAATGTAAGACGACCCAAATGTACCGTAGAAAAAAGCAAAAATGTTTGAAAAATTATTTGCTAAAACAAAATTTTGTTCCATATGAAACTACGTAAGACATATACATTATATCTGGACAACACTTCAAGGCATTATGGATGTTAAAACATTTTTTCCTGAACCTCGCACACTCATTAAGAATTTAGATGAAAGTTATGAATAACCCACATACTTCGAACAAGCTCACGGCTTTTTAGCAATCCCCTAAATGGCGACACTGGAGACCTCATTTAACAAAGGAAATTACAAGAATACAAGCACATGAAAGCTTAATATCTCGAGAGGAAAGAGCAGCAGAACTATTCTTTTTACACTGAAAACCACACAAATATGCAAGATTTGGGCTTACTTTTTTAAAGATTTATATTATGTGAAAGGAGTAGAGTGCATAACGTCAAAGCACAGGAACAGTAATGATGACTCTACTCTTGAACAGTGACAACGAATTTAACCACAAGTATTGAAGCGGACATGCAATAATTTTTAATCGTGTATATTGGTTCACGGTGATCTTATTGAATGTATGTTTAATATCAAGTTTGAAATGCTAGAATATTAATTAAAAATGCCAAAGCCTTTAATAAGTGCACAAGTATACTTACAAATTCGTATATGTATTTCGAAAAAAAAAAAAAAGAAATTCCCCACCATCAGCATTTTTAAAAATATTTTGCCCGCATTTTTGTCGAAGCTAGGAAGCACTAGTGTTCCCCCTGACATGCATTTATACCAAAAAATTTAGGAAGCCTATAAAATTAAAAGAATATATGTCATCTTTCCCATAGGTATTTTTAAGGAGCAATTCAGAATATGTTATCTTGGCTCGGATGGTATTAAAATTATGTACAGTAAACCGCATCTAATTTTAATATTGAAATGTCTACCAAGCACACGGCTGTTTAGCAATACACTGAACGTCGCATCCCTCTACGTGCCGTTATATTACTGAAATGGGATAGAAAATGAGTCGGCTGGGAAATATAATTATTCCGCTCATGTCAATCAGCATGTTACTTCGGAAGTTGCGTTTGTCTATCCAACAAGGAAGCAGAAATTCTAATCTTACAACAAACATCCCCTCGTTCTTTACAGATCAGACGCAGAATTATCTATCGGCACCTGAGATAAATCGGAACTCCTTGTGTAACCAGAAGAGCTTAAAAATAAGCTATATTGCCATTTATAAAACACGAAGAGCATGTTTTAGCGATTTGTGATAAGCTAGCTGCCAGAGAAATATGTGCTCTTATGAGATGAGAAAAGAAAATCTGATCCTCGTCTGGAATTTTCCTCAATACATCCAACGACCGGAGAAGAGGACAAGGGAAAAAAAGGTAAAGCAGTAACAAGAAATTCACATTTCTATGTTGGTGAACTTCTGCTTAAAGCTGCTCTCCTCTCAATCACTTTCAAGCTCAAATGTTAATCGTAAGCTCTACTTTGGTTAAACAAAGCAGAATCCTTTGCAATAAAAATAAACATCTTAAATAAATTAAATATTTTCTCGCTTTCTCTGAGAACGTCAATGAAACACTTTTACAAAAACTTTAAACATTAAGTAAAATTAAAGATCAAATAAAAGGGAGTTTTAAATGTTTGATCTTATGCTTTTTTTTTCATTACTTACGTCGTGCACATAGAAAAATGTAAATGGTGAAACGGTTTCATCTTGCTGTCACTTCCTCATTTATTTCTCAAACAAAATGAATTATCTAATTATGCTTTCTAACGTAAAGCAAATTTTCAAGTTCATCGTGCTAATTAAATATTTCATTCAGCATTTCTGCATTTCTAAGGCTTAAATGTTATGATGTTATGTAGGTAAGATTCTTCACATTTGTTCGTGTGTAAACCTTTTACGAAAGAGGAAGAGAAATAAAAAAAAACAGTTTAAAACCATGAGAGAGGAAAGTGTTTATAAGAGATAAAATTTCGTGCAAAATAAAAGTAACGATTGTTGTTCTTTAAAAAAGTATTTCCCATTTATGCAAGCACATTTAGGTTCCATATTTGATAATGTGGCACATGAATTGCAATCGAAACAACAGTTGTTCTGAAACCCTCTCACGAAAGATTCTGGTTCGAACGTTTTTCCGTTGGAATTGTCTTTCAGATATAACATCAGACAAACCATTTTAAAAATTATCATTATAAAAATAACTTGATTCATGGGAAATATTGCTGAAAGTATTTCAACAGCAAAATTATTTTTCGTCATTAACAGCACCATTCTTCTTCGCATTGCTTAAATTTATTATTTGAAGCCTTTATCATTGTGTAACGTCATGATGGGCTAAATATTTAGGATCTCTGATATTTTTATTCCACATGTGACAAATCGGAGCTGCTTAAATATATACATTAAAATTCTGGGCTTTGGTTATGCTATTTGGAAATATTATTTTAACAATAGCTATTATTCCAGAGATGTTGGAAATACTGTACGTATGTCATGTTAAAATATATAAAAACTCAAAGATTTGGAGACACATTTATAAATAAATCTGGTCGCATATTGACATTTCTGACATTTCACTAAATGAATAAATAGCTTGCACTTTTTGTTTTGTAAACAATATTTTAAATAGTAATTTTTATTGAATTTATGTCTGCACATCGTTCTTGGCGTTTTGAATTACGACGTTCGTTAATTTTAACGGCGTTTGTTGTTAACATTTTTGCCGATATTTCTGTTCAATTAATTTAAGTGTTGGCGTATCATTGTCATCCATTTTAAATCCACTAATGAATGACGTTTTTTTATTGGAGGTTTAACGACCACCGTGAGCAACTCAATGGTCTATAAGAAGTCGCCCGTCCCTAATTTAGGGTCACTGGTTCCAGGGAAGGGAGAGAGCCAGTGCCGTAAGACAAACACAACATCCATGCCTGACCGGGATTCAAACCCGGACCCCTTACGGACGAATGATCAGAGGCCAGCGCCTTAGACCACTGCGCCACCGGGGCGGCATGACGTTTTCCCAAATTTCTTCCACATTCTGTCTTGAGCCAGCCTCCTAATCACTCCGGTAAGCTTTCGAATTTCATCAACCAGTCTGCACGGGGTCTTCTGGGTTTTCCCTGTCCCTTCATTCTAGTTTTTCAGTTGCCCATTGGCAGTCTGTTTTTCTTGAAATATATCTAGTCTATTGCCATATTGGGCAATGAGATAACTAACTTTAAAGTATTCTAATTAGTTTGTGCTCAAGCAAAAAGTTTGCTTTCGAGATGCACAGTTTATTTGCTCAAGATATTTTCGTTTTGTTTAATGTTTAATATTCATAGCAAACAGAATGTAATTTCTGAATGTGTTTGTAACACTTACTGAGCGTCCATGTAACCTCTCTTAGAAAATTTGAAAATTCCAACGCACTGGAGCGGGAATCGAACCTGCATTTCCCGACTTTCGTTGGAATATGCTAACATTTACACCACCTAGCAAAGGGAAGTTCCAAGCAACTGAGACTAAGCAAACTTAAATTAGAAATCTGAGGATCCTCAGATTTTCTGGTGGCCGATGCATCGTGGATTCCACATTAAGTTTTGACCCATCTCCTACCCAGAAACGGATGTAAGTCCGAAATCACCATTACCACAGATAAATCAACGAAGGAAGAAATATTCCTCATAATACATGGGAAACCGATATTTAAACAAACGGAATATAAATTCTCTATTTGTTTGTACAAAATACTGGTCATCCATGTAACATCTCTCAGAAAATTTTCTTGATGGGGGATGTGTCAAAATGCAATGAGGAAGGAACGATGCTTTGTCTAGCAAAAATCTGAGGATGTTCAATTCCTAAGCAAAATTGGTTTAGGCACAGTTGCTCGGAACTTCACTATCCTGTGTCCTATAACGGTTATCTTACTTGACCGGCAATCGCGAGATGCAGGTTCGATTCCCGCTCCAGGTCGGTGAAATTTTCAAGTGTTCCGAGATATGTTACATGGATGACCGGTTAGTGTCACAAGCAAACACATAATTTATATTATGTTTGCTGTGAATATTCTGATGTACAGTATTATTTTTGAACACTTGTCTGCCTTAATATCTGTGCGTTTTCTTTTTGTTACAAGATTTGACCATACTTTTCAGTATATTAACAAAAGAAATCCATTTGATTAAAAGTAATCATCTACCTTTCTCTGAAAGTCTCATGTTGCTTTTATTTTTGTAGAATTCATTTCATGGGCTTTTCTATAAATACATCCTTTATTCGTATATTATTCCGAATACAAATGCCTAGAGCCAGGAATAGGAACTCTCTGTTCCTTATATATTTGTTTTGGGAAGGGGCTTAGAACAATTAGATAACGAACTGGCCTTGTCTTTTGAGTTGAGTATATAACGTGTGATGATGAAAAAATGATAGCAGGTAATATTAATTCTACGATGTACGAATCTAGTGGCGTTTCAACATCAAATTTATTTTTCTCTTAGAACAAATAAACATAACTATCTTTTAGATAGGTCATGGGATATGCATTTATGATATAAAAAGTGTTGTATTGAAGCACAGTAAATTTAATGCATGCTCATTCTTTGTCCTAAAAACGTTTAAAGCAAAAGCTTGGGTTAAGCGTTTAAGATGCGACCTGAAGTTCTATGTGTACCCCTCCCCATTCCCATGTGAGTCCTTTAACCAAGAGAAGTTTTCGTTTCATGCGCACTCAGTCTACGTGAAGTGCTCACCGTCCAGCGATGGCTTTCTTTAACCGTAGTTCTGACGCATACAAACAATGGCTGGCGAACACTTTCTCAGGTTGCATACATGCGTGTGCTCCCCCAGGCTTTCCTCCAGACAATAAGTTTAATCGTAGACACGATAGAACAAATAAGAAATAAGTGTGAAATTCTTAAAATAAAAAAACAAACTTGTATACCAAAAATTCTCTGTAATAGTCTTCCAAAACATTTGGTGAATTTCGGTTGGGTAGATCAAAGGTCCTACATACCCAATTTCGAATGTTTTAAATTGAAACGTTCTGCGTGAAATGGAAGTCTTATTAGTTTTCCCTTTCGCCAGAAAATTAGTACAGCAAAACACTTCAAAATCCGTCTTTCACTTTTGTACAATGTGCAGATTTTGAAACTGTACTGTTTCAATTTTTATCTAATTATTCCTATATCGCTTAGGCTGATTATCAGTCACTGTGTTGAAAGTTTCGTAAAGCACACATTGATTATTTTTTAAATTTTCGGAATAAAAAACTCGTTACATATTTAAATTTATCAGATGTAAAAAAAAATATTTGTTTATAGTAATAAGATGTAAAACAAGAGATAATATTTTAACAGAGAGAGAGCCATTGTTCCCCCACTACAAGGAACAATGAAATTAAATTCATATTTTACTTTAACACAATGTGAACAGTTCCCAGTATGTAATGAATCAACACAGAATTTCTGAAGCTGTCCTTGAAGAATGAGGCATTTAATTTCACCCTTCTCCCAAAATTAAGGGTCAAGGACAAAAAGCAAAATTTCGGAATAGCAAGTTCTTCGTTAGCGATAATAACGATATGACGTCATAGAAACGAATAAGTGAAAATTGCGCCGTTGGGGAAAACGTGCAACGTCTTTGGTTGTGCAGAATAAGGAAATAATACACGGTAATGAACACCAGTTATAAGCTGTTCCACAAGCGCCAGGCGTCCAAGTTCCTATCAGGTAAATGTTTTGTCCCCCATCATACAACTGCCTCCACCGTTTGTACTTTGGAGACGATGCAGAATGGATCTTGTGCCTCATGCAGTTAGAGCTAAATACGTTTATAACCATCCACGGTGAAGAGTAACAAACATGACTCGTCAGACCTGCACATTAATTTCCAGTCATCTCCCGTCCGACTTGTATGATCTTTGTAGGAGACGAGTATTTTGCGCCGATGAACCTTGGTTAGGCGAGCACATCGTCAGGGTGGTCTGCTCTCTTAATACATACATGCGGGCGGGCGACGTATGGTCGTCACAGACAACATTTAAGGTTGACATCTGCTGTATTGTGTTGTCAGCTGTTCAATGGTGCTGCGATTTTTACTTGTACTAACGGTCGCTCCTGACCCATACCTCTCATATCAGCCTTTCACAGTCCTGTGCAATTTTTCTTATGGATCATTCCTTGACTGTTTCTATACCAGTTCTGATACACTTTAATAACTGCGACTCGCAAAAAAACAACAACAGCAGTTTGGAAAATCGAGTCGCGTGGTCTCCGAGCTAGCAGAACATGTCTTTTCTCAAAGTCTGATAAATCATTCAGTTTACCAATTACATTCCTAAGTTTACTATCTACTCTTAAACTGATACTACACTGGCGGAAAGTTAAAAAAGAACACCAAGAACGAGACGTCTGATACCAACGAAATTTAAACAGCATCATAACGGAATACAGAGGATAACGTGATCAAAATATTATGGCAAAATACAGCTGTATTTGCTG
Organism: Macrothele yani; assembly: GCA_039090855.1. NCBI lineage: Eukaryota > Metazoa > Arthropoda > Arachnida > Araneae > Macrothelidae > Macrothele > Macrothele yani. The sequence continues at coordinate 140,887,375 of CM077015.1, forward strand.
ATAAACTGAAAAATAACATTTCCATGTAACATGGTTAGTACGAGGTTGAACCGCCATGAACTGCGTCACACTGTGCAATTCTGGCATGGCGTCTGTCGTACAGAAGTTGGATGTAAGTTTGGGGTATTGAGTTCCAAGCATCCTCAACCTGGACGCGTAAATCGGGGATGGTCATGGCTGGCCGTGGAGACCGGATAAGTCGTTGTCCCATAAAATCCCACAAGTGCTCAATGGGGGACAAATCCGGTGAACGTGCATGCCATGGAAGTTGTCTCACACACTGAAGTGCATGTTGCGTTGCACGTGCCGTGTGTGGACTTGCGTTATATTGCTGGAAAACACCACGATGTACCGACCTTACAAATGGCACCACATCGGGCTGAATGGTGTTGTTGATGTAGGAGGTGCTGTTTACCGTACCCGGTACAAACACTAGTTGTGTACGGGAGTGATAGCTGATCGCTCCCCACAACAGGAGACCAGGTGTGGGACCTGTGTGTTGCTGGCGGATGCAAGAAGGGTGGAGACGCTCCCATGTGCATCTGCAAACACGCATACGGCCATTGGAGGCTCCCAAGCAGAATCTGCTTTCATCGCTGAACACGATAGATCGCCATTGCGTTCTCCGGTGCAGACGTTGGCGACACCACTGCAGCCGTTCCTGACGGTGGGCTGGAGTCAGAGGTACACAGGTCAGAGGCACACGTGCACGTAGTCCTGCATCCAGTAGCCGGTTGCGGATTTTTCGCACAGTCACCTCAGGTGCAACGGCAGCTAGGATTTGAGTCGCAGTGGATGTTCTGCTTGACAACGCCGCTCTTCTTATGCGTCGATCTGTCCGATCATCAGTCCATCTGTGACTCCCGATTCCACGTCTTCTCGTGTGGGAATGTTCCTCGGACCATCTACGCCACCATCGTACCACCACCGATACTTCCCGTCCAATTCGCTCCGCAATACGACGATACGACCACCCGGCCTCGCGGAGTCCAACTAGACGACCTCGCTCAAAGTCCGATAGCTGCTGAAATCGTACACGTCTTCCATCTCCAGGCAATGCAGCTTCTTCAGGGTCTTTGCACGTGTCCGTACGCCGACGACTGATTATATTCACTTCGCCGTACTCCTTAAATACCACCGACGATAATTTGCATATTATGCCGTGCTTTGGCGTAAGCGCTCACCGGTTGGTCCCGAAATTAACATCACACCTACGTAAACTCGACCCCATTAACATATGTAAATTTCATGATCGTCCGCCAATTCCTTCTTGTTCTTTTTTCACTTTCCGCTAGTGTATATATACATGCTACGCGGGTCGACTATTCGTGCCCATCTCGGAAATATTTTGGCCTTCGGGTTGCATCTACTTTCCATAATACTGATCATCATTCAGTGAACACTCGCTGTAAATGTTCCGAAAATTTTTAAAATCTAATCTGGAAGTAACCCATTATTATGTCAACCATATTTTGTGATATATTTTATTAAACTTAGGTAATGGTACTGCTACTTCAAATGCTCTAATTTCCGAAATATTGATTTATTTAATTTTTTTATATGTATTCTTGAAGATATGTATAAGCGCAAGAAAACAGCAAGGAAAATTTAAAACGGAGAAAAAAGCAGACCCCAATACAGTAGACTCTCGCTCATCTGGCTGTTCCTTGCACAGAGGTGTGCCGAATTAGCGAGAGTGCCGGGTTACTGAGAGTGCATAAAAATTCAATTTATTTCTTCATTAAATGTAACTAGGTGTCTTTTATTTATGTTTTTTAAAATACATATGTACTATGTGTAGTACATATGTATTTTAAAAAACATAAATAAAAGACAAGCCTATGATAACTGTAAAAGAACACGATCAGTACGTACTATATTGTCTCATTTAAAGCAATGAAACAATTTTTTCAAATTATCATTACAGTAAAGCACTATATGTATGCGTACGTACTATACACAGTAAAATAAACGTACAATTGCAATACAGCACAGAACAAATCTTGCATTTTCTACTTAGTGTGGTCACTTCGAAACATGCCACAGTTTTTGTCTGCTTCAATGAAGTTGCTTTTTGCAATATTCTTAATTTTTTTGAGGATGATTTCTACTTTTATTTTAAATTCAATTGCATGAAAGTTATCGCCAATTCAAAGCAAAACATAACGTTAAAATTGAAAACTTCACTCGTGTTTGAAGGATAATTAATTCCGGTTTGATATTAACACGATTTCTGCAATCAAAAACCACGCAAGGAGAAGGAGGCCGGATCATCGGGACGCTGGAGTAACGAGAGTGTACTGTATCTTTTGAATATCAGGAGAAAGTCTATTTTGGGGAAATGGGGAAACAGTTTTTCCCGCATGTGTCGTAAATAATCACGATAACCTCATAACACGATGAACAGCAAATAATAGAACATAAATATGAGAACATGTTAAATACTCAGAAAAAATGAGAAGCTTTTAAAATAATGAACAAATATGAACCTGAAATAAAAAGTATTTAAAAAAATCTTTCGTGTTATACTGTATGTCGAAAATTAAATAATTCGAAATATAAAATTTATATCAGCGCTTGAATGCGAGAATGTTGTACATCCGAAAGATGGGAAAAGTATGAAATATGGCGTACGTCATTACCTCGACACACCCCCCCCCCCAAAAAAAAAATTCGAGAGTGTTTGAATGTAAAAGCATCGTTATAAATGCAACCATACCCATATTCGACCATAGGCAATGCGGTTTTGTATCACGTATTCACACGAAGGAAATACTCCTCGGAAACTTCCTTTCTCAATTTTAAATATCAAGGAAAGTTTTCTTTTGGTGTGACCACATTAGGCTATGTAACATGCCATCTATTTGCATTAAACAGAAAGTAACTTTTGCATTACCTTTTATATAATTAGTTTATATCTCCTTGGTATTTACTTTCCGATGTTTATTTTGATCTTATGGAATAGATATCTTTGCGATAATGTCAGTACGTTTGGTTGGAAACGACTTTACTGATTCACACGCTACTTACAATATGAGGGAAAAGTACTAACCTAAACACGTTAGTACTTCAAAAGTATGTACTAACTTTGAAAGTATGTTTAAGGTCAGAAACACGATCTTTATATTTGGACCTTTAGAAGAGCATCAGGAAATTCCTATCTCAGGTAAGCAAAAAGAGAAGCGGAAAGTCCAAAGAATAGTCCAGATATTAAAAGTACAGATTTAATTTAAGATCCATATTTACGATATACTCCTTCTCAAACAGTAAATTATATACTGTTATACACGTCACGATTATATTTTAAAAAATGGCGCTAACATTGCCCAATGTATTTCATCTTCCACTGGCTTGTTTTGTCCCACGGTGCATCTTTATGCCAACTCTTCTCAAAGTCAACGACACACACTTACACAGTCGTCCACATGCTGCAACAGGAAATGAGATTCATCGAAATCGATGATCCTCTTCTAATAATTAAAGGTCCAACTTTGATGCTCGTTTGCACATTGTAGGCGCTCTCGACGGTGAACTGAGGCAATCATGAGATTTCTGAATGGACGCCTGAGTAGCGAAGTCTAATTTTCAGCAGGATGTTTGTGAAACAATTCATCGTCACAGCATTTAAAATATAGAATGAAACAAAGTTTAATTTCCTATTTGTAACTGGTTAGTGACTGTAACTTCCTAATTGCTTATGCCTCAAAAGTAAAGAAAATGGCCATTATTCTCAGCAAACTTTGTTATTTAACGAGGACATTGGATTTTTGAAATGCACTATTTCGAAAGAAGAAACATTTAAATTGGTGTCTTTTCTTAACCTAAAGTAAAATAAAACATATGCAACAAATTTAGCATGTTCTTATACTTCCGTTGTACAAAAATTACCATCAAAGATTTAGAAGTGGATAATCGTTTGAGATTTACAACCATACTATAAATCAAGCTCACAAATCAGCACGAATATGTAGTCTCATATCATGTTCGCCTTGTACTGTCATTGATAACGTCGTTCAGAATCCCCAATATTCCGGTCTAAAGTCTTGCTTGCTCCTTCGAGTACGCTCCCATGTTCTGCTGGAATTTAAAAAGTAAACATATAGTATATGGACTTTGATTGACATCCTGTAGCCCATTTCGTGGCAGCTATTCACCAGATTATGAAAAACGCTTTGCATAGTTTTCGGCTTTGTGACTGCCCAGGCAGCCCTTTACGACTGCAATACGTCTGTTGCAAGCCACATTTTCCTTAGTAATAAGCATACTGGAAATTTCCTTGAAGTGCATGATCTCATTTATCTATGATTCGACGAAAATGCCGGCTTTAAGATTTGTTTCAAACAGCTTAAGGAAGAAGTCAAGTCTCACAGCCACGTGATGGCTTCCAAAGTCTATCTAGTTATGTGGCAAATTGTTTCATAAGACCCAATTTGATGTGCATTCAGCACATTCCACGGATCCGCAGTGGTTTCCACTTGACGTTTTTCTTCAGAAAACACTCGGTCAGTTGTGGCTTATCTAGCCTAGTGCAATGCACTTTGGTGTCCTGGTGTCCCAAAGGCTAGTATGATGAGCACGGCTGGGAAATAATGAGAGACGTCAAAATGGTGGCATTCTTAACGGGTCTCCAAGGAGGTTTTACAAAGTTTTCTTGCCATTCAACATGAAAGGAAAATATATCACACGAATGTATTTTGTTCAATAGATTACGAAATTAGCAGTTTTGTATTTCGGCTTCTTGCTCATTCAGAAAACACCTTCGAGCTCACCCGGGAAAAAAATCATAACGTCAGCAAGAAAGAGTTACGTGACTTTCTGTGCGCCCTGATATCCACGAATCGTAGGAGCCGTGGTGTACCGTAGAAAAATTTCCCTCATGTCCACCAAAAATAAACAAGTTAACAATGCATTTTATGTGAAGTACTTCTTAGAATGTACTTCTTATAAAAGTACTTCTTATAAAAAATTCGACGCTATAATGGCTGGTGTTTTTTAAAGGAGCAAATTTGGAATGTATTCCAAGGAGGATTATTACTGAATAGTAGTAGAGGATATTTTGCATGTGCGAAAATAACAGCATTTTGATGCTTTAGAGGAGCTGTTATTCTACACACAGTGTGGATAAAATGATTTTTAGAGGTATTTATTAATCACAGATTACTAGTGATCTGTCTAATTTTTTTATTCTTTCCGAAATTAATATTGTGCGCAGGTCTTTTAAGCAGGAATTTCCACCAGCCGCGTGATGAAGGTAAGGGAGCAAAACGGAAATGTACAGAAGATCGGAAATCATAGCCTCATGGATAAAGTTTAACAAAATGTGCATTTTGTTAATAATTCCGTATTTATTTAGTAGGAAATATTCTGAGGTTTGTACATAAAAAAATGCATGTTGTTACAGTTTTAGAATGATTATTTTCGTTTGTAAAAGTATTCATGTGCAGTTTATGAGGATCTACTTCCTTTCCTGTTTGTTATTGGGTGTGAGACGCTGAATGCATATAGGGCACAGAGATACACGAGAATTATTTCAAAACTTTTGTAGTGAAAAGATCAGCCATTATAAATTCGAGGTATAGAGCTGTTTTCCAGTTACCACACAAAATGGAAGGTGCAGACGACCACGTATCTTCCTCAAGTTATCTGTTCTTAGGCTTCAGAAACCTACCGTATCATTCAAGACTTGGTGGAAATTTATTACACATCACGATGTAATAACATTCCTTTCAAACTACGCTACTTGCTTTCGGCGATAGTAGCGTATATGACAGTGATTTTGCATGACAGTGAGTGGCAATGCTTGTTTATAAAGATTTTGAGCCTTTTACAGCCCAAATTTTCTGGTTTAATAACAATAACCGACTTTCTTCGAGCATGGAAATTTACTCTCTGCGCTCTTTGTTATCTGACGTGCATTGATCGGGATGACTTCGATTCTCAAACCCTTTTTCTCATCGTAAATATTTCACATCTTTTGCAAATGCTTGAAATACACGTTACACAAAATTAATTGCACCTAAAACTGTCTAAAGTAGATGTAAACAATATTTATTCTCACAACTCAAAGTGCCACTTACAAGTAAAATAAAAGTCCAGTTCTCGATAATGCTGAAAAATTGTACTTCCTTTCGAAACTTTAAATCTATCTCATTGTATCAAATGGTTTACTAACTTACCTACATGTTGTGAACTGGCTAGCGGTATTATTAATTTGCTGGATATCTCACTTTAAGGGTTCCAACCAAAGATAAATGTAATGTGTCACCCAAATTGCTTAGCGCTCCATACCGTACAGGAAATCTCCATTAAATTCAATAGCAGCGTTTCTCAACAGTTTTTACATCGCTTAACCCTTGAAGTAGGCCTTCAGACGTCGAAGAACCCTTGAAGTAGGACTTCATACATCGCGGAAGCCAAGCTCGTGCAATCACACCAGGCCTACACGATGTTAAGACTTTTGTTAATACTTCGTATATTTTATCAGATTATCTAAAAATAACAAATAAAATGACATAAGTGATTTTGAATTCGGATGAAGAGAGATATAGTCAACGATTCTAACGCGAATATTTTAACTAAGTAAGACTACTTAATGATATAATACTAATTAGATTTGGACACAAATGATACAGAACGTTCATCTCCAGTCCAAGTAAAACCCTTTGCTAAAAAGCTTTCCCAATACAGGAGATTCTTCCTTGTGTTTGTTTCCTTCCGGCTCTCAGTGCGTGTACTTGGCTGGCACATCGTATCGTTTTTATCGTTTATCTTACTTTTATCATTGATAGGTTTACTGTTCTCTGCAGTGTTCTTTGTTCCTGTAACGTAAGAATTTTAAAATCTTCAACACACACAGTCTTAATTGCTGACATCACGTGCACAAAATTATTTATACAAGCAACAAACTTAAGCATTTATATCACTAATTAAAATACTATGTTCCGATCGAGGAAGTATTGAATATTCCTGTAACTTTAGAAGTGATGAACCAAGATGTTTGTAGAGTTGGGATATTTCTAGGAAAGATGTACACCTTATAAGCGGCGTGCGGGAAGTGCCGGCAACTTACCGTTTCCCATAACTGATTGTACTGTGCACTGAGCACAATACGTGTTACCCCGCATGACCGTGGATTAACGCAGTAGCAAGTTGACTAACGAAATTTTCCTCTAGTCAAAATTGATCCGTCTCAACGGCGATCTCTCGACAGACAAAATACAGAATGCTTACATTTGATTTTTATTCTTCTTACGTGTGATAAGTAATATATGCATTTACTCCAAAGAAAATATAGGATTTTAAAAATGTCCCGGAGTCCTATGGATTTCCTGTTGAAAACATTGACTTTTGACTTTCTTGAAGGTAAAAAAGTATTTAAGCAATTGAATATATAAACTATTTTTCTGGAAAATTACTAAACACTCTTTACAGCGAATTTTTTAAAAGATAAACATCAAGGAAAAACATTTATAAATTCTGGTAAATAACGCATTTTATAAGACAAAATTTGTAAAAAATTACTTCAAATTTAACAAATGTACGAAACAAATATACACAAAGGTCTTTCAAAATAGCAAGACTTGAAAAGTCTAAAATACGTCGAATGTTTGACTATACAGCTCTCGGAAACAGAGCAGCACTAAAACAGACAAAAACACTTATTGCGAAAGTCAGAGACGAAAATACTGAAAAGGCTACAAAATGTTCAAACAACACGATTATCTGTATGGCCCGACGTTTCCAGGAATTTGCGATATCGCGATTTTTAACAGTCGTCCCAACAAAGCGAAGATATTACATGCCAATCTGCCAACTGTAAATATTCTGCGTTCTAGGTAATCGAAATTTTTAAATCAATTTTTCAAAAATTTGAATTTTATTACCATCTTATGCACACTGCAGTTATTCGTCTGTGTACAATTGTGAATTCAAAAATCATATGCTCCCATTATTTACCCATGCATTTGTCTATAATAGGTCACACCATTGATGTTTTCTACAAATTTCAAGGTAGAATGCCTTTATCTGTGTAATAAGTTCTGATGACACAAGTCTTCTCCTGAGGCCTTATATTTAAATGTTTTTTTTAGCTTTCTTTAAACACCTTAGATATTTTTTATTTTCTGTTAATGATAAAGTTTTATTTTCAAAACCTTTCGTTTTGAAGTAGTTCATCAACTTAAATCACAGTTTCAATTTTTTTACAAATCATTTCATTCTTTGATAGCTAAATTACTTTCCATCAATGCAGACAAGAAAGAAATACTTTTTCATCGGCTCTACGAAAATATTTTTTTTACTGTTAAAATAAAGCATATCATGATTTATACCAATATTGGATTGTTTCGACTCTTACAAAGCACTCCACTACAAACAAATGCTGTAGAAATTCATCTCTAAATTGTAATACTTCATTTGAAAAAATATTTTTAAATGGAAAGCTTTTTAACAAAATACCAGTTATCGGAATGTTCATTTCCCCATTCATTGGGTCTCCTTTAAAATACCCGATACCACATCAGTGTAAGTACCATCTCGAAATTTCTTTTTGTCGTTTTCAGGCGAATCATCGGTTAACTCATGTTTATTTCATGCATACCTTCTAAATTCGTTCAATCGGAATATGGAGGAAAACCATTCTTCTAAGAAAGCAAAGTTATTCACGCCTCCATTTTCTACCAAACCAATTTTGGCATTCTCACTTAGCCCTTATACTTTACGCGATTTGAATCTATGGCTCCTACATAGTAACATAGACACATTACAAAGATTGCCGAATTCAACATCATTTAGTAACTGCTAAATAGTCTTCAGCAAAGAAACTTTAACAACAGTCAATTGTTTGAGTGAATCTTGTATTAAACAAAAGTTTTCCTTCAAATCATGAGTTACGTACTTGAGAAGTCATGTGCAGAGTAAACAGGCGATTGTGAGGTTAAATCCTTTATTAGACCGATAAGCGGATACAACAGGTTTGTTCAGTATGGCGTCTGCCACCAGGAAAATATGGTAAATATTACAAAAGTAAGTTGCAGCAGAGATAACGTTTATAACAGTGAAAGTAATATACAAATCAATGAATGGGAATCTTGACGAATCGCATAACCCGCAAAACGAAAAGTCTGACAAAATATTCACCCCGTTTCTTTATGCCAAAGAAAATGATGGCAAATGGAAAGACAGAAATTGATATATCCTTAATGGAATTGTTTCCCAAACATTTTTCTGCCATTTTCTATTGTGGAGAAAGCTGAAAATAAGTCATTTGTTAATGGGATATAAGTAAATGTCGATTTCCATAGTAAGAGAATCTGATACATAGTACAGTGCACTTTTAGTAGAACAACCGGAACATGGTGGTTCAGGGAGGTTGGGGATCCCGACGTTTTATGGAATGGTCATTTTCGTGATAGAAATAAAAAATAAAATTTCACACCTACATAAAACATGGCCTAAACATTTGTTTAAATTAAAAAAAAATAGTCGCTCCAAATGTTTTTTTTATTTAAAAAATGATTGTTGAGGACAGCAGAGAAATGTGTACTTGAAAAGTACTGCTATGGTAGACAGCGTAAAATGTTGTATAAAAATTTGTAAAGCTTTATTTGTAATTAGGCATCGAGAAGCACTCGTGCGCATTATCTTTGTTTTCTAGGACATCACTTTATAATGAATATAGCTTCTACTAAGCTAAATTATAATGAATTCAACTTCTTCTACTGATGCTTCTTCTAATGCTTGTTGTTTGTTAATTATATCATGAATAAACTTTCCTGCCAGTAGTGTAGTAATAATAATAAACAAGCTTTTAACTGCTAGTAATGTTGTAGTAGTAATTAAGATGAATAAAGTCTTATGCTGGTTATTAATAATAATCAACTAATGAAATAAACCTAACAGCCAGACAGAGGTCTGACAGTACTATGAACTGAGAAAAACGTACTTACTAAGACAATCTTTTATTTGGTAAGCTTCTATTATTTATCCACACTCCCTTCATCGGTCGCACAACTACTCGATATCCGGCTCTCATATAAACGAAGATCTCTTTACACACGAAACAAAGCTCTCACGCACATAAACAACCGCTCTCTCTATACAACAACAGCTCTCTGACACATAAACATCAGCTCTCTTTACGTATCGTTGAACGCGCCTATTTATACTGGCTACCCCCACGTCATGACTTACACTCATTGCCAGATCTCATTCAGCAGGAGAAATAACATCTCGTTCAGTAAGAAGATAATTTACATAGTAAAATAAAATAACCAGAGATAGTAAAAATCAAAAGGAAAGTGAATCTAGAGTATACGTTACAACTTGAAATGCTTCAGATGCTTGTTTAAATATAAACACATCTTTTCTGTAAACAACTGCCCAGACTACACAATTTCGCATTCTTCTTTTTTTAGCGATCACCGGCATTCACATCTGTCAGCTGCTGATAGAGATCAATGCAAAATGAAGGGCGGCTTTCTTCCTTTGTCAATCCAGCATTATGAAACTAACTGGAATTGGGTTCCTGGCCTACTGCTGCCAGGCTGCATAGCTAAATGCATCGTGGCTGAAATATTGTCAATCAATCATAACGAAACTAATTGCGCCGCCCCGGGGGCACAGTGGTCTAAGCGATGGCTTCTGTTCATTCGTCCGAAAGGGTTCCGGGTTCGAATCTCGGTTAGGCATGGATGTTGTGTTTGTCTTACGGCACTGGCTCTCTCCCTTCCCTGGAACCAGTAGCCCTAAATTTGTGACGGGCCACTGCTTAAATCACAATGAGTTGCTCACGGTGGTCGTTAAACCTCCAATAAAAAAAACCTAATTGCAACGGTTTACTGCTTGCCAGGCTCCATAGCTCAAAATATAGAGACTGAAATATGTCAACCCTGCATTATGAAAACAATTGGTAATAGTTTCCTGCCTTACTGCTTGCCAGGCTCCTTAGCTGATTACATCGTAGATACAATGTTGTCATTCCACCGTTACGAAACCAGTTGGCAATCATTTCCTTGTCAAGCTGAGCAGCTAAATTCATTGTGACTGAAATATCTGCCACAAGCGTCTTATTATATTCCATGCTAATGATGATACGTTTGATTAACCTTTTTGGTAGTGCTTCTCGAAGCTCGGATGACTCAAAGATCGATAGGCTGAAGCACTGAAGTGTTTTTAGGAGGAAGAAATCCAATTTGAATTGTTTTGAAGTATATGATTTGGGGTGCACTGTGCAACTGTTAGTGATCAACAGCATCTTTCTTTCATTATTTTCCATTTTTTGTCATGCTCACGCACCTATTCTTCAAAACTATTATTTATCGCAGAAGTCTTCTTATTGGCTGTATATGCCACTGGTAAAGATTTCTCACCTCTGAAACAAGGCTATTTCTGGGCTTCACGGATTACTAGAAGTAGCTTTTCTTTTCCTGACATATTTGCATCCAAAAAAACAGGGATTTGATATTTCGCTCATTTTTCCCTGAAGAACTTTTCGGTTTAAAGAGCAAGAGCTTTGTTTAACAGCATTTTATAAAAATGCGGTTATATCAATGTTGAACGTTTGGGAAGAGCAGTGGTCTAAGCGATGGCTTCTGACCATTCGGCCGATATGTCTCTGGGATTTATTGCTTGTGAGGCATGGATGTTGTGTTTGTCTTATGGCACTGGCTTTCCCTCTCCCTTCCCTTCAACCAGAACCAGTGGCCATAAATCAGGGACGGGCAATTACTTATTGTCCTCTCAGTTGCTCACGGTGTTCGTAAACATCCAACAACAAAAAAAGTTATTGGCGTTGAATGCATCATTTGCACCATATTACTTTGCCTTTTCTTCATCCCAGCCCCTTACAGAATAAATGTTAGCAGAAACAGTTTCGTAATGCAGTTCTTTTTAAGGAGATTGTGTTCCAGAATATGAGATCCCTTAAGTCAGGCACTTGAAGCTTTCAAATTTTCATCAACGTTCAAATGTAATCTTTGGCACTTATGTGCCATATTTTCACTGTTGCTCATACACCACTCTTTCGGAAAACTTGCAAATCACACTAATCTGTAGTGCGAATTGAACCCACACCTCCCGATTACGGGTCGAGCATGATATCCGTTATACCACCCAGGAAAAGGAAGTTCCAAGCAACTGAAGGTAAGCGGATGTAACTTAGAAATCAGAGAACACTTCAGATTTGCGCTAGTCAAAGCAACTATAAGCTTCATCGTAGCGTCCCAACGACCTTTTCTCACATCTGGGGTCGGATGTAGGTTCCAGTGCTTCATAGAACATCATATATAAATGGGAAACGAATTTCCTCGATGAAATAATTCTTATTACCAGTAGTGTATTAAAGGTGTCATTACACAATCGGAATATATAATATACAAACTCGGATTAAAATTAAAAGTATTTGATTTTTATGCTAAGCGATACGTAAAGGTACAAGATTTTTAGAAGGGCTAAGCACTTCTTCGTCAGGTAGAACGTTCTAACTGTGGAACCAGAAGCGAAACTTTAAACAAATAGATAAACATTTGCTGCAAGACAGTTGATACAATTAGTATGCGTGCGCTTGTGATAGCGTTGGGTGGATTGTGTTACTAATACGTTGTTGCACGTTATATCAAAGAACAATAGCAGGGTATATCATTGTTAGGTTTTATCGTAATTAGTTTAGTGGAGAATTGGGTATGTAAGTGGCATGCTGATCTATATGCGTTAATCGTTCCCGAAGTAAGGTAGTTCATGGTGCAGGAATGTGCAGTGGTATCTTCTTTGCATCATTGAGAATCGTATGTGTCAATAAAGAGACTTTAGGTGAATAGGAGGGTCTTCCTCGTAGGTGTTGCTCCCAAGATTTTTACCTGTGCCCATTCCGCTTTGTGTGCTACTTCATTAACAAGATGGGCGACAGATGTGGCTTCAGAATGGTTCATTATAACATACTTGTGCTCATGGATTCTAGTGCGTAACTGCCATGTGTAATCATTGGCACTGATTAGCCGTATTTGCATTTTAGTCCATATAACCACTCTTTAAGAAAACTTAAAACTTACGTTTTCCTGGAGCGCGAATTCAATCCGCACCTCCTGATTGCCGGTCGACCATGACAACTCTCACACCACCGAAGACAAGGAAGTTCCAAGCAACTAAAGGTAAACAGATGTAACTTAGAAATATGAGGACATTTTAGACTTGCGCTGGTAGAAGCAACTATAAAATCAACGTTGCGTTCCAGTTGTGTCCAAACTGCTGGGACTCTACGATGATGCGATTAATTTTGCTTACTCATTTTCTTGCTCTTATAGCACTGTTTGAACAAAAAAGTTTAGCAAATTCAAAGGAAGCGAGTGCTGTTCATTCCATTTCTTGTAGTCTTCGTAATCATTGTCTGCCAAAAGAAAAGTGATATGAAAAAGTTAGTCCACTTACCACATTGCCTCCAATCATTTTTCATTTGGTATAAAACTGGAAAAAAATTATGTATATGGTAAATATTACATAAGTTTGTATTTAAATGTGAATAGTAACCAAGATGTTTAAAAATGCCGTTTGCTGGGTGTATAAGGCTAATCTCAATTTTTCCTATCGTAAATGAGTGCGCAGCAGCTTACCTAAACCTCAGGCAGCTTGATATCTCAAGGAAATGACTATGTTCTCAGTCATGGGTGACGAACGCCATATGCCTATGCTTGAGGTAAATCGAAGGCAAATAGCATCTGCCTGCGAGCGAAAGTTTAGGCAGTATTTCTGCCTGTGTGCTAATGCACACATTGTGCTCTGCTTTACAGAAAATACTTTGTACTAATTCACAGATAAAAAGTGCTATATCTATTATTATTATTTTACTTTTCACAACTGAATTCATTATTCTTCGTTATAACTCTCTTGTTACAAATTGTTTGACCAATGTTTAAGGAAACACCTCTTGCTTTCATTTCGTTGAGTGATTGGTCCACCACTGACGAAGTTCTAAGCCGTTCGGAATAACTATCGCTCATGAGGTATGGATATGGTGTCTGAGGGAAGCAGATAGGGTTTCAAAATAGAACACTGAGCTAGGAAGTCAGTTCAAGGCGCGTTCTTCCGATTAAGGACCTCTCAACATCGTTGCATACTTTGTAGGTGCAGGTTTTAAGCGTACATTTTTATAGCGTTTTTTATTGATGTACTGGTGATTGTGAGTGCGGGTGTGTCTGTGGTGAATCGGGGGAATTGGACACAGTTTTAAACACTGCATTTCAGGCCAAGGTTTGTGCACCCACTCTCAGAAAAATAAAAAAAACAAATGAAAAATATTTCTGTTATTAATAGGAAGTAAGGAATTTAAAAATATTATACCAAGTGTAGTGCACTTGAACACGAGGAATTTCTCAAGTCCTGTTTTTTTGTTTGGATGATATAATACATGCATTTTATCCATTAAAATAGAAAACTTGCTTCTAAATTACATTATAATCAAAATTAGCATAGAAACACTAATGGTGTCTTGGGCACATCGACAAATGAATTTGGGAAACTGAAAGAAGAGTATAAAACAAGACAGTATGGCAAATTGTATTTCCCGGGATTTTCAAGTCCGTTCTTAAGTAGCAAACGAACGCTTAGTTTTGTATCCCGCGCAATGCTGTAAAAAGAAGCCACGCGCTGAAAATTATCAATCGGCATATCAAGCTTGCTTTAAATTCGAATTAGTTTTTCTTGTCCATGTCTGTTGCCGGGACAAATTCCTGCTTCTCTTCTATGAACCATCAGATCACTCCTTTGATCACAATAAAGAATGTAAATAAGAATTATAATATTATTTTATAATAATAAAAATATGAAACAGAACTGTAACACTGTATTAGCAATACAGCATACAGATAAATATGTAAGTCAGTTTGAACGCCTACTATTGTACTAGGTAAAAACACAACTACGCCAAAGCCTCTCAATAAGTCATTAATTAAAATGTCGAAATTGTTTAGACCCCCAGGGTAAAAATGTCGTTGTGTACACACAAGTACTAAATTTAAACAAATTCTACCAAAAATTTCAAAATTTGGTTTCCAGGATTTAATTAGAGTTCTGCACAAAAACTTTAATTAAATCCTGGAAACAATTTTTTTCTTTTGTCTGAGAATTTTAAGGAGCAATTTGATATCAGACTTTTCTGAAATATGAACTACGCCAATGTAAATCGTCCTCGCTATTATGGGAAACCCTCTATATATCCCAGTATAGGAATCTTTTGTCTCTGTTTAAAAGCATTGAGTTCCATTGCTCGCAATTACGAGGCTTTTTTGCTCAATAAAACTGTTTTAACACTGCGTTTCATTTCATCCAATATAATTCTTGTGCAGAAGGCAGAGTTATATCGTATGTGATTTTACGTGAAAAAAAGGAAATTTCATGTAACTGAAGCAGCTTATTAAAACGGAATATTAAATGTCACTTCAAATTTAGGGTGCAGATTTATATGAAGACTATTGCTTTGGAGTTCCACACAGATTTAAACTTACGAAAGGGTTTCTGAAACAAGCAATGCAATTCTTCTAACCCAAGAAATTTCGGGCTACTAATGAATGAATGCACAGCATCAATATACAATATAATTTCATGTAGTAACCTTCCGATATCATCGAAATTTTGAAAAATATTCGAATCTACCTTTGCCGTCAGCATGTTGGATTACGAGTTTCAGCTTACGTGACTCAACAATAGACGCTGGCACGCCAGATGCCGTAAATAAGTAGTAGTTTGATCTCTTCCCCCAAAGGTGTCGTTCACGTAAGTAATTAATGTATTTATTCTGCGGGATTAACACCTTCTCATTCATGAGGAAACAAAACTTTTCTGTCTTGATAAATGTGCTTTGGAGTAAGGATACAATTAACATTCATAAAGGACCATTTACAAACCAAAGTTATCTTGAAATCCGATTTTTGCATATCACACGTGGTATAATGAAGTGAATTTCTCCGTCATTTCTTTCCACGCCAGGATTCGAACCCGGATCCCCTCATTCCGGAATAAGTCACTCTACCAATTGAGCTACGCGGACGTTTTATTCTGATTCCTATCTGCCTTTATGTCGTGTGCGTTCTTCTGGCAGGTACGTCACATCTCCTGGTACGTTACAGTGGTACATGGCATTACGTGAGTGATGACTCCTATATTCCAGAGAACAATCAAGGGCTGGAAGCAAAACCCAAACTTTTACGTGATATTTTATTCCAAATGAAGGAACCGACATCCTACATATTATCATGAGCTGTGGTTTCTTTAATGCTAGTTGTGATGCTAAATGTTTAAAGGGACTTCAAAAACTTGGTAAAAGCAGCACCCTAATGTACAGCCGCTGCATCCATGAAACTTTGCTGCTTCTGAAGGGAGCGTAATTTCAGAAGGCTGTGCCTTTTTTTAAATGATTAGTGATGACCTCATTTGCATGCGCTTGAGATGAGTAGAAAGCAGACCAAAGGGAAGACGTCAAAATATTAGTTAAATATTTGTTGGAAATGAATAACCATCCCCCAAATAAATCCAATTCATAAATTAAAATTTTTAGTGAATATGTTAATAACGCATTTTCTTTCTTTTCTTCTGTACTGGTATGGATATTAACAGAGTTGTAGGGTGTTTCATTCTTTCTCTCACACATGAAAATGAAGTTTTAAATGATGTCCGAAGGCTAAAAGTGCATGTCGACGCATCGTAGACTACTTGAACGATATTTACGACCATAGAGTGCGTCTTAAATGAAGAAAACCTTCTAGCACGTAAAAACTGTGTTAAAAATTATATTTCCCTGAATATATTCATTGTTAATGTTTGCTTCAAAACCATCTCCTATGTTATTGTGGACTGTCAGTTTCCGAACATGGGCTACTCGCATTCTGTAAAACATCCTTCTTACCGCAAAAATCTTAGTATCCTATGTCTCTTCAGATTTAGTGTACTTCCATTTGTTCTTTGAAACAAAGATTTCACCTCGAGAAATATGCCAATAAATTTGTATGAACATATGAAACTTAAAATTTCGCACTTTAACCCCGTGCGGCGTCGTACATATCTTGTGGTGGTAGAAGTAGTTAGTTTACTTACTGAAATGGAATGAAGGTTGCGTAAAATTTCCAAAAAAAGTGGACACAAATAGAGTAATAATGTTAAAAAAGAATATGAATCATCAGTTACTAAGGCTCAGTGTAATTCAAACCAAGCGGGTAACCGATGGCTACAGTCATTGCCAAAGACAATTAAGCAAGACTCTGTTGCTGCCTATTATATATTTTTTCTGCTGCGTATTCTGATCATTCTTGGTAACAGATTTCTCCCATTTCCAGACACAGGGCATTATGGATGTGTCAAGGCATGTGGTACTTCTTATTTTCCAGAATTCTTGTGTGAACATGTTGTACATGCTAAGATCCCTGTTAAATTATAAAATTTTACTTATTTATTCAAACATTTTTAATATATATTTTTCGTTAATTTGAATTTTAACTTTGAAATATTTTTAAATTGCAAACTAAATAAAATGCTCCATCTCTTTAACGCAAGAGTGTATTTAATTTTAAGATAATGCTTTTTCCTTAAACTGCAAGTTGAGTGTTTATAGTATTGAACAAAATCGATGAAGTTTGAATAAAAAAGTTACTTGATGAGATAGCACGTTTTCAGAATATTCAGTACTTTTGACCCTCTTTTATAGAGTTGTCACATGATTTTCCGTATCACTAACTGAACACTGGCTATTAATCTGCAGGTATTTTTACGATGTAACTCCCTCCGAAGTCTTGCAACATGAGGAAGTGGTGTAGCGTTATATAACGAAAGAAATTACTACACTCAGCATGTAACGTCTAGGCTTTGAAACGTCATGCCTAAGAATACGTAGGACGTTATTTACGTATGTTTCCAGTGGTCTGAAATAGTTATGACACCAAACTTTCCGTTTGTGTCCTAATACTGGTAACATTCCAAATTATGTGTTTGCTCTGCAGGCACTCCTAAGCATTAATCTACGGAGCCAGGGACATTGAATAAAAAACAATTTATCCTTCCAGATGCTTTTAAAGCAAACTGTTTTTCATATAATCGTGAAAAAGAGAGGGCATGAAAAGCTATTTTCACAATTTTTGAAATGATGAAGGTATTTGGACTAGGAAATTGTCTCTGTATATGGATGGTGTGTACTGCACTGCTTTCCTTTTCCATGAACCGCAATGAAATGAGCTTTTTGAAAGGCAAGATAAATAAGCTGACTTATGGTTTCTTACATTTGCTATTGGCTGTTGACTTAGGTCACATAAGATGCACTCGCATAGTCAGTTGTCCAACACACTTGTCAAATATAAACGAAAATGCAGGTGGTCAAGTGGTAAATAAATTCCTCGAATGCCGCCGAATATTGCTATATCCTTTATTTTTTTCTAACAGATCACCATGATCACATTTAAAGTTGAAGCACAGAAATAAAGTATTATATATGATTCCAAGCTGCAGAGGCTTTTAAAGGCGTATGGCACAATTTGAAATTGTTCCATGCAAATGTGTCTTCTTAAAGGGATATCACAACAATATACAGGAGATAGGTCTACATAACATACTATGACATTTTCAATAAAATTATACTTTCTAAATCTGGAGTAACATCAGGGGCACGATTTTTTTCTTAAAGATTGGCTTCTTTTTATTTTCCTTCATTTTAAGTTCTGTGGTATAACTATTCTGAATTTAGTATTAACGTTTAATTCTCCTTCGTTTTCCTAAATACTAATGCTTTTGAATGGTATACCAGCTCTTTATTTGACTTAAGATGTAAAAAGAATCACAGATTTCCTTCGCACAAATAGGCATTTTGCACTTTAGAATTCTTTTAAAACAATCACTGATTTGAATTTCAATTTGAATTTAATGAAGATTCTGCCACACAACACAGACATCAAATTTAACAAAATACAAATATCGAAATTGTCACATGTGCTAAACTAAAATTAAATATTAACACAATGTTAGCACAATGGAATGAAAACATGGAATCACTGTAATATCACGAAGTTCAATATAAATTAATAACATTTAGTACTAACTATTTTTTCCAAGAGTAAACAAGAGATCAAACCACCTCAGATATATCTAGCATAATAATATAAACATACAAGCACTAAAACTCATTTACAATTGACAAAAAAATCAATACATAGTAATTCATCAAAAAACAAAGATAGCGTAATGTACTATGGAACTGTAGCATGGAGCCAAGGAAAAAGGCTTAAATTTAAGCCTGAAAAGCCCCTTATCTCCAAAGGTAGATGTGTCAGGTCAAAACAATAAAAACAGCAACATTAGAAATACGACCGGTGTTGAGCATACCGTGAAAGAAAGAATACAAGAACTCAATCAATACATCAACAAAAACTCTCGTAACAGTTTTTTAAATGCCCCAGAGTCCACTATTTCCCTGATGCATAATGGCAGTCTGTTCCACTCACAGGGTCCAGCTGCAATAATACTGTTATAAAGCAATCTGGTGCGCGCTCTAGGAACCACAAAACTTGCATGACTTCGAGTATCATGTGAATGGGAGAAACGCTGTAATTGCAATAGTTCAATATACCTATTCGTATAGACTCTGTCATGCATAAATAATAATAACCTGAAAATTAATATTTTATCGAAGGGAAGTATGTTATAAAGACAATAAATACTCCCAGTATTTAAAAATTAATTTAGAAGTCGAATGTATTTTCTCAGAAGAACAAGAATTCTATTAAGGTAACCATCCGTTGTCTGTCCCCAGGCCAAAATACAATAAGACAACGTGGGATAGATAAAGGAATTATATAGTATTAATCTGAGTCTGATTGTCATAAAACTAGATATCCTAGAAATAGCACCAATACGAGATTTAAGAATATTTGCTAAATAACTCATATGGACACCCCAACGCAAAGTCTCATGTAGTATAACACATAGAAATTTCACAGAAGACCCGAATGCAACAGGATCCCCATTCAAGGAAACACCAGTAGGCGACGACAGCCGAAGACCACTGCCCGAAAAAAAGACACAGGTTGTCTTATTAGTATTAATTGTAAGAGCGTTACAAACAAACCAGCGAGACATCTCCTGAAGGTCACGATTTGCATGGAGCAATATCTCGGACAATAAATCCCCAGAAAAAATAAGCTGGTGTCGTCAGCATATAAGACTCGGTAAAAAGTAGAAACAAAGTTAAATATATCGTTAACATAAATTGAAAAAAGCATAGGTCCCAAGACGGAGCCCTGAGGAACCCCAAAAGGAACTTCTTGAACCGAAGAGCGAACACCCTGTATAACGACATATTGTGACATGCTAGACAAATAATTCTCGAAAAATGAAAGTGCGACTCCCTTAATCCCAATATGTTGTAATGTAGACAAGAGAATATCATGGCGAACACAGTCGAATGCTCTTGACAAATCACCAAATATACCCAAAACACACTTTCCACAATCTACATTTGACTGTAAAAAAAATCATAGCATCCAATAACGCTGTCTCCGTTGAGTGACCCTTCCGAAAACCGTGTTGATTCCAATGTAAAATTTTATTCATATCCAGAAATCTTGACAAGCTATTCAGAACCAACCTCTCCAGTATTTTAACAAATATCGAGATATTTGCAACTGGACGGTAATTAGCGACATCAGTTCTATCACCCCTATTGTGGATAACCGAAACCCTACTTACTGTAAAGGAAGAAGGAATTTTCCCAGTTAAAATGATACAATTGAAAATATGACTTAAGGGTATTACCAAATTTTGAGAAACATACTTAATTACTCTCGCATGAACGTCATCCCGACCCGCTCCCTTTGATGAATCTAGATTAGTCAAAACCGACATAAGACCATCTGAAACGGGATGAAAATAAAAAGATGATAATCTCTGGTGAGACAGGAATTCAGAATAATGCCCATTTGAATGTGGCATATCAGCCAATAACTTTGCAGGTAATTCAATAAAATACGTATTAAACAAATTTACAATCCGATCCAAGTTAATAACTCTAGTGCCCATGTGATCAACCTGTATGGGTTCCCCCGGACCGGAGACCTGGATAACAACTCATTTATTGATTGCCAAACTCTACTACTGTCGCCAGTATTTGAACACCGACTTAAAAATAAATTTTCTTTGCACGTTTAAACTTAGAGTTAAACTAATTCCTATATCTACGAACATTTATTAAATCAGAAGTATTTCATGAGCGCAAGAGTATTTTAAATAATTTATTTTTTCTATGTAAACATTTCAATCAATTCTGAGTAAACCAAGGCTTTCTGCGACGAGGCGAGCGCCTTGTTGTCCTGTGAGGAAATATTGAATCATAAAAGCTACAGAAAATCCCCCCAAAAACACAAAAAGCACAAATCGGGTCAGTAAGTCGTAAAACAGGGGACCAATCAACGACAGATAGGGCAAGATCAAAAGACCTCAAAATCTCCTGTCCATTGAAACGCAATCGAATAGCTGGACAATTTGAGGAATTTAATCTCCCATTACGTCCAGACAAACAAAATATAGGCAAATGATCACTTATATGGTATGACAGTACACCAGAACAATAATCATAATCGTTTGTAATATATAAATCCAATACAGGGGAGGTGGTGCTTGTAATTCTTGTAGGGATAGTTATTGCATTAACAAAACCAGACGAGGTAATAATATCGCAAAATGATTTCGAAGTATCATTTGAAACAATCACATCAATGTTGAAATCACCGTAACAAAACAGCGTCTTTCCCGCAAGATTCATCTTGTCCAAATAACCCGTGAAAAAGTCAACAAAACCACCTTGGTTGCCATTAGGAGGACGATATACCGTACTTATAATACAATGTTGCATTGCAATAGTAATCATTTCAAAGTTGTTATTTACAGATGTATATTTATCACATTATGAAACAATAATAGAACGTTTAACAAAAATTGCTACCCCCACCCCCCACCCCGAGCCCCAGAGCGCGAAGCAGCGACACCACGAAAACCGGGCACATCACATAAACGTGAAAATCTAATTTAGCAGTAAATCTAATTTACCAAATAGGCTACGAGCATTAATGTGCAGATATCTCAAGTGACGATCACACGATGCAAGTAAACTGTGGAAATCACTCACGGAGACTATATACGGAATACAAATTATAAAGTTACAATATATAAAGTGTAGTTAAAAAGTCAACAAAGTAGTTACAGAACAAATAAACACTATATACGACCAGGATCCAAGTCGACCTTACTCTTAAACACTACCACATTCTTGCCCTCAGCTCTGCGACAAAATATTCGTCCATTTCTATACCAAAAGAACATAATACCATGTTCCTTGGAAAAGCTGCGGACATGCCAAAAGCAACACCAAAGCAGAAATAAATGCTGAGCAAAGTTCTTATTTGGATGATCGTATTTTCCGCACCTGTCCCCCAGTCTGACTTTATAGTAAACTTATATTGCAGAACGTCCGTACATATCGTACAGCATTTTTTAACATACTGTGAATTTGAATGTTTCAATATGTGTTCGACAAGCTAATTTTTTGGGAGTTTTAACGCACAAAAATATGTATACACTGACGGAAAAAAAATTCCCAACACCACGAAAAAATAGTTGTAGAGGAATGAAATGGCGGCAATACATTTGTATAGGTAATATATTTAATCGATTAAGGTTTCAAGATCACAGCTTAATGTAAGCTCGAGAAGAGCCATTTTAAATGTGAAATGCTGGTACATTAATAACTGGTGTAAACGCCAGAATGTTGAATGCAAGCACGCAAACGTCCATGCATGGTGTCGTACAGGTGCTGGATGTCAGTTTGTGGGATGGAGTTCCATGGCTGTTGCACTTGGTCGGTCAATACAGGGATGGTAAATGCTGGTTGCGGGTGACGTTAGAGTTGTCGTCCAATAATGTCCCACACGCGCTCGATGTTTGAATGATCTGGTGATCTAGCAGGCCACAGCAACATGTCGACACTCTGTACAGCATGATGGGATACAACAGCGGTATGCGGGCGAGCGTTATCCTGTTGGAAAACACCCCCTGGAATGCTGTTCATGAATGGCAGCACAATAGGTTGAATCACCAGACCGACGTACAACTGTGCCGTCAGGGTGCGTGGGATAACCACTAGAGTGCTCCTGCTGTCATAGGAATTTGCTCCCCAGACCATAACTCCAGGTGTTGGTCCAGTGTGTCTCGGGCGCAGAGAGGTTGGTTGCAGGCGCTCACCTGGCCTCCTTCTAACCAACACACGGCCATCACTGGAACCCAGGCAGAACGGCGTTCATCAGAAAACACAACAGATCTCCACTCCGTCCTCCAATGAGCTCTAGGTTGACACCACTGACGTCGCAAACGGCAGTGGTTTGGAGTAAGTGGAATGCAAGCTACAAGGCGTCTTGCTCTGAGCTGTCTTCAAGTAACCGATTTGTAAAAGTTCGTTGTGTCACTGTGATGGCAACTGCAGCTGTGACGTACCTGCCAGAAGGACGCACACGACACAAAGGCAGATAGGAATCAGAATAAAAGTTCGCGTAGCTTAATTGGTCGAGCAACTTATTCCGGAATGAGGGGACCCGGGTTCGAACCCCGGCGCGGATAAAAATGACGGAGAAATTTAATTCGTTATAATGGCGCCCGAACTATCCGGATGACCCGGCCGTTCAAAATCTCGCATTGGTGTGATGTTATTTCCACACCGCGAGACAGAAAGAATCAAAGAATTCCTTCTCCAGCGCTTCGAAAAATAAAAATGTGTGATGTTGCATTCCACACAGCAGATTGACTGGGAGTTCTCAAGTGCACGTTCTACAGTGGATGGCTGCCTGCAACGATTCATGGTCACGGCTGACCCGTGGGCCATGCCCCCGGCCGTCTTTCGGGGGGGGGGGAGATGTGACGTACCTGCCAGAAGGACGCACACGACATAAAGGCAGATAGGAATCAGAATAAAAGTCCGCGTAGCTTAATTGGTCGAGCAACTTATTCCGGAATGAGGGGACCCGGGTTCGAACCCCGGCGCGGATAAAAATAACGGAGAAATTTACTTTGTTATACAGCTCGAATTGCTGCCGCAGACGCAGTACAATGCGCCACGGCCATACGCCGTACACGGCGGTCTTCCCTCTGAGTAGTGCCACGTGGCCGGCCGGAACCCGGTCTTCTTGAGGCAGTACCTTCCCTTGACCACCGCTGCCAACAATCATGCACAGTGGCTACAATCCTGCCAAGTCGTTCTTCAATATTGCGGAAAAAAATCCACCGTCTCGTAGCCCTGTTACACAACCTCGTTCAAACTCCGTGAGCTGTTGATAATGGCTTCTTCGTCTTCTTAAAGGCATTCTTGACTAACATCAACACATTACGTCGAATCTCAACGATAACTAACGCTCACGAACGCTACAGCGCGTATTTATAGCAAACCTGCATTGCATGTTCCGAGGAGCGCTACCAGCGCCACACGTATGCGCCGAGCGCGAAATTTGCATAGACGTCATCTTACAGATGTACTCTCACCGCCTACCAATTGTCGTTTATCTAACACAACCCCTTCTTGGTGTTGGGATTTTTTGTCCGTCAGTGTATTTAGCGAACTCTTCTTTATTATAAGTAAGTATGGCGAATGTTTCGTTTTTGTTTACGGAGCGTTTATTAGCGAACTTTTAGGAACATGAGTGAGCATTTGCAGAGAGCGCCATTTCTTGTACTGAATCGTTTTATCATCTTTCCCGCGGTTGGAAGGCACAATCCAAGTGCAAAAGTTTCCGATGATAATGAGACTAATATAACGACACGTGTCTTTCTTGAAAACAATAGTAGCGCCATACTTTTACTCATGTCAAATAACCAACTTTCTAATGTATGCCTGGATGCATTCTTTCATTTTTAAGATAATTGAAGAGGAATTTGAAGAAATATTTTCTGTTCCCTACGTTTTCATCGCAGCGTTTGTGTTGAAATTCCAAGGGATTAGCCAAAAAGCTCTGCCTGCTAATTTGAAAGGACATGGAATTCATTCAGAACGAAATATTCTGAATGAAAAACTAATATTTGACAGTATCGCCTTAGCATTTAGACTTTCCGCCAGCCCCAAAACTGCAAGAGCAATCTTAGTCTGTACCCGAAAGATGAATTTTCACTTTTTTCTTTCGGAAAAGAATGAATATAATGTTGATCTTTTGTTATATCTTTTCATCGCCCGAAATTCATTTTTGTCTATCACGTTTAGGCCCAAAAGCAAATTATATCGTTCATAAAATTGCATCAGCAGGAACAATTAAGATACACGTAACTGAAAATCGCTGACATTATACTACAAACATGCAAATACTTCAAATGCACCATTGAGACGAGTGTCAGTTTTGACGAAATTGTTGATCTGAGTGACACATTTTACTTTGAAATAATATGATGATATTGAGGATATTGAGAAACCTATGGTATTTATAAAAAGATTTGCTACTTAAGTACTCTTAGACGAAACGTTAAGGTGGAAGTTAATGCGACTGCGTCCGTAGCTTATTTTGAAGAGCAGAACACAGCTATGAAAAACGTTTTTGCGTTCGACAACAGATTGGACACCTGGATAATTAAAAATTGCAGAAAAACCAGCACACTTTCTTCAGAAGTCAGTTGGTCTTCAAGAATTGAGCTTCCACTGCATATATCACAAAGACTAAACGTGTGTAAATATTTCCACATTGTGCCTGATCATTTCAATGGAAACTAAGATCAGAATCGTAGAGTTTATGGATAAATATTCATAGTTAATTCGCAGAAAAATCAAGGTAATTAAGTCATTTTCTCGGTAGAGAGAATGCAAATTCATATCCGGACTTCCTGCTTCAGAGTCACCTTCTCTGAATCGGTCTTTGCAAGGTACTTAACATATTTATACCACGCAAGTCATAGGGCGAAAAGAGGGGCTCCTGGTGAACAACGAAGATATTGGCTGAACAAATGTTTGACCCTTTGGTTTCTTGGTGTGCACGTTTTCTATTTGCTGACGGATGGAAGAATATTTTGGTAAGATGACTCGGTGTAGAACAACAGTATCTCATAAAGCGAATATCCGTAATCCTTAATAAAGTTCCTCCGTAATATAAATCAGCACATTACTTATAATTGGAACCAAATATTGTCCACAGACTTCAAAAATGAGAAAAGAGCGGTAACAATAACTGACAGAAGTTTGAAGATTTGCCATGAGAAGAGTGTACATTAAATCACTGGTATCCCAAAGGCGGTGTCGAGGTAAGCTAGTAGCACACCCGATGGTGATAGATGGTAATCAAAAAGCGAAAATACGTTCAAAAGCAGTACTTCCTAAATTTTGTCGCTGTCAGATTTTGGTGTGCATGAAAGCTTTGAGAACATGAAAATCAAGAAAAATGTGAAGTTAATGGACAAAAGAAAATGAACAAAAAAGAGAGAAAATAAGGACACCTGTTTCATATTCGACTTGCAGCGAGTTTCGAAGCAGTATATGCAACCCCCAAAGCACACGAGTGACAGCGCCGAACGACAAAAACACTAGAGCTGGTAGTCAAACAGCCAGAGATAAGTGTTACCATTTGACGACCACAACACGCATCTATTCAAGAGCCTACTGAACGTTTCTGTTTCCCGACGATTCTATTATTAGGTGTTCAGCGAATTTTCCATCATCATATTTGAGCAGGACCACCTACTCTAGAGTCAGTCTGGATGCAATAATGCGTCCGTTAATTCAGAAGGGATGAAAACCAAAGTTTATCTTTCTGGACACGACAGGAATGTGCGTAAATGGTTGATAAGGAAGCCGGGAACGACGTTGAATGCTGGATTTAAATAAAACCGAAACTAAACATAATTAACCAAGGCCGTTGAAGTGGTAAATGGAATTAAAATAATTAAATCGACGTGAGGAACCGTCTACGACTTCAAGGCAATAAAAATGCAAAAACGATATTAGGAAGCGTATTTCCTTGAAATTGAAACTCGGAATTTCGTAGAATCGAGACAAAGATGATCCGTGGATGTAATTTATTATTTGTTACGCAATAGCTGTAAACGAGAGCATTCCACTGAAGCATCCGGATTTCAGTACCTAGCCGCTCAAGTTTTTCGAAAAGCAAACGGAACGTTGGATGTCCTTGAAAACGAAGCTATCGGCTTTCATCAAAGAAGAATGTAGATGATGTTCACTTTAGGTTCCCGATTACTGTGTAAATCGCGCAAGCTGGTGAACTCCACAAAATTGACTGTCTTTACGGCTTAAACAGATAAAAATGTGATTGAAGTTACGTCTGGTGAAAAGCGTTCGGAAGAAGTCGAAAGGAATTCGCTTTCCAACAAAAAGGTTGTATGCAGAATCGATGACATATCCTAGTTGACAGAAAATGAGCTGATCCAAAGAGTTGGTGCGAGTACGTTTTTCTCGTTCTGCGTATGGACGAGTCCATGAATGCACATGGCGTTTACAAGCTGTTTGATTTTGAATGTTACGTATGAAACAATGAACCGTATATAGATATGGTGTGCTGCGAACCAATTATTCTAGGTACTACCCTTACAGGAGATATTTTCTATTATACATCCTTAAGAAGTTTCAGTTTACTTTTGGAAAAAAATAAATATATATATATTCTACTAGTACCTTTATTTGTCTGGGTTTACCTGAAACTAACGTCTGGGGACAGCAATGGAAATCTCGTAGGAAGATCCTCATTGGTAGGAATAAAACACAATCAACCAATTGGGGTGCGTGATGTGTATCACTAGTGCCAGGTAAGTATGAAACAAATTAGCAAACTTTCTATATTTAATATAATTTTTCGAATTTTTTACTGAAAGCCATTGATCAAATTACTGGGTAAATGTGTAGATTATCGTTCTAAATTATTTCGCGAGAAAAATGTTAGTACCTGGAAAAAAAGTGCGACGTACGGATTCAGAGTATGGATATTAAAGGCAAATGGTACAGAAATTTCATATTTTAAATGTGTTTTGAAAATTTTAATCGGAATATTGACCGGAAAGTTCGATGCTGTGAAGAGACGCTGCGGTTGGCCTAATGCATCTCTACTGCGATGATGTCAACTGTGCTCCGTTAAAAGGAAGGTTCGTTGCTGAACCGAAATGACGGGCGGAAGAGTACGAGAGAAATCGGTTACTTTTTGGCAGAAGAGCAATACATTTTGTAGTGTACACATTCCAAAAATAGGTCCAAATTATGCACACTTCATTGGTATCCCATACGTTGTTGGCAGGAAAACATGGAAAATAAGATCTTTGATTAGCAAACGATACGTATCAATGAGAGAGAAATTGACCTGCGAACAAAGTATCAACACGAGAACCAAAAGTACAGTGGTACAGCAAATCAGCTACGAATGGAAGCCGTTCAAAGTAGAACCGAAGTTATGCTTCCCCAGTTTTCTGCACAACATAGAAAGGAATTGTAGATTAGGGTCCTAAATTATTTCGTCGGAAAAATACCTGGAAAAAGGGCGCCGTATAGATTTTAGAATATGAAAATTAATGGCAAATGGTGTAGCCATTTCATGTTTTAAACGCCTTTTAACGATTTTTATCGTAATATTTACCTGTAAGTGTGATTTTTTGAAGAGACGGTGCGGTAGGCTGAATGCATCGTTACCACGACGATGTGAAGCTTTAATCCGTTGAAAGAAAGATCCCCTGCGGCGAGTAATTCACGCGCGGATGACTACAAGTGCAGCTGCATATGCTCTTGCCAGGAGAGCGAAGTACCATGTACTCATACGTTACAGAATATAGTTCGCTCATGTTTTGTCATTGTTTTTGAAGCACATGTTCAGAAATGTTTCGTTCTTACACACATCATTCCCTAATTCCAAATAAAAAGTGCAAATATTCCTTTCTATGTTGTGCAGAAAACTGGGGAAGCATAACTTCGGTTCTACTTTGAACGGCTTCCATTCGTAGCTGATTTGCTGTACCACTGTACTTTTGGTTCTCGTGTTGATACTTTGTTCGCAGTTCAATTTCTCTCTCACTGATACGTATCGTTTGCTAATCAAAGATCTTATTTTCCGGGTTTTCCTGCCAACAAGGTATGGGATACCAATAAAGTGTGCATAATTTGGACCTATTTTTTGTAGTGTACACTACAAAATGTATTGCTCTTCTGCCAAAAAGTAACCGCTTTCTCTCGTACTCTTCCGCCCGTCATTTCGGTTCAGCAACGAACCTTCCTTTTAACGGAGCACAGTTGACATCATCGCAGTAGAGATGCATTAGGCCAATGGCAGCGTCTCTTCACAGCATCGAACTTTCCGGTCAATATTCCGATTAAAATTTTCAAAACACATTTAAAATATGAAATTTCTGTACCATTTGCCTTTAATATCCATACTCTGAATCCGTACGTCGCAATTTTTCCAGGTACTAACATTTTTCTCGCGAAATAATTTAGAACGATAATCTACACATTTACCCAGTAATTTGATCAATGGCTTTCAGTAAAAAATTCGAAAAATTATATTAAATATAGAAAGTTTGCTAATTATTTCATACTTACCTGGCACTAGTGATACACATCACGCACGCCAATTGGTTGATTGTGTTTTATTCCTACCAATGAGGATCTTCCTACGAGATTTCCATTGCTGTCCCCAGACGCTAGTTTCCCTGAAAAAGTATTTCCATTTCGACTCTGAAAAGCGCCAAACCTTTTTATACATGCATTACATGTCCTGGAAATATACAATTCTGCTATCAACGGGCCCAACATTTTTAGTATTATCATGATATCGGCATAGGTTGTTAATAAAGTTCTTAAACGTATGCCAGAAAAATTTGGTTCCTCACTTGTTTGAAATTTGTCCTGAAGAACGAAGTTAAGGGGCTTTGACCTATTCCGGAAAATTTTGAATTGCCGCCAAGGTGGTGTAGTGGACTAACACAGGCTTCTGACCATTCGTTCGGGACTTCCCCGGTTTCAAATCCCTGTGAGGAATGGATATTTTGTTTGTGTTAAACCACTGATTCTCTTCTTTTCCTATAACTTGTGACACTGAATCAGGGACTGATGATTGCTTGTAGCCAATCTACCCCCAAAAAAGGTCATATAATTATTTCTTAGCGTATGTTTGGCAAAAGTAATAGTGAGCTAATTCATAGTGTTATTGCTTCGTTGACCCGTTCATTGTTCTTTGGCCTAATATGATTGAAGCAATTTACCAAATTATAAAAGATATATCTCATTAGAAGTAGTCAATGAAAGAATGCTGTTTTACAGCGCAATAGCATAAAGAGCTACTATGTGACGCTGTTGATGTACATTTCATTCACAAATTTACTTGAAAATTCCTGATTGGAAATAATAGCGATATCTAACTGTACATTTCAAAGACGATCTAGGGAATTATTTCCTCTATAAAAAATGCGTAGGGTGCACACTGTCAGTATAAAAAATAGTTTAGTTATCTGAGAATTAGTAATTCTACGAATTCGATCTGAAATTATTCCTTTGCTTGCCATATCGTTCATTTTGTAAAATATTTACCTGCATTTTCTGATGTTACAAAGCTTTTTTCTACTAGTTCTGAAAATGACAGGCCTTTTTATAGAAATCGAACCTGCTGATAATCCAAATAGCAAAACTGATTTTTTTTCACTGATACAATGCAGCTTGAAAAAAAACTACATGTGATTTTAGTTTATCGGTCATTTATTCCTTACCAAGATATACATCTATGAAAGTACATGTCTTATCGTTTCGTTGTTGGCGTGAGGTAATTTCCAAGGCCGTGACCCATATGTTTTTCTGTTGTCTCCTCAGAAGTGGCTGGCAAAACAGCATTTTATGTTTTAAGGAGTGTAAAAAAGTATTGGTTTTTTATAAAAGTCGGCATTTCCTTTTCTATGAAAATCACAGAACTACGTATACTGCAAAAGTTTCGAAAAACGCTTACCAAAATTTTTAAAACTGCAACCGTATATTTAGAATTAAAAATATCAGTTCCACCTATCTGTAATATGCGCCAGGGCAGGGATATGTTTTAAATAATATTTATAAGAGGAGTGGAAAAGTATTATTTTAAAGAAAAATAGGCATTTCCTTCTCTATGAAAGCAACACAACTACGACTCTTGAATGAAATGCTGCTAACGTTTCTACAAACCCTTCCCAAATGTTTTGAAGCAGCGATCGCATATTTAAAAGGACAAATATGGAAGACCCACCTAGCTTTAATGTACACTAGGACAGATATATTCTTAATTGGAACTTTTAATGCACTTTCTAAATTTATTATTAAACTTAATTATCCAAAACACTGACTTGATTTTGAATTTAATTATTTTCACTAATGTTTATACATTTTTATATAACGCAATTGATCAACAACATTTCCCAAACGATGCGTGTGCGAAGTTTCCGCTTACTCCGGTTTTCTGAAGAAGACGGCATTGATTTTTTTTGTAGATGGGAGTCATTTCCAGGTGAAAAGATTTCGAAATTTGCAGATCCGTTTCATTTTTACCACCACCTGAAGCCTAACTGTAGAGATATAAGAAAATGTGAAAGGGAGCAGCATCTTCAAAACTCCAGTAAAAGTGTTGGGTACGCTTCTTGAGCACATAACTAAGATAACATCAATTTTTGGGACAGAAGCTTATTTAAGATGACGTGGTTCCGTCAGGTAAATGGGTTCTCCTCAGGACTTCTTAGATATTCCAGCCGTCCTGCTCCCTAAAATCTGCTGACTGTCCTGTTTAATACTGGCAGTTTTTCCAATCTTCAAGGAAGTGAATATCTTTAAAAACGTTAAAATGTGTGGATGCCGTCACCATGACTCACCACGATTTTGATTACAAAGCTCTAAATATTTCAAAACGGTCATATTTGCGGCCATTAACGTTAGCCCATGCTTTTTGATGAACCCAGATGTTTGTCTTGAAATCCAATTTATTTTCGTCTTTGTCTCTGTTTCTGTGTTGCGTGCTTAAGAGAAATCAAGTGTGGATAATTCCTGCAAATATGACTGTTTTGAAATATTTACTGCGTAATCGAGGTTAATACATCTCAGTTTTAGTAAAAAAGCTTACAGCCTATGCAAACGCATTGGAATTTCACGAAAAGAACAGGAGGAGAAAGTGAAAATTAATTTCTGAAAACTATGCCCTAAAATGTGTAAAAGAAGGAGAATGAACACAAGGCAATATTAATATGAAAAATCGTGCAGCACATATCACCACAAATTTCAAAAATATAATTTTACATAAAATTAATAGGATTGAGTATAATAACATCTTCTGGACATTGCTGAGCGTGGAACCATTTAACAAAACATATTTTTGGGAAGATTGTGAAATATGTCATAAGCACCTCAAAGCCTGAACAGGTTAGAATTAATTTTAATACTCCCTATCGTACTTCAGTTTTAAATATGATGGTTGTACGTTACAGATCAATAAGGGATAGAGTAACATTTTGATACAACCCGTACGTATATTTACACTTTATCATCTGTGTTTAACAAAAAAAGGATGATTATATGTGGAAATGTTCTTACATAACTTAAAACATCATCCAATAGTAAACACAACAGGAACAACATAATTCATCGTATTTATTTTACCCTTAGTGAAGCTAACTTGACAGGCTTCGTAGAATGAGAAAATAATAAAATGTTTGTGACCCATATAGAGATTTCCTTTGCGTGTTGTTTTACCATACCAAGAATTGGAAAAATAGCTTTATCCGTCTTTCCTTTTTACTTCCTAAATTGACAAACAATTCATTTTAAGGTACTGGAGGGAAAACTGTTTTTTTTGTTCAATTTCAATAGTCCTATTGAAGGTAGTGTAAGTGTGCCAGTAGAGTAAAACACATAACTTAAAGTGCTTCCAGTATTCGGACCTAAACTAAAAATTAAAAAGATCCATGACTACATTTTGGCAAGCAAAATCACTAGGAACAGAAAAAAAAACAAAAAAAAACACGTGGATCTGGTTCTTTCATGACATTTGTTATCCCACAAGTAAATCGTTTTAGTAGGTGATTTCTATTTTCATTAAAACGTGACACTCCTTTCTGATAGTGAATGACTTCTTCGGATTGATGATATGTGCTTTCGGAAAACTTTACACAACCTCGCATATTGTTCAGTTAATGATATGACAATTCAATGTTACAGTGTTGCATAAATGAGCGTGAGAACTGCTGTAAAATTGTGAAAACGTGCTATATACACAAGCAAATCTATTTTTAATCAAGCTTCGTCTATCTGTTTCAAAGTTCCATATATACCGAACTCTCAGTTTAGAATTAATCAGAATGTTCTTGCAAATAATATTTATCTTACTCTACTGAGCAATATTAGCTTTTCAATCAGCAAAAAGATCGAAACGACCTTGAACTTTCCAACTCAAGATATTTATAATATGTTTTTAAGAAAATAATGTACATTTATAATCTTTGTATTGAAACTATAGCAGTGTTAATTTGTTTACAGAAGATTGCAGGCCAGTAAGACGTGCCTCATGCCTATGTGACTCCAATGAACCCCTGAGTGCAAATTGCGTGCAGAACTGTGATATAGCTCAAGGATGATCATAAAGAGTAGCAAAGGGAAAATGCATAATAGGGAAGAGTCAAGTATTGGTTAATCGTCCTTAGTAACGATTGTAACCTTCGCTTTCGTGGACGGATCGAACTCAATTCGCCGTAGTAGGTGGACCTTCAAACTTCATATTATAATTTTCACGCCATTTTTATTCTCTTTGCGAAATTAGGTAATTCGTTCAGCGTTTTTGGGATACTTAACTGACCACCTTTTGTCAAGCCATGACACCGCGAAAAGTCACAGTGCCCAGCTTTTTTATGCGCACAATGGACGAGCGTTGTCCTGAAACATCAGCATTATTTTGGATAACATTCCCCGTCGTTTTGTGCGAATTGCTGGTTTCAATTTGTTTTTCAGCAAGTCACAACATGGCCAACTGTGAATTGAGTGACCTTGTGTGATCCAGATGATACTTTGTGTGAGAGATCGACGGACGGCCCAAGCCAGCTTCATCAAACACATTCGTTCTACCGGATTGAATATTTTCTATTTACTTGTACATATGTCCCGGCCTAATACACATGCCCACCCTACATTATACAAGCGCCCTGTGATGACTTTCTGTAGGTTGTAGAACCTCAGCTCATAAATTTCTCTCTATACTTGGCTTCCCGATGATGGAGCATTCCGATAAACGAGCACCCATGTTTGCGCCCTTACAACTGCTGGGTAACTACAGTTTGAAGATTAGCGATTGCATCCACAACGTGTCAAAGTCACATGCACGCCCCTCCCCAAATAGCAATCTACCGCAGCACTGCTTGCCTTCGCAACGAGAGCTTTGGCCTTACGTTTTGACTCGCCCACGTATAATGAGATGCTGGTTTATTTTTCAACTTTTTTTTTTTTTTTTTTTTGCTGAAAAGCTTATGAATTTCAATTACTTATGAGAAGATTTTAAGACTGCAAGTAGTACTTCTATCACTGATGATATGCCACGACATCTATTTATGTATTTCGCAGAGTACCGCACAGAGGAGCAGCTGGGCTGCTAATACACGTATTTATCTTACAAAAGAGTTGTGGGTGACAAAATGAAAAGTTTCATTAGGCTTCGATACATTCTTTACAAACGAAAGGGACATGACTCAACAGCTTTAGCCATATTTATGTACTTTAAGGCAAAGTTTCTCTGTCATCTACAGAAGGTGACAGGCAGATATTTTATCGGTACAGTTCGAGAAATTGCCGTGAGAGGCGAACAACGAAACAAAATCACGTAGGTTTTTCTTTACGTTTAGCTCCAAAAGGTGAGATTTTCTGTCTACCTTCTTGCACTGTTTGTGGAGCGCCAGCTCACTCATCCGACGAGAACCGCCTGTTGACCGTTACCACTATTTGGTAAGCTTCCTCAAATGAGAGACAGGTTTCATGGGTCATCAAGAGGTAATATGGTCTGTACTAAAACGTTTTTAATCTTTTGTTCTAGGAAGTTCATGGACATTATTTCTTTTCCTTGCGCCGGGGAATCTGATATTTTCGGAGTTTGGTAATAAAATTAGCCGTTAGCTACGTCGATGTTGGGCAGATAGAATCAACAGTCTTTATGTCCCATATTCTTTTCAAATTTTCTTCGCATACGATGTTGATCGTGCACTACTTTACCCATCTTTCATATTTCAGTTATAAAACGTTTATTTCATTGTGTCATGATGACGTTTTGCTGACAGAATGGGCGAGAAAACAATTTTGAAATTCTTCTAGATATTCCTTGTCTCCAAAGATCAAAACACTCCATGGAACCCATTAAAGAAAATGTGACCCACTGGTGATCACTGAAGTTCCTGTAACCCTATCATCCGAAGGCGAATGGGCACAGAGATCAATGGTGGCACACAGATTAACACACAGAAACTCAGTAAAATCCAGCCAGCTATTCAACAATTAGCAACGTCCTAGACGGTTTGGCAGTGATTCTCATGAATAATAATATTTTCATGCTACCTTTTATTCTCTGTCGTACCGCACATTATACAAAATTCATTATCACCCATTTACACTCTATTAGGCCATCTTCCACAGGCAGACACAGCAGACGGGCTGGCGCTTGTTCCATCAGTCTAGGAAAAATCTCAACATCTTGAGAATGACTTATGTAATCTCTACAGTTACTGAGTTTAAGTTCTCCATTTTTGAATGAAACTGCATTTTAACACTTAAAATATAATGTGTTTAACTCTTATTATGTTATTATTAAATAATTAAATTTTGCACTGTATGTATACATGTATTATTTTTCATTATTTTATTTTAGATCGTTATGCTAATTAGTTCTGGGAAATATTAAACATTTTAATCTACGCCCTACATTGGATAAGCTATCCACACTGTGATAGAAAGTAAATGCTGCGCTGACAATCCCCTATTTACACTGTGATAAGAAAAAACTCGCTGCACTGAAAAGGGTATTTACACTGTGATTAAAATAAAAGAAATTCACTATTATGTTTTAAACTTAATATAAACACCAAAAATAAAGTTGTCTATAACATTAATATTGTTACAATAACATCAATAAAAAAAACGAGGAAAACAGTATCATCACATTAACTTTACTTGCTTGCGTACCGATTACTTGGCAAAACTCTAGTACAGCAGCATCAGTGTTGCCGTTCTAATGATTTATCAGTACATCTACTGATTTTCACCCTTGTCTACTGATCTACTGACGGCGTTTTCTAATTTTAGAGATCCGATTATTCTTCACAGTTTTTGAGACGCTTACTGATTTTTTCTACTGAACTCTTAGAAATTCCTAGTCTTGGCCTTCAGTGTTTCAGGATTTTTATTTTTTTCCCATAAGAAGCGTAACTGTAGCCTGGGATACCGTAACTGTGACTCGTGACAACTGCAACTGTATCTTTTGTATGTAGTGGTTGTTTGTGGTAGATGCTAAGTTCACAAGGCCTGGATTTATTATATTTGCATTTTGCAGATTTGTTTCCTTATGTGTTTTTCAGAAAACACTACTTATTTGACTTTCCTGCAATGTACTATTTCAGTTGTTACATACTTTAGATAACATTCTATACCATACAAAAAGTTTAGTTTAATATATGAAACATAAATTATATGTTTAGGGTTTCAGGATTAGTGGTTGCGTTGTTGTTGATTTAAAATCCTTAAGCATCGCCTTTCATTAGGCATTTTATGACAGGGTTCTCTATGTTTCATTTGACAAAAACCAATGATATCTTGCCATTTCGATTCACATAAACCATCTACTGTTTGATGACGAAGGGTGTAAGATTTGTTCCTGATTTGTTGATCTCAACAGCAGAGTGACGACGTGTACGTGTGTAAGACGACACGTAACGCTAAATGAAAAAATACACCATCGCTATTCTCAGAAATAGGACTGCATACTAACTATGCGACAAGGTTAATAATCTGATATGTCTGTTGCTTGATGTAAATACATAAAGCTAATCAAATGTAACGCGCCCTGTTAATGTCAGAGATGTCATGAAACTCAAATTATTTCAAAGATTCATTCGCCGAAAACGTAAACCACATGCGTAACTTCGGAGAGTTTCTGTTCACGATTTCGATTCTACTTTAAAAACATTTAACTCAATCACTTGCATATGAACTACAAAATCAGTTCGTTCTCTTAGAACAAAAGGTATCGAAAAACAAATTACACATTCTTGACACTGGAAATAAACTGTGAATTCCTTTAGTGTCAAGAAATCCATTAAGTTTATTTTGAACTGGTTGGTTTTTAAAAATACTTTTCTTCACGTTCTTTGCCCGGTAGATATTTTTCGAGATCTTGTGAACAATAAAAATCGCTTATGATTCCAAAGCATAATCTGTAGTTTACAAAATGTTAGAAATCAGGTGTAAGCTATTGTTAACAGTAAAATTATTGGTTTGAAATCACAGTTCAAGAAATTATGAGTGTATGGAAGTCAGAAATTTTAAATAAAATGCAAGCGAAAAAAAGCCTTTCCTTAAAAAAAAATTCGTATATTTTCTTGTCTGTGTACATCATAGACACTGTTAATTTTGAAAGTTCATGCGGGAAATCGCCTTCCTGTAGAACTAAAAAAGAATGCGAGCGAAAGTTCACGAAATGCTGTGAACAACTCCAAGCCATCGTACAATTAAATCACTGCATTGATAATAAATTATAAGAAGATTGTATTTCAGACTAAGTACTAAAAACGAATTCTGAAAATCTAAACTAGTTTCTTCCTTTCAAATAGATAACATAAAACAATAAAAAAACTAAGTTATATAAAATTGGTATTTAACAAATTAACCATGCATGTTTTTACCATTCAGTTTGATCTTTTACTAAAAGTAAAATTGAAAGTTTAAGCATTTTACAGGATCATATTGATTCAGGATATTTATGCATTAGTGAACAAAAGGAAAATCATATAGCATGACTCCTGTGAGTCTTAAACGTAAATGGAAACACACGGTAATTGACCCACCTTCGACCCCACTGCGAGTCTTTGTTTGGGTTAGATTATGGGAATTTTAGAACAATAGTAGCATATAACCTTGAAAGCATTAGCACTTTTGTACGTTATGGAACACATAGTTAATCTACTCATGTGGAAGTTCGTACTTGAAACATACTGATGTAGTTGGAAGAGACACTTTCGCTTTTATCTTCGGTATTTGTTCAGGAGATTTTTCTAGGTATTTGACGGTTCGAAGGACAAGCTTTCTCTGCACAGATGCGGGTGAGTTATGAATTCAGCATCCTAGTGGAGCGGGAAACTCCGCAAATATTGGGAGTTTTATTTACCATAATCAAGAAGATATTAGACTAGAATGAGTTACGTGTCATATTAGGAAGTTGGCATAGTATTAAAAGAAAGTGTTCATGGATCTGGTTTTATTATCTATACCCTTTGATTATTGATCATATACGAACTGTAAATATTCTTAGACTTTTGATTAGATTTATTGCTTCTTCTTTAAGTTATGCTATCTGACTAAAACATATAATGATACTGTGAGTTTGTGGAAGGTTTTTCACAATATGCAGAACATTCTTCATGATTTCATGGTCCATTACAATTAAATTGCACGACAAAGATTTAAGTTTTTAAAAATGTTTGGTGCAACCTGGAAAAAAATTGTACTAAAGAGAATTTGAATAATGACAAGTATTGTAGATGCTTCGGCATGGAAACGTCTGCGCAACTTCCCCTACTTAACCCAAGAGCTTACACCAGCTCTGGTTTTGCATTAATGAACACATAAAAATCATTTCTTTAAATTGTTTACATTTATTATTACCTTTGATTCAGATAACAAGGTGCATATTAAAATTGATTGTTTTCTGATAATATGCGATTCCTCTTCTCAAACATGCAATTTCTCTTCTCAGGAAAGTTGAAAGATCTCAGCAGTATTGATCTTCCCGTAATCAAGAAATACGAATGTGTTCCTAATGTATCTGCATTAGCAAAATTTTGAAGTGCAAATCATTTCTTCTTATTAATCGGTTAGAATCTGTACGCATAGAAATTCTTTATATATTCCAATGTGTGTGCTTCAGAAATTAGAAAAGATAGAGATGCTCTTGGTTTCCTTGAATTCACTCTCAGCCAGCCAGGCGAAAGAACTAAAAATGTGTATTTGGAAAACGAGGATTACTCTTCCGTGGCATATTGTGTCGCTACCTGCGATCATAAAGAATATTTTTGAAAGTCTGGAAAACAATTCCGAGAAGTTTTACGTGATAGCTGCTGTTCTTGCCAACGAGATAGTCATGTTGGAATGTGGCATAAATAGAGATAGCGAAGGGACCAGTTGCATAAATTGTACAACATAAATAAGCAGATGATCTCTTAGTCTTACATTAGAGTTCCGTCTTTAAACATAAAAATTACACCATTTCTCGTTTTCGCTTGCTGTCGTGCCCAAAGAACTTTAATTTATGCATTCCATATTTCATCGTTAAATCAGGGTGTGAAGAAATAAAGAGTACGATATTTTACAAAGAGAAAAAATGTAAACGTTTAGCGACGGTAAAGGAAAAACTGTTAATTTCTAAACGCTATAAGATATTTTTTGTCGTACGTAGTGGTTTATACCATATACAGAAAAACCTCAGTTTTTGAAAACAGACACTGTGTTCTGGAAGGAAATTCTTCCACTCATATAATTAGCCTATTTCTAAATTTGGATATGATAAAATGTCCTTAACATTCCACGAAATGCGACTTCGTGTAACATGTAAGGAATATGTTTGAGACATTAAAACAACCAGTTACATGACGTTTCCGGAAAATACTGGAAATATCCGGATTGTATACTGCTCATAAAATACTTTGAGGATTTCATTCTGTTGAACACGAACCTGAAAGACGTACGCTCGTATACTCTTGTGTTCAGCGGTGCGTAAAGGTCTGACAATGCCAACTAACCTACTTTCGTGAAACATTCATAACAATTTTCCGCAAACCCGCGAATTATTAATAAATTGTTCAATGTTTTCGTACAAGAGATGCTACCAGTTTTCACCTAATTTAAACTAACGCATGCAAGCGATACTGATCTCTTCCTGCCATCTTCTTTGGATTTTCAACACATTTTAGAGGAAACCCAATTGAAGTCTGCGCGAGTTTTGAACATCTGTCCTGTGCTGCTAGCGTCGTGTGCGTGTGCATAAGCCATTTTGCAAAGCTCCAAATACATAATTCAGGTTCAACAAACATTAGATATCCGTTACGCATCGCAGTTCTCGTGTTTCATGTTAACTTTAAAAATTTAGTATAATTGTAACAGAAAAAGTTCAGATTTTGCTTTTTTTTTTCATTCAATGTGGACCAACTTTTATCGTTGTGTTCAGTGTCTCGTAAACCACTGTTTAAGACATGAAATATATTTGGTAGCATTTTAAACCGTTTTGGCAAACAGACAAAAATAACTAATTTTCAAATTATACCCGTACTTTTTTGTTTGAACCCAATAACGCATTCTATGTGCATGTGGTTTGCGTTGATAGAATCAAACAGTTTTTACGTAATACGCAATTTTTCAACTAGAGCTGTAAGTGCATATTTAAAGACTCAATACCTTTTTTTCTGAAAATCTATTTAAAAACTATTTTTTGATATCTGAAATTATGAAAAAGGTGAGTTGCTTACGCTTGGGTATTACGTATCAGACTTGTTGACATTTCTTATTTAATAATGTATCTTGATTATTCGAAACTTAAAAGATCAGTAAAATATTCAAAACATTTTTTAATATAAAAATCTGCTTTTTTGTTTTTCTAATCGGGTTTTTTCCAGGTTGTTCGCCTTTGATTAGGCTTTTTGTGGAAAATAAGAATAACCATGACAAATCTGCAGCCACCTGGCATGTACTCATCACTAATTTACCGGCCTTGAATATTTACAAGTAAATATTCATGCCCGGTAACATAAATCTGGAGAACTATTGATAGTCTGTAAAAAGTAACCGGTAACAATCGATAGTGTGTTCGT
Source organism: Macrothele yani (assembly GCA_039090855.1). Classification (NCBI taxonomy): domain Eukaryota; kingdom Metazoa; phylum Arthropoda; class Arachnida; order Araneae; family Macrothelidae; genus Macrothele; species Macrothele yani. The sequence continues at coordinate 140,928,457 of CM077015.1, forward strand.
AAAAATCATGGTAAAAATTGCTCAAGAAAAATGTTTTCTCTGCACAAGAATGATTTCTGGCAACATGTTACTATTCTATATTTTTTAAAAATAAGTTAGGATGAACTTGGAAGCGTATTTTTAGGCGATCCATTCTATCCCAGTTTTTATGCATGAGCGAAAAGCATATTTCCCCCCAAGCCGGATCAAATTTTTAATTCCTTAGTTATCATATTCTCTTTCCCATCTTATTATACATTCTTCAGTTTTCTTTCCAGGAATACAAAGAAAATCATTTTACAATTCAACTGGTTAAAATATTTTTTAAGGTAAAAACTGGCCAAATCGTAGCAATAATCTGTGAAGAAATTAATTAATAACTGAGCTTTCTGTGTGTCTGTAGCTCATGTAACTGATTTTTTGGAAAAAAAAAACTTTTTTCCTACCTCCATTGAGTACGAATGGAGAACTGAATCTACGGAATGGTGGTACAAAGTGGCGAATGAATGTGTTATTTGGGTGTGGAATCCGACGGTAGGGTACCGCGTCCCTCCAGTATTAATGGGATAAGATCTCGTTGAAAGATAATGGAGAAAGAAGTGAATCAGTAGAATATGGAATTAGAAAAGGGATGAATATCTCCGGTTTGAATAACTTCGGAACTTGTAATACATATACAAATCCTGCAAATAAAATGTAATTGTGGCAGGAACTTAGAAAACATATATCATCATCATCATTGTCAACCATTATCTATCCACTGCTGGACGAAGGTCTCCCCAAGTTTCCTCCACAACGGTCTGTCTTGTGCCAGTCTCCTCCATGTCACCCCTGCATACTTTCGAATTTCATCCACCCATCTCCCATGTGGTCTTCTTCTGGGTCTTTTCCTGTCCCTTGGAATCCAATCTAATATTTCGGCTGTCCATCGATGATCTGTCCTTCTGGCAGTATGTCCAGCCCATTGCCATTTCAGGGATTTAACTCTGATCATGATGTCTTGAAAACATATATAAATCCTGCAAAATGAGCATTAATTGTCAAAGCGGCCATGCCTGAACTTGTTAGCGAATTGCAGATGAGGCAAAAATCAATATAGCGCAAGGATATCTTTTGGAATCATTCGCGGCATGATGATAGTAACTTTAAGAATTTTCAACACAAAACGACTATACCCAGTGTGACCGCAAATTTCATTATTCCGTGTACTTTTGACATCCATGGCTGGATCGCATTACCGAGAAACTCAAATTTGATTTGCTCGTACGATAATCTCACTGCAATATTCAAATTAGCTTACGCGAACCGGTGTTTGTTTCAGAGATTTCCATCTAACCGTTACCTTAAAGAAGATCTTAAATAATATATATAAATCGTTTTTGTAGAGTTTACTAAGTAATACGGATTATATTAATCACTTTGAACAATAACATTATCCATCACCTTGTTATTCACATTTCTTTGAACAATTGTAGTAACTTGGTTAGTTTTTAATTTGTAATATTCTATACTAGATAAACCCACAAAATTATAAATCTAATGCAATATTTTCAGCCATTTAAAACCGAAAATGTGTAATAATCACTCTTATATCATGTCAAACTGGAAGCCTTTTAACAGTAAATGCAATGAGAAAAAACGTGTCTGCTTAATCGTCTTTTCCGCTTCAGTGTTTCTCAGGATAAATCAAAAAAGGAATAAAATCTAATTTCTGTGGCTCATGACATTAGAAGATCTGCGTCACATATGAAGTAAGATCCCAAACATACTTCAGTAAGTTTTTTAAGAGCAGTTTGGATAAATCAGATTCACTCACACATTTCATATGTAACATCATTTTTTATAATTTTTCTCATAATAGTGTTTCAAACGTTAATTTTCCTGAAATGACACAATGTCTTTCACGGCATTTCTGTCAAGCACCGAAAGTCCAGAACATACATATATATCGAACGGCTCTTTACAAATGGTTTACAATGAATGTGATTTCAAAACAAATATTCCAATAGTTGAAACATGTGTTTCCAACTTTAAGTTCATTTTCAGTCTTCTTAATGCTACATTCGCTATGTGTTTGCACTTTTAAAAATTTAAGAGCGGCGATGAAAACAAATATGATGTCCATTGTAACACTACGTTTGTGTAGCTCTGTTAAGGAATAAAAGTAAAGCAAAGGAGAAAAGCCGTGCAGGAAGACAAACTCATAAAATTTGTGGAAGTTACTACAAAGAAACCCAAAATTTGTTTTACAACAAAAAAAAAAAAGAAATTTAGAAATTTATTGCACTTTGTGGAATATACTTCAGACGGTAAACATGTCGGGGTTTGTTTATATTTACCATGGTGACACTCTGTTTGCCAGTACGCGGTACAGATAGTTTCACGACAGAATGCAAAGAGAGAAAAAGAAAAAGAAAAGGTAAGCGAGCATTCGCACTTACAAAGAAACGGACATGTGGTTGTCGCTGATTGCAAAACCAAAATATGTTGTTTAGATAGATGATCATAAGATATGTTTATATCCAAAATTTCAGCTGCTATGAATAACAGGGGGAGCCACTAGAGCCTTGTTAATGAGCATTATATTATGTAATGTATGTATATTATAAATGTTATATCAGAAATTACAATTATTTTCTATAAAAATAAGTGCAAGAGGTCTCTATAAAATATGGTTACATTCATAGCGGGCAATGTGCTGGTAACATTAGACATGAATTTCTGCCACAGAGAGCACTTTCTCCGTCTGCAGTCTTTTGTTCACTATCAGTTTTTAGCGCATCGATTTCAAAACCTAATCCGGTTTGCATTTTATAAGTGTAATTACATCACTACTCACCCTGGATGTTTCCAAACACCTCTCCAGTATTGTTTTTAATCCGGACTCACTGAGGATTGTGGTAGAGAAGATTGCGAGGAAACAGCATTCATGAAATGCGCTCACTGTGAGAACTACTTTTGTTTGGATCATTTCATCATTGAAGATCTTCATATTTTGTGCCGTACATGAAAGGTGAGTGCAAAGCATATCCATTACTGAACACGCTATATCGTATATCCGTTCATGATTACTTTGTAATGTATACCAATTCCTAAAAACAACAGAAACAATTCAGATACGGGCCGCAAGAGTAATAGATATTCCACAAATATTGTCTCTGTTAGTGTTTTTTGATGTCCTATAACGTCATCATTTATATTCCATTCCACCTAAACGTTTGTCATTATACATTACCCCTTCAGTACTGTCGAATGATGTAACAAGCACTCGGCATCTAGCGACAACGGTCCGGACAGTTTCCATGTTAGGTGAAGTAAAGAACATTCGTTTGTCTTGAAGGAACTTGAACATGAAGTGAGCTGACTTTCAAAATTTGCTTGTGTTTTGGAGTTTCACATTTTTGTAAAAAGAACGGCATTAGCCAATACAGTTTTTTCTTTGGTTGGTCTTCATTACAAAGTTTAGTGAATTGATGTAATTAATTTATAAATGAAAGAAATACGAAGCTAACTGTTATTTAGATATTTGTAACGATATTTGTAACGATATTTGTAACGATAACGGCATTAGCCAATAACGTTTTTTTTTTCTTTGGTTGGTCTTCATTACTAAGTTTAGTGAATTGATGTAATTAATTTGTAAATGAAAGAAATACGAAGCTAACTGTTATTCAGATATTTGTAACGATTTTTCAGTAGTGTTTGGGTATATGTTTAATTGAAATATATTTCTTCATTTCTGAAATAAGATTTTTACTTGTGTTTTAGACTAATGTTCTTTTGTCATATCCTCAGCTGCGTCCCGCTCCCACGGCAAGATGAGGCATATGTGAGGCAGGTAAGATCTTTCTCCGAAGTCTGGCCTGTTGTCTGCTATTCAGGAGTGCTGCTATATTTCGGCTACTGTGAAAGATGCAATGTGGAAGTTTTGTAATTATCTTGTTTCATGGCTCTGATACCTGGCACGGGAAAGGAACATTATGAATGTTAATTATGCCCCTACTCCCAAACATTTATTGTGGCTGAATTTTTTGTTTGCTCATGTATGAGAGAGTGTCTATCAGGTAAGATAAATGAACTGATTCGTGAATTTAAAATGAATTAATTACGTGCCAGGAAATAACTGTCTGAAGATGGGAATCACCACCTCGGAGCAGTGGTCTGAGTACAGACGAAAATTCCGTCCGAATACATATTCTAGAGTTTCGTCACCCAAATGATTTTTTTATTTCGGTTTACTAGTTTGCGCCTCTGGGGACCTATGTTGCCATTCTACTGATTTTGACTCAACTCTACTTGTAGATTTTCGTGTTCTTCTGATTTTGTTTTATTTAAAGACTACCAGCACTCTCAGGGACCTGCTGTGTAAGGATATCTGCATTCTGTCAGTACTCACCATACACTAATCAAATAGGGAAGACACACCTTACAATTGATCTCAAAAAAAAAAAATCGGACCAAGAATAAATTTATTCAACTCCTGCTACCTATATATATATATATATATATATATATCATCATCATCATCATCATTGTCAACCATTATCAATCCACTGCTGGACGAAGGTCTCCCCAAGTTTCCTCCACAACGGTCTGTCTTGTGCCAGTCTCCTCCATGTCACCCCTGCATACTTTCGAATTTCATCCACCCATCTCCCATGTGGTCTTCTTCTGGGTCTTTTCCTGTCCCTTGGAATCCAATCTAAAATTTCGGCTGTCCATCGATGATCTGTCCTTCTGGCAGTATGTCCAGCCCATTGCCATTTCAGGGATTTAACTCTGATCATGATGTCTTCCACTCTTGTCATTTTTCGGATCCACGAGTTCCTCTTCTTATCTCTCCTGGTTACACCAAGTATGCACCTCTCCATGCTTCTTTGAGTTGTCTGCAGCCTTTGTATGTCTCTTTTAGTTAAGGTCCACGTCTCTGCACCATACGTAAGCACTGGAAGGATGCATTGATCAAACACTTTTCTTTTAAGACATAATGGCATATTGCTCTTGAAAATTATGCTGTTTCTTCCAAAAGCTCTCCAGGCAAGTTTTGTACGCCGATTAACTTCTTCATCAATGTGACCCTCACTTGATATCTGCTGTCCAAGATAAACGTACGTGTCTGTTATCTCCAGCTTTTCTCCATCAATCGATAAATCTTCATTTCTTGTAAAAGCATTGAACATCACTTTTGTCTTCTGAAAGTTCATTTTTAATCCCACTTCTTTACTCTTGTCAGCAAGTTCCTGGATCATACTCTGCAGCTCTGATGGGGTAGTTGCAAAAAGGACTACGTCATCAGCAAAACGAAGGTGGGTTAGATAATCTCCATTAATCTTTATCCCCTTGTTTTCCCAGCTCAGTGACTGAAAAACACCCTCCAATGTGGCATTAAAGAGCTTCGGAGATATGGTGTCACCTTGTCTCACTCCCTTTCCAATTTTTATGTGTGTTGTATTTTCAAACAGCCTAATCTTTGCACTTGCATTTTCATAGATGTTATTAATAATATTAATGTATGCATCTTCAATATCGCAGGTTTTCAGAGCCATTGTAACTGCTGATGGTTTCACCGAATCAAAGGCTTTTTCATAATCGATAAAAGCCATGCACAATGGAAGTTCATATTCCCTCGCTCTTTCAATTAGTTCTCTCAGCACATGGATATGATCTATTGTGCTGTAGCCATTCCTGAGTCCAGCTTGTTCTCTCGGTTGAGCCATGTCCAGTGTTACCTTCAAGCGGTGTGAAAGAACTTTAGTGAAGATTTTATAAACTACTGATAGGAGGCTGATAGGTCTGTAGTTTCCGAGATCCTCAATGTCACCTTTCTTATGTAGCAGGATCATTGTAGCTGTGTTCCAATCCACAGGAATCTTTCCTTCATTAAGGCATCGAGTGAAAATTTGGGCGAGTACTGTTTCGATTTCTCCACTTGCTTCTTGTATGATGTCTACAGTAATTCCATCTTCTCCTGGAGCTTTTCCCCGCTTCATGTTCTTGATTGCATGTGCAACTTCTGCTGGAAGGACTGGAGGAACTCTGGTACTGGTATCTTTCATGATGTCTGGAGTGCATGTATCATCCCTTTCATATAATTTGGAGTAGAAATATTTCACTCTTGTCAAAATTTCGCCTCTATTTCTTGTTACAGAACCATCTTCTTTTCTCAGTGCCATAATCTGTTTTCTTCCCTTACTGAGATGTCCCTTTGCTATATTTAGGCTTTGGTTGTTTTCAATTGCTTTCCTCACTAGTTCACAGTTGAATTTTCTTACGTCTTCAGTGATACTTTTTCGTACTGTCTTGCATAGCTCTATATATTCCACTTTGGAAGTCACATCTTCTTTAGTTGTCCTCATCTCTCTTCTTTTTTGCATCAACATTTTCGTTTTTCCTGATAATTTATTTACATGCAACTTGTTCTTAGACCCAGCTAATTTTGTTGCTGTTTCCATAAGAGCTTTGGTTACTTTTCTGTTAACTTTAGAGATGTCCACTTCTTCCGATGTTAGGCCTTCTAAAGCAGAGAACCTGTTCTTCAGTTCCAACTTGAAGGTATTATGGTGTTTTTTAAGGTTGGTTATGTCAATAGATTTTGTTTGTCTTGGTTGGTTATGTCAATAGATTTTGTTTGTCTTGGTTGGTTATGTCAATAGATTTTGTTTGCCTGCCACGTTCAAGTTTAGTGTTGAGGTGCATCTTACATCTCACCAATCTATGGTTACTACCTGTGTTGAACTTGTTTAGCACACTGCAGTCTTCTATGACGAATTTTTTGTTACACATAATAAAATCAATTTCACTTGTCGTCCTATTTGGATGTCTCCATGTCCATTTCCTGTGTGGCTTTTTCTTGAAGAAGGAGTTCAAGATAAAAACCCTTCTGCCTCTGCAAACTCAACGAGAGTATTTCCACGCTGGTTTCTGTTGCCGTGACCGAATTTACCTACTGAAGTTTCATTCTGTTGCCGTTGCCCTATTTTTGCATTGAAATCTCCCATAATTATTTTCAAGTGCTGCTTACCTTTATTATTTAGATGACAAATTTCCTCATAAAATTCTTCAATTTCTTCTTCAGGATGACTTGTGGTGGGTGCATAAGTTTGAATAATCTGAGCCTGGTATCTTCTCGATAGTTGGATAACGAGTCGTGCAGCTCTGTCAGAGGAACTTTCAACTTCTACCACTTTATCCTTCAGTTTCTTGTTTATTATAAATCCAACACCACTAGTTCTGCCAGTATTTGTCCCACGATAGTAGAAGAGATGTCCACTTTTCAGTTCGATGAGATCTTCTCCTTTTCTCCTTACCTCACTTAGCCCCACGATGTCCCACTTGATCCTTTGTAGTTCCTCTTCCAATTCAAGAAGCCTTGAATCAGAAGATAGGGAGCGTCCATTGTACGTTGCCAAGGTCAGCATCAGATGGCAGCCTAGTCCGGTCCTCCGGGGATTCTTAGCACCCTCTGCCTTCATGTCGCACTGGCCGCTGCCTTGGCCAGGTACATTCCAGCTGCCGGAGACTGAGGGCTATATATATATATATATATTAATTCAGATGTTATTTTGTATTATTTTTATTCTAGATAATTAGTTATACAAAAGTTTTCCCTAGCTTTGTTAAAACACCGAATATCAGGAAAATGAAAAAGTCTATAGTACATCTGTATTAATGATACTTTTTTGAGGATATCACTTGTAACTAGCGTCTGGAGACAGAGACAGAACAAATTCAGGAACATCTACTCCGTTATCTCATTGGCCAGGATCCTAAACGCAAGCCACCAACTGGCGTGCGGGACGTATGATGATGGGAACACTGCAGAGCAGTAGTTTGTTTGGCACGTTCGATGGGGTTTAGTGCTGTTAGTCCTAGCGAATTCTCATGTGCACGTTCGATGGATATAAAAACGTTCGTATTGAAGTACCAGGTACTACTATGAGTTTAATACATATTTTTTTTAGTGCTCTTCGTCCTAGCAACTCTGTGCAAATATTCCCTTCACATACACGTTTGAAATGCCTGTGTGACATTTTACACACATCGATAATGCCGTCTCAGTTTTCGCAGATTGTTGTCTAAGATATCTTTATCCGGTATATAGTACTTTTATTTTCAATCAGACTTCTTAATCGCAGTGTTTGTTCACGTTTGAGATTGTGGCTTTGCACGTGTCCTTATCCTATGTATACATTACCGCCAGTAGCGTAATATATTTAGCCGGTAAATGTGTACTTTAGCGTCCTAAATTATTTAGTGGGAAAAAATTTAGCTGTGTGCGAAAAGTGCGACGTACATTTTTTTAAACATGCAAAATAATGGGGAAAGGTGAAGCAATATAGTATTTGTAGATAAAAGGAAATAATTTTTCCGAAGTATTAACCTGCGAGTACGATGTTTTTTTTTATTCGAGGTTTAACGACCACCATGAGCAACTCAATGGGCTATAAGCAGTCGCCCGTCCCTAATTTAGGGTCACTGGTTCCAGGGAAGGGAGAGAACCAGTGCCGTAAGACAAACACAACATCCATGCCTCACCGGGATTCGAACCCGGAATCCTTTTGGACGAATGATCAGAGGCCATCGCTTAGACCATTGCGCCACCGGGGCGGCGTACGATGGTTTGGAAGCGTACGTATGGTAGGCCTAGGACGACGGAGCGGTGACGGCGTCAAGGTGCAGTCCGGTGAATAGAATATTCCTTAAAATGGGCAAGTAACGGGCGGAAGAAGACAGAAAGAAGCGGTTGAGCAGTACAATGTCATCGAAACGTCTTGTAGGGATACGCGGAAGAAAAAAGGTCGGTGTTACGCAGCATTGTCAGTTTTTTTAGGGTAATTTTGAGAAAGCGTAAGTACAAAATCGTCAGTATGCACACTTCATTTCGGATTGCATCAGTGCCCAACATTCCATTGTTCGGCATAATGCAAGAAGCAGTAGGCCTCCCTGCCATAGTAAGATATCTGAATTGAAGAAAATCGTTTATTTTGAAAAATATTCGTTTCACGTGGAACAAATGTGAGCTACGATATACGGTATAACAGCAGAACTACAAATGAAGTGCTTGAAGAAATCACCTACCCCTTCACATCTTCCAAACCATGACCGAAGCTTTGGGTTCAAACGGAAACAAAAATTCTTCCTCAAAACTTCTGTCGTACATAAATTCATTTACATTTCTTATTTTCTTTCTATTCGGAGACATTGTGAAACTAACAATAACGACATACCGCACATATCTTTATCAAAAAACAAAACAAAAAACAGGCTTGAACTACTTAACTTGCGCATGATTACACGACGCATCACACTCTTCCGAAAAATATACCCCACTCCTGTTGTATTCTTCCGCGCATTAACTACCAACTCGTACTCCGTTCCGACGCACGGAACCTTCACATGGTGGCCGTTAACATCGCTTCACCTCCCGCACCAACTGCTGCAAACCATCGTATTCGCAGGTTAATACTTCAGAAAAATTATTTTCTTTTATCTACAAATACTATATTTTTGGACCTTTCGCCATTATTTTGTATGCTTAAAAAATTGTACGTCGCACTTTTCTCACAGATTTATATTTTTCCGACGAAATAATTTAGGACCATAAAGTACACATTTACCAAAATATCACCTGTATCAGTAACACTAATTGAATACTTACCTGCATGGGAATTTTCATCCGAGACAGGGGCAAGTTAATCCGAATAGAACTTTCTTAAATGTGTGTACGGACTTTGTTTTACTCCAAAGTTACCTCACAGTAGTTGCATGTGCATTACGAGGTTCAGGTATAATGGAAACATCAGGATGAAATTTTTTAACATCCTTGTTTAAGTTCATTTTCTGCCCGAATCAAGCAGCACAAATTGAACAGCAGCACAAATTCGCAGTATTCATGGTCACTGCCAAATATTAGAATGAAGCCTGCTAAATATCAATCAAAACAAGCATTCCCACTAACAAACCTACCGGCGAAAAATACACTTTTGCTCTGCCTGTCTGCTGTGTTTCCATCGTTACACGTCACTCACGCGAATTGGAGGCTTGCGGTTTAACTCCTGGCCAATGAGATAACGGAGTGGATGTTCCTGAATTTGTTCTGCGTCTGTTTCCAGATGTTAGTGATTTCATGTCAAAAGAATAGGGGGGTCCTAATTTAGGTTGAGATACTCGAACCCACAGCGCTATGCGCTTTTGGGCAGGTGAAAGAGAATCTAAGAGAATTAGGAGCAGATTGCCCTGATAGAATAGTACGAAAGAAAAGTATGGAAATATTAGAGCACAAGAAGTAAACGGTTTCCCGTTAAGTAGTGAATTTATAAGCTGCACTACATACTTACCTGCAACAACAAGCCGTTCCGAGCGATATGTCTCTCCGCAGAAAAATGCCCGGTACACCACTGCCACAGATGAGTACAGGGGGAAAAGAAAGGAAGAACAAGGGAAAGGGGAACCTGATAAAAAAACATCACACACAGAATAAAGTTTCCCAGAGAAAAATCGACGTTCAACACCGGATAAGACAAAACTGGCCATTTGCTTAGTGATTCTCACGGGTCCGCCTATTGTTTCGTTACTCGTTAGCCAATGAGAGAAAAGATTTTTCCCCATTGGTTTAAATTTTTTTCTCAGGTTTACTTTTGTTGATTCTTGCCTGACATGTCAGAGTAACCATAGCTGAGGTGGTGTGACCGATCGAGGTTTAAGTTACTTATTTTGAGTAAACAACAGAAAAATACAAAAACAGCCACAATCAGGGTTTTTATTCCTTATTAAGGGATACGATAGTATAAGGGACAATCATTATTTTTCTTCACTATTTGTCTGCTTGTTGCACAATTGTGTGCAACAGCGGAAAAAATTAAGTCCTGTTTCGTTTATTTTTTTTTATTTTTTTTTTCAGTCAGAAGTAAGGCGTAAGAAAAAAAAATTAATATAAAAGACAAGACCACCAACACCTTGTTAGTTAGGGGGAGAGATATTCAGTACAAAAAGATAAATCTTTTATGCAACATTTTGCTCGGCGCTTAAAAGTGCCGTCCCCCCCAAACTCCTGATATTCAATTCTTGCTTTCTTCCCATGTGTGAAGAATAACTTCAATTTAGTCTCAGTTATTTTTTATTTTTTTGGAAGTATAACTGTGAACTGGATTCTTTTCAGGAATTTTGTTTAAAATATCCTTCGGTCTTTTAAATTTGTCAATATCATTGACAACATAATCAAGAGCCTCCCTGACAAGAGGATTGGGATGTTTTTTGGCTTTCTCGTAATACCTTTGCGCTAGATCATACATAGTATAATGTATAGAGTTGATATTTAGCATACAACCGATAGCCTTACTGGATGTTTTTCCATCGAGTCCTACCATCATACGAAGAGTTTTATTTCGAAACGAGGTAATATTATTTTTTGCTACTTTCTACAGTTACCCCAGATAGGACAGCCATTGGTAATCACCGGGCTGAAGCATGCTTTCCATAACAAGGTTTTATTTTTATTTTTGCTAAGACTTTTGTTTTTAATTATGTGTCGGAGACATCCTCTTACTTTAAGTGCTTTTGCCAGGCTTTCCTTAATATGCTTGTTCCAGCTCCAATTGTGATCCATAATGAGGCCTAAATATTTGACATCTTTTACCCAAGGTGATTTGTTGCCATACATTTCAATTTCGAAGTCTGGATTGTAATTGCGTGTTTTACGGGAGAACAGAATTGCTTGTGTCTTGTCAGTATTAATTTTAATTTTCCAGTCTAGGAAGTAATTCTCCAGTTTTTCCACATAGTATTGCAACATAAATGTTGCTTGATTTTTATTAATGTAAGTATAGGCCAGTGCAGTGTCGTTAGCATAAAGTGTTGTAGTCAGATTCCTGTTGTTAAAATTTGGAAAATCTGACGTAAAAATAGATTATAGCGTAGAAGCAAGTACACTGCCTTGTGGAACACCGGCTTCAATTATTTTTTTTGAAGATTTCTTCCCATTAATTTTTGCATAAAAATTTCTGTTTTCAAGATAAGATTTGATTATATTAATAATCCAAGGTGGGAAGTCATGTGCTATTAGTTTGTAGATAATTGCCTTGTGTGGACATTTATCAAAAGCCTTAGCTACATCCAGGATTATAGCCGCTGTGTGCTTCTTATTCATTATTCCTCCTGCGCATTTTTCAGTAACTCTCTAGAGCTGGTGCACTGTGGAGTGTTTGTCACGAAAACCTCCTTTAATAAATGGAATAACTGGGTATTCTTCACAGAACTGTTGCATCCTAACAAGTATAATTTTTTCAAAGATTTTTCCATGGTTGAGAGCAACGAAATCGGTCTGTGATTTTCAGGAATTGCCGGGTTTTTACCTGGCTTGGGTAATAATATTAGCTCTGCAGTCTTCCAATCATCGGGGAAATAATTTAATTTAATGGCACAATTGTATATTTTAGTAAGGGTTTGCACATACTCTTCCGGTAATGTTTTCATAATTTTATTATTTATGCTGTCTTCGCCCGGTGCTTTTTTATTTTTAAGATTATTAATGTGAAACCTAACTTCCCTTTCACTGATGGGTAGTGATTTTTCAAAGTCTGGGGGAACAAAATTTTTGTTTTTGGCCCTTAAATGGTCTCTTGGTTTTTCTTATTTTTTCAGTTTCTGGCTTTCCGGACGTAAAAGAGGTCGTAGCACCTTTAACTTGAGGTTGCTGTCTGACTTTTGTATTTTTTTGGTTTCCGGACGTAAGGGAGGTTGTAGCACTTTTACTTTGAGGTTGCTGTCTATCGGACGTAAGAGAGGCCGTAGCATTTACCACTTTTGGCTGCTGTTTTCTGTGCCTTGACCTCAAAGCTGCGGATGGCTTAGTGGTTAGCTATTCAGACTATCGATGCAAGGTCCCCAGGTTCGTACCTGGGCTGATCTTTCGGAGATGGTGTGATTTACTAGGAATCGCTGAATATCCGCCGTGCATCGGACGAGCACGTTAAGTGACGGTCCCCAGGCTGGACCCACTGGTTAATGGGGTATCCTTTCCTATGCCCCCCCCCTGAAATTATCTCACCCCTCTATGTGCAACATCGAACTTGTATGGTGGCTTCATCTACTGTACTCTAATCTCACTACAAACTGTTCTGTCAAAGTCGCTAGACTTGCTCCCAGTCCTTCCGTTTCTATGTCCTGCCCAAAAGGCGATCTCGCTGTAGGTGGCTGGGACCTAAACTCTACTCACTGTGGACGGAAGTCCTACAAGAAAATGACAAATACTGTGAATGCCTTGACCTCCGATTTTTTTTAAAAGAACCTTTCTGTTTACTTTTAATACGGGATTTTAACACAGGTTGTTTTTTTTTTGCGAGTAAATTCTTCATAGAGTTGTACACTTTGGGTGATGACTCTAGAAATTTCTACATCCTCCGCATGTTTAAAATAAGTATCCAGGGCCTTTTGCATTTGAATGGCTACATCAGTGTCAGGGATATCATTTATTTTAAACTGGTTTTCGAGTGAGTTTGCAAAGATTTCTGCTTTTTCTTCATCGGTTCTAACTACCGTCCCATCTGCTTTCTAAAAGGGTGGGAGTAATCTGATATTTTTATTTTGCAAACTTGAAGTAAGGTTCCACAGAGTCATTTTATTTTTTTATCCGAATTTTCCGAGTATTCAATATGTGCTTCCTCTAATAATTGTCCCCATGAACCGTTTGAAAACTTTCTGAAATCTCTCTTGATTTGCCTGTTGAGGGTGCAATAAAGATCATAAAACGTTTTATTTCTGGATCTTTGCCATTTACTGCGGTACCTATTTTTCTCCTTAATAGGATCCAAGATTTCTTTGGGTAAAAAGTACGGATTTCTTTTTTCTTTGGCAGGAGTTTGACAATCTTCCATAACCTTTTTAATGGCAAGGTTAAAGGTTTCAATAGCATTGTCAATTTCTTCGATCCTATTGCAATCTCCGATTTCTGGAGGTGGTACTAGTTTAATTTTTTCTTTAAATTGCTTTAGGTTTGTGACCAATTTGGGTGCTACCATTACAGGTTTGTCAGTAAAAAGCTGCAGATGAACGGGGATGATCAAAGGAGAGCGCTGCTGCAGTATAGATTTCATAATTATATATATATTACTTTTGAATAGCGCAAAATCTAGCACATTACTAGTACCTCTTAACACCGTTCTGGTGGGTTCAGAGGGTGCCCCCAGATCAATATGTTTATTTAAGAGATATCTGAAAATATTGTTCCCACTTTTATTAGCTCTGGGACAGTACCAATAGCGGTGTTTGCTATTAAAATACCCCGCTACTATGGTGGGGATGTATTCTTCAAAACGTTTGTACAGGGGTTCACTGGTAACCGTATGTGACGGATGATTATAAAAGGCCGTAAACTTGATCCGGTTATTTTTAGTTTTAACTATAACATAGTGCGCTTCTTGACCGTCTTCAGTGTTGCAAGGTGTTTCACTTTGCTCTAATCTATCAATAACCGCAATCAAAATTCCACCGCTTTTGGTGGTTTTGTCTTTCCTATAGACCTTCTAATTGGGTATTCTGAATTTATTTTTTTCACATAGCCATGACTCATTAATTAACGCAACGTCAATTTTTTTATACTTTAAGTAGGCTAAAAATTCTCTGTGTTGTCTTTTGATACCTTGCGCATTCCAAATTAGAATGTTAAGGCCATTTGTTTCAGTTACTAAAACTTCATCCTCAGATAAAGAAAAACAAATAAAAGGGCCCCTTAAAAGGGCCGTTTCTTTGTTTTTTCTCTTCCTTAGAAAAAAAGAGAGAGAGAGAGATCCCCTTAAAGGGGCCTTTGTTTTTTTAAGCTGTTTTCCTCTTCGGCTATGCTGTTAACAGTAATACTATCTTGGACATTGGTAACAGCATTTAAACGAAGCATTTCTTCATTGTTGTTACTTACAACATTTTTACTAGCAATGCTGTATGTGTAACTCGGAGAAACTTTTCTTTCTGCTTCCTTTAATTATTTGCTAAGCCTTCCAGTGAAGTAATCTACTTTTCATTTCTTTATAGTTTTTTTGGTTTCCTCTGTTTTGCAGTTGTTTGCATCCTCAGAAACAGAAATGCCCTTAAAAGGGCCGTTTTTTTCTTCCTCATAGAAAAAGGGAAAGAACAAGGTGCCCTTGTTTGTTTTTAAGCTGCCTTTCTCTACGTCTATGCTGCTAACAGTAATACTATTGTGGGCATTAGTAACAGCATTTAACCGGATCATTTCTTCATTTTTGTTACTTACAACGTTTTCAATTGCAGTGTTGTACGTGTAACTCGGAGAAACTTTTTTCCGCTTCCTTTAGTTCCTTGCTGAGCCTTCCAGTGAAGTGCTGTACTTTTCTCTACCCTATAGTTTTATTAGTTTCCTCTCTCTTGCAGTTTTTTTACCTAAATATTTTTTCACATCTGCATTCATTTTATCAATCAAATTGGTGTTTTGATACTTCAAAAGATGTTTTTGTATCATTTGCTCTAACACAGAATTTGGTAAGTTGCTTTTAATTGCAACCTTTTTTTCTCTCTGTGTAATAAATTGATATTACGAAGATATTTATTTGAGTCTGTTTTTAATAATTCTGTGTTTTTATTGCTTCCTGTATTTTGAAGCTACCTCTGCTTTCTTGAAGCGCGTGATGTTGTTCCTTGCAAACATTTTTTTTCTGTGTTTTTTCCTCACTTTTATTGAAACTTTTTTGTGTTTCAAATTTTTTGTCGTAAAGCTCAGCTTTACTCTTGTGAATTTGTGTTCCAGTCTTTTCTAACTGCGTTTCCTTCTGCAACGTACAAATGGCCAATTCCTTTTTGAAAATTTTTTTAGTCGGCCCTAAAAAGGGCCGTTTTTTTCGCAGCCTGACGCAGATACACACTCTTTTGGCGAAAAATGTCACAGGAATAACCTAATGCCGCAGCACTGTCAGGTCTATTCAAATAGTCAGGTCCCGCAGGATTATCTGATCTATTTTTTTCAACAAAACCATCCCCAGAGGGGAATCCGTTGGCATCTCCACCCAACAAACTGAAATAGTCAGGTCCCACAGGATTTTCTAATCTATTTTTTTTCCAAAAAAAAAACCATCCCCAGAGGGGAATCCGTCGGTATCTCCACCCGACAAACTAAAATAGTCAGGTCTCGTAGGATTTTCTGATTTATTTGTTTTTTTCAGAAAAAAAAACATCCCCAGAGGGGAATCCGTCGGTATCTTCACCCGACAACTGAGGTTTCAAAGACCTCATACTTACCTTCTTACTTTTTCTGGTCTTTTTTTTATCACTGTTGTTCAACTCAGGAGGTAAACACCTTATCCTCCTGGATCTTCTAAGACCATTTTCTACCTCAGTTGTGCTACAGATTCCAGTTGTAGGGGTGATGAAACGGTTACCTTTTGTTCAGCATCAGATCCTATTCCTGCATCCTCAGCGTCGCAATCCTTTTGCGCAACGAAATTTATAACGGTGTGCTAACAGCAATACGAAGAGAAGTGGATTCGGAAAAATTTTAATAGAGCTTTGAAAAAAGCTTAGCTACTAAAAGATCCCCTAACCGGACTGATTACAATAGACTGGTAACCCAGAAACTATCTAAGATGCGACGAATAAAACCTTCCGAAGAAGCAAAAAGTTGAGAGACAGATAACTAGCGGGATATCGGGAATCCAAGCAGCAACTTTGATGTTGGGGAAGATGGTGTGTTTAAATGATTCATATTTATAATATTTATTTCGAGTAAAAAACTAAAGACATAAATGTCTGATATAAGTAGGACATTTTCGGAAAAGTGTGATATAAATTAAAATTTCTGAAATTCAGTTTTCAAGGTGTTGATTTATTACAGTGCAAACATTATGGAGGTTTCTTGATTTTATCTATGCCTCGATAATAAAAGAATTAGGAGAGCTGAGTGTTGAGATACAGAATACAGCAATTTATTTGCAACCAATGCATCATTAAAAAAGAAATGAAATTATTAACATTTTATAGAAAGTTGTAGTACATGTACCACTCATTTAGATACATCATTTCCCTTAAATTTTCTGCATTTCCAAGTTACGAGCACTTATTTGAAATATTACTTCATGAATTAGAGTTTCAGCCTAAGGAACAGAATGTTAAAAAGGTATTTACCCGAAGCAATGTTTCAATGGTTTCTTGTACATTTAACTATTACCAGGTCATAAAATCATCGTTGTGCAATATATTCTACACATATATATGGTTGTGAGTTTTACTTATTTTCCTTTTTTAGCACATCTTTTGTAAAAAAAGTCGTGCTTATGTTATCGGTTTGTCCGTCCGTAAGTCAGTCCGTCCGTTCGTCCGCCTGTACCCACGATATCTCTAGAACTATTTGTCCGATTTGATAAATTCATTTTGCATTGGGAAGCCTGAAATATGCAAATGATGATCCTTTATTTCGTCTTTTTGTACGATGTACAATTTCGCCGCTAGAGGGCGTAAAGGCAGATGATGTCGAATTCAAAATTACGTTTTATTCCACATATTTGCTTCGATTGAAAAAATTATTTGATCTTTCGATTCCATTTATGTCGAAGAGTATTTTAGATATAGTTCTTTTCCGAAATTACGCATATGTTTTCCGCTAGGGGGCGTAAAAGTAAATTACATTTTTCAGGATAACTCCTCTTTAAACGCTCCGATTTGGAAAATGTTTTCTTCAGCGGAAACACCTTCTGATGGAACTTCTTTTGCATATAATTTCTAATTTTTGGTAATAAATACTTTGGCTACCAGGGGGCGTAAGAGTCAATTTTTGCTTCTGATGTTTTGGCCAAAAAATCTGAGCTTCTAAAATATCGATTGAAAAAATTATTTTGTGGACTGATGCCACTCATATAGATAAACCTTTTCGGAATATTTTCTTCTTAAAATATTCCACAGTTTCCCCTCCAGGGGGCGTAGATGTATATCTTATTGTAGTCAAAATCTCTACTTCTAGGAGTCCGATTTGAAAAATTTCTTCTTTTCGTCTTTGGTGGATAGTGTTTTCCGTGTGACATGTTTTTCATATAATTTAAAAATATTCAAGTAATTTATAGACTTTCCGATAGGGGCGTACAGGTGAATTGCGTCTCCGATTTGAAAAATTCTTTCTGCACAGGATACAGCTCCTGATGGGAAATCGTTTGCACATAATTTGTAATTTTGTAAAGAAAATGGTTTGGCCACCAGGGAGCGTAACTCTTAATTTCCGCTTCTGATATATTTGCAGCAGAATATGAGCTTCTAAATTATCGATTGAAAAAAACGTCGTTAGTTAACCGACACTGATCATGTCGACAAACCTTTTAGAAACATTTTCATCTTAAAATAATGCATGGTTTCTACGCCGGGGAGCATACATGTACATCTTATTTTTGTCAATATATCTACTTTTAGGAATCCGATTTGAAAAATTATTTCTTTGTTGGATAGTGTTTCCAGTGCGACATGTTTTACATGTAATTTCTAAATTTTCAAGTAATTCATAGACTTTCTGCTATGGGGCGTGAAGGTAAATTGCATTCCCCCTATATCTCTGTTTCTAAATCTCCGATTTTAAACATTCTTTCTGCACCGGATGCAGCTCCTGATGGGAAATCCTTGGCACATAATTTCTAACTATTGTAAAAATCGGTTTGGCCACCATGTTGCGTAAGCCACAATTTCCACTTCTGATTTATTTGCAGCAAAATATGAGCTTCTAAAATCTCGATTAAAAAAAAAAATATTTTGTTGACCGATACTACTCATGTCGACTAACCTCAATGGATCATTTTCTTCTTGAAATAACGCATGGTTTCTACGCCAGACGGCGTAGACTTATATTGTATTTTTGTCAATATCTGTACTTCTAAGAATCCGATTTGAAAAATTCCTTCTTTGTTGGATAGTTTTTCCGATGCGAAATGTTTTTTCTATAAATTCAAAATTTTCAAGTAAATCATAGACTTTCCGCTAGAGGGCACAGTGGTAAATTGCGTTTTCTGCGTTATTTCTGCTCCTAAAACTCCGATTTAAAAAAATCTTCCTTTATCGCATACAAGACCTGATGGAAAATATTTTTCACATAATTTCTTATGTTTGGCAAAGAATGGTTTGGCCACCAGTGGGCATAAGTGTTAATATCTGCTTCTGATGTATTTGTAGCAAAATATGGAATCCTGAAAACTCGACTAACTGTTTTTTCTCTTGGACCGATACCGCTCATATGGATAAACTTTTTGAGAACACTTTCTTCCTAAAATAATGCATGGTTTTCCCACCAAGGGACGTAAAGTCACATCTTATTTTTGTCGATATCTTGGTTTTTACAAGTCCGATTTGAAAATTGTTTTCTGTGTTGGAGGGCGTTTTCGCACCGGAAACGCCCTCCAACACAGAAAAAATAAAGGGTCCTGATATAAATTCATGTTTTTCTTAACGCACAAGTCAGCAACTAGAAGGCGAAAGCTCACGATTCCGTTTACAGCCATATCTGAGGGATTAAAAATCCGATTAAAAAACTTCTTTCTTCAGTCAGATACTATTGTTTTTCATACCGGTGCGATTGACTTTGAATAGCTTTGATAAATTAAATTTGCGTTAGAACGGTTTCCAAAGACGTGTTTATTACACCCGAAAATTCGGTGTCATCTTTCTTGCTTCTGCTAGGAACAATGGGATGAGCACCGCGATTGAAGTAAATGCTGCAACTCCCTGTGGTACGGCTTTTAATCGGAATTAAAGAAACGCAAATTTGAAGTTTGGAATACTGCAAATTCCTAATATCATAAATTTGTGTACAATATTTTACAGATGTAGCTCGTTTTCAATTTTTACAGCTGCACTCCATTTAACAGTATATGGGATTATCTCTGAATACAGATGTGATGACTTATATTTTACCGTACCTGCTTCGATTTTTGCCCATATTAAAACAAAATTGCCCTGCGTCAGGATTTCATAAGCGCCACGATGATATTCCAGTTCTATAAAAACACAGCATTGAACGATCATTTTGAATGTGCGATATAAAATACAAAAGTTAAGTTAATTCCAAACAAAGTGGTAGTCTGATAGGTTTCCTTGTCAAAGTGTGCATGTTTCTGTCTCTTATAGGTGTCATTCTCATTTTATAGGCAATTGGACCCTTAATCGTCTTTCCATTCTAATAGCAAAATAATTAACATTTTAAAATAGCAGCGATGAAAAATTAAATGCGAATTTCAAATGAATGGAAAAATTTACATTAGAAGAAGGAAATGATATGGAGGTTTACACAGGTCGTAACGAAAATGTTTTTTTCTAAATATCTGAATGGAAACTTAAAATGTTTTTATCTGAATGCCAACTTAAAAATCTGAAATCAAATAATTTTAAGAATTGGGCGTAACAAAAGATACATGAGTCTTATCGAAAGAAGTACTTTGAATTACGTCTGAAGATACCATCGATAGTGCAATAGATAGCTTTTGTCAGGATCCGCGCGTCGATAGTGAATGAATGTTGTTTTCCGAACTATCGACAGCATTCGGGGGTTCAAGTTGTTAAATGTAAACCATTCATCTTACACAAGTGACACTAATGATACTACCGCCAAATTTCGGATCATTTATTGGAGCCAAAAAAGGGAACACAGCTACATTCATTCATAGATAAATAATTCTTTCTACGTAAGAAAATCAAGTTATTTATTTCATATCCTTTAATTGTAGCACTGCAGCGTTACTTCCCAAAATCAGTTTCCTTATTTTTGATGGTTGAAATATTTCTAATGCTATGTTAAATGTCGAAAAAAGTCCCAAGTGGGGTCCGTTCTTTCATATTTTTTTGCTATAAATATTTGAAGCTCGGAAATACGTTATGCCGCGGAATATCCCAACAGCTGTGTTTCTGGTGCCAAAAGTGTCGGTTTTTGCCGTACTGCAACTCATCTTAATCTCAAACGGATTTACAGAATCTCTTGATTTTACAGAACTTCTATTCATATTTTAAGTGCCGATTAAATAGTTTCTTTTTGAACCCGAGATATTCAACCTCCTTCGAATTCGATTCCTAATTGATTCAGTCTTCGAAATTTTATCCAATTACTTCTCCATGGTCGAGGTACCACACGCTCAGAAGTTCAGAATAGACAACCAACCAACGCGTTTACTCTCCTCCCTTCCGTAGAATTCATTCTTCATGTTAACTTAACGATGTTAGACTTACAAAAACGATATTATAGCAAAATAAAGTAAATGAGACGCAGCCCAACTGAAAACTTACTTTTTTATTCATTTTCTGTCGGATAATTTCTGTGATTTGGTCGTTTTCTTTATCTTTGAAAAAAAAATTCCTACTAAGTAGAACTGCAAAATTACTTTCCGTTGTGAACAAAATAATGAAGAAAACATTATAAAACGAAAATCAGAATATAATAAATTAACTCGTGCGTCATTGAGAATATTTTATGAAACTTTCCCTCACTCGCCAAACTTGGATAACATGATCCATCAAAGGCCACGCTTCGAAATTTATCGAATCTTATCACTAAATATTACACAAAGGTAACTATTATTCCTGCCAGAAATCATTCTTCAGCACAGTAATCAACATTTCGCCTATGCATTTGTTACTAGCCTACTATGCATATCGCTATCATTACTTATCGATGTGATTTTCTAACTACCTGAAAGTATTAACGTTCGTAGCTATCGATAGTCCTCCAGCCCTGCTAACGCTATGTAACAGTTATATAAATGAGCCTTGTGAACAGCGTTTACTAAGAGCCGATGAGCAGATAGCTGACCATTTTGATGTTAAACTACATATCTATATTTACGGTTTTCTCTGTAAAATACTACACTCTAAAATTATATCCAGTGTTTAGGATGCATAAGTTTAGGTAATAACAGCTAAGTGATGCTAGAACTTTAAAGTATAGTTTCTTTGGAATAATAACAAAAAAAATTGTATATTGAATTTAAAAAAATATGGATAAGTTGTTTCCCTGTGTGGTACCTGCAAATGCAATCTCTGTAATGTCCATAAGCTACTGGAAGCAGAGCAGTTCCACAACATTTGGTCTGCGAGCGGAACGGGCCATTTTGGTCTTCTGTCTTCGTAACAAGAATCCTTACGAAGAGTTTTTACCATACGGTAAAAAAGTAACGGAGGGAATGCACGGAGTCTTTTATGTACATAATCGGGTAAATAAATTTCCGTATTAAGTAAACCATTTGTTTTATATGTGATATTTTTACATGTTTTGCTTAAAATGCATGTTATGATTAATTCAGTGAGTAGCTATGCACCTAGAAAGCAGAACTACAAAACCGTTTTTTCACAGAGTGACGCAGCCTTGGTGTGCACCCTTGGACAGGGTGCACACCAAGGAATATGTGACACACGCCCTCTGGTTGCCAAAAGTATCAAAATATCTCACACAGAGATTCTCTAAGGAATTCTACGGTGAGAATCAATGTAGCTGGGATGGGTATTACCTTGCGTTATAAGCAGTAATCAGCTTTTTAGTAACATTACGGGTATCGATACGTAAAAATGTTTCAGATCATTGGCATATGTTTTAGATTATTTGCATAACTTATATCTTTTAGCAAGGTATGTAAATCCTTCCATAAAAGGCTTTTTTCATGCAAATATAAGATTTGTTGGTGATGTATTTATAACGGTCAGATGATCTGAAGAACAGTACAATTTTAAAAGATATTTCTATTATGTACTTAACTTTTTCACTTTCTGATGACAATCTATCTTTCTGAATAAATCTCGTGACCATCTATCAAAGGGAAAAAGCAACTAAAAGCATTTCATAGCTTCTAATCTCTAAAGAAATATAAATTAGTTATGGTATTTCAAAGAATCAAGTGGATGAATCTGTTCGTACAGGTATAAGTGTAAATAATAAACTCCTGTCCTAACCTTCGTTCAGAAAGTTTGTAAATGGGTGTTATCACCCAATTCTTAAATTTATTTACCTGTTGATCCTGAATCAAATTACCCTTAAAAATTGAAAATTAAATAAGCAGTTGATGATGAATGAAAGAGTGTTCTTTGTATCGCACCCAGCAAACTAGAAATACAGATTTCTCCTTATATGTTTCTCTTTTTCAGCTTTTATTTCCTTGCATTTCAAGTTATAGAAGCTGCCGTTCTTGAACTTGAAGTGTGTGCACAAAGCTGTGGCGAATTTACATCACTCGATATTAAGGTGAGTCATATCTTTGCATTCTTTAAACGGCGTTTCCTTAGAGACATTTAGATTTTGCTTAATAAATTTACACTCAGTAGATAAATTCCTAAAACACATTTGCTTTTGTACTCTACTTTATCATCAGTAGAACAAGTGAGAGAAAAGTGAAAGTTCGCACACTGATTGTTTGACAGGAAATGATAATTGAAGTGTTAGGGAGAAAAAAGAAAGAGCAGATAGTAAAAATTGTTTAAGTTTAGCAATGGTTTCTGTTTTGTTTGGGGTCTAATAATCACAATGATATAAAAGAGCAGATTCTATAATACACTGCCGGACAATTGCTATGGACGGATGACAATAGCAACGATAGCAACCATAAAATGGAAGGCAGGAAAATGTGGAAATTAGCATAAGTGCGGGATACAGTAAGATGTGTTTTGCGTATGCAAATTTTGGATAGCCGAACTTGTTCGTGACGTCATAGCGCTGATAAGATATATAAAGGATTTGACGCGTATTGACCGTTGTTGTTCAAACGCAAAGTTGAAAGGGAAAGAATCAACTGACGAACTTGCAATTTTCAGTATGTCTTCCCGACATCACGTAGATGATTTTACGCGTGACCGTATTATTGGCAAGATTGAAGAAGGGCGAAAAATAACAGATGTTGCCAGGGAGTTCGACGTCAGCCACAGTGTTGTTTCAAGGCTTTGGAAATCATTTCAAACAAATGGGGAGTGTAGCAAACGTCACGGGGGAGGTCGTGTTCGCAGTGCGACACCTTCAGAAGATCGGTACATAGTGCTATCAACAAAAAGACACCGGCGCCGCAAAGCTAGTGAGGTAGCAAATCAGTTAATGGCTGCTACTGGCAAGCGGATCTCACGAAAAACTGTCGCCAGACGTTTGCATTAAGGAGGACTATACGCCCGCCGTCCTGTTGTGTGCATCCCATTGTCCAGACGTCACCGTACCGCCCGTTTACAATGGTGCCATCAACATCGCAATTGGACTGATAACGACTGGTCTGCTGTCCTCTTCTCAGATGAGAGTAGATACAGTCTATCGTCTGATTGTCGACGACAACTGATCTGGCGTGATAGTGGTACTGCATATATTCCAGCAAACATACAGGAAAGGGACCGATATCCGACATATGTGTCATGATATGGGCTGGTATCATGATCAATGGCCGTACGTCCCTCTATGTGCTTCCAACTGGGACTATGACTGGCCAACGATACATTAATAATGTTCTGCTACCTCATGTTCGCATGTTCCGTGGTGCTGTCGGTGATAGATTCATTTTCATGGACGACAACGCAACATGTCATCAAACAGTCGCTGTCCAGGAGTGTCTTGAGAGCGAGGATATTCGACGCCTCATATGGCCAGCACGTTCCCCATATCTGAATCCCATTGAAAATGTGTGGGATGCTTTGGGGAGGAGTTTTGGTGGTCGCCAATGTCCTCCAATAAACAAGGACACCCTCATCCATGCGCTGACAGAGAAATGGGATAAATTACCCCAACATCTGCTTGATAATGTTGTGCAAAGCTTGACACGACGTGTGGAATCTTGCATCGCCCTCCATGGTGGCCATATCCCGTATTGACATCTTACGCCGGAACGCCTGCGGACGGTAATTGCATTTTTTCACGTTTACGTATTCTGCACAAAATGGCCTGTTTGTCCGTTGAACACGTTCCAAAGCCTTCTGGATTTCAGAGCACAATAAATTGTCTTTCTTGTAATGTCCTGGCATTCTGACATTATTTTATTTCACTTGGCATCCAACCACACTTCCTTTTTTATGCGCTATATAGCCGTTTATGATCCGTCCTTAGCAATTGTCCAGCAGTGTACAAATTGTGTAATCCTGTAAAAGAGACCTTTTGTTTTTTTATTTGGCAATTTAACGATCACCATGTGCAACTCCAAGTGCACAATAATAATGTTTTCAGACGTAGGTTCATCATTTAGGGTCACTGGACCCGAAGACGAAAACTACAGCTGTAATACCAGCACACAATCCGCGCATCAATTGCAATCATCAGAAAGCAGGTATTTGCGAAAAAGTACATTTTCGTCGAACATCAGGCATTTTTTCGAAATTGATTGAAAACACCATCACAGGTATTTTCAAGGAGACATAACATCGGAAGTCGTCCATATTTTATACTTCTAGTAGGCCACGACGAGAAAGGTTGTTTTGGTAGCCATTCATTATGGACCTAAGAATAAGCCCTATGTTCTTAGAATAACTTTTTCCGAAAAAGAAAAGAATTGGCCTTCGTTTGTTGACATGTCTGGAACAATTCATCAGATGAAACACATTACCTTTATAGTTTATTTGTTTGTTTATTTAAATATTTTGGCTAAAATATGCAACACAACACAAAAAAAGAACAAGGGAGTATTTAAATCGCTGCTGTGAGAAGCGATATACCAATTCCGAACAGCTGTAGTAATGATTTCCTCTTTTACACTCCCATCTATAACCATGATGTTTTGGTTATATATTGACTTGCTTTAAGCTGGCATTATATGTGGTTTTCTCCATTTTAAGGAATTCTGTCACATACAGATAAATGCAAAACACTTGCATTTTCTTTTTTACGATGATATAATAAATTTAGGAAGAAATATGCATTTGTCGTTATTGTTTGCAATTCACAAAAATTTTTTTAGTCTTCGGTAGTATATAAATAAAATAAATGTATATTAAGACGCTGAAACTTCATTTTGTTTGTGGGTTATTACATTGTTTGAAAACAGAGAATTGCTTTTGTTAGGCTTCGCAGTTTTTAAATTTAACATTAACGTGAATGAAACATGCTTTAGTAATCAAGAGGTACTGCTCCTAACATACGTGAATAATTTGAACCCATTTGGTAACAAGAAGCTGTTCATTAGTGTGAATTACAGTGTAGGTATTCTTTCTTTTCCACTTGGTTTAATCAGCAGGTTTAAAATAATTTTGATCAGTCAGAAATGTTATTTAGAAAAACAGAATAGAACCATTTGCGAAAACATGCTTTGAATTTTCCACTGCGTGTAGAAGAAATCAAAAAGGGTATCATTAAATGAAATGCTTTTTTTAATACTTCGTGCTTGTGAGCAAACATTGAATAGCACCATTTACGTCTGGGTCTCAATCAGAATCTTCTTACCCAGCTTTACCTATTCTTTCCTAAAAACCGTTAGTATAATTGATGGTGAGTATATCGGGGGCATTTCATTTTAACTTCCAGATATCTTTAGAATACTGTGAAATGTGGGAAGCCTAGTGTATAAAGGAAATGCATTTGAGTTTTAAAAACTTCCTTCATTTCACTGGCACAAATGAATTTCTTTTGCGTTTTTTCCCTGTGTATGTTGCAGTACAATCAGCAGTCACGTGGATGTAAGAAAGAAATGCAGCTTCATATAAGCGATGTCATAGGCAGTGAAATTTTAGATAAATTTGACCCTTTTCTATTAAATGCTCCTTCACCTCTCATCGTGGGCCTCGTTGGGTAACATAATGCCTCTGCACCACCTGTGTTCTGCAATATTTGCCTAGAGGGAATACAGTGATACTCTTAATGAGGTGTCGTACAGCTTACTGGAGTTCAATGACGGAAAACATGCACGCACCTGATTCTTCATATGAGAATGGATTCCTTATAATGAGCATTTGTACTGTAACTCTTATCCCACGCAAAAATTTGGAGTTGAAACACAGACACAACCAGTTGCGGTTTTACCCGGATTGTTTTTTGTTTTTAAGGGATAGTAACATGCAATGTTCCTTGCTTTGTTTAGTTTTAGATCATTTACCATCTCTTTTTGGCAAGTGTATTATTTATGTGTTCCTTGTATTATGCACACATTCTTTTAAATTTATAAAAACACATTTTATTTTAAATTTCATTTTTAGATTTTTCAAACAAAATTTTATTATATTATATTATATTATATTATATTATATTATATTATATTATATTATTTGTCTAAATAAGAACAGGGATTATGTGAACAAACTATCTCAATTTATCCATAAATAGCAGGGAATTTTGTTAAATTTTACTCATCAAGGGATAAATTAAAACCGAAACGACTAACTTAGACGTTTATCGACATACGAAGGTAATGTTTAATAAGAAAGTGTGTTTTAGCAAGACACCGGAATACGCAGGGTAAACCGCAGTTACGCGAGTGGAACAATAAGGGGTAAAAACTTGTCACTGATGTCTGTTTCTTCTTCTTTCCGAACTCGTTGTGAATTTCTTGATAACCCCCAAGTACGTTCTCTACACATCTTTTAAATTGCAATGCTCTTGCCATAAAAGTGTCTAAATCTTAAACTTTATCAGTTAATTCACCAGCTAATAAATAGTTTTCATTCAACGTTTCCATACGAAAATTCGGCTTTTTTTATTGTTGTCTGGCATATGGGACAAGATTTCCTTTTAATCTTCGTTCAGAGACGTGATATTTTAATATTGCGCTTTCGAGGTTTTCATTCAGCTAAATGCTGTAACAAACGAGTTCATTTATACAGAAATATTTAATTTTTTTTTTTTGTGAGCAAAAACCTATTAGATATTTTTATTTCTGGTAGTATATGTACAGGCAACCTTTCAAAGGAGAGTTACATTATTGGCACACGTTTGTGCATTTTATATTCGGGATAGAATGACAGTCCCAAATCGAGTTTTCCGTATAGATAAGGCATGGTTTCATCTGTCACGATGATTTAATTATCACGTCAGAAGAGTATAGGCTTTCACAAATTGTTCTACCTCTCCTGAAATCAACCTGTATTGATGCTGACAAAAAAAATGTTGCGGAAATATTACGATGAATTTAGAAACGCGAATGTTCGTTAAATCGTTTGTTTGTTTTCTCATAAAATCTGATGATATATTATTAACGCTTACCACCACAGAATAGGTCACTAACACACGTAGAATAAATATAAGCAAGATTCCATCAGTCGGATGACAAATAATTCACGTATTCCATAGACAAAGCAGGTTACATGCGAAAAACCTATGTCAACATCCACAATGCCACTTGCAAACGTTAAATGTCATCGCACTTGTCGATGGAACTGACTTCATTAGAAGTACGCAATAAAGAATGCAGTTTAAAAACCGAAAGTTAGTTGAGTGTTTTACCTTCTTTTTAAGATATACATTTTTCAGAACTCTAATTACTAAACATGCTTACTAGCCGTCGAGACGCAGATAAAATTATATTAGAAATAGATACAGATAAACTTCATATTCAATTTTAATTTTCTAAAATGTGTTCTTTTTGCTAGTGAAGACGATTTGCTCTTTGCGTTGCATTGTCCGCATGCGAGTAATACTTTAAAGACGGACCACTGACACCGATGTAATCCCATAGCAAATCTCTGGGAGTAGTCTCAAGAAAAAATATCGTATTTTGTGTTATTATAAGTGAACATTTCCTCTGTATGTAGAATTCGCCTTTTCCCGTGAAAAACCCGTTGTATTAAAGCGTAGAATTAATTTTCATGAAACTACCCGCAGGAAATTTGTGAGGAGTTTATTTATTTTCAACATATCACTAATATCCCTGATACTTATGGAATTAGTAATGCACACTTAAAATTTTAAAAGAAACATCATGAAATTTTCCAGGAAGGAAAAGATTCAGTCACATGGAAAACTGCATTAGATTCGGAGAGAAGGGCACTATTGTTATGCTGATTTTGCTTCTCAAGGAACAATAATTCTGCTGTTGTCAATAAGAACCCATTTCTTATAACTTCCTTTCTGTTCTACACTGTAAGATTAAAATCGTATGTAATATATTTTTTCAATTTTGATTTTCTTTCTTGATAAATATTTATTTATCTGGAGAAAAACTATGCTTAAAAAGTAAACCACATATTGGTAAACTTAAATGCTGAAAAAAGCCTGTTCCAAAAAAAATTGTTTCTTTCAATATAACACTCCACAAATCATATCTACCGTGACGCATTTTTAATACATTCCTCCTTTTTACAGTAAAAGATATGAAAATCAAAATACTTGTTTACTGATTGAAAATTCAAAAATCGTATCTTCCCAAAGCGTAATTCATCGTTCATTTCCAATTCATATTAGTAGCTACTCTAGGATCTTCTGATTGACTTAAAAAGAATGAGTTCTGCACTTTATTCTTTTACATTTCAAGAGGACCAGCATTTTTTATTTTGATTCAATGATGACTTTACTGCCATCCGACACGAAATTTTGAAATGTACCGAATTCTCAAACTGACAAATTCATACAAAGTAGCGTAGATCCTGTTTTTTCTAATTAGAATTTAGGGCAAATTGCATCTTGGCTACAGAAGTGTTTTGCGTTGAACCAATCATCAACGGAAACTACTCACAAATGCAGGTTTCTGATTTTTGGGAAAATACAAAAATGATTTATTTAGTAAAATTTATGTATCTCTACAACAGCGATTCTCAAAGGGTGTGCCGTAAAACTGCGTTGCTGTTCCGCGAAAAAAACAATAAAACTTATTTTTATTAAAAACAGAAAAACTAAGAACAAATATAAAGTAGGAATTGAATATTTTCAGCAAAGCTGTTTATTAATACAAGAGGACCAATTAGATGACTATATTTAGTATTTAATTGTCCCCTCAGTTTGCTGGGAATCATAATTTCATTGCTCAGTTTATCGCCGAATTCATAATACTGTGGAAGTGGACGATTTTCAGATCCTATTGTAGATAAATCCATAGCTTAAACAACTGTCGTGATACTTACGCAGAAAACCAGACCATGAATTTGACTGTGAAAGTACCTCGACACCATTAGTTGGGCACGAAGAAGCTTCTCATATTTTCACAATGAGCATCTTCACTTCAGCTGCATGACACATTAGGTTTACCGGAAAACTTCTCCGTATTAAAGAAAAACCATAAAAAAGCAAAAACAAATACGGCCACTAAATGTTACGACTCAATGATCAACGAACTGCAGAATAGAGAAACACATCAACAATAGTCAATGACTCATTGTTTTTAGTTCAGACTAACTGAAACACTCCTATCGAGAGCTTTTGAGACATTTCTCGAATTACGATTAACGTAATCGACCTTCGCAGGGGTAAACCCTAAAGAGAAGGGCTGACACGTACTCTACGGGTGCACCGTAATACCCCGTACGGTAGACAAATGTGCCGCGAGCTAAAAACGTTTGAGAATACTGCTCTATAATGATGATTTATTTCGCATTTCAGTTTTGCGCTGTTTTTTCGCTCACCCTTTACATGATCTGTTGGCATCTGCAAAAATATTTATAACCCAACATTCGACACATACTCATCAAAATTCCTTTGGCACTGCGATTATTATTTATTGCTGCGGAATTTTCTATGTCGCATAGTGTGTTTGGAAAACAGAATTTTTCCAAAAATTTTCCAAAATTGTGAGCAATTTTCCTAATGTTGACATTTTATCTCTTTTTCGCAATTCGTAGTCTAAATCTTCACCGATATCATTACAAAACAGTGAATTTAAATTTTGACCCTTTAAGTGGTGTATACAGCTGAAGAAACTAGCAACAAGATTTTCTAAAACAGAAATACTTACGTAACGTCATGGTTTTACGAAATCTACGGTATAATAATTCCTTTCTCCTTCACATTTCAGCAGTACCCAAAGTATCCCAAGTGATAAGAGCTTTCTTCTCTTTCTTTGTATTTTGTTCGGTGACAAAAGGCACGGCAGTCAAGGTCTGGTCTCCAGTAACATTAACATCGTTGCCTTGAGTAGAAAAAAGTTATACAATTACATTTTCCCTCCTTTCTTTGATTGGTCACCAATGTTAGAAAATATTGAGCAGGGAACCAGACGGAAAATTTTAATATCACTGATCTCTCTAATTGATTCGCTTGAATACCGATGCTAAGGGAACCATTACGTTTTCTGAGTCGCAGGTTATTCTTTCCACCCGCATTCAGCCCACTTCTTAGAGAACGAAAATATGTTGGATTTTGCTAACCCCGAGTTAATTCGTTCTAGCCTGTTAAAAGGTTACAAATCCAATATCCCTGCGAAAAATAGCAAAAAAATTAAACATAATGAAGTCGGACTCATTTACTCCGTTTAAATCCTAAAAAAATGAAGACAAGATGTAGTAGCGGACCAAACTTCAAAAAAAGCAAGTTGTTATTTCACTAGGCAAACCGGTGCTTTGTATTCTGATTATATTTTCATCACTGCAGCGATACAATCATTAATGCGTTGAAAACTCGAAGTTTATTCGGTAAAATTATGTTCCAAGTTTTACAATCAACAAGGAGCAAAACGAGGTTTTTATTTTGCTTTCATTTTCGATTGATTTTTTTATACGAAATCATTGATACAGCTTTCTACTAGTTGTTTGAATTTCAGTTCGTTATATCAGCAAATCTTGAAACAGCGTATAATATGCACAATGCCTTATGAACGTTTAACAAGAACTTCATATAGTTTGGCAAATATTTCCACGGAAAGTTTTAAAGGAGTTACAGATTCTTTTAATAAAATTTAATTTTCTTGGTGAACAAAAGCATGTTAATACAATCCTACCTTTTGTACAGTGGTTTTCACTAATTTACTGGTAAAAAAAGTTACGAATACAAAATGTTATGTTAAAATGTTCAGTGTTAAAGTTCATTTGGCAAATTATTCTACCAGAAGTAATCTCATCTTTAGGGATTAGAGGTTACGGGTTCTAAAACATAGCTAATAGGAGTATAGATAGTAAAAAGCTTAAATATTTGTATCGGTGATGTTGTCACAAAGTCGCAACACGAATAAACAACAAATTGCAGTTGCCATGCTTTTTTTAAGTATCCGCTATGAAATCTTTCCAAATAGTGATAGATAATATTCATATTGGACAGGAATAGAATTAATTAATTTCCTTACTGAATATGTACTTTGCCGCCCCGGTGGCGCAGTGGTCTAAGCGTTGGCCTCTGATCATTCGTCCGAAAGGGGTCCGGGTTCGAATCCCGGTGAGGCATGGATGTTGTGTTTGTCTTACGGCACTGGCTCTCTCCCTTCCCTGGAACCAGTGACCCTAAATTAGGGACGGGCGACTGCTTATAGCCCATTGAGTTGCTCACGGTAATCGTTAAAATTCCAATAAAAAAAAATATATGTACTTCCGTATATGCGCCGATAACCGGAAGGAGATATGTTCAAGCTCCGTGTTATATTTGGGGTAACACACATCCGTACTTAATGAGGTACATATAACATGGGGATCAAGTATGAAGTCGAAATACGAACAGAATGCATTTGATGCGTCCCAATTGAAACAATGCTATGGACTAAAAGGTTTCTTTTAAACATTACGCTCGTAATCTGAATGGGTGAATTTGAGTTCTTTTTTTATGTCCTGAAAGAAAATTAGGTCTATTTGAGATAGACATTTTTAGCTTTAGTGTAAGCTATAGAAATATAAGTAGTAGTTGTTTAAAGTGTAGCAAAAAACTAACCAAACGTATAGCGTAGAAACATGGCATTGGACATAGAAGTAAAGAATATTATTTAATGCGATGAAAAAAAAAAAATTGGCCGCCCCGGTGGCGCAGTGGTCTAAGGCGCTGACCTCTGATCATTCGTCCGTAAGGGGTCCGGGTTCGAATCCCGGTCAGGCATGGATGTTGTGTTTGTCTTACGGCACTGGCTCTCTCCCTTCCCTGGAACCAGTGACCCTAAATTAGGGACGGGCGACTGCTTATAGCCCATTGAGTTGCTCACGGTGGTCGTTAAACCTCCAAACAAAAAAAAAAAAAAAAATTGCAATATTACGTTTCATGAGAATCCGTGATCTTTTCCTGCAAATTTGATGAGGAAAGGAAATAGATATCTATTTTACGAAATGTCGAAAGAGGCAGATGCAGCAGACAGCTGTATTTTATCTTGAAGACTCTTTTCAAGGGGAGCTGGAACAAATAAACTTATTCACTAATTAATTTGAACATTGTTTTTAATTTCTGCAATAAATGTTGGCCTGCCCGGTGACTCAGTGGTCTAAGTGCTGGCTTGTGACCATTCGTCTGTGAAGGGCTTGGATTCGAATCCCGGTGAGGCATGGAAGTTGTGTTTGCCTTACGGTACTGCCTCTTTCCCTTTTCTGGAACCAGTGACCCTAAATTAGGGACGAGCGACTGCTTACAGCCCATTGAGGTGCTCACGGTGTTTGTTAAAACTTCAATAAAAATAATGCAATAAATGTTGATTAAAATTATTTGAAAAGTATTTTAACTAGACACATTTATTTATACACATGTACTCCCATTTGGAAACAGTTTTCATGTTGTTTGTTATTAAAAAGAAAGAATAGCAAGCTTTTATTACCAGGGTTTTAATATTTGCCTTCTCACTGAGATTTGAAAGTCAAGTCGTCAGTTATGTGGAAAAATCAAAACACATCAAAAAAATGTTGAAACACCAAGTATATAAAACCGAAATTACTTGACTTTTACTAGCGCCAGGAATTATACAAATACTGATGACGCTTTTAAACTTTTACTGTTCCAAGAATAAATTTATAAGCAGATCTCCGATAGGTTCGGCGTTTTCTCCTAATACCACCGAAGCCGTGCACTCCACATAAACATGTCTTTATCAACAATAAACCGAGATGTTCTGCCTAACTGAAATATGCGGGTGATATTTTCCTAGTTTGGGTTAATGGAAAAGAGGCTGTTCTGTTCTCTAGACGAAATCAACTCAATGCTCTTTTTGACAGTATCACCATGTCGATTGAAACAAACAGCTCTTCAGCATAATTAGATATAATGTTTACAAATTACATGGCAATTGACTGCGGTCCCAAGTACATTATATATGCACGGCAATCCTTAACCCGAAGCGCCGCAGTTCTCCTACGCATTGAATATGACGCAGCGTTTTCAGATCACTAGTTCGAAGAATCTTTGCTCTCCAGTTCGATGTTATTGATAGGCAATCCGAACTGGATAAAATGATAAATCTAGCCATTATAGGAGGATAAATTTACAAACATATACTCAGCGTCGTCAAAAACCAGCGTCATAAAAAGACACGGTGTAGACGTTAGGTCTTCTGCATCTTACACGATATTTTTACATGTCCATACAAACCTCCGATTACGAATGAGTGGTTTTTATAGATACCATTAGCACACCGTGATGGTACTCAACGATATTACATCGGAACGACAGCACGCTCCATCTGGACCTGAATTCGCGAACCTAAAAAAGACGCTAAGGAATGTTCAAAATCCACCGCTCTCTCTCGAGAGGTTAATTTCCAATCGTCATTAGCTATGGAGGACACTACGTATTATAAAATTAGTTCCCTACTCTATCCCAAAAGCAACCTCCTTCCTAGAGATCCTGGAAGTCATCGGTGTGTAAGAAAAGTGCAAACACAGCATCCTCCTAGGGTTGCCCCCAAAAATGGATCCAATGCCGTAATTATGATTTCTCCCCTCCAAAATATCACATGACCAAACCAACACACACTGGACTTTGAATCCGAACACGCTCGATATTTAACAAGTCTTTATTTATTTTGTAAAACAATCTGACATTAAATTGCAACATTGAAGTTCGTATTCAGTTTGTTCTACCGTGTCAGTCTTGGCAAATATATCTGTCGACAAGCAAAAGCTCGGCAAAATGTCTTTTCAAATCCTTCTCATATTAAACATGTAGTTATTTTTTTATTATAACATGGATTTCGCATAAATGATCAACAGTATTGTTTCGTGTTTTTCTCAACAAACTTTGGAGTATGGACCACAGTTCGAGAAATAAACAGAGTTTATTTCAAAAAAAGGGTCTTTTATATTTTACTATTAGCTTATTTTAAGATCTTTTAACTGCCAACTATAATTGTTCTTGTTTTCTTTACAAACGTTTTTCGACACTACCGAATATTTTATGCTGAACGCCTACCATTCTGAAGTCAGCTGCATTCAATTCTTAATTATTCTGCAATTTTTTTCACCTTATGTGTCCGTGTGACAGAGATAATTTTGAGATTCGTTACAGATTTCTGCACAGTAGGTTTGAGGTTTTCTATTTTCTGCATTATCAAGCTTCTGCACAGGAAATCCATCATACTAAAGGGAAATAATATTCACTGTACAACGTCTTCAACTCATTTTATTTTAGTTTTCGCACGTCAACAGTTCAATTTGAGCTAAAGTTTTCACCGTAAATGAAGTTTATCAACGAAACCTGAAAATAAAGTGAAAGAAATTTATCAAATTTGCAAACAGATAATTAAAATTCAGGTTATGAGATGCAAATGTTGTCAATATCTAAAGGTTATAGATACGGTGTGAGATATCCTCTATTTAGAACCGGGAGGTATATTTTTTGAATGAGGCAGTACACTTACTCATCAAACTGCTTTCTACACATTTTTTAAATTGTGCTACGCGAGGTTGTGAAAAGCTGAATCATTTGGGATACGAGTTGTTATTTTCTAAAAAATGTCGTCACCGAAGAGAAAACTGAGACGAAGCTACAGATATTGCTCGTATTGTTTGCAGGTTAAATAAGATATGTAAATTACAAATACTACGCGAAATGTCTGGAAATTTTCTGATTTCTCTGCATTTTCTTTTATTTCTGCATAATTGTGAGTGTTCACTTACTTCTGGTTTATAAACACATAATACATTTCAAAATCAACAAAATTATTGGGGGAGTGTTAATGAAGAAAGCTATGCTAATTGCTATCGATTGCGTTCCAACGACGTAATAGTTTCACAAATGCAGCCTAAACAAAAGTGATAAGAATACAAATCCAGCTGTTTAAAAACTCAGGAGAAAAGAACAATAATTTTGAATTTCTGTACAGCATGTTAATAAGCACTTATTATGAACAAAAATGAACTTCAGAATTATTCAACACATCATATCCAATAGCTAACGACTTGAAAGAAAGTGTATTTTGCAAGTACCTTTTAAGTACTCCATTTTTAAAAGTTGCTCACAGTAACATCAATTGAGGTTTTAAGTAAATGTTCGCTTTTCTACAGAATTGTGTTGGAAGCATTAAAACAGTTAAAACGCGAAAAATCTAAAACTGCATTAATTTTATCTAATAGGATACACAATCTGGGAGGGAGAAAAATTCGAAACCTACTGCCAAGTGAACCAACAATTGATTCCAAATATTATGTCACCTCGACCCTTCCTGCTTTCACTTTGTTACGCATCTGTTGCCTTTTCAAACACAGCTTCATTCCGTCCCTCAACACTGGGGCTTTACTGCGTTCTTTAAATTACACTGCGTATTCAGGAACAGCAAGAGTATGAATGTTGAACATACACACATACATATCACCAAGCTGTTCTGTGAGATTCAGAGATTAGCTCCACAGAGAAATACAAACTACTGGATAAATCTTTAACTGATTATACAACACAACACCATTTTTGCTGACTTGCAGCTGAGTCTTGGTTTTAACGTATTTGTATGTGCTGAAACCAAATATCACATAAGATTTTGCCTATCACGTCAAGGTTTTGCCCTAAACAATTTGAATGTTCAAAAAGTGGCAAAAAGAGCGTATTTTGGGCTAATCGTTTATGAGGTAAACAAATGTATTGATTAAGAATGGTATTATAATATGTTTTGGATTATAATCCGCTAGCAGACAAATATAGTATCATAATCTTTACTGAGTCAAATACTCTCCTTTTCATGGAAGAAATTTTCGCTTGGAAGATTTCCTTGAGTGCTCCATACTCTGACAGTTCCTTTTAATAAACAAACAGTAATCAGTCATCACATGAGGGTTATACCTTTTTTGGTATCGCTCTTCCAATAGTTTTAAATCTTGGTGAAACCTTTCATTTTGTTCAACACTCACACATCACTTTGATTTAGAGGAAATCCATTAAGATGACTGTTGAGAAAATGAAGTTTTATGCTCATGTGGCGGCAATGCTCAGTTTTATGCTCATGTGTGCGGCAATGCTTATGCTCATGTGTGCGGCAATGCTTATGCTCATGTGTGCGGCAATGCTTATGCTCATGTTTTATGCCCAATGCGGTGAAAATGTTTCAGCAATGTTTCGACAATTTCTTTGTAATTTTCGGCTTTTTTGTTCCCCAGGAAATTATTAACAACAGTAACAAATGAATTTCACGCCTCTTTCTCAATATCATTGACAGAGGTAATGATATGCGGTTTTTTCATGAGAGTTCTAATTTCAAGCCTATTAAAAACATCATTTTTTATTTTTTCATAACTTTCTCACAGTAATTTTTCACAAATGTATTTAAAGCAATTACCTTCTACATCTAGAGCATTTATATACTGCTTCATGGTACCAAATTTGTTGAGAAGGAAAAATGTTTTTTTCTCCATCTACTAAAGGCTGGTTTATGATAATTTTTTCTTCAACTTTTAAAGGTGTTCTTACTGGACAATTTTTCTGAGTCCAATTTTTGTCCCTGTCCCGACTATCCGAGAGAAAAAACAGAATGGATTTTTAGTGTACCGTTCTTGTTTGCCAAGTAGAAAATTAATCACTTTAAGATTTACACAGATGATCCATTTACGGTCACAAAATTTCAGTGAATTTAAAACTTTTTTCAGTATCTTCATATCTTATAGGTAGAAGGATTGAATGACTAATATGAATTAACCGATGCAAATTCCCATTGTGGAGCAGTACACATTTAAGAGTACTTTTAGAACTATCCAAAATCAGGTGCCACTCATCTGAACCATAACATGTCACGCCCATTGTGTTTAACATACCTGACACACCATGACAATAACCTAAACCACTTTCAACCCTGAAGACTGTAAAAGTTGATATACCCTTTTACGATAAAGTGTTATTTTTGTACCGTGCTCAAGTAATTTTTTTTCGTATTATCTTGAAGCTATGAGTTCAGACAACTCTTTAGGAAGACCCAAATGTCTCACTAAGTCGTTCAATTCTTCCTGATTAAAAAATTGCCGCCTTGAGTTAGAGCGTGGACCAGTATTATCATCATCTTCAAAAACCACATCATGTTCAACAACTTCTGCCATATACTCCTTTTCCTGAAGAGAGGGGTGTACGTTACAAATAGGCACAGATATGTCATCTGAATGATAAACTCGGCGTATTGTTAATTCCAGTCTTATGTACATAATTTAAGTTTTTTTTTATTGTAACCAGAAGTCTGGACTAAGCAAAAATTATAATCACCAACATGTATTCTGGCTCTCGCCATATCATTGGAATAACAAATGCTAGTTTATTTCGCTTAACTTTTGTCCATTACCGCAACTTTTTCACACAGAACTTGCATACTATGTGTGGAGGCCAAGACTTCTCTTAATCACAAATTTTTACTTAAAATTTGGAAAAATGATCTTTTTTCACAAAGTCACTAATACTCCCACATACATAGCAAAAGGAATTTGGACTGTTCAAACAATTTCGTCGGCCAGACATCATGCCGAGTTCTACAAACAGAATGCTATGTGTTTCTCCAATAGATCAATGCCGGGTCGTAATCCAATATAATACAGTCACAATCCGCAATTACTCTTCAAAAGAAGTAGTGATACCTGAGTGAAATCCTTTAAAGAGCCAGTTCAATAACATGACATGCACTCCTTATACAGAGGTAAGCGTGCGTGCTAAGTGGAGCTGTAGACAAACAATTACTTGGGTGTGGCGCTGGGAGCGGCGGCAGATGAGAGAGTTAACGGAAAGGAGGCACGCCTTCTGTTGGCGGACATCTAGCCGGATGTCGGGCCACTGGTCATATAATAACAATCATGAAACTACTCTAACCATTAAATACATTTTTGACGGCTTTTCTTGCAGCCACAGATGTTTCAATCCAATAGGAAGCGTGTTATAGCCCTTGCTTTAAGAAATAGTTTTTAGCGATAACAATATTATCAGTTATTTCACTCTTTAAACAAATTATTTGAATGAGAACAATTTTCCTAACATAAGGATGAAGTGGTGCACTACTGATAATTTTTTCCGAATTTTATCAGCAAATCTCACATAAATTGCGTGATCAAAAGTTTGAGTTATGAAAGATCGTAGCGATAAACACAGTTAGCGATAGTTCAAAAACTGGACGTGATACAAACAAATGAGTGTAATATTTGAAATCAGTGTATCAAAATTAGTTTAAAAAAGTGTCAGATCTTAGTCAGCAGAGAAAAAAAGTTAATTTTGTGGTGCAGGGTTATCGTTGAAATGCTCCTTTTATTCCGCAGTAGTACTCCCCTAAAGAACAAAAGCTGTTCTATTATGTTGCCAATCATTTTATTTTAACTTACACAGATTTTTTATATTAAATTTTTGTAATGCGGGAAATACTTTCTGGACTCCTGTATATTCATAATAGTTTCACCACAAAATGGGTAAATATTTGGAATTATGAACTAAACCTACTTCTTCTCACTGTCAGAAATATCAGTGTATATAACGTAGCTGATTATTTCTGAGTCACGTAAGTTCAACATTACTTGAAGCGTCTTTGAAATTGTTTAGTGACCTATATAATAAAAGCTGATTTCAAGCATTATAGTTTATTTCTGTGATAGCAAGGTATCTACAGAGGGATGTCGAGAGACAAACTTTTTCTCATATGCACATACATATTTCTCTATCTGAGCATGACAATATAGTTTACTTCTATACAGAAGGTGTACCTAAACATTCAAGTGTTCAATAAATAGAGAAAAGCGAAAACGAAAATAATGCGCATTTCACTTCATCAGGCGGTTACCTGTGAAACATATATCATCTGCTACTGCAGCTTTCTAATACTCGTACAAGACTTCCAGATATTATAGAAGTGGCAAAAGCTTCACTTTTAAAAATATTTAAATATATAATTTTCCAGTTACTTCACTAGAAGTTATTTGGGTTTGAATTTTGATTTATTTTTTGACAGAACATTTTTAAACGGTCTCTGTCAGTATAAGATATCTTATCACAGACACCCACCAAGTTAAACCTGCAGCTGTATTGAATTTCTAATATATCTAGGCTTTTATTTCTCTCGCAAAGAACGCTAGCTGCTGATCATCCGTCCGATTTGGTTCCGGGTTCGAATCTCAATGAGACATAATTGGTGTATTTGTCTTACAGGACTGCTGTCTCCCTTCCCCGAAACCAGAGTCCCTAAATAAGGGAAAATGTGCCTTCTTACAACCCACTGAGTTTTTCTCTCTGGCAGTTAACATCCAAAAATATATATAGTCGCGCCCATTTGTATAGTAGTCGTTAATCCCGAATTTACGGTTATAGCGTAGGAACGACCATTACCCTTGATTTAGGTAGAAAAACACATGGTAAATTATTTATTTATAACGAAGTAAAAATTTCCAGTTACGTATTTAACGAAGTGTTGCATATCCTTTAACGTGCTTCCCAAAATTGAAAATAAGCTGACGAATGCCTTAAAAACAAAGCAGATTTTGGCAAAAAGACATTACCAGAAGATTACATACAAAAACAAAAACGTCACGTGGTATTCCCGCGCTTCATGAGTTTCTCTCTAACTGACTGATGCCAAAGAAACAGCCAATCAACAGCAGGAGCAGAAGATGGGGTCGAAGTTCAACAATCCTAGCGGTGGCTACTTCTTATTGGTCGTGACCTTCGTCTTCCCCACAAGGAATGAAACGTTTTCCGAGGTCGCTGTTATAGAAACATGGCTCCGCTGGGTACATTGACTCGGAGTACAGTATAGTGTGTACGAAATTTTAGGATGTCTCAAAAGCTTAAAATGCTAACTTTGGAGGCAAAAGGGGACATAATAAGGAAATTTAATGGATGCCAAAAGAAAACGAAGGTGGCCAAAGAATATGAGATAGCTCAAAGTTCTTTATCCACAATTTTAAAGAACCGACAAAACGTTTTAGCGGAGTTAGTGAAATCTGAAGGTGCCGCAAATCGGAAGAAGGTACGACCGGCTCTTTACCCGGATGTAGAAGATGCCCTATTTCACTGGTTTACAGCTGCTAGGGCTCAAAACTTGCCAGTGAGTGGTCCAATAATCCAAGAAAAGCTAGAGATATGGGCTTTGCTTTGGGGTATGAAACTTTAATCCGGGTACTGGCTGGTTACAAAGATTTCAAAACCGTCACAACATCACTTGCAAAATTGTGATCGGAGAGTTTGGAGAAGCAGACGTAGCCGCAATGAATGACTGGATAAAAAATAAGATGGACCACATACTTACAGATTATAGAAAGTCAGACAATTACAATGCTGATAAAACAAGACTTTTTTATCAGATGCTGCCATCTTAGACAATGGACATTCGTGGAAACAAGTGCGAAGGTTGTAAGGCAAGTAAACAACGTATCACAGCGATATTTTATGTTAACATGGACGGTAGCGACAAACGAAAACCTTTGAATATAGGCAAGTCTCTCAAGCTAAGATGTTTTAAAGGAGTGGATATGTCATCACTTCCTATCATGTACCGCAACAACCGCAAAGCTTGGATGACCCAAACATCGTTTCGTGACAGGATTGTCGCGTTTGACAGCGATATGGCAGCAAAACATCGTAAAATTTTGTTGCTAGTGGACAATTGTTCAGCACACAATGTAGCACATGCATTGACAGCAGAGAAATTGGTATTTTTACCTCCCAATACAACATCCAAATTGCATCCTCTGGACCAAAGCATAGTTGCAAATTTTAAAAGCATTTACAGGCGGTTTATTGTTGAACGCCTCCTCTTAAATTTAGACAAAGGGTCCGATATGAAAATCGACATTCGAATGGCTACTGACTTTGTTCGCCGTGCATGGAATCAGGTAACCGCACTGACGATACAAAATTGCTTCCGAAAGGTTGGCCTTTCACCAAGAGCTAACAATAAAGAAATAGCTATGGAGGAAACAGATCCTGTGCTCGTTCAAATGTGGGACGACATTGTGAGAAGGAACTAAACGAAGGAGCAACACTCCATGATTTTGTACTGCTGAAGATGACGTTGTTGTAAGCCCACTTCTATCAGATGCTGAGATCCTGGATCAAATTCAAGGGAAATTAATTGACATTTCGTGCTCTGACACTGTGGAAGAGGATGCAACTACCAGGCAGACAGTATGGGCTGCGTCAGCAGTATCTTCATTGGACAATATAGCTAGATTTTTGATGTCACATAACAGGTACATTAGTAGTGAAGCAGAAAAACTAGACTACATAGAAAAAATAATAATGTCATTTGCTTAAAAGAAGAAGCCAAGTTCTTTAGATTCATGGATATATTAAAAATTAATAAGTCTCTACAATGATTTTTCTTACTGCATATACGTACAGCACTTTTTTTACAAAGAAGTTTTCTCCAGGTCCCTTGGACTTCGTTATATATATATATATATTAGGTGCTTGAATTAATTCCTGCTGTTGCTCAATAGAGCGCAGCAGTGGTGCGCTGTGACCCGGGCCACACGTGACCTCTCTTTAGCTCGCACTTCCCGTCCGTAGTCTGGGCCAAGCGGTGTGTGACACGCGATCGGAGGGCACAGAACACGAGTTTGTATCGCATTCACGATGTCGACTTTCATACCAAAAAAGGAGCTCCTGCGGGAAGCATTACTCTTCTGCTTTCATCTCAACAAATCTGCAACGGAAAGTCATCGTTTGCTAGTGCAGGCCTATGGGAAACATGCCCTATCGGAAACAACATGCAGAGAGTGGTTATGATGCTTCAAAACCAACGAATATGACGTGAAGCACAAAGAGCGCCTTGGGTAGCAGAAAAAGCTTGAAGTTGGCGCATTGGTTGGTTGGTTGATTTTTATGGCGCAAGGGCCATGTTTGGCCAAAGAGCGCCAGACACAAGATAAACAAACAGTATTAAAAAACGTGGCATAAATCCCAAAATCTGGCTGACCAAGTAAAACCGAACCATGAGAATGATGGAAGGGCCAAAAAAGACAATGAAACAAACAGTATTAAAAACATGGTACAATGGTTAGAAACTAGCCGATTAAGTAAAACTGAGGAATGAGAATGATAAAACACATCACGAAAACGAACACAACTACACATATGATGAGTCACAGGAGAGGGACGAACTGTCACTCTCCTCCCCTTATGTTCCTCTATAATGTTGGTTGAGGGTGGGGACCTCGCTGAGTCTGAGACCGTTGCAATGTTGGTCAGTTGGACCGCGGCAGTTGGATGGACACTGCACACCTTTGCGGATTTAGGGCCGGGTCTTCCACACGTGCAGGATTTCTGCTGGGAACTGGAAGAGTCGGTCGTCTTCAAAAGAGAAGGCGCAGAGTCAGCTGGTCGAATAAGCTGGAGCTCGGTGAAATCCACCTGTGTCGCTTGTTCAGCTGTAGATCTCTTGGCAAGTGCGGCGAGAGCTACAGGGCGCGGAACAAAGGGCTGCACGGGTTGTGGCAGAGAATGAACTACTGCGGCAAAAGTACGCTGTCGGTTGTTGGGAATACCCAATTTGGCCTTGGCAGCAGGGTACGAGAGGCCTTCCAGGATCTTGAGGCGCTGGATCGCCATCTCGTCCTTCCATTTCATACAGTTGCGGGAGTAAGCTGCATGGGCCTCACCACAGTTAACACAGC
Source organism: Macrothele yani (assembly GCA_039090855.1). Taxonomy (NCBI): domain Eukaryota; kingdom Metazoa; phylum Arthropoda; class Arachnida; order Araneae; family Macrothelidae; genus Macrothele; species Macrothele yani. The sequence continues at coordinate 140,972,206 of CM077015.1, forward strand.
AGGCAGCAGAAGTGCAACCTTCCCCGTTATGTTCACTGGATCCACAATTTGCGCAACGAGCAGAATTGTGACATGAACGTTGTGAATGCCCGTACCTCTGGCACCTGAAACAGCGTAGAGGACTGGAAATGTACGGGCGAACTCCACAGACCAAGTAGCCAGCCTTGATTTCGGTCGGAACTTTCGGGGAGTTAAAAGTCAAGATTGCATTTTTAGACTTAATCAAAGTACCATCGCGCCGGAACATCATACGACATGCAGCAATAGCACCCTGATCCGCAAGTTCACTCACCAATTCGTCCTCACTGCATGGCAAGAGATCAAACTCCGAAATAACACCCCCAGAGGTGTTAAGAAACGGGTGAGGTGTCACTTTGACAGGAATGCCTTGAAGACTAGTGAGGTGCAGAAGAGTGTTACTCTGAGAAACACTGCAAGTTTGGACAAGCAGGTCCCCAGAGCGAAGCTTCCTCACAGATTTCAAGGAGCCAACCGCAGCGTCCAAAGCTTTAGAAATGAAAAAGGGAGATCTGGTGGACAGTCTCTCATTCGGATCGATGGATTCTACCACTGAGTGTGTAGCATGCGTATTCACAGAAATCGAGGGGAGACGACGCTTCGGGGCGACTGGTACAGCTGCCGAAGAAGAGGTTCCACGTTCTTGGTCCAGGTCATGATCTAAAGACCGTTTAAGGTTATGGGACTTGGTAGGTTGAGAAGACGAAGGAGAGTCGTTGTCAACTATCATTTTCTCAGGTGACTTGAATTTGGAGTTTTTGTTTTTGTTTTTACCCATGGAAAAAAGGAGGATTCGTCTGCAGACTACTCCACCCACCACCGAGCCCTACAAGGGAGAACTGGAGGTCTGCAAGCCAAGAAAATGACGCTGGACACAGTTCTGAAGCTTATACGCTGCAGATATAGTCCGTTGGCTGTGATCACACGCACTCGGCGGACACTTCGGCCTCCGGGTACCGTCATGCCAACGCCTTTGGCATGATCCCAGAGCCCCCGGGCTTACCCTGCCGTGCTATACGACACAAAAGCCGCTAAAACCCTGTACACAACTTGGTGCAAGACTTCTGACTAGAGGTGGGTTAGTCTCTAGCCTCCCGTTTACAGCGAAGCCGGGGTCGAAGAGGAGTGTTGGTACACAGGAGGCACTTCTCCGGTCTCCTGCGACCTCAGCCGGGTGCTAGACCTACCTGCATGTCTCCGCACGCGGCAAACATGCAGGTAGGTCTAGCACCCAAACCAGCTAAAAGGAAAAAAGTAATCCAAGGAAGACAAACCCTGGAGTGGAACCTAAACGGAATCTCAGCAACCTACGAACTGAGCGGTTAATATAAACAGTTAGTAGTGGAGGGTAACAAAACCACAAGACCGGGGTGTTAGTACATAGCGTGGTAGCGATTAGGTAGAGTATACAACACGGGCAACTGGCCAGTGCAGAAAATAAATAAAAACGAAAAAGCGAGACACAAGACCAGCTCGGGATCGTGGGGCCGCGACTCCTCAACAGCTGGAAGAACAGCCGTCCCTGCAAACTCCAACAACACCGAAAAAAACAAAACAAAAAAACAAGCGGTGGCATGACATCAGATGTTGACCAGTCACAAGGTCAGCTCGGGCCGTGGGGGCGCCTCTCCCCAAATAACTGGAAAACCAGTTATCCCCGTGCGGGGAAGTTGGCGCATTGGAGGCCTTATTGACGAGGATTCATGTCAGAAGCTCCACGAGTTGTCTGAAACACTACGGGTCGATCAGTCAACGGTTAGCAAACGTTTAAATTCAATGGAATGATCCAGAAGCTCGGAAACTGGATCCCACATGACAAGGTTATTCGTATCCACGAAAACGCTAGACCTCATGTCGCTAAATCCGTGAAGGAACTCTTGTAGGCACTTGGCTGGGACGTCTTACCCCACCCGTCTTATTCCCCAGACATAGCTCCCTCGGACTTCCATTTGTTCCGGTCGCTAGAATATGACCTGTAAGAGCAGCACTTCCTTTCTTTCGAGGATATCCAGAATGGCTCGATGAATGGTTCGCCTCGAAAGAACCTGAATTTTTATACCGCGGAATCCATTTGTAACTCCAACGGTAGGAAAGGGTCGTAGCTGCCAACGGACACTACTTTTAATATTCTATCCTGTACCCTTCTGTGGCAACACACAGGGGTTTGTTTGGCAAGAAACAGCGGGAATTAATTTAAGCACCTTATATATATATTTTATTTTTAAGAGTACACATGTTCTCATAACATAAATATCTCACAAGCATATCTGAAAATATTCACATGATTCCAAGATACGCAGAAAATATTATCTCACGATATTTAAGTTGTGGTTGATCTGCACGTCAATTCGTGACATAACGTATATGATTTTCAGCGTATATATATATAGTTTTATAAATGAATTCCAAAATTAAAGGGAAATGTGATTCTAGGACATTAAAGCAAAAATTTCAGATCCTAATCATGCGATGCGGTCGCCGTCAGTGTTTGAAAGTGACAGAGAAATTGTGGGAAATCTATGCTTTACGAATGCGCGTCTATATCATATTTAATGATTAAATAATGAATTTATCTTACGAATGTATTTTTCAACATTCGATTCCTTGTGACATCCGACATTCTTAAGTGATTAGACTGAGCCTTTTGAGACCACAGTTGCTACGGGCAAACGAAATCATGCCACCGTGTAAACAAGGGGCTGAAAGCCTCGGCCATTTCTTGTAAGGATTGCACGTTAAATTCCCTATGTACACAAGGAATGCGATGAAAAACGTTTTTAAATCTTCTGATTAACAAATTTTAAATTCGCACGTACACCAGTGATATCACATTCACATTTCATGAATTAATAATTAATTTTGAAAGGAAAAATCAAGATAGTGCCATTTGAATGAAGAAATCTATGCATGTGACAATCGCTAGATTTGAAAGGAAATTTTACTTTCAAAAATGTAGTTAAGCAAAACATGTAAAAAATGTATTTGTTTCAAAGATTGGAAAAAACAACATTAATTTTCAATACCTGTGCACTATAATTTTAATACCGAGTTTGTAATATACAAAATCAAGGAAATACCCTAATGTTAATAGAAATTGCAACAAGAAGAAACAAACAATCACAATAAAATTTATTTGAGTGATTAGTTATGGGACCAGCTGCGAACGATCACAATTACATACGGGTTCGCGATGAGGAAGGCCAAAAAAGTAGTAATAATAAATCTACAATGGGCGGTGATACCCGACACCATACGTCGTGGGGTCGAATGAAACCAAGATTGGATGGTCGTCTCCGGCATTACATTGCATTCTACAACACTTCTAAACGCGTCCACAATTCGTTGGTTGTGACAGGCGGCGAGGCAATACGAGCCAGTCACTGCTCGATGAAATCCTAGGCGTTCTGTATAGGCGACAAATCTGGCAAACGACCATGTCTGGGAAGAGAAGCCCCAATATGCGCACTAAGTACGTGTTGGAAAATAGGGGCAACATGGGGTCTGGCATTGTTTTGTTGGGAGACAACTGCCGGGATCGTCTGAAGGAAGCGTAGAAGTTCAGCTTTCAACACTTCCGTGATGAAGCGTTGGCTGCTCAATGTACCTGTGATACGTAGCACGCGAGTGCATGAATGAAACACAATAGCGCCCCAGGCCATCAAGCTCGGCGTAGGAGCAGTATGGTGCTGAACAATACAGCCTTCCCGATACCGCTCAACATTGTATGTGCGAATATGGATTTGCCCGTCGTGTTGCATTACATTGAATCTGGACTCGTCCGAAAATACAGATTTTCACTTTCAGCACTCCAGTTTCGACGTTCGCGGCACCACAGTAAACGCTGGCTCTCATGGTTCAGAGTCAAGGGAAGTCGCAGCAATGGACAGCGAGCGACGAGGCATTTCTGCAGCAATCATTGACGAACATTGCGTGCAGGCATCCGACGATTTGTGACCATCTTTTATTGCTGCGCAAGTGTCGTTGGTTTTGAGCGCGGTGTCACTGCCATACGGTGCAAGTGCCTGTCCTCCCTCTCGTTCTTGCGATTTCGAGCCCTAGACCCTGTATGACAAGGCGTAGAACTTTCTGCTGTCTTTTCAAGCCATGTACCCACAACGTTAGCTGTGTTTCGCCTAACGCGTGCAGCAATATCAGGGTATGATTAACCATCTTCTCTGAGTCCAACGATTCTACCTCTTTCAAACTCCGACAGTTGTTCTTATGATTGTCTCATCTTCTTACTCGGCATGTTTACATGTTAACAACTGAATGCGGTTGAGTTTACTGATAGCAAGTTTAAAATTCTGCTCACTGTACAACTTCTTTTATTACCCCTAGTGTTACAGTTCCGATGGAGTTGCACGCGTATCACGATTGCATGAGAGTTGCAATTGTAATTACACTAGCGGAAAGTGAAAAAAACACCTAGAAGGAGACGTCTGATACCATCGAAATTTATACAGCATAATAACGGAATACAGAGATAACGTGATCAAAACATTATGGCGAAATACCGCTGTATTTGCTGGCAAACTGAAAAATAATATTTCCATGTAACATGATTAGTACGAGGTTGGACCGCCATGAACTGCGTCACACTGTGCCATTCTGGCATGGAGTCTGTCGTACAGATGTTGGATGTAAGTTTGGGGTATTGAGTTCCAAGCATCCTCAACCTGGACGCGTAAATTGGGGATGGTCGTGGCTGGCCGTGAAGACCGGATAAGTCGTTGTTCCATAAAATCCCACACGTGCTCAATGGGGGACAAATCCGGTAAACGTGCAGGACATGCAAGTTGGCTCACACCCTGAAGTGCATGTCGCGTTGTGGACGTTCGTTATCTTGCTGGAAAACACCACGATGGACCGACCTTACAAATGGCACAACAACGGGCTGAATGATGTTGTTGATGTAGGAGGTGTTGTTTAACGTACCCGGTACAAACACTAGTTGTGTACGGGAGTCATAGCTGATCGCTCCCCCCACCAGGACACTAGGTGTAGGCCCTGTGTGTTGCTGGCGGATGCAAGAAGGGTGGAGACGCTCCCCTGTGCGTCTGCAAACACGCATGCGGCCATCGTAGGCTCCCAAGCAGAATCTGCTTTAATCGCTGAACACGACAGATCGCTATTGCGTTCTCCAGTGCAGACGTTGGCGACACCACTGCAGCCGTTCCTGACGGTAGGCTGGAGTCAGAGGTACGCATGCCAGAGGCAAACATGCACGTAGTCCTGCATCCAGTAGACGGTTGCAGATTGTTCGCACAGTCACCTCAGGTGCAACTGCAGCTCGGATTTGCGTCACAGAGGATGTTCTGCTTGACAACGCTGATCTTCTTATGCGTCGCAGAGGATGTTCTGCTTGACAACGCTGCTCTTCTTATGCGTTGATCGGTCCGCTCATCAGTCCGTCTGTGACTCACGATTCCACGTCTTCTCGTGTGGGAATGTTCCTCGGACCATTTACCCACAATCGTACCACCACCGATACTTCCCGTCGAATTCGCTCCGCAATACGACGATACGAACACTCGGCCTCGCGGAGTCCGACTCTAAGGGAACACTTAAATGCGGCTGTGCATGTGCTAAAAAGTAATCATCAGAATATACGTCGCCACATCTATAAATGTAAACCATTGTATTAGCGACACAAAGCTCAAAGTATTTTCACAGACAAGTTTACCTAAATGCATAATTCATTTTTTTGTGTTCTGTGATATGAAACTGGAGAAGTTTCTAGACATACGAGTTTGTAAAATATTTAGAAAATGCTTTTAGGTAAACTACAGTACTATACAGGATTTTATAACAAAGAAATGAGTGTTGAAGTGAGTGTTTTTCTTTATACATTTCATTTATACCTTCAAAATTAATCTTAAAACCTCAAGAGTGTACTGATCGAAAGAACATGACCGAAATTAATATTTCCTACTGAGCCACCTTGAATCCCCATAACAGGGCAGTGCTTTGATTAATAAATATCGTGTGGCTGCACACCACTTGCAGAATGGTGTCTAGCTGAAAATATTGTAGAATCCCCATAATACTTCAATGTCCGGCATTATGAAATCAACAGCAATGCTTACTTGGTATGCATTTCCTTTTTCAGAAGCCTACTATCATGGTGTGACTGGAGTTCGTATAACAGCAGGATCTATTTGAAATATCGGCCGTATTCTTCTTCCCTTCATACTTTTGAATTTCGAGATATAGAAAAAAATGTTTTCAGTGTAAATTTTGATAAGTTCGACAATAATTCTAATATGATAGCAATTCTAAAAATAAGAATAACTGTACACTTTTTTGCCGTTCTGAAGCTAGTCAGAAGTTTATAGTGGCAACCAGGAGATTGTTTTATCTTAGGAATAACCATCCCAACTTACTTCCGACACTTGCTGTAATATTTTCTGGCCTCTACATTCTTTCCAGTATTCATAAAAGAAGTATTGTGATATGAGTTCTAAATTTTGTTTATATGTACTTCGAAAAAAAAACTCGTTTATAGGATTTCCAAATAGTTGGAACAACTCAAACTTAAGTAAGTGGTGCATAGGAAGATGCGTTCATGACATTAGATATATGGTAATTTGTTAAGTATTTTAAAATAAACAAAAGCTTATTCCCTAGACAAAAGAGCTTATGGAACGAGTTTTAATTTTAAATGCCGATCATTGATATCGCTGCGTCCTTTCAATCGGTAAACGTCTACTTCCCATGTAAATCTTGAGTTCTGACGCCAGCTTCAGTAGCTTTCACTCTAATCCTGCCTAGGAAAACAGCGTGGCTTCTGATATATATCCTTTTTTTATCTACAAAAACAATCTCTTTAGTTTATTGTGGGTAAGCATATTTATATATACATATAATTGTCAAAGTTTAATAACTTCATCATCCTCTAAAGAAATCAACAGTGCATCTTTCGTCGGGCTTTCATCTCAAAATGGGGTGTATTAGTAAGCATTTCCTTCGGCTTTCATATTAAAGTGAAAGTTATCTTTACGCCTTTCCCTGGGCTTCCACCATAAAGTGGAGGTTAAGGTTTGACCTTTCGCTGTACATTCACCGTAAAGTCAGTTCAGATACACCAACCAACCCTTCTCCGCAAAAGACTAAATACACCGAAAATGTCTGCAACGATAAATATTCGAATTGCAAGAAGCCGTTAGATTTTTTCCCTTTATATATCTCTAATTCTATAACATAGGCTATAAAACAATATGCTATTGCGTGATTGCGTGTAATGGAATTCAAGAGTGAGCGAACGTGTTTTTCCGATTCCTACTTCTTTAAACAGTATGCATACACTTGATAATTTTTGAGGCAGCAAATGCAAAACGTAATGTTTCTGTGTTATAGAATTAAAAAGCTATGCAAGAAGTAAAAGAAAATTGCGTTTGCCTACTCTTGAAAGCTAGTCCACGTCAAGTAGCTGATGCACACTTTTTTTTAAAGCTTTAACATGTAAAATATGGATGTGCTATACAATTTATAAGTTTAATGTTATGAATTTTTGTAATGTTTCGATTTAAAAAAGCAAACGCGGTCTTTACTTTTCTTGGTATTTCAAAATATCCGTACATGAAAATAAAATTAGATCTGCACAATTGACTTTATTAAGGTAGTCAGACAAAAACTATCTTCCTTCCCTGAAAAAGCCATCTGGTTGATGTGCAAAAACTTGGAAAACTAACCGGAAGTCATCTAAGTGATCTGCTGGTGCTTCTTAAAACAATAATTATTGGAAATCGAGCCGTGCAGCAGTTGACGAGATAAATTTGTTACTTCGCCGAAGGTCTCCTTGAGGCGTAACAAATTGTTTGCAATAGTTTGTTTGGGTTTATGTAAAGTCCCATTGAGCAGCTTCAGTCGAGGAACTCAGAACTGGTTAAGCGATCACTGTCGAAAGTCGAAAAATAAAAGCTGGACGTTGTTGATGTCACTATACTTTCTGTGACCGGAGACAAAACACGAGATCATGTTCTGAGATTCAGATATGAAGGTACAGAATAAACCGCTTGTACGTTCACGAAGTGAATGCTATAAATGAACGAAAGCTACAAGTTCCAAAGGTAAATTGCTGTTTTACGACGGAAACAACTGCCGTGTCTTGGTTTCAAAGCCAGATAAAGTAACATCGTAGTCTCGAAATAGAGAGGAAACTATTTCCTTTCCGAATACAGCAGATACCGACACCATCAAAAATTTACTATGCTTTGGTATAATTCTAATGTAGAACGAAATTATTCTGTGTCTGTTAATTTGGGAACTATATTTAAATGACGTTTCTCATTCATTTACGTTTAACGCTCTGTAAAATACATAAGAGTTTGTCCTGTTTTTAACAACTCTCTGAGCCAGAGTAGCGAATTGACTGTACCGGTCCAAACCTTGGACGACTTATCGCATTTGACTCGGAAAAGTATCTGAAAGCTATGTAATATATTTCCCTCACGCTGAGCTCTGAACTCGAAGATTACGTTACGATGCAAAGATTTTGCGCATTATTATATTACTAATTAATGGTTTCATTAGGGAAACGGGTAAAAGAGTTTAGTTTTGCATAGCTACTATGTTTCGAGGAAGTCTTTATTGGGTATTTGCGAATACATTTTCCCTATACTTCTGTCTGAATCCTATTTAACAAATCTCTGCAAGTGACCCTTTCCCAAAAGAGTGTGCGTATTGCCTCAGGCTCCGAAGCATCACGAGAAGTTACATTTCGAAAGAAGTTGCATGGATGTCTTATCCAGTAACAGTTGGTATTGTTCATATCCATCAATGGAAATACGGTAAGACCGTCAGGTGCTGTCCGCGTATATTACACTGCATCACAAATGCATATATTCATTATATTATCTAGCAACTATGACTTGATGCACTGTAGATACGTCTTTGCATGCCAGACTAAGTCCCTAAGTCCCAGTAAAATTACAGACTAATTCTAAGTGCCAATAAAATTACAATCGAATCGCTATAGTTTAATAAAGTTGCTCCTGGTATAGCTAAAGGTAATGATTTTTTTTAATACGATAATATTTTCCGTTCGCGCATGACGAACCAAATAATAGCAATATCGAAAATTTACTCAATTTTATTGATTTTATTGTAAGTACGACTCAAATTACAATCGAATCGGTATAGTGCCATAATATCACCTTTAGAAAAGCTAAATATTATGTTTTTTTTTTGTTTTTGTTTTTTTCGTTAAAACATTATTTTGTGTTGGCACATGGCGGTCACAATTATAGAAATTTCAGGAGAATGCGCATTTTTCATTAGTGCAGTCTTAAACATGCATGGACACTTCTTCTTGCAGATGGCGTTGGCGTTACGTGGTGATCAAATACACTGAAACCGACATTATGTGGTACGTTGGAATGAAGTATAACAATTACAAGCATGAATGGCACGGAAAGAAAAAAAAACTGTAGCTTGGACATTGAACCTCATGATGACAGTTATACTGAAAAAACACGACACCTCACTGGACTAGATCTAGATGAACATCTTCAAACTTTGCAAAAAATTGTGATGCCCATTAGATATTAATATTAAAAATCGGAATTACAAAGAATGCACGAAATGATCAGTTTCGCTGTAAGTCAAGTTCAAGGGTGACAATAGTTCTACTTATGATTAATCGTTATGGTTCAGATGAAGTAGTTCATTGCTTTGTAATTATGCTTCTAAATCCTATTAATCCATATGGTACTAAATGGTACTTTTGAAGATACACACATAATGCTTTCAAGATACCGAAAGTAGCATGCTCCGTAGGTCTTGTGTTTGCAACAAAGGTCTGTTGAGAAGCGTTCAATACAGGTCCATGCGTATTGCATAAACCTTTCTTAATATAAGTCAATGCAATTGTTTCACAAGACCACATACAGAACGCCACTTAGGCGCTTGACGCGAAAAGCAAAATGTTTGATTTTGTTGTGTTCCCAATGAAGGCGTTTAATTTAGCTCAACAGCAAACGCTCGTCCTCGGAGAAATAATTCTTAAACATATATATTTACCTTTTTTCTAAATGATAAACCGGATATTTTTGAAATTTCTCTAAGTGCATTTATATAATTTTGAAAAAGAGCCGCTTCACATCTTTTTACAAAATAATTCCTATTTCTGTCTGTTATATGTGTTTAAGATGTCATATCCTAATTAGGGAGAAAGGAGGTTTTTCCTTTTGTATGCATGGAGCGGTACACTGTAACTGAGTTTCAAAACCTTGATAATTGCATTACACCTAATTTCTGTTATGTAGTACATCACTGGCTTTATTGAGCACATAATGCATCTGCAGATTGTTTTTTCTGTGATTCCCATGTGATATAAGCACAAGAAAGAAAACTCCTTATCATCTGACATTTTGCAAGATAATTTTGTATAATTTACATACGAGGAAGGAAATAGCTACTTCGCTCTGGGACGACCTCAGCATTTTGGCATGGCGCAATATCTTTCATGAAGTCAGCCTTTCTGTCTCAAAGGTCATGCACATGTACCAGTGAGCCTAGTCCGCAATAACATTGCCGTACTTCGTGGCATCCAGATCATTATATTGCTTGATAGCTGACGATTAAATACTTGATAGCTGACGCCTTTGTATTAATATTTTTGTTGCCATATTCTGGCCTGTTCAGCTGCGATTTGGTATTAAGGAATTTTTGTTTCTGTCATTTATGTTTGATTCAAAGGAAAATCGACGTATTTCCAGAACTCAAGTTTAACCTCTGATGCCCATGTGCACACTGCAGACAATAGTATCGATTTTTAAATGAGAGGAGTAATTCAAAAATTGTACGACCAACTCGAATATAAAACCCATTGTGATAAACAACTGATGTTTGAATTGAAAACCTGTCGGCAGTCTAGAACAAGGGTATTCCTTAATCCAGATTCGAACACAAATTTATTATGAAAGCTTTTGGAACATTTAATTGGAAGTGAATATTTCGTGAAACTCCTACGCCAAGATTTCGCACAAAGGAGAGATTCAAACCATACCAAAAAAACAGCTAATTTTCTTCTTTGCGCTGAAACAGAACGTTTTAAGCTTATATTAAAAGAATCCAGGATGTTATATATCTAATCTTAATAAAAAATATGTCTGTTTAAACGACAAGTACAATAAAAATTACAGGTGAGGATAAAACTAAAAACACAACACTCACGCCTCATACGCTTAATATGCGCTTACCTCGGCGCGCTTGTAAAAGCTCAGTGACAATTTTAAGAAAAACAGTCCTTTACAAATATTCATCAAAATGTGTCGTACATGCAGAGTATAGAAAAGGAAAAAAGAACATACTGTTCGTTATCGTCAGTTCCTTCAACTAAACGGGAACAGCTTATTATACAGTTGACGAAATATGTTCTGCCTGCTCTGCTGTCCTGCCTTAGAAACTTAACGAGCTGCAGCTTATGCATCAATCAAGACGTATTCATTTTGTTTGACGAAAAGAAGAAGCTGGTTATTATGAAAAAACATTAATTACAGTTTTGCTCTGGGTTAATATTCACACATGTTTGTATTCTAGGTGTAAATTATTTCTATGAGTTTTAACAGGGAAGTTCAAGATATCCATTTACGGCATTTCCCTGTTCAGGATAGAGAATTGAAATATATTTTCATTTCTGCAAGACTGCATTACATGACGTGTGGGCTATAGGATTGGAAACACTGATTCAATTTCATATTTTAAATTTTAAATGATTGTGGTATGTAAACTGTGTCTCTGGCTACATTTGAGTGATAAATGGCCAACTAAAAATGTTATAGAATATCAAGGTCAAAACGGGAAGCTAAGCTTTCTAATTGAGGTGTTTTAGAATAATTACCTAACACAAACTTGATATTTTTGCCTTGTGCCATTTAATTTGTTATCAAGGTTTTGATAAGTACGCTCATGTACTTAATTGAACTTTAGATCTCTACGTTTGTTGTAAAACAAATTTCATAAAATATTATATAGGAATATGAAATCCAAACACACCAACCGGCTCACATTAGTTTCAAGCATGAATTTAAATTCAGTGAATATTCAAAGTTTCCAATGAACTGATTATTTCTACTTATGGGCCAATAAAGTAGACCGTACGCTTTTTATGTGTTTGATCTCTTCGTTACGAATTAAAATATCTGAAAAAATCGCCTGTAACATTTTTCCTTTTTTTTCAGATATTGTTTTACATGTGATAAATTATTGTGAGAAAAGCCTTCCTCTATATTGTTTGAGCTATCAGCAACACTGATACCAAATGTTTCATCTTTTGCTTTCTAGAATGTGTTTACTTTCATTAAACTCACACAAATGACGTTAACAACATTTCGTGCTGTGTAATATAATACCAGTATATACATATAAGACACGCTGTCTGAGCACGACACTTATAAAAAACGCAAAATGTTACTAAATAAAATATAACATTTATTTACAGATAACAAACACTAAACAGTTAAAAATTACGACACGATCTTTCTATCCTTCCAAAGCTCCATCTGATTGTCGAATGCACGAAAGGATCACAGAACATGAATACATATATAGTCAAACGTAACTACCATATTTTGCGGCTTCGGAGACCAAATATTGCCACCAAAGACGGTATGCAAGTTAGAAATATGAATAACACTAAAACTATCTTACCCAAGCGTTACGTCGTCATCCTTGTAGAAAAAGTGATTCATTAACGCTAGACAATGTTGCGTGTTGGATACAGGAAATTCATCGTTCCAGCACGTTGAATAATATCTGTTAATACACAAACTCTCTGCAAATAACAATTGGTATTTATAAGCCCTGGAAACAACACTGATCCAGCTTGATCCTAATTGGGATTGTGTTCTCTTTTGGCAATAGTTCAATTCAAGGTAGTAGAGTTCATTCAATCAGATGAGTTTGATGCTTTGTGTTACATTGGTTCTACTTTGCGCAACCTTGGACTGAGATTATCGGAGTACCAATATGCTATACGTAAAGGACGGAACTCTACTGCCTTGAGTCGAACTATAGCCAAGGGAGATCCCAATCCCAATGGTATCAAGTTTCAATTATTACTTCCGCGGTTAATAAATACGCATTGTTATTTGAACAGATTTTATGTATTAACAGATATTATTCAACGTCCTGCAACGACGAATTTCCTATATCCATCCTGCAATCTCGGCTATCGTTAATGACATACTTTCTTCACAAGGATAATGAAGTATTGCTTGTGTAAGTTATTTTTTTTTTTGTTACTGAACTTTTCAACTTGTACAGGGTCTTTTGTGGAAGCATATGGTCTCCGAAGCTACAAAGTATTGTGCTTATCTTTGACTGTATATACTCCCATGTTCTGTGAATATATCTTGCACTTGACCAGAAAATGGGGCTTTGGAAGCCTTGAAAATCTTGTCGTAATTTTAACTCTTTGGTGTTTTTAATCTGCAAATTATATGTTATGTCTTGGTTCACATCCTCGTCAGAAGCCACAGATGGACGTCCAGAATGTGGTTGATCTTTAAAGTTTCTGTCTCCGTCCCGGAATTTCTGAAACCAACGGCAACATATCATCAACTACTTCCTCCAAATACATGGACAGATGTTGCGGCAATCCGCGGCTGCAATACTGCCTTTATCGAACTCGTGCAGTAAACCCTGTCTAATGTGCTCCTGATCGCATGCCATGTTACACCGTTTGTTATTTCCGTCACGAATGACCTACTCGGACAAAACTAGTGCCTTTATATGCTCTACTGCTTCACGCTTTATTTGCCGAAAATTCGGCATGACCACGTCATCTGTGACGTGACTACTCCAATCGCAATTTACGTATATTACAAAAAACGGATAGAACTTTAGCACACACCCAATAATTAGGCTGAGCAGGTTATATAAAAAAACTTTGTTTAATTTAATATAAACGTATTTCTAAAAGACAAGGTTTCAGTACTTTCAACGGAAAAAATGTATATATAGAAATACACTAGTAATTTTGTGGTTGAATCTTAAAGGTTGTTTGAAATGAACGACCAATGGGAAAGCATTGATTGGTAATCAGTTTGCTGACTTCGTACATACTAACATTATAATAAATCCTACGTCCAAACGTTAGGGAAAGCACAATTCCACAGAAAGAAAACAGTCGACGAGACGTAATTGGGGACATAAAACTGGAGAGGACGCAACTGTTAGATGAATCAGTTCCAATTACAGAAAACATCCAAAGAACAGTACATGAGAAAATCGCAAAAAATAAGAACCTGTGAATCGAGATCGAAAGTATCTGGAAAAGAAGCGTAACACAGATCGTACCAGTTATTATTTCGGGAACAGCAGTGACACCAAATTACTTTCCCAAAAATCTTGAGGATTAACTACTGCCACAAGAACTGCTTCACCCAATACAGAAGGTTGAATTAACGGTTTTAGTATTTAAATTTTTTTTACAACTTGGTAAAAGGTACGGAAATTGTAATTCCAATTTTGGGGTATTAAATTTATGAATAAATTAATAGTTAGTGAACTCTGCGCTATAACTCAGCAAGAGCAAAAGTAAATGCGAAAAGATAAAAACGGCAAGCTACGGGAATGCCCATTTGACGAACATTTCCCCATTAAAAAGAATAACCCACATAACTACCGAAACGATCATTGAAATTAATTCGTCCAGCAGTATCCCTCAATTCCCTGAATTTCAGGAGCTTTTCAGTTCCCTTAACCAATTTCCTCATTACTAAAAATTTTAGAAAAGCAAAAAAGAGGGCAGATTTTATAAAAATATTTTTTAAAAATATCGGAAATCTTAACTCTGCGGAAAACACACTACCCTGCACATAACATTTCACACTGCATTTAAACCACTTTCTCATCACATACGATATTTCTCACACTTTCATACAAAGCTGTGGCTTTTTTCTCTCACACCTTGATGAACGCCGGCAGGCATAGACACCAAGCGACTACGGAATCTGCAAATAATGACACATTGGACTGACACCCTTTGCTGTCTCTGAAGATGAGCCGGCGGTCACAAAAGTTTCCACAGGACTCCTGAAAATACACCAGATCCCAAGTGGTTGAAAAAACGTAAAGAATGCAGAAGCGGAAAAGGCCACATTCCCAAACAACAAGAAAAAAATTATCACAATAATCTCATGTACTCTAATCTATAATAATATAAATCCACCAAATTGCATCGGGAAAATTTTCAATTATCACATCAAAACACTATCATAAAAAACAAAGTTTGCAACCAAATAATTAGCTCGTTACTTATATAACTAGGAAACAATTTCGCACGAGAAGTGATGTATGCAAGAGTTCAGCTGTCTACCTGTGCGATAAAACACCATACCATAAGTTGCAAATTAATATCAATTTATTTACAATTTAAAAGTAGGTTAAAAAATTGACTAGCGCTTTCGGGGATACCGTTGTCTCCATCTACGGGTCCAAAGCTCCACAGGGACACGATAGAGGCAGACATCATATACAGAAACCCACCTCCACCCCCCCCCGTACACCACGTCACCAACATTTTATTGATGCCAACATTTAAACTGAAAAAGGCGTATATGTTATTAACTACTGATATTACACTAAGTATAAGAAATTACAAATGACACTAGGCAAGAAGTGCAGATTAGCCATTGGACAAAGTCTCTGTTGGGGCAACCAATCTACACCAAGGTCCCTGTACATATGCGGGCAAGTCTAAATTACAACATCTGTCACCATAAGCAAGGATATACAGGCTTTCGGAAAGGAAAACAGTACTTTTATTGAGATTTGTTTGCAAAATTTTCACATTTTCCCAATCTGGTGAGTAATCGCCCTGTGTGACAGCTAACGTAAAGGCAGTATGAGTAGTGCCAACTCGAATCGTGAACTAGTGTTCTCTCAGGCGGATATTTAAGCACCTGAGAGTAGAACCTATATAACAATTCTCAGTAACATTCGGTTCTCCATGGGTAAGAGGGATGCAGTATACCTCATGTTTCCTGAGGGTAGGAGTTCTGTCCCAGTCATTCCTGACCATATCAAAGATATTTCTGGTGCATAATCCAAAAGATGTCATGTCGCTGACAGATTTTTCTGAGTGTGGAGACTATAGGAGGGAGGTAATCTACTTTACCTACAAATCTAGTTGTCCGAATTTCCCTAGCAAAAGTGGTGAAGTTCAGTCTAGTAGATCTTCTTAACAACTTCTGAAAAAATTGTTCCGGGTAGTAGAATTTGTGAGCCAAAGACAAGGTTCTTGAAAGTTCTTCACGTCTTGCTTTGCCTGATGTAGAATGTGCATAAGAACGTTTAATCAGGAAGAGAAAAACTACAGATTTATGTTCTGGGGGTGAGCTGAGTTGAACGGTATGATACAGGGGGTGAAAGTGGGTTTTCTATAAACAGAGTATTTGATCTGTTGAGTATTTAGGTTTCTACATAACAAGAAATAAAGGAAGGGTAACTTCCCATTTTGTTTAACTTCTTTGGTGAATTTTATTGTAGAATACTGTGATTATAAGCAAAAAATGAGATCATCAAGTTTTTGAATTGAATGTGGCCAGAAGACCAGCATTTCGTCAACATACCTAAGGATTAATGAGGGTTGAAACGGATAATCACGCAAGACCTTGTCTTCCAGAAACTGAAAAAGTATTTCTGCCAGCACCGGAGAGAGTGCGGAACCCATGGGTGCACCCTCTCTCTGTTGATAGATTATGTCCTCATATTTAAAATATGATCTTTTGGCTACTAATTTCAGAGCTGTGAGAATAGCATGTACTTCTAAATATGAGATAGAGTTTTCTTTTGCAAACTGTCAGCAATGATGGAATGTACCGTGTCTAGTGGTACATTCGGGAAAAGCGACACCACCTCCAGAGAGGCCATAATAAATCCAGTTTGTGGTGGGTCAAAGCCTTTAATACGTTCCAAAGCCTGCATGGAACCTTTTATTGATACATTAGAGTCCAAAGTGAGGGGTCTCAAATAAGTAGCCAGCACAGATTCAAGAGGCCTTGTAGGGCTAGCACGGACCGAGACCCATAATCTTAGGGGGTGGTCTGGTTTATGAAATTTTAGCTTACCAAAAAGTTCTGGTACTCTGGGTCCAGTGGGAGGTTTCATTTTAGAGAATATTGAAACGGGAAGGAAACCCTGATTTCTGAGTTTACTCAGTTCCACCACCGTAGCTGCAGTAGGGCCCGACTTAAGAATTTGGTGTGGAATTAGATTAACAGCCTGAGTCATTTTGGCAGAATAATTAGTTTTATACAAAATAATAATTTGCTGAGACTTGTCCGCCCCTACAATAGAAAGATTAGGGTTGTTAGCCAAAGAAATCAGCTGTTCCCTTTCGTACTTGAAAACTTTGAGGAATTGGTGGAATTTGAAATAGATTTAATCAAAGCATAATGTGTAGAATCCCGTTCATCATCCGGTAAAGCATTTATAATATTCTCAAACTGAGGGACAGAGTGCAGAGGGTTAAACTTCGTAATGGGATAGCTGTACTTGAGACCTCTATTCAAGGATATATGCTGGCCCTCTGTAATTTGAACAGGACTAAGGTTCAAGTAAGGATGATAAGTATGAGATCTGTTAACAGGTGCAACCAAAGGGTTGAAGGATTGGTACTTGGGAGGTTTAGTCGACACAAGTTCACAAAGTTTTTTGATGTGTCGTTGATTGATTACATTGAGTTGAGTTTGTAATGAGGTAAAAAATATCACTAAAGTCCTACCCAAAATGACATGATGTGTTAACCCTGCCATGAGCAAAGAAGCATCAAGAGACTTGCGATTGAGAAGGTCACTATAGGCACGTTTTCTTCTAATTTCAGCACTCAGGCGCTTAGACTCAGCGTTGGTGATAACTCGCAGATCCTGCTGAGATATCAAATGGGTACGTATCCTGAGAAAACTGGGCATCACTTTCAGGGATTTACAGTTTACGAGAAAATACAAATGAACTTGATTGATGGAAAGTTTTTTTACGAAGTGAACAGAAGGATTTAACCGCACTCTCCATATCCTGTGTGCTAAAAGACACAGCGGCTATTACTAGCAACGCTGTCATAAGAAGTTTGCAGCTATAATGTGATATATCACTAGGAAACAATTTCGCACGAGAAGTGATGTATGCAAGAGTTCAGCTGTCTACCTGTGCGATAAAACACCATACCATAAGTTGCAAATTAATATCAATTTATTTACAATTTAAAAGTAGGTTAAAAAATTGACTAGCGCTTTCGGGGATCCCGTTGTCCCCATCTACGGGTCCAAAGCTCCACAGGGACACGATAGAGGCAGACATCATATTCAGAACCCCCCCCCCCCCCCGTACACCACGTAACCAACATTTTATTGATGCCAACATTTAAACAGAAAAAGGCGTATATGTTATTAACAACTGATATTTCACTAAGTATAAGAAATTACAAATGACACTAGGCAAGAAGTATAGAGTAGCCATTGGACAAAGTCTCTGTCGGGGCAACCAATCTACACCAAGGTCCCTGTACATATGCGGGAAAGTCTAAATTACAACATCTGTCACCATAAAGAAGAATATACAGGCTTTCGGAAAGGAAAACAGTAATTTTATTGAGATTTGTTTCCAGAATTTTCACATTTTCCCAATCTGGTGAGTAATCGCCCTGTCTGACAGCTAACGTAAAGGCAGTATGAGTAGTGCCAACTCGAAGCGTGTACTAGTGTTCTCTCAGGCGGATATTTAAGCACCTGAGAGTAGAACCTATATAACAATTCTCAGTAACATTCGGTTCTCCATGGGTAAGAGGGATGCAGTATACCCCATGTTTCCTGAGGGTAGGAGTTCTGTCCCGGTCATTCCTGACCATATCAAAGATATTTCTGGTGTATAATCCAAAAGATGTCATGTCGCGCCGCGGATGGCTTAGTGGTTAGTGTTTCAGATTATCGATGCTGGGTCCCCAGGTTCTAGCCTGGGCTGATCTTTCAGATATGGTGTGATTTACTAACAATCGCTGAATATCCGCCGTGCATTGGACGAGCACGTAAAGTGACGGCCCCCAGGCTGGACCCACTGGTTAAATGGGTATCCTTTCCTATGTCCTCCCTGAAATTCTCTCACCCATCTATGTGCAATATCGTACTTGTACGGTGGCGCCATCTACTGTACCCTAATCTCACTACAAACTGTTCTGTCAAAAGTCGCTAGACTTGCTCTCATTCCTTCCGTTTCTGTGTCCTGCCCAAAAGGCGATCTCGCTGTAGGTGGCTGGGACCTAAACTCTACTCCCTGTGGACGGAAGTCCTACATGAAAATGACCAAAAAGATGTCATGTCGCTGACAGATTTTTCTGAGTGTGGAGACTATAGGAGGGAGGTAATCTACTTTACCTACAAATCTAGTTGTCCGAATTTAACTAGCAAAAGTGGTGAAGTTCAGTCTAGTAGATCTTCTTAACAACTTCTGAAAAAATTGTTCCGGGTAGTAGAATTTGTGAGCCAAAGACAAGGTTCTTGAAAGTTCTTCACGTCTTGCTTTGCCTGATGTAGAATGTGCATAAGAACGTTTAATCAGGAAGAGAAAAACTACAGATTTATGTTCTGGGGGGTGAGCTGAGTTGAACGGTATGATACAGGGGGTGAAAGTGGGTTTTCTATAAACAGAGTATTTGATCTGTTGAGTATTTAGGTTTCTACATAACAAGAAATAAAGGAAGGGTAACTTCCCATTTTGTTTAACTTCTTTGGTGAATTTTATTGTAGAATACTGTGATTATAAGCAAGAAATGAGATCATCAAGTTTTTGAATTGAATGTGGCCAGAAGACCAGCATATCGTCAACATACCTAAAGATTAATGAGGGTTGAAACGGATAATCACGCAAGACCTTGTCTTCCAGAAACTGCAAAAGTATTTCTGCCAGCACCGGAGAGAGTGCGGAACCCATGGGTGCACCCTCTCTCGGTTGATAGATTACGTCCTCATATTTAAAATATGATCTTTTGGCTACTAATTTCAGAGCTGTGAGAATAGCATGTACTTCTAAATATGGGATAGAGTTTTCTTGCAAACTGTCAGCAATGATGGAATGTACCGTGTCTAGTGGTACTTTCGGGAAAAGCGACACCACCTCCAGAGAGGCCATAATAAATTCAGTTTGTGGTGGGTCAAAGCCTTTAATACGTTCCAAAGCCTGCATGGAACTTTTTATTGATACATTAGAGTCCAAAGTGAGGGGTCTCAAATAAGTAGCCAGCACAGATTCAAGAGGCCTTGTAGGGCTAGCACGGCACGAGACCCATAATCTTAGGGGGTGGTCTGGTTTATGTAATTTTAGCTTACCAAAAAGTTCTGGTACTCTGGGTCCAGTGGGAGGTTTCATTTTAGAGGATATTGAAACAGGAAGGAAACCCTGATTTCTGAGTTTACTCAGTTCCACCACCGTAGCTGCAGTAGGGTCCGACTTAAGAATTTGGTGTGGAATTAGATTAACAGCCTGAGTCATTTTGGCAGAATAATTAGTTTTATCCAAAATAATAATTTGCTGAGACTTGTCCGCCCCTACAATAGAAAGATTAGGGTTGTTAGCCAAAGAAATCAGCTGTTCCCTTTCGTACTTGAAAAACTTTGAGGAATTGGTGGAATTTGAAATAGATTTAATCAAAGCATAACGTGTGGAATCCCGTTCATCATCCGGTAAAGCATTTATAATATTCTCAAACTGAGGGACAGAGTGCAGAGGGTTAAACTTCGTAATGGGATAGCTGTACTTGAGACCTCTATTCAAGGCTATATGCTGGCCCTCTGTAATTTGAACAGGACTAAGGTTCAAGTAAGGTTGATAAGTATGAGATCTGTTAACAGGTGCAACCAAAGGGTTGAAGGATTGGTACTTGGGAGGTTTAGTCGACACAAGTTCACAAAGTTTTTTTATGTGTCGTTGATTGATTACATTGAGTTGAGTTTGTAATGAGGTAAAAAATATCACTAAAGTCCTACTCAAAATGACATGATATATGTTAACCCTGCCATGAGCAAATAAGCATCAAGAGACTTGCGATTGAGAAGGTCACTATAGGCACGTTTTCTTCTAATTTCAGCACTCAGGCGCTTAGACTCAGCGTTGGTGATAACTCGCAGATCCTGCTGAGATATCAAATGGGTACGTATCCTGAGAAAACTGGGCATCACTTTCAGGGATTTACAGTTTACGAGAAAATACAAATGAACTTGATTGATGGAAAGTTTTTTTACGAAGTGAACAGAAGGATTTAACCGCACTCTCCATATCCTGTGTGCTAAAAGACACAGCGGCTATTACTAGCAACGCTGTCATAAGAAGTTTGCAGCTATAATGTGATATATCACTAGGAAACAATTTCGCACGAGAAGTGATATATGCAAGAGTTCAGCTGTCTATCTGTGCGATAAAACACCATACCATAAGTTGCAAATTAAAATCACTTTTTTTACAATTTAGAAGTAGGTTAAAAAACTGACTAGCGCTTTCGGAGATCCCGTCTTCCCCATCTACGGGTCCAAAGCACCACAGGGACACGATAGAGGCAGTCATTATATACAGATAAACCACCCCACCCGTAGACCACGTCACCAACATTTTAGTGATGCCAACATTTATACAGAAAAAGGCGTATATGTTATTAACAACTGATATTACACTAAGTATAAGAAATTACAAATTACACTAGGCAAGAAGTGCAGATTAGCCTTTGGACAAAGTCTCTGTCGGGGCAACCAATCTACGCCAAGGTTCTTCTTACAATAATGCATGGTTATATAGTGTATGGTTTCTACTCCAGGGGGCGTAGAGGTTTTATCTTATTTTTGTCAAAATCTCTACTTCTGGGAGTCCAATTTGAAAAATTACTTCTTTGTTGGATAGTGTTTCCGATGCGAAATATTTTTTTTATAAATTCATAATTTTCAAGTAAATGATAGACTTTTCGATAGAGGGCACAAAGCGAAATTGCGTTTTCTGCGTTAATTCTGTTTCTAAAACTCCGATTAGAAACATTCTTCCTGTATCGCATACATCACCTTATGGAAAATATTTTTCATATAATTTGTAATGTTTGGTAAAAATTGGTTTTGGCCCCAAGGGGTATAAAAGTATTAATTTCTGCTTCTGATGTATTTGTTGTAAAATCTGGGCTCCTGAAAACTCGACTAATTTTTTTTTCTTGGACCGATACCGCTCTTAATGAAAAACCTTTTGAGAATACTTTCTTCCTAAATTAATGCATGGTTTTCCCACCAGGGGGCGTAAACTCACATCTTATTTTTGTCGATATCTCCGTTTCTGAGAGTCCGATTTGAAAAATTATTTCTGTGTTGGAGAGTGTTTCCAGTGCTAAATGTTTCTCATATAAATTCATGTTTTTCTTAACGCACAAGTCTGCAACCAGAGGGCATAAGATCACGACTCCGTTTACAGCAATATGTGAGGGATTAAAACCCAATTGAAAAACTTCTTTCTTCCGTCAGATACTATAATTTTCCATACCGGTTCCATTGAGTTTTAATAGCTGTGATAAATATAATTTGCGTCAGAACGGAGTCAAAAGACGTGCTTATTACACCTGAAAACTCGGTGTCATCTTTCTTGTTTTATTTCAGGATTGAAACACAAAACAAAATTTATCAGTCACATAATTTCCAAATAATCAACTGAATATTACTACACGTTATTCACTGTCTTACCATAACTTTTTTTTTATTTATGTACAAGTTTATGACCTAATTTTATCTGAAACACATGTTATATAGAAAACTGTTGAGTATGATGAAACACAACTCATTTTGGAAGTACAAAATTGTGAATTAAACAACGGCCTGAAAAACAAAGCTTTATATAATATTAGAGTGTTCAAATGAAAAGGTACGAAACGACACTGTGGGTATAAATGAAAACTTTATTCAAAGTATACACCATAGGCCGTAGCACAACGATCCCATTGATTAACGAGCCGAAGGATTCCTTGTTCCCAGAATTCCTGTGGCCGTGACGAGACCCAGTCCTGCACAGCGTCCTTGAGTTCGTCGTCCGAGTGGAAGCGCTTCCCTTTCAGATGTTTTTTCAGGGGACCAAACACATAAAAAACGCAGGGCGACATGTCCAGGCTGTAGGGCCTGTACCGTACCAGGAGATGTGACGTACCTGCCAGAGGGACGCACGCGACATAAAGGCACATAGCAATCAGAACAAATGTCCGCGTAGCTTAATTGGTAGAGCAACTTATTCCGGAATGAGTGGACCCGGGTTCGAATCCTGGCGCGGATAGAAATGACGAAGAAATTTACTTCGTTATAATGGCGACCGAACTATCCGGATGACCCGACCGTTCAAAATCTCGCATTGGTGTGATGTTCTTTCCACACCGCGAGATAGGAAAAACAAGAGAATCCGTTCTCCAGCACTTCGAAAAAAATTAAAAAAAAAAAAAAAAAAATAACGGGGAGATGATGTAACGTACCAGGAGATGTGACGTACCTGCCAGAGGGACGCACGCGACATAAAGGTAGATAGGAATCAGAATAATCGTCCGCGTAGCTCAGTTGGTAGAGCGACTTGTTCCGGAATAAGCGGCCTCGGGTTCGAATCCCGGCGTAGACCAAAAATGACGGAGACATTTACTTCGTTATAATGGCGCCCGAACTATCCGGATGACCCGGCCGTTCAAAATCTCGCATTGGTGTGATGTTATTTCCACACCGCGAGATAGGAAAAATCAGAGAATCCCTTCTCCAGTGCTTCGAAAAATAAATGTGTGTGACGTTGCATTCCACACACCAGATTGACGGGGAGTTCTCAAGTGCACGTTCTTCAGTGGTTGTCTGCCTGCAACGATTCATGGTCACGGCTGACCCGTGGGCCATGCCCCCGGCCCTCTTTCGGAGGGGGGGGAATGTGACGCACATGACATAAAGGCAGATAGGAATCAGAATACATGTCCGCGTAGCTCAATTGGTAGAGTGACTTATTCCGGAATAAGCGGACTCGGGTTCGAATCCCGGCGTAGACCAAAAATGACGGAGAAATTTACTTCGTTATAGGCCGCGTGTGTGACCCTGGAGACGTGTGGACGCGCGTTATCATGGAGCAGAACCACACCCTCCGTGAGCAGCTCCGGTCTTTTGTTCTTGATGGACCTGCGTAGGCTTCGGAGTGTCTCACAGTACACATCGGAGTTAATGGTTCGTCTATGCTGGAGGAATTCAACAAGTAGTGGACCTTGGACGTCGAAAAAGACGGTGAGCAACACCTTGCCTGCTGACGCTACGGCTTTGAACTTTTTAGGGGGAGGTGGCGACGCATGCTTCCACTGCATACTGTCCCGCTTTGTCTCTGGCTCGTGGTGATGGCACCAGCTCTCATCACCTGTGACGATACGCTCCAGGAAAGCGGGGTCTTCATGATATCGAAACAGATGTTGAAGTGCTGGCCCCATACGCAGTTCCTTTTGCTGGTCGGTGAGCTGCTTCGGAACCCACTGCGCGCACACCTTCCGATAACACAACCTGTCGTGAACAATTGTCCACACTGTTCCAACGCTGACATCCACCTCCACCGCCAACATTCGCAATGTGACACGCCGATCACCTCTCACTAGGTCGTCCACCTTGTCGATGAGATCGGCCGTGATGACTGTGTTTGCCTAGCCTGGTCTTGGGTCATCAACCAAACCCTCACGGCCTGCACGAAAACGGGCACTCCATTTTCTCACTGACTTGTTGGACACACACTCTTCCCCATGTACGTTCACCATCCGGCGATGAATAGCGGCCGGTTTAACACCTTCCGCTGTCAGAAATCGGATAACGCCTCGCTGCTCCTCAATCGTCGAATTTTGCAATGTGAACACCATCCTGTCCTCACACGCACTGCCGCGTCAATTGGACGGCGCTCCTTATAAGAGCCTCTGCTCTCTCCTGCGCATGCGGGCGCCCGCGCATGCTCCGATCCACGCCGGCGACTCCAATCGCATCCCTAGATGTGTCGCTACGTTCTCCCATAGCGGCATAGGCAAATATGTTAACGGTTACGTTCTTATGACGTTTCGTAACTTTTCATTTGAACACCCCTAGTACAACCGGTTGACAACACAGAAAGACATTAGGAGAACATGAAATATGCATGTGTTTCATCAGCACATACAAATCTGTAGCAGATTCATACTGGAAAAGTAATCAAATAATTAAAATTTCTCGAGATTTGACCTTTTTCTTCGCGGATCTCATCTAAATTTCTAAGTACTGGTGATTTGCCCAAAGGTCGGTTCTAAAATTCGAACAAGTTTTCATACGGTCACTCACAAAGTACTTAACGAAGCATAAATTTAATGTTCTTTTCGATACCTGTACTTTAGATACTTGAAAACGATTTGATCCTGTGCCGTGTTGTAATGGTATACTCAAAAGATCTACGCAAGTCATTTTGAGATATCTATGAGGAAACATTTATACACTGCTGGCCACCCAAAATGCAACACCAAGAAGGAAGCATCCGATTGGCCTGAATTTCGCAGCATACGTCGCCCGCGAGAGGACATGCAAACGATTAGCATTGCAGGGCATATGCAAATCATGTGCGGCCGGCACGCCACCGAGAAGCTCTGCAAGAAGGATGCACAGAAGGCGGTGGGTAAGTAGTGGAAGTGTGTTGTAATGCCGGACCTGTGCGTGGAAAGCTTCCTGATTCCTCATTGCAGAATACGGTAGTCATTCCAGCAAGTTTCGGAGTTCGACAGAGGACGATTAGTGGCTTATCGCGACAGCGGTTTATCGCAATGAGACATCGGCGCCCGTGTGAGACGACATTAAGCCACAGTAAGGCGAGTATGGATTCGGTGGGTGCAGGAGGGACGGACGGACCGACGTGAGCGATTTCAGCAGCCGTGGCACACCACCGAACGAGAAGACCGGCATGTTGTGCGGCGGGAATTGACGGCTCGCCCCGCCACATCACGAACGTTAGCGCAGGAATTTGGGTGTGTTGCGGAACAACCTGTGTCAGCACGTACCGTTCGACGTCGACTGCAGGAGCGGAGACCTGTGGCATGGCGCCCGTTGCTACTATTACCATTGATGTTACACCACTCGCGAGTGCGGCGGCAGTGAGCCGTTGAACGCCGCACCTTGACTAGAAAATGGCACAACATTGTCTTCTCCGACGAATCCCGCTTCAGCCTGCAAAACCACGATGGTCGGATCCGCGTGTGGCGGCAACGCGGCGAGAGACTGTATGACGCCTGCATTATGTATCGCCATACCGGTCCGTCGCCTGGCGTTCTGGTTTGGGTCGCAATTGGATATTACACCCGCAACCCTCTGGTACGCCTCGCAGGTACACTCAACAGCCACCGCTACATCACCGACGTTTTGGAGCCTGCAGTGCTCCCTTCCCTGGAGAACCTGCCAGCGGCCACGTTTCAACAGAACAATGCGCCCCCGCACGTGGCACGCATCGTGCAACAATTCTTCACGGCCCACCAGGTGTCACCGCTACCGTGGCCCAACTGCTCTCCCGATATGTCGCCCATCGAACACGTCTGGTCGCTGATAGGCAACCGAGTGGCCCGGCAAGCATCACCCGTGGCTACGCCTGATGAACTGTGGCACGTGTGGAAGCAGCCTGGATCGAAATACCCCAAACCCACATCCAAAGCATCTTTCGTTCGATGCCGCGGCTTGTAGCGGCGGTTATTACCAGTCATGGGGGCCACACGAATTATTAATGTCTGCGTTCTCCGCAAGTCGCACGGACCTGTAAGCTCAATCGTTTCATCTTTGTATCTGTTGTTATGTGTCCAGCAAATCTGGCTTTGCTATCTCGCGTCCTTTATTGGTTTGCATTTTGTGTGGCCAGCAGTGTACGTTCGGCTCTTATTCTACAAAAATGATTTTCATTTTTCCTTTAACCGCAGCCTGACTAAAGGATTAAAATAAAAAAAATGTACAATCTGTTACTGAAACCAGATTCTAGAAGAAAGGTGTCGCAAAAATTTCAAGTAATCAATTTCTTACGGAAATGGCTTTTACAAATATTGTAAAGGATGCTTAATTTCAGTTCCTTGGGTCACTGTCTCATCCCTATTATCTTTGAGACAAGTCGAAAATATCAGATGTTTAACGCTTGTACGAATTTTCCTATAATCTGCGAAACACAACTCCTTTTGTTCAATGATTAAACCTTGTGCATAATTATGTAGCATTTAGATATATCGCATAATATTAGCCTCAAAAATTCATTACCTTTACGTGAATTAAAAGTAAAAATTATCAAACTACTTTTTTTGTTGATTACACCAACATAAAACAATTCTGTATTACGTTTTTCATGTTAGTGTTAGATATATTTCCAAAATTTTACCATGAACATCGCATTCGAAAGTTACGCTTCACAGTCTTTGCAAACTTTCCTATATTCAGTCTCAGTTTGTATAAATTTCATACAAATTTCTCTCCTAAATTTAAACTCAGCTTAATGTTGATTTCTGTTTGACAGCAAAACGGCTAGTATATGTTTCACAGAAATAAATACTGGGAAAAATACTGGTAAATACAATTTTTAAACTTTTCTCAACAAATAATATATACAATGCTGAATTTTGTATAATTCGTTTTAACTTTCTAAATCCATTCGTCAGAGAAAAACCCGTTCTGTCTTCTTGATTTGCAGAGAGGAAATTGGCAGAAACTGAGTCAGCTCCAAAGAAAGTTATGTTTATTCAGTTGACAAATATGTTGCCTTTAGAGTAGCATTTTAAAATGTTTTTATGAGATGCTGGTAGGGTTTCTCGTTATCTGTAAAACTTAGGTTTGATATGGGCTGATAGTGGAGCACTGCTCTTTTTTCAATAAATCTCTACATTTCAGATTTTATTTTTGTAACTTTTCCCCGTGAAGCAAAAAAAAAAAAAAAAAAAAAGAACCATTTTCTCCGTTTATGCGTCAAATTCATTTGTTGAAGTTATCCTGTATTTATGCTCTGATTACCAAATGTAACCGCAAATCACCATAGTCTACGAACTTTCCTTCAGCAGTATATTCTCCGCTCATTGAGGTTTTAGAATGTGCATGATGATTCGAACATATACGTAGCTGAAACAAATATTTAAATTACAAACCGTTTCAAGAAGTGGTCAGAAATGTCTCGCCTAATGCGGTGAAACCCCTTTCCTGCCGCCCCGGTGGCGCAGTGGTCTAAGGCAATGGCCTCTGATTATTCGTCCGAAAGGGGTCCGGGTTCGAATCCCGGTGAGGCATGGATGTTGTGTTTGTCTTACGGCACTGGCTCTCTCCCTTCCCTGGAACCAGTGACCCTAAATTAGGGACGGGCGACTGCTTATAGCCCATTGAGTTGCTCACGGTGGTCGTTAAACCTCCAATCAAAAAAAAAAAAAAAAAAAACCCTTCCGCGTCATTAGGAGAGAACGAATCATTCGCGTATAAGCTAATTTTGATACGTGGACGTTGAACGCGCTCAAAGCGTTCATATCGATCAAAGGTTTATCACTGCTCGCGAGTCTGAATTCTTTCGAGTTGTCCTTCATGGCAATTAGATTTAATTGTAACATACAGTGGTGATAGACCATTCATGAATCATTCGCAAAGAGTAACTCCAAACGCCAGCTTTCGCCACTCGCTTACGTAAGCATTACTGGAATTTGCATCACATTGAAATTTCTTTAGACCTGATCAGTTCGGACGGGTATTTCGAATACTGAAAGGTACATGACAGTTATATGCCTACCGTCATGATTGTATTGTCAGCTACAATGTATATAGTGGAACTTAAAATTGGGAATATTACGAGAATGTTCTATTTTTCATTCCTCTATGGTACACCAAAATCCTTGGCTGCATTTCGAACTACGTCCTTCACTCCATAAATTATTTTATTATAATTACTGAACAACTACTAGATGGCTGTACGTTAGTTCTTTAGTTTGCGCTCTTGCGCATATTGGATTGAGGTGTCTCGATTAGTAGCAGTTAGTTAAATTGTGTTTCTTCAGCGAGTGCTTTTGCATGAAGCGCATGCAATAAACGCCTTTTTTACGGTGCTGTTAGATGCAGATTTCGTAAAATTTTTCAATTAAAGTGGTAAGGATAAGGCCACGTGTATTTCGAGATATGAAGATCGATACTATCTTCCAACTTTAAGCAGATGTTCAGATGATCACGAGTAGCTCACAAACTCGATACGTCTAAACTTTTCTGTTTTTTCCCTTAAGGTAATCCAAAACTATCGGCTATAATTACAACAATTGACCTCTGTCCTTGAATCAATGTGATCGATTTTAATTAGAGATGGATTTTTTAAGCGGTTTTATTATGATTAAAAATTTATTGTGATCTATAATGATTATGCCTCTGACGAAAGAGGGCATCACGTCAACTAATTATTTGACGTGCTTTCTTGCTTTGGTATTTTGATTTTTCCATTTCTTCCTTTTTTTACGTCTTTCGTGATTGAAAGGATTCTCCTAAGACGCGATAATGGAGGAATTGTCACGGGGTGTGTCACCACGCCCAGTGAGACCCATATCGAGTGGGACTAGTACCAGAGAACTAGTCTCTACCCGCACGTTACCCTTTCATTGTTACTGAGCAAAGGCTTGGTGTCGAAGGAGTTATCACCCATTTTTTCCTTGAACCTAATCAATTCATTTTAGATTTAAGTAATGAGTTGATTTTTTCTGCGAGATAGAGACCTTACCGATCATGAGGAAACCATAATTTTACTGGATGTGAAATGTTTTATAATAGGGTCACATTTTGCATTTGAAAGATCCTTTTAAGAGTATTCCACAACAGCACAAAAAAGGAAAATAATACACAGAACACATGCATAATATTTTGCAGCGGCCGATAGATGTCAGGAGGTGAACGCTGAATCGTATATCGTGGAGATAGTGCCAGGATTAAAAGGATAAATCATTTACATTCCGAATAACTGTTCAAGTTTAGCTTAATTTAAGTCTAACCTTCAGGTCTTAATTTGGAATGATTACAACCTTCCAGAAACAGTCACTTTTTGTTCCGGTTCAAGCGGTGACCGTTTACACTTTCCTTCCGGGTATTTTCACTTATGCTTATGGGTATTAATGAAATAAATTTCTCAGGGACACCTGACTTATTTTTCTGAACGGGGGCAAAGCTTCTATCAGGATATGTATTTTTTTTAACAGACAATAAAACTTATTGTGCCTTGCTAAATGTCAGATTACACGGGTTAATCGAAATATTTTCATAAAAAATCAGTTGATTCTGATCTCTTTGACAGAACGTATTACCCCTAATACATACTGACCCTCTTCTATAAAAAAGAAATGGCTCAAGGCTTGGAATCCAACAGATATATTTAGGATTACACTTCCGTTCAATAAGACAGTTACTACGAACAAAGAGGGTAATTATTTGCCTGTAACGTAGGGAAGGCTCCAATGGAATGCAGGGTTTTGAAAATATATTTTATTCTACATATTGAATCGACTGAATATCGGGAAGATTCATTTCAACTCTTGTCGAAGAACACCGCACATGAACGGATATTAGAATATATGTCCTGCATTGGATAGAAGTTATCTTCCTTTAAGTTATAAATATCTTAAGGATCAGCATGTGCGTGTTTATGTATTTCTCGGAGAATCGATCGGAACGAGCATCTTGGTGTCTAAAAAACGTATTTGTCTTACACAGGCGTTGTTTTTGACCAAACAGAAATTTCGTTACACTGAGATACCATCCTAATAACCGAAAGAGCTGCGATTTAATAGCTGTAACGATATTTATGTTCCCTAAATGTTACAAGTTCACAGCTCGTCAAAAAGTGAGTCCCGACGAATATATTTTAAAGATCGCCGCTCTTTATGCATTTTAGTGTGACCGCTTATAAGCGATTTCACACTTTGTGTGTAATAAGAAACCGTGTTATTTGAGCCTTGAAATTATAATATTTCGATAAAACATTCTCCTTGAAATTTATAGGGATCTAATTATATTTTACTTCATGCTTGACACAGCAGAACTTATCTAAACAAGGCGCAGATATACAAAGGATTTGCGAACTGTTATACATGATATTACTCCACCTTTATTTTTCCTTTCCATCTACATAATTTTCTCTGTAAGTCAGATCTTCAATAACTGTGGGGAGGTGTTTCATTCGTTTCCAGCTATTTCTTTTGTACTTCATATTATCTCATTTACTTTGCCTCGTTTGATTTATTTTCATGAAGGAATCTTTCCTTCATGCTTGAGATAGCAGGCATTATCTAAACAAGGTGCAGGTATACAAAGGCTAGTTGGTTTGCTCAGAATTTGTATGTTTTGGCCCGTGAGAAAATGCAGAGTTTTTGCTGGTCCTTGATAAAGCCAAGGCTCAGTATTCTCGACACCTTCTACATTCAGTTGTTTTATTTTATTTTTTTATCTTTTCTCCTTTTACTCACGCCGGTAGATACATAACCTTTTCTATGTTGTACTTGGTGTGAGTCAAAATTATATATGTATTTTTTTGCTTAGGTCTCTTCTTAATAGAAAGCATTTGGGAACTGTTATACATGATATTACTCCACCTTTAGTTTTCCTTCCCATCTACATAATCCTATCTGCAAATCAGATCTTCAAAACCTGCGGAAAGGTATTTCATTCGTATTCAGCTATTTTTTTGTACTTCATATTCTTTCATTTATTTTGCCTCGTTTGATTTACTTTGATGAAGGAGAATGAATCATGGATATACACTGGCGTGCAAAACTAAGGACGAGACGGTTTTTCGAATGTAACGTTGAGCAGAAGTGCTCCACATCGACTCAAATCATACCATAAGATCACCAAGATGTAAGAATATGGGACTAGTGAGCAAAACCGTCCAAACAAGGAATCCAAATGATATAAAGCACTTTATTGAAAAGGTAGCTTCGAGCACAACTGGACAGACGACAGAAACGTCCATGTGACGGGCGGCTGCCAAGAAAAATCCACTCTTTAGTAGGGGATATAATCACCCCTGACTGCGTTGCAGGATTTACAACGTCTGTCTATGCTGAGAACGAGGTTGTCAAAAAGCTGTTGAGGCATCGCTGCCCATTCCTCATGTAGCGCCATCGCAGCTGCGGAATCGTTGCTGGGGGTGGTGACGTGCTGGCAAGCATCTCCCGAGAAGGTCCCACACGTTTTCAATTGCATTTAGGTCCGAGGACCTTGTGGGTCAATCCATGCGTTGAATATCTTCACTCTTCAACAACTCTGCGACAGCCACTGTACCATGCGGTGTAGCGTTGTCGTCTATGAAGAGGAACCCAGGGCCCACAGGGTGTCACGTCAATTCGTCGCGTGCGTCAATTCGTCGACTACGTTAACTCGTCGACTGCGACGATTCGTCGCGCGTCAATTCGTCGCGCGTCATTTCGTCGACCACGACGATTCCTCGAGCGTCAATTCGTCGCGGACAAATTCATCGACTACCTCAATTCGTCGACTACGTCAATTCGTCGCGTTTACAGATTTTGGTTACATGCGAAACGAATGCAGGAAAACGTAACATTTCGAACGTCTTCCTCAATGATCAAATTTATAAAGTTTGGACACTCAGACAGGATAAGATTATTACGCTTTTTCTTTGTTACTAAAAATATTAGAGGGTAGACGGTTTTTGGAACGGGGCAGGGCCCGGTTGGTTAGAGCACCCCATACACAAAATTTTCGTAAAATCTACAGTTTTCAATTCAGAACCACCAAATCTGGAATACTATCTCGTGGTATTCTAACTTAGACTGTAGACGGATTTTGGAAGCGGTTGGAGCCCGGGGGTCAGAGCCCCACTCCCACCCCTACAAAAGTGCCGTAAAATCTAGTTTTTAATTTAGAACCACCAAATTTGGTGTCATGAAACTCTAACTTAGCGGAAGAACATTCATGGAACGGATCGGGGCACGGGAGGTCAAAACTCCTCCCCCCGTACGAAATTTTCGTACAATCTACAGTTTTCAATTTAGAACCACCAATTTTGGTATACTATCTCATGGTACTCTAACTTAGACTGTAGATGGTTTTTTGGAAAGGGTTGCAGCCCATGGTTCAGAGCGCCCCCACATACAAAATTTCGTGAAATCTACAGTTTTCAATTTAGAACCACCAAATTTGGTATACTATATCATGGTACTCTAACTTAGACGGTGGATGGTTTTCAGAACGGGTCGGGTCAGGGGGTTTCAACACCCCCTTCCCCACACCCAATTTTCGTAAAATCTATAGTTTTCAATTTAGAACCACCAAATTTGGTATCATGAAAATCTAACTCAGACGGGAGACGGTATTTGGAACGGGTCGTGGCGCGGTGGGTCAGCTCCCCCTCCCCCCGTACAAAATTTTCGTAAAATATACCGTTTTCAATTTAGAACCACCAAATTTGGTATACTATCTCATGGTACTCTAACTTAGACGGTAGATTGTTTTTGAAACGGGTCGGGCACGGGGTCAGAGCCCCCTCCCATAAAAATTTTCATAAAAACTACAGTTTTCAATTTAGAACCACTAAATTTGGTATACTATCTCACGAAAGTCTAACTTAGACTGTAGACGGTTTTTGGTAGCGGTTGGAGCCAGGGGGATCACAGCCACCTCCTTCTATACAAAGATTTTCGTAAAATCTACAGTTTTCAATTTAGAACCACTAAATTTGGTATACTATCTCTTGGTACTCTAACTTAGACGGTAGACGGTTTTTGGAAAAGGTCAAGGCGCGGGGGGTAAGAGCCCCCCCACATACAAAATTTTCGTAAAATCTATAGTTTTCAATTTAGAACCCCCACATTTGGTATCATGAAACTCTAACTTAGACGAGAGACGGTTTTTGGAATGGGCCGTGGCCCTGGGGCGTCAGAGCCCTCCCCCTTACAAAATGTTCGTAAAATATACCGTTTTCAATTTAAAACCACCAAATTTGGTTGTTCTATCTCATGGTATTTTAACTTCGTTTGTAGATGGTTTTTTGGAAAGGGTTGGAACCCGGGGTTTAGAGCCCTTCCCCCATTAAAAATTTCGTGAAATCTACAGTTTTCAATTTAGAACCACCAAAATCGGTATATTATATCATGGTACTCTAACTTAGACGGTAGACGGTTTTCAGAACGGGTTAGGGCACGCGGGGTTCTACCACCCCCCCCCCCCCCCCCACACACACACACACAATTTTCGTAAAATCTAGAGTTTTCAATTTAGAACCACCAAATTTGGTATACTATCTCATGGTGTTCACAAAGTATTTATTCAAGGAATGTACATGAGACGAGCAAGAGAAAAACGTCTCAAAAAAACAGTGACACATGAATGTTCTATTTACAGGTGACAGTAGATACCTATTTACAATATATACATGACATTCAGATGTAAACAAATCTTGAGGAGATCGTACACACTAGGTTGAGCTGTTATGGCAAGAGTTCAGGTAGAGAAGCACAGAATAAAATGTTATAATATAGTCCTATGAGCACTAACTGTACTGTGCAGCGAAAGTGGAGTCCCAGCAACCCCAAGGCCTCTGGGGACCATGGAGAGAAGAAGCTGGGTTCACTTGAAAACGCAAAGGCACCGTTATGAAAACAAGATAAGTACATGTACATGAGACGAGCAAAAGTAGAATGACCCGATAATTGTGACATAGAAATGGGATATGTACAGATGACTGTAGAAACAGAGAGACATTATAGTTGCATGGCATTCAGATGGAAATAGATGTTCAGGAATCTCGTGGAGATAAGACATACCTTGATGAGCAGGTGTGACGAAGGTTCGGATAAAGAGTCCCTGAGTTAACTGTTAAATAGTCATACAAGCACCACCAACTGTAAGATGCAGCAAAGTCGGTGTCCCAGCGAACCATGGGGCCGCTGGGGACCATGTAGAGAAGAAGCTGGGTTCACTTTGTCGAGCAACGCGGCACTTGCGTGAGGTACCGTAGGAGGCACCTCCCGAGAACGACACTGTTGATGATAGACGTATATAACGTGTTTCACTAGCACAAAACTGTAAGTGCAGACTACAGGGAGTCTGATTGGAGGCACGAGGTTGAGCAACAGCGTTCGGTAAGCACTGAAGAAAAGATCAGTTGTACAGGATCGATGCGCAATCGAAAAGGCAAGATTTAGCATTGGTAGCAGTATTGTGCAATATAGATAAACATGACTCACTTCTGCCTCCCCGGCGCAGAAAGGGCACAGTGGGGAGGAAAGAAGGGTCATCCGGTGCAAGATTGAGGGTACGGGAAGACGGTTATGTAAGAAGATCCAGTGGGTGTTGATCTCTGGGGGTGTAGATAGAGGAGAGAGGGTGGCAGACCACACAGCAGAGAGAGCGAAAGACGGAATATCAGGGATAGGTGTAGGAGTAGAAGAGCGGGAGAGAGAGAGAAAAATCTGTAAAGAGCGGATGTGGAGTAGGAGAAAATCGGAAGATCTATGCCATGAGCCGACAAGAAAAAGGGGAGAGGGAGAGTCGCGGATAGAACGGGAACGAGACCGGCGGGGGAAGCAAGATCGGGAAAGAGAGAAATAAGGGATGAGAGTAAGGAAGTGTGAACCTGAAGAGCATGGGGTAGAGCACGAATAGCAGGAGGAAAGTCGGAGAAGGAGCGCCAGAGAAAATCATGGGTGACAAGGTCTCGGACTGTGACTACTCCGGCGGGGAGCCAGGTGGGGAAAGCAAAACATGTGAGGTGCCGAGGATGAATGACGGAGGAGAAAATTAGACGTTCTGATAGAAGTTCGGAGGTAGTGCCTGGTGGAGAGCGAGACAGAGGGAAAGAGCGAAGCAGGGTGATAGCCTCTCGATAGACAGGAGGTAAGTTTGAAAGGAGGGGGCAGTGATCCATTAAAAGATAGGAAAGAAAAGTAAGGTGGCGATTACGCGGGGAGCCAGTGACGTCCCGGGTTGTTTCCGCAGGCAGAACAGGTGAAGCAAGAAGGCGAAGAAACGCAGACACTCGAAATGCCTGATAGTATAACCGCACGTCAAGCGGTCCAATACCGCCATTCTGAGGAGACAAGCTGAGAAGTGAAGCGTTAACCCAATGATGACCGGCCCACACGATATTGGTTTGGCACTGGGTGATTTCAAGAAGACGATAGATAGGTTGTTTGGACGCTAGCCAAGAGAACGTGCACATGGATATCAAATATGTTCTAGTGATCTGGGCACGCTGGTACAGAGAAGTGAAGAACTGTGCTTGTCTCCAGTTGGAAGCCGTGCGCAGCAGGCGGGGGTGCAGTGCATTCCACGTTGTCGTCGAGGCTGTAGGAGGTTTGCCTAGGTGCACTCCTAGAAAACGCGGTGAGGATGTGGACCATTCGGCTCCCCATGGAGAGTCGGTTCGACTAGCCCACGACCCGCACCACAAGCCAGTGCTTTTTCACTCGTTTAGCGTGGCACTAGAACATGAGGCATACCGAGCGTAGAGGTGGCGTAGTTTGCAGAATTTTGCATCTTGTCGAACACAAAAAGTCACGTCATCAGCATAGGCAACATAGGTGACAATATGATGGCGAGTGCTGGCGACCAATGGAGGCAGAGAAGCATAGAAGGACCTGTGGACGGAGCGGAGAAAAGGTTCGATTGCAAGAGCGAAGAGCTGTCCGGACACGGGGCAGCCTTGCCGGATGCCGCGAAGGAAAGTAATTAGCGCTGTGAGGAGGGTGGGCAACCTGACGTGGAAAGTGGCGTCCTGATAGAGGGAGAGGAGAAGAGAAACAAAAGGAGGTGAAAACCCGAAACTATGAAGTGTAGACGAGAGGTAAGCATGAGAAATATTGTCAAAAGCGGATTGTTGATCGAGAGACAGCAGAGCAAGAGGTTCTGAGCGCGATCGACAGAGATGGATTATGTCACTGAGAAGTTGAACGCTATGTGAGATGGAGCGCCCTGGGACAGTGTAGGTCTGGTTAGAGGACAGGATGTGGGGGAGGATTGGATTAATACGGCGCGAGAGTAGTTTAGTACAAAGCTTGTAATCAAGATTCAGAAGTGAGATGGGACGCCAGTTCCCCAAGTCTAGGAGATCACCCTTCTTGTGGAAGAGGACTATGTGGGCAATTGTGAAACTCCTCGGAAGGGTGGATAGGTGGAAAGCAGCGGAAAAAGCACTAAGCAGAAAAGGGGGAGGGCTGGGAGGGAAGCTTTGTAAAAACAGAAAGGAAGTCCATCCGGGCCAGGTGCAGCCTTGGAATTTAGAGAAGAAAACGTCGCGGAAATCTCTGTTAGCGAGGGAGGCCGGTGGAGAGAATCAGAAAAATAAGAGGGGACTTGAGGTAAAGAAGAGTGTAGACCAGATAAGGCAGTGCTAGAAGGAGGAGGAGTCTCACAAAACTTCGTTGTAAAACAGCTGCGGGCAACAGAGCAATGAGTAACTGGGTCAGAGGATACCTCGCCGGTAGAGAGGCGGAGATGGCGAATTGAAGCAGAGGCATGACGCTTAGATTGCCGCCCCGGTGGCGCAGTGGTCTAAGGCGCTGGCCTCTGATCATTCGTCCGTAAGGGGTCCGGGTTCGAATCCCGGTCAGGCATGGATGTTGTGTTTGTCTTACGGCACTGGCTCTCTCCCTTCCCTGGAACCAGTGACCCTAAATTAGGGACGGGCGACTGCTTATAGCCCATTGAGTTGCTCACGGTGGTCGTTAAACCTCCAACCAAAAAAAAAAAAAGACGCTTAGATTCAAGATTGGAAAGAAACTCATATGTGCAAGCATCGGGCGCGAGATGCTGTAATCTCAGCCGCCGAATGACCTGCGCAAGTGGCACTAGGAGAGAATTCAGTTCAGCCTTATACACAGCAAAAAGAGGGTCAGCCATATTTACAAGAGAAAGCATCGTACGGATGTGATCCAAACGCATCCTCTGTAGCGTCGTGATCGTAAAAGCCTGATTTCGCACATGAAGCAAGAGGCGATGCTTTACCTCCAGCCAGAAAGTCAGGGCACACGGTGCAGACTGCAGTTGCGTGCGCCATTCGGAGAGGAAATGGCGGACTGAAGAGCAAAAACCGGCGTCATCCAAAAGAGCGGCATCTAATGTCCTCGGCCGGTTTGTCCTGGGCTGTGCATGAGTGTGGAACACTATGAGAGTGATGGGACAATGGTCGGACGACGTAGTGGGCTGGCAACAGGATGCAGAGATCGCTGGAAGAAGTATGGACGTGGTATAAAATCTGTCAAGTCTGGCCGTGGCAGGGTTTATTGCACCAGCTGCACGCCAGGTATGGAAGGGTGTAGTTGGATATAAGTGTTGATGGACATCTGTCAGTGATAAATCAAAAACGAGGGACTGTAGCTGCTGTACAAGTTTGCACGATGTTCGCGTGAAGGCGGGGAACGATCAAGTGGAGGGTGTAGAGTACAATTAAAGTCGTAACCAACGAGAACTCTGTGGGTGGCAGGTATACAAGAGAGAGCACCGTGAAAGCACAGAAAAAGCTCCGACACATAGGTGGAGGTGTTTGGCACGTAGATGTTAAAGATATGAAACCTCTCCGTTTGAATAGTGAACGTGACTTGTTGTAAGAGATCACGACAGAGTTTTTTTACAGAGAAGAGAGTCATCGTAGAGCGAAAAGTCGAGCGTACCCCGACGGCAATGCCACCATATGATGAACAGCTGAATGCATGGTGGAAAGTAAAATTCCACGATCGCCAACGGGTAAACAAAGTGGTAGGATGACAGTTCGTCTCTTGTAAAAGTAGGCTAAGGCGTTCGCAAGTGGTGTCGCAAAACCGCGACAATTAAATGACGTGACCTTGAACTTTTAGGTCCGTCGGCGGATGTAAGATGTGTTGACTTGCAGTGGCGAGAACACGTAGGCGCTAAATAAAACCCAAACCCCAAGGAATGTCAACGACGTTCCGCCGAAGAGTGTGCATAAGAGAATCAAGTTGACTAAGAACCAGAGGTAGGGCAGCTTCATACTTTAGTAAAAAAGCACGGGCAGTGGCCGTGCTGGTGGGACTCACTAAATATTCAAGAAGATTTACGTAAGGCAGCGGCTCAGCGGGAAAAGCATTCTCTTGAAGGAGATTAGTAAAGTCCTCTAACGAGGGAGAAACATCCTCCGTCTCTGGTTCAGTCCAGGCTTGTACTTGAGAAGACGAAATGCCACGTCGAGAGAAGATGGCGCGAGTAACCGGGCGATTAGACCGCCTTGTGAACAAGTGCGGGGATGAGGACGTCTTAGACTTCTTCAATTTCTTCCGTGAGGAGACACTGCGTTTGCCAAAAATCGGGGAGGAACCAGCTGGTATAGAAGTTTCTGTGCTGGAAAAGGTATCGGCTGCTGGATCTCCATTGCCAACGGTAAACACCGACGAAATATCAGCAGGTAAATCCGTAGGAGCAGAAAGTATACGCTGCTGGGGTGCTGTAGGAAGCGTGGGAAAATTCCGATCTGTAACTGAAAGTGAATCTGCCAAAGACCTTTGTCGACCAACGTCTGTAGGCCGACGTCGGGAAGATCTGGGTCCTACAACCTTCCACTCGTGTGGAGACGTTGACACGGCAGTAACAGGAGGGACAGAAGGTGCCACAGCACTTGGCACGGTTATGGAAACAGCACGAGTGCAATTGGCTCGCACATGACTCTCACTTTGACAAAGGGTGCAATGGTAAGAAGTGATGATCTCGATACGACGTCGCTGTTGTCCACAGCGCACGTAAAGGGCAGTTGGACAGGCCTTAAGATGAGTATCGGACGGAAAGAGCACACGAGCGGTGCGACGGAAGCCACGAATGGCTTTGTCTTCGGGGTCTCTGGATGCCGCCGAGAGGGTTGTTATGGGGCCGACCACTCGGCCGAACTTACTGAGTAACGTGCACAGAATAGTATCAGAAACCTCTGGCGGGACAGGGTAGAAATTCACCTGCACGGGGCGGTGTGCGACTGGTTGTGTTAGTAGATGTACATCATTAATAATCAGTACTGCTGTCAAGACAAGGTCTGCATGTTCCTTTTTCTTGAAGTAAACCAGCACTGATTGTGGTTTTCGGGCAACATAATCTATTGCATCCGCCGGTAAGATGGATTTAAGAGCTCGGCTACAGAGCTGAAGCTTTGTATCCGGCAGCGCATTAAAACATACGCCGAGTTCCATCGTTGATTGTAGTTGACGGCCGGCTGGTGAGTCTTCGGGAATATCTATCGTGGCTGTGGATCCCACGACATGAAGATACGAATCGGGAAGGAGAGTATCAGACGATAAGAGTGACGTAGAGCCACTAGACATGGCAGTCGCATATAATGGAGAAACAGTACTTTTACGAGATGTAGAGGGCAAAACTCCAGCTCTTATAGGCGAATCTGGTAGTTGAGATGAAGTGGTGGCCGTAGAAGCGACGGCACCCGACACCTCCATAGCATCCGCGACAGGGACAGAGAGTAGACCTGAAACGGCAGTACTCTCTGTGGGAAGGCAGGCCGTAGGCGCAGGCAAGGAGGAGGAACTCATGACGTCAGTAAGGCAGTTAGAGATATCTGCGACCAACGAAGCTGTGTCAGCAGCTGGGTTGGAAGAAGAGGAGGAAGATGGCTTCTCTTCCAAGATAAGGGCGTGAGCTTCACCCTTATCTAATGCCGCCATGTCAACGGCGAGGCTTACCGAAGAACAAGACCAACTCGTTCGAAAAATATAACTAACGATAAAGAATAAAGTAATTCACTCACCACCTCGTGAGACAAACGAAACGAAAGCACTGATCTTCAACTTGAAGATGCACTCGAAAAGAAAAAGTACACCACTCGATTAACTACTCGAAAGCACGTAAAAGACAGAGCTCAAAAAACACACATCACATCACAATCTCATGGTACTCTAACTTAAAAGGTAGACGGTTTTTTGGAACGGGTCAAGGCCGGGGGGTAAGTGCCCCCACATACAAAATTCTTCTTGTCTAGTGGACAGACGCCAGCCCCTACATCACTCCGCCGCCGTTACTGCACACGTTGAAATGCATTTTTCATACGTCCCCAAACGCACTAATGGACATACTGGATTGAACTGGACGCAAAGAAATCATTAATATAATTTGTACTAGCAGGGATACCAATTATTTGCCACGTACATATTACTATTTGTGGAATCACCAAGTTCAGCGGGTGAAAGTTAATGACTGAAAAAGATATTCCTGCAATTTTCCAGTAAACTTATTTTAAATTTTTTGATTCAGTAAATATAATTTTGCGAAACAAAAAAGAAAGAAACAGGAATGGGAATACTTACCTTCCAGAAGACATCTATAGAAATGCCGTACATCTGGCGTGTGATTCTGTGAATCCCGCAACAAAGAAATGCCGTGTACCTATGTGATGTCAATTGCGTACGACTTCACATTATCATTGATCATCTTTTTCTTACCGTTTTGAATTTTGAATATCTGGAACTCTCTATTTACATTACATTAAATTTCTTCCTGATAAGCCGTTCGTTGGTAGTGAAAGCTAAACTATATTGATTTGTGTTTTTAATACACCATTAAACGCATATTTTTGCACTTTATTGTTATCTATAGTCTCTAACTTAGACCGTAGGTTACTTAGTTGGTTGGTTGATGGTTTATGGTGCAAGGCCCTCAAACGGCCAAAGAGCGCCTTAGAACGTAGATCGGGTATTCTTAAGAGTAAAAAACGGAACTTTTTACGAAAATTTTGTTTGGGGCTCCCTTGACCCGGGCCCCGAACCCTTCCAAAAATCGTCTACCGTCTAAGTTAGATAACCATGAGTAAGTATAACAAATTTGGTTGTTCTAAACAGAAAACTGTAGATTTTACGAAATTTTTATGAGAAGGGGGCTCTCACCCCCGGGTTCCAACCCATTCCAAAAGCCGTCTAGCGTCTAAGTTAGAGTTTCATGATACCAGATTTGGTGGTTCTGAATTGAAAACTGTAGTTTTTAAGAAAATGTTGTATGTGTGTGTGTGTGTGAGGGAGGATCTGACCCCCGGGCCTTGACCCGTTCAAAAACCGTCGACCGTCTAAGTTAGAGTACCATGAGATAGTATACTAAATTTGGTGGTTCTAAATTGAAAACTAGATATTGCGTTCTTTTTATGAAGGGGGACGTTATCCCCCGGGCTGCAACCCCTTCCAAAAATCGTCTAGCGTCTAAGTTAGAGTACCATGAGATAGTATACCAGATCTGGTGGTTCTGAATTGAAAACTGTAGTTTTTCAGAAAATTTTGCATGTGGAGGGCTCTGACCCCCGGGCCTTGACCCGTTCCAAACGCGGTCTACCGTCTAAGTTAGAATACCATGAGATAGTATACCAAATTTGGCAGTTCTACATTGAAAACTGTAGATTTTACGAAATTTTTATTAGGAGGGGGGGGCTTTCACCCCGCGCTCTAACTCCTTCCAAAAACCATCTAGCGTCTAAGTTAAAGTTTCATGATGCCATATTTGATGGTTCTGAGTTGAAAACTGTAGATTTTACGAAAAAAAAAATTATTGGG
This sequence comes from Macrothele yani, assembly GCA_039090855.1. NCBI lineage: Eukaryota > Metazoa > Arthropoda > Arachnida > Araneae > Macrothelidae > Macrothele > Macrothele yani. Next base: position 141,014,720 of record CM077015.1, read on the forward strand.
GCGGGCGCTCTGCCCTCCCGGCCTTAACCCGATCCAAAAAGGGTCTACCGTCTAAGTTAGAGTACCATGAAATAGTATACAAAATTTGGTGGTTCTAAATTGAAAACTGTAGATTTTAGGAAACTTTTATGAGGGGGGGGCATTCACCCCCGGGCTATAACCCCTTCGAAAAAGCGTCTAGCGTCTAAATTAGAGATTCATGATTCCAAACTTAATGGTTCTCAATTGAAAACTGTAGATTTTACAAAAAATTGTGGGCGGTCTCTGACGCCCGGGACTTGACCCGTTCCAAATACGGTCTACCGTCTAAGTTAGAGTACCATGAGATTGTGATGTGATGTGTGTTTTTTGAGCTCTGTCTTTTACGTGCTTTCGAGTAGTTAATCTAGTGGTTTACTTTTTCTTTTCGAGTACATCTTCAAGTTGAAGATCAGTGCTTTCGTTTCGTTTGTCTCACGAGGTGGTGAGTGAATTACTTTATTCTTTATCGTTAGTTATATTTTTCGACCGAGTTGGTCTTGTTCTTCGGTAAGCCTCGCCATTGACATGGCAGCATTAGATAAGGGTGAAGCTCACGCCGTTATCTTGGAAGAGAAGCCATCTTCCTCCTCTTCTTCCAACCCAGCTGCAGACACAGCTTCGTTGGTCGCAGAGATCTCTAACTGCCTTACTGACGTCATGAGTTCCTCCGCCTCTCTTGCGCCTACGGCCTGCCTTCCCACAGAGAGTACTACCGTTACAGGTCTACTCTCTGTCCCTGTCGCGGATGCTATGGAGGTGTCGGGTGCCGTCGCTTCTACGGCCACCACTTCATCTCAACTACCAGATTCGCCTGTAACAGCTGTAGGTTCGCCCTCTACATCTTGTAAAAGTACTGTTCCTCTATCATATGCGACTGCCATGTCTAATGGCTCTACGTCACTCTTATCGTCTGATACTCTCCTTCCCGATATGTATCTTCATGTCGTGGGATCCACAGCAACGATAGATATTCCTTAAGACTCACCAGCCTGCCGTCAACTACAATCAACGATGGAAATCGGCGTATGTTTTGATGCGCTGCCGTATACAAAGCTTCAGCTCTATAGCCGAGCTCTTAAATCCATCTTACCGGCGGATGCAATAGATTATGTTGCCCGAAAGCCACGATCAGTACTGGTTTACTTCAAGAAAAGGGAGCATGCAGACCTCGTCTTGACAGCAGGACTGACGATTAATGATGTACATCTACTACCACCACCAGTCTCGCACCGCCCCGTGCAGGTGACTTTCTATCCTGTTCCGCCAGAAGTTTCTGATACAATTCTTTGCACGTTACTCAGTAAGTTCGCCCGAGTAGTCGGCCCCATAACAACTCTCTCGGCGGCACCCAGAGACCCCGAAGACAAAGCCATTGGTGGCTTCCGTCGCACCGCTCGTGTGCTCTTTCCGTCCGATATTCATCTTCAGGCCTGTCCAACTGTCCTTCACGTGCGCTGCGGGCAACAGCGACGTCGTATCGAGATCATCACTTCTCAGCATTGCACACTTTGTCAAAGTGAGAGTCATGTGCGAGCCAATTGCACTCGTGCTGTTTCCACATCCGTGCCAAGTGCTGTGGCACCTTCTGTCCCTCCTGTTACTGCCGTGTCAACGTCTCCACACGAGTGGAAGGTTGCAGGACCCAGATCTTCCCGACGTCGGCCTACAGCCGTTGGTCGACAAACGTTTTCGGTAGACTCACTTTCAGTTACAGACCGGAATTTTCCCATGCTTCCTACGGCGCCCCCACATCGTGTACTTTCTGCTCCTACAGATTTAACTGCTGATCTGTCGTAGGTGTTTACCGTTGGCACTGCAGATCTAGTAGCCGATACCCTTTCCAGCACAGAAACTTCTATAACAGCTGGTTCCTCCACGATTTTTGGCAAACGCAGTGTCTCCTCTCGGAAGAAGTTGAAAACTTCTAAGACGTCCTCATCCCCGCGCTTGTTCACAAGGAGGTCTAATCGCCCGGCTACTAACGCGATCTTCTCTCGACGTGGCATTTCGTCTTCTCAAGTACAAGCCTGGACTGAACCAGAGACGGAGGATGTTTCTCCCTCGTTAGAGGACTTCACTAATCTCCTTCAAGAGAATGCCTTTCCCGCTGAGCCGCTGCCTTACGTAGATCTTCTTGAATATTTAGTGAGTCCCACCAGCACGGCCAATGCACGTGTTTTTTACTAAAGTATGAAGCTGCCCTACCTCGGGTTCTCAGTCAACTTGATTCTCTTATGCACACTCTTCGGCGGAACGTCGATGACATTCCGTGGGGTCTGGGTTTTATTCAGCGCCTGCATGTTCTCGCCACTGCAAGTCAACACATCTTACATCCGCCGACAGACCTAAAATTTCAAGGTAACGTCACTTAATTGTCGCGGTTTTGCGACACCACTTGCGAACGCCTTAGCCTTTGAGGACCTTTCTCCACTGGGTGCGGACTTGCTACTTTTACAAGAGACAAACTGTCATCCTACCACTTTGTTTACCCGTTGGCGATCATGGAATTTTACTTTCCACCATGCATTCAGCTGTTCATCATATGGTGGCATTGCCGTCGTGGTACGCTCAACTTTTCGTTCTACGATGACTATCTTCTCTGTAAAAAATCTCTGTCGTGATCTCTTACAACAAGTCACGTTCACTATTCAAACGGAGAGGTTTCATATCTTCAACATCTACGTGCCAAACACCTCCATCTATGTGTCGGAGCTTTTTCTGTGCTTTCACGGTGCTCTCTCTTGTATACCTGCCACCCACAGAGTTCTCGTTGGTGGCGACTTTAATTGTACTCTACGCCCTCAACTTGATCGTTCCCCGCTTTCACGCGAACATCGTGCAGACCTTGTACAGCAGCTACAGTCCTTCGTTTTTGATTTCTCACTGATAGATGTCCATCGACACTTATATCCGACTACACCCTCCCATACCTGGCGTGCAGCTGGTGCGATAAACCCGGCCACGGCTAGACTTGACAGATTTTATACCACGTCCATACTTCTTCCAGCGATCTCGGCATCCTGTTGCCAGCCCACTGCGTCGTCTGACCATTGTGCCATCACTCTTACAGTGTTTCACACTCATGCACAGCCCAGGACAACCCGGCCGTGGACATTTGATGCTGCTCTTTTGGATAATGCCGGTTTTTGCTCTTCAGTCCGCCATTTCCTCTCCGAATGGCGCACGCAACTGCAGTCTGCGCCGTGTGCCCTGACTTTCTGGCTGGAGGTAAAACATCGCCTCTTGCTTCATGTGCGAAATCAGGCTTTTACGATCACGACGCTACAGAGGATGCTTTTGGATCATATCCGTACGATGCTTTTCCTTGTAAATATGGCTGACCCTCTTTTTGCTGTGTATAAGGCTGAACTGAATTCTCTCCTAATCCCGTTTGCGCAACAGATCATTCGGCGGCTGAGATTACGGCATCTCGCGCCCGATGTTTGCACTTATGAGTTTCTTTTCAATCTTAAATCTAAGCTTCATGCCTGTGCTTAAATTCGCCATCTCCGCCTCTCTACCGGCGAGGTATCCTCTGACCCAGTTATTCATTGCTCTGTTGCCCGCAGCTATTTTACAACGAAATTTTGTGAGACTCCTCCTCCTTCCAGCACTGCCTTATCTGGTCTACACTCTGCTTTACCTCAAGTCCCCTCTTATTTTTCTGATTCTCTCCTCCGGCCTCCCACGCTAACAGAGATTTCCGAGACGTTTGCTTCTCTAAACTCCAAGGCTGCACCTGTCACGGATGGACTTCCTTTCTGTTTCTACAAAGCTTTCCTCCCAGCCCTCCTCCCTTTTCTGCTTAGTGCTTTTTCCGCTGCTTTCCACCTATCCACCCTTCCGAGGAGTTTCACAATTGCCCATATAATCCTCTTCCCAAAGAAGGGTGATCTCCTAGACTTGGGGAACTGGCGTCCCATCTCACTTCTGAATCTTGATTACAAGCTTTATTCTAAACTACTCTCGCGCCGTATTAATCCAATTCTCCCCAACATCCTGTCCTCTAACCAGACCTACACTGTTCCAGGGCGCTCCATCTCGCATAACATTCAACTTCTCAGTGACCTAATCCATCTCGCTCGATCTCGCTCTGAACCTCTTGCTCTGCTGTCTCTCGATCAACAATCCGCTTTCGATAATATTTCTCATGCTTACCTCTCGTCTACAATTCATAGTTTCGGGTATCCACCTTCTTTTGTTTCTGTTCTCCTCTCCCTCTATCAGGACGCCACTTTCCACGTCAGGTTGCCAACTCTTCTCACAGCGCCAATTCCTTTCCGTCGCGGCGTCTGGCAAGGCTGCCCCTTGTCCGGACAGCTCTTTGCTCTTGCAATCGAACCTTTTGTGCTTCTCTGCCTCCAGTGGTCGCCAGCACTAGCCATCATATTGTCACCTATGTTGCCTATGCTGATGACGTGACTTTTTGTGTTCGACAAGATGCACAATTCTGCAATCTTCGCCACCTCTACGCTCGGTATGACTCTTATTCTAGTGCCACGCTAAACGAGTGAAAAAGCACTGGCTTGTGGTGCGGGTCGTGGGCTAGTCGAACCGACTCTCCATGGGGAGCCGAATGGTCCACATCCTCACCGCGTTTTCTAGGAGTGCACCTGGGCAAACCTCCTACAGCCTCGACGATAACGTGGAATGCACTGCACCCCCGCCTGTTGCGTACGGCTCCCAACTGGAGACAAGCACAGTTCTGCACTTCTCTGTACCAGCGTGCCCAGAACACTCGAACATATTTGATATCCATGTGCACGTTCTCTTGGCTAGTGTCCAAACAACCTGTCTATCGTCTTCTTGCAATCACCCAGTGCCAAACCAATATCGTCTGGGCTGGTCATCATTGGGTTAACGCTTCAATTCTCAGCTTGTCTCCTCAGAATGGCGGTATTGGCCTGCTTGACGTGCGGTTATACTATCAGTCATTCCGAGTGTCTGCGTTTCTTTGCCTTCTTGCTTCACCTGTTCTGCCTGCGGATACAACCCGGGACGTCACTGTCTCCCCGCGTAATCCCCACCTTACTTTTCTTTCCTATCTTTTAAAGGATCACTGCCCCCTCCTTTCAAACATACCTCCTGTCTGTCGGGAGGCTATCACCTTGCTTCGCTCTTTCCCTCTGTCTCGCTCTCCACCAGCTACAACCTCCGAACTACTCTCAGAACCTCTATTTTTATCCTCCGTCATTCATCCTCCGCACCTCCCATGTTTTGCTTTCCCCACCTGGCTCCGCGCCGGAGTAGTCACAGTCCGAGACCTTGTCACCCCTGATTTTCTCTGGCGCTCCTTCTCCGACTTTCCTCCTGCTATTCGTGCTCTACCCCATGCTCTTCAGGTTCACACCTCCTTACTCTCATCCCTTATTTCTCTCTTTCCCGATCTTGTTTCCCCCACCGGTCTCGTTCCCGTTCTATCCGCGTCTCTCCCTCTCCCCTTTTTCTTGTCGGCTCACGGCATAGATCTTCCGATTTTCTCCTTTTCCACATCCGCTCTTTACAGATTTCTCTCTCTCTCCCGCTCTTCTACTCCTACACCTATCCCTGATATTCCGTCTTTCGCTCTCTCTGCTGTGTGGTCTGCCACCCTCTCTCCTCTATCTACACCCCCAGAGATCAACACCCACTGGATCTTCTTACATAACCGTCTTCCCGTACCCTCAATCTTGCAACGGATGACCCTTCTTTCCTACCCACTCTGCCCTTTCTGCGCCAGGGAGGCAGATGTGAGTCATGTTTATCTATATTGCACAATACTGCTACCAATGCTAAATCTTGCTTTTTCGATTGCGCAAAGATCCTGTACAACTGAGCTTTCGTTCAGTGCTTACCGAACGCTGTTGCTCAACCTTGTGCCTCCAATCTGACTCCCTGTAGTCTGCACTTACATTTTTGTGCTAGTGAAACACGTTATATACGTCTATCATCAACAGTGTCGTGCTCGGGAGGTGCCTCCTACGGTACCTCACGCAAGTGCCGCGTTGCTCAGTTTTTTACGGGAATGTCTCATTTCTCGATTACGCCTTGAGTACCACACCGCCGTTGCTCGACAAAGTGAACCCAGCTTCTTCTCTACATGGTCCCCAGCGGCCCCATGGTTCGCTGGGACACCGACTTTGCTGCATCTTGCAGTTGGTGCTTGTATGAGTATTTAACAGTTAACTCAGTGACTCTTTATCCGAACCTTCGTCACACCTGCTCAACAAGGTATGTCTTATCTTCACTTGATTCCTGAATATCTATTTCCACCTGAATGTCATGCAACTATATTGTCTCTTTGTTTCTACAGTCATCTCTATATATCCCATTTCTATGTCACAATTATCGGGACATTCTACTTTTGCTCGTCTCATGTACATGTACTTATCTTGTTTTTATAACGGTGCCGTTTCGTCTTCATGTGAACACAGCTTCTTCTCTTAATGGTCCCCAGAGGCCTTGGGGTTGCTGGGACTCCACCTTCGCTGCACAGTACAGTTAGTGCTCATAAGACTATATTATAACATTTTACTCTGTGCCTCTCTACCTGAACTCTTGCCATATCTGCTCAACCTAGTGTGTATGATCTCCTCTAGACTTGTTTACATCTGAATGTCATGTATATATTGTACATAGGTATCGACTGTCATCTGTAAATAGTGCATTCATGTGTCACTGTTTTTTTGAGACGTTTTTCTCTTGCTCGTCTCATGTTCATTCCTTGAATAAATACTTTGTGAACACCATGAGATAGTATACCAAATTTGGTGGTTTTAAATTGAATACTGTAGATTTTACGGCATTTTATGACTGGGGCTTCTTATCCCCCGGGCTCCAACCCCTTCCAAAAACCGTCTAGCGTGTAAGTTAGAGTACCATGAGAAAGTATACCAGATTTGGTGGTTCCGAATGGAAAACTGTAGTTTGTAAGAAAATTTTGTATGTGGGGGGATTCTGACCCCGGGCCTTGACCCGTTCCAATAACGGTCTACCGTCTACGTTAGAGTACCATGAGATAGTATACCAAATCTGGTAGTTCTAAATTGAATACTGTAGATTTTACGGCATTTTTTATGACCGGGACCTCTTACCGCCCGGGCTCCAACCCCTTCCAAAAACCGTCTAGCGTCTAAGTTAGAGTACCATGAGATGGTATAACAAATGTGGTGGTTCTAAATTGAAAACTGTAGATTTTGCGAATGTTTAATGAGGGGGCCACTACCCCCCCCCTTCGGGCTGCAACCCCTTAAAAAATCGTCTGGCGTCTAAGTTAGAGTACCATGAGATAGTATACCAGATTAGGTGGTTCTGAATTGAAAACTGTAGTTTTTACGAAAATTTTGTATGTGCGGGGCTTTGACCCCCGGGCCTTGACCCGTTCCAAAAACGGTCTACTGTCTACGTTAGAGTACCATGAGATAGTATACCAAATTTGGTGGTTCCAAAATGAAAACTGTAGATTTTATGAAATTTTTAATTGGGGGGGGGGGGGGGGCTCTGATCCAGCTGGGCTCCAACTCCTTCCAAAAACCGTCTAGCGTCTAAGTTAGAGTTTCATGATACCAGATTTGATGGCTATGAAATGAAAACTAGATTTCACAAAATTTTTGTATGTATGGAAATGGGGGGGGGGGATGCTTATCCTCTCCGGGCCTTAACCCGTTCCAAAAACCGACAACCGTCTAAGTTAGGGTACCATGAGATAGGTTACCAGATTTGGTGGTTCTGAATTGAAAACTGTAGATTTTACAAAAAATGTGTGTATGGGGGCGGGGGAGGGGTTCTGACCAACCGGGCCCTGACCCCTTCCAAAAACCGTCTACTGTCTAATATTTTTAGTGCCAAAGAAAAAGCGTAAAATTCCTATCCTGTCTGAGTGTCCAAAATTTATAAATTTGATCAGGGAGGAAGACGTTCGAAATCGTATGTTTTCCTGCATTCGTTTTGTATGTAACAAAAATCTGTAAACGCGATGAATTGTCGTAGTCGACGAATTGAGGTAGTCGACGAATTTGTCCGCGACAAATTGACGCACGACGAATTGACGCACGACGAATTGTCGTAGTCGACGAATTGACGCGCGACGGATCGTCGCAGTCGACGAATTGACGCACGCAACGAATTGACGTATAACCGGCCCACAGCACCTCTACACAGACGCACGTGAGGCCGGAAAATCTCGGTACAATAGCGGACACCAGTGACTGAACCACCTTGGAAGATTCGAAGGTCCGTACGGCTACCAAGCATGATACCGCCCCAAACGAGAACTCCGCCGCCTCTACACCGGTCCCTTTCGATGATGTTGGAGGTGTGATTGCGTGTTCCCTGCTCTCTCCAGATGTCTATACGTCCAGAATCGCTCGTCAGACTATATCGGCTCTCATCCGTAAAGAGAACTCGACCCCATTGCTGATGTGTCCATTTCGTGTGTTCCTGGTACCACAGAAACCACCGTCTCTGATGAGCAGGCGTTAATGGCGCACACCGTACTGGCCGTCGTGCAAATAGACCACCTTTGTGCAGCCTCCTGGCCACGGTAAAATGCAATAACGGACGTCCAGTTGTCTGTTGCATGTGCCTTGCGATTTCGCCCGCTGTCTGCCGTCTGTCTCTTCTCGCCTGTACGACAATATACCGGTCGTCCGCCGCCGTGGTTGCTCGTGGACGACCACTGCTAAACTCTCGGACAGCTGTTCCTGCCGTTTGAATTGCTCTCCAAGCTCGTGAGACGACGCTGTGATCGATCCCGTACTCCTCCGCTACACTAGTCGCACTTCGACCTTCTTCCAACTTGACAATGGCGCGACCTCGGGTAAAGTAATCCAGATATCGTCTATTGGATTGCCTGTTGGCCATATCACCCGGTGGCAGCGACTCAACGTAGTTCAAACCGATGTACACCGTGCAAAAGCTTTCACCGAATTGCTGAGCGTACACGGCCCGTGTGCTTCATACCCTTCGCCCCCCTACGTCATGGTGCATATATACGCATGCTCTACCGTACGGGACCCTATTCTATCTCCTGAGTGGTCTTTCGGTCCGTTCTGCTTTCTCGTTCGGCTGTTATGCTAATTTCTCCTCTTCGTCCTTAATGTTTGCCCACCAGTGTAGTTTATATCAGGCATTGCAACTAATTATTTTATTCTAACTTCATGAAGTCTGTTTTTAGACTTTTTTTTTTCTTCGTAGTAAATAGTTCAGTATACAACCTAACCGTTGATGAAGAATGTCAGAAATTCCTGATAGCTGTCAAATATTTCTCTTTAGCCATCAGATTTTCTCGTAATATTAATCTAGTAAAATAAAATTTACTTGGAAAGTATGAGACATTATGATATGACACGGAGGCTAAATAAAGACAAACCGAACATACACGCACATACATTCTGAGCTGGTTGGTCACAAACACACACACTAAAATGATTAGTTCGGTAATGTTTTCCATTTAAAGAACAATTTCTATCAAGGCAATAGATTCGGAATTGTATCCTTTGATTTTCTGATATTTGATACCATCTATATGAATATGTATTAGAGCTTCCTCTATGGTTAACACTTCTGGCTTTGTGGACGATTTTTAAATTTCAATTTTACTTAATTTTTACAGGATGTTTTCCCCTTGGTTTTGATATAAGTTTGTTTTGAAATGCTCACGTAACGTATTGCATTTGTTTACTTCTAAATAAAGTAAAATGTTTTGCCATAGAATTAAATTAAGCGAGACACCATGGGGAAATTTTGATGTCCAGTAAAAAATAGTGTGACTAATTGGTTTAGTAAATCCGATCTTATGTGAATCTACTCTTTCCAGGAAAAATGCGATTGCCAATGTCTCAGTTTGCTGATTTGTTCTTTTTTAACGAATCGTTTGTGAACGACACATTTCTGTAATCGCGAAGACATGTGTCGCTAAATGCTGCATTTTGTTCACGCCCACCCGCAACTACTTTTGTAGGTGCCATGTTAAGTTCGTAACCTACATAGGAAGGCTAGAGCTATTACATGATATTCCCTTTATGTTGATCCTGCGGAAAACGCCAAAAAGAAGGCTCCGTTTTGTACTAACTTGTATCAGTACCATATTGGGAGGATTTGGGTTCTTCTAGTGAGCGCTAGAGTTCCCTTCATTTTTTATATTCAATTTTCGTCGCCTTGAACACCTACACGTCCCACATATTTTCAAACACTTCGCGCACAATACGAATGTGGAATGTGGGGTGAGTGAACAGAATTCATCAGTAGTTGAATTCAACCCATAAACTTGCCGTGTTGTGAAGTGACATCGTTCGCACAGCTCTTAGAAACTTACAATGGGGCAAAACCCACGAGGGCATTAAACACATTGAAGATATTCAAGAAAGCTGAGAGATATCGCATTTTTTCTGCTTCAGTGATTCGTAAATATGCCATCTGAAAATTTTCTACTGTATGATATGTAGTACATTTAAAAATTACATTAAAAACTGCGGTTCTTTTTCTATCTGTTCTCTTTATTTTTTTATATCGGTTAATGAAATGGTGCTCCAGATAAATCGTTTTTATTTTAATTCGCAACTGGAACACCCTGCCTTTCTGCAAAAAACCTTAATACGTTATGGTCAAAAAGAATACCACCTTAAACACCAAAAAAGAAAAAAATTAGAAACGTAGCCTTTCACATGAATGTATTGTATATGGAAATTAAGTATCAGACGGAAAAGTGCCAGTTTAGAGTTTAAAAATGTTTCACCTTACATTATCAGAAATGTTTCATAAAGCATAAAATTGTCCATGAAGCATTATACGTAAGTCACTGACAAAAAATTGGAAAAATCTAATATGATAACTAAACTTTCTTGTTTTCTTATCCTTGTAGATTATTTAATGCATAATCTGTTCAAGAAGGTGCTTCCTTGCCGATAAGTGCTGCGCCTAAATGATAAAACAATGGCTTCATTCTTGTGAAATATTTTGCAATTACATCATGCTATGTAATAAAAAAATGCAAAATGCATTCCCAGATGTGAGTTCAATATGAATGTGCGACATCCTGAAATAAAAAATGAAAATTTTCACTTTCCGTTAGAGTAGGTACGAAGGAAACTTTTCTTTCATATTCATGTTTTAAAAGCTATCTAAAAATAAACAAAATGATCTTTTGAAGCCCATCAGAATCTCCTTAAGTAAAAATCGAATGTACATTTCGTTTAAAATAGCGAATTTTAAAACAAATGCTTCCTCGAAATCTACATTTTAATAAATTTCGGTGCTGCTGCTTTACATATTAATTTACTTTGACTGGCACTAGGATACTATTTGTCGTTCTTGTGGGCTTCCACCAGATTTTCTTTGTGTGTTCGTCGGGATGATTGTGGGAATAAATCCCACGAATCACCACCCCGGCGTTTCTTTATGAGATGAACCTCTCAAGAAATTTTCTCAACTTCGCATTCGGCAACAGGGTTATTCAAGGAACTCATACCGATACCTTCTAATCGAAGACAGTTTTTCCCAGCACGTGGATCCTTCTACCTTTGGCAGTGTGGGGAATTCTGCTAGTGTATTCCAATTCCTTCTTCTCTTTATTTGGCCTTAATTTTCGCCAGTTCAAAATTGGTTGGGCGGACATGTTCCCGTTTTAATGGCAACCCCACTTTATTTGATACAGCGTGTGCTCACCCACAAAATTTCTGTATCTTATTCAAAAAGCTCTGTGGTCCGTTAACCTAAAATTGATTAAGCACTATGGGCCCACTAACCTAAATTTCGATCATTTAATAGGATTGGAATGTGCGTTTCGTTTTAATTTCGTTAAGCTTCTTTACCGATTTTTTTTTTCAATTTTCGAAAGCACAATCTGTCTTTTGTTCGTTTATTTACTTTACTGTTTCACAAAAAGTAGTAAAATCACAAAAATAAAAGATATGTTTAAGTCGGTGACATGCTGAGTTTTGTGCGACGTAATGGCTTCACCTTCGTAGAGACTGCGATGACAGCAGAGGGCACTAAATAAGATTTGGTTACATTTAAAAAATATATCAAAATACACTCATATCACCAAGTCTACCCACATTCGCCGACTGCGATCCACTATTGCAAAGCATCGTAATTTATTTTTGTAGTTTTCACTTCAGGAACTTTTTTTTAATCAAAACATGATAAATAGTTTGAAATCCACTGGTTGATGCCGCGATATCTCCCAGTGTAGGTGGTGAGGGATCACTTTGACCGAGTTCATTTCGTCCACGTTCATTTGGTCCAGTTCATTTCGTCCAAAACCCACTTTGTCCACTATTCACTTCGTCCGCTGTTCACTTAGTCCAATGTTCACTTCGCCCACTGTTCATTTCGTCCACCGTTCGCTTTGTCCACATTCATTTCGTCCTCAGAATGATTGGAATACCGTGGGAATTATCTGTTTTCAAGGAATTTTTGTTGTAGTCAGAAGAACAGGTCAGCGGACATTACTTGCATGCGATTCTTTTTCCTGTCTAAGTTTCTGGATTAAAACAACGATTTTTAGTGTTATTTAAAGTAAAACGAGGAACTGAATTTTGAAGCCCTTTTCAACTCTTTGGTGCGGTACGATGTCAATCACTACAGCATGAATTAAGCTATGTTCGGAAAAGGACTGTAAGTGGGGATTTTTTAATAAAGCTGCACTTTTACTTGGGCATTAAATATTTACATAATATGTCAAGTTATTAATATTTCTCTCTTACTTACTTAGACACTGAGTGTTAATTACTATGCCTCATGCGTAGGCCCTTTTGACAGTTTTTATTCTGCCGATGTCATATTCATAATGTTTACGTATCAAGTCAAGGTAATATAATTGTGCGTTTACTGAGGCACGAAATATTAATTCACAATCCCTAGGCTTAAGCCTTTTTTACAGTTTTTATTCTACCGATGTCATATTCACAACGTTTACATACCAAAACATGATAATAATATTGCGCTTTTTCTCAAGCACTAAATATTGTTTCATAGGCCCTAGGCCTAAGCCTTTTTACAGTTTTTATTCTATCGATGTCATATTCGTACGTTTACATATCACAACAAGTTAATAATATTGCGCTTTTACTTAGGTACTCAACATTAATTCATAGGCCCCAGGCCTAAGCCTTTTGAATAGTTTTTATTCTACCGATATCATATTCCTAACTTTATAAAAAAGGTCAGGCCAATATTATTGCTCCTTTACTTTGGAACCAAATATTCATTAATAGTCCCTAGGCATAGGCGCAAAGCCTATGAATAAATACTTTATGCCTAAGCGCATTATCAACCAGAACACTTATAATGTAAACGTTATGAATTATTATGTGTGGTGGATTTAAAACTGGTAAGAAGGCATGGGCTTAGGCCTATTATTTAATGTTTTGTGCCCAAGTAAACCTCAATATAATTAATTTGATTTGATATGTAAACGATATGAATATGACATCGGTAGAATAAAAGTTGTAAAAAAGGCCTAGACCTAGGGATTGTGGATTAATATTTCGTGCCTCAGTAAAAGCACAATAATATTACCTTGACTTGATACGCAAACATTATGAATATGACATCGGCAGAATAAAAAATGTCAAAAGATTCTACGCATGAGGTATAGTAATTAATATTTAGTGACTAAGTAAAAGTGCAGCGTTATTAAAAAATCCCACCTTATAGTGGTTTTCCGAACATAGCGTGAGTCATGCAGTAGTGAATGACATCGTACCACACAAAACAGTTAAAAAGGTCTTCAAAGTTCAATTCCTTGTTTTACTTTAAATAACATTTAAAATCGTTACGTTTTAATCGGGAAACATCGACAGGAAGAAGAATCGCATGCAAGCAATGTCCGCTGACCCTTTCTTCTGCCTATAACAAAATTTCCATGAAAATAGAAAATTCCCACGGTATTCCATTCATTCTGAGGACGAAATGAATGTGGACAAAGTGAACAGTGGATGAAGTGAACATTGGACTAAGTGAACAGCGGACGAAGTGAACAGTTGGCAAAATGAACTTTGGACGAAATGAACTGGACCAAGTAAACGTGGACGAAATGAACACGGACAAAGTGATAGGGAACCACGTAGGTCACCCGGTGGGCCGATATCTTTCTATCCTGACGACCGTAGAATCTGGGACACCTAAGGTGCCCGTCAGCAAATTTTATTTGTAACAATAACCCAGGAATTACAGTTACGTTTTTCAAGCGGTGGCGTACAAATTGAAATCTGTCTTATTAAATTTACAGAAAACATCTGCCGTCGGTTTTAATGCGATGAAATAATTCATCCGTTTCCTTGTACTAATAGGATTTAGGATAGGAAAACGATGGCAAGCCAAAATGATAAAAACAAGAAGCCTGCCTATACAAATCAACTATGATTTAGCTTCAAACTGCTCGTTACCATGAATCCCTCCAGGGTTTCTCCAGAGCTTAAGAGAAAGATTTATTTAATCACAGTCCACCAAACACAGTTGAAAGAATCCACTAAAGAAATCTATATAAATATTTAATTTTTTGTATTATTTACTATAAACTTTATTTTAATTTAATTAGCAATCACTGTTTGACGAAAACTAAAAACACATTCCTTGAATTTCACTAAAACTTATTTACGAAAGAAAGAACTAATTGTTAATGGAATTCTAATGTACCTGCAAGACAAAGCATAATACGTAGTTACTTTCTCCGAAGTTTTGAAAAGTTGAACGTTGGTCCAGGAAATATTTGAACCGGTATTTTCTTACATAACTTTGTAGAATCGAGATACTTCTAGTTATTTCAAGTTTATGTCTATCATTTCCATCTTACCATGGCAGTTGCCTGAGCTAGAGAATGTAATTTTCTACAAATGACTTAATCAATCTCAAACGGTTTCCTTGAAATATCCATTCGCACAAAATTCAAATATTTTTATCAGGGCATTCAATTATCTACGCCCTATTTTCCACAACAACGAACTTTCTGAAATTTAAACATTTCTAGATTATGATGAATTGCATCTTTAACTAGAACACCGAAATCTGAAGGTTATATAATTTATTATTGAAAAAGCTTGTATGTGAAGTGCTTGGAACAATTCACTGAAATATGTAACTGCTGAAGTGTTTTGCACATGCCTTTACCGTACAAGCTGGTTTATTTTTTCACCATACGTAAATACCACTCCTACTGCGAAAATAGCTCTAACTTTCTGTACAAAATGAACAGTTATCTCTATTCTAATGCAGAGAAACTGTTCAAAATATGGAAAACCATATTTTCAAATTCCTGAAGATTAACGTTTTTTACACAGTATCTGAAGATTCATTGTCAGCGAATTTTTAGTAATGTAAAGTTCCTTGTAATTTTACAAATATTTTGGGAACATCTGAAAATTACAGAGATGGTAGAATTTCGAGCAAAAGATAAACATTTTAAAATATGACACTTCTATTTCCTACTCCTTGTGTAATGAAACATACCAAGTTTCAATTACTTTGTCAAAACGATTAATTATATTTGAATCACTTATTTTCTAGAAAACTAACGGCAAAATATGTACAATTTCCATTAATTCCTCGTGCTAAATTTCTCTTTTCGTCTTTTCGGCCTGATAAAAATTGTACAGCAAAATATCAAGGAAAACAGAAACAAATTCAAAAGTTATCTGTTTGAACTAATTGCTGTTGTGGAGATGCATTCAGACGCAGCTTAAGCTGGTTAATTTTGTCAGCGAGTGTAGCATTGGGAGGAAATTCTAAAAAAGCTTTAAGGATTTTCTAATGTCCCTTCAGTTCGAAACAACAACTTTAAAATTGTCAAATACAAACAGTAAACGACATGTGAGCTGTGACTCTTTTGGGCACTAAGGAAACTGCTGTAGCGATAGCTTATTACGTTACACGCTTAACTGTAACAGGGAAATCGCGGGAAAATATCTCAATCTTTACCCACGGCCGCATATTATTAACCCTTTAAAGACTAAAACAAAAAATCTTGTACCACTCTAAATACCATAACGCCCGAAACTGTCTATTGTTTCACATCTTTTTTTAATAACAGCAATAGTGAGTGAGGGTGACTCCTGCTGATTTCTCAGAGGTTGAGAAAATTTGAAGAACAAATAAGGGTAGCAAATATCACTCACTCTAGACAGGCGTTTGGGGCGGCTATAGAGTTTTGTACGTACGGACTTTTTGGGCGTTATGGTCGTTAAAGGGCTAATTGGAAAACTCATGTTTATTAATTTGTTTTCCTAAAAAGAAAAAAATATCTTTTATAAGCTCAGATGCAATGCTACCCAGAATGTTTTTTTATTTGACGTCACAATGACGAAAAAAAATAGATCTATACTCTTACGGAAATCTTTATAACAGGCGTTCAAGGAAATTTCAGGATGAGGTTCTAAAAAGTGCTTTGGGGTTGTTATTATATCAATGGTTTCCGAAAAGTCCCTGCTAACCCAGCTTAACACTGAAAGAAGTGCCAGCAGATATATCAAACTTTGAACACTTTGTGGAACTCATCCAAAGAAGAATGAAACTCAGCTCAACATTTTCCCGGACATAATCCATGATAATTCGTAGAATAATGGGCGACTGAGTTGTTCTACGTTTTGTTTGAATTTAAGTTTTAACTTATTCTGCGATATGCGTAAAAAACGTTGCGTTTCTGTTTGGACCTTTTGTAGTGCTTCAGTAAATAAAAACTTTCAAAGATATATTTCCGGAGAAAATTTGTTTTATAATATTAATGAATTAGGCCATGTGCAGCACTATTTCGTTTGCAAAATGTATTATATCATTCTAATCACACAAACCGTTGATAATGGTATTTCTATTTATGCACTAAAAAATTTCTAAAAACGAAGGCTTGGAGTTGGCTTTGTTTTTAAACTGCAGGCGGGTAGGGCCCAAGTTATTCCAGCAAGGTGAATTGTAATGGAATCCAGACTTTTCGGTTATGCGTAAATGTTGACAAATCCTATTAAATAAAATAATGCCTACTCGTAATTGCTAACGTTTAACTATGAAGTTATGATAGAAAAATTGCTGTGTTAAACGGATCTAGGCGAGAATTTAAAATTTTATTAAACTTCTTTCAACAACTTAATCGGCATGGAAACCGGGTTCAATCGATAGCTTTCCAGAGTCCTTCGTTCTTCTCCAGGAATGCAATAGAGTGAGAATTTCTTAAGATAACATAAAATTAAAATAGTTTGCTGTTAAGCAGTGTGCAAATGAAGCAACAAATGATATTTTGATATTACTCTAGTAAAGAAGCATGCAACTTTCCGTGTAGGTAAATTTTCTGATTATTAGATTTTTAGTGTAATGTACCACACGTCATTGAGTTCTTCACTACACCCTCTGTCTGGATTTAAATGCGATGAGTGCGAGGGCTCAAAGCATTCCCCCAGTTAGGTCAGAAGGTAACGAGAAGTTATAATACACCAAGTCCCGGTTAATCCTTATGGTGCATTACGGCCGATAGGGCTCACGCGCTTGTGCATATTTTTTTAATATCGTTCAACTCCTATGCAATGGTTTCATGTGAAAATGTTTTCACTGAAAGGAATAATCCCTTTGCTGTCTCACATTGTGCTCCCTTTCAATAAGACGGTATAGTGAAACCCCTTCAATAATGTGTTACTCCGGAACAAATTTTCTGAAAAAAAATCCCTGAAATTACCCTAAAACGACAACATATCAGACATCGAGCTGTACTGATGAACGATATCGTGTGTGTTCCCAAAATCCAAATGGCGAGAGAGCAGTTCGCTCAAGAACGTGCTTTGATTAATTTTCACTAGTAGTAATTGCAGAATGGAGGATCAACTGCGCAGCAGACATCGAAAGGAGAAGCTGAACAGCGATTTATAAAGTCTTCTAGACGATGATGCAGAAAAATCGCCTAGTAGACTGGAAATACAAGAATACATTTATTCCTCAAGGACAACCTATTTCGGTGTTTTTTAAATAAGACATATTTAAATAGGCAGGGTGCATTAAACAATCAGTTCTTTAATTAACCCTTGAAATATTTTACGTAGATTTGACATGCATAGGCCTGTCAAATCTACGTAAAATATTTCCTTTTGCTCTACGTTTCTTTATTCCAAATTAAACTAATACCTTATATACCGATTCTTTAGGAAACGTTATTTTCCTTTTTCTTCATACTCTACCATGATACCCAAGTTCCGACTTTGATTTTAGAAGATCTTCTTAATCTTTGAAAATAAAAATCCGATTTGTTTTCTTCTCAACAGTGAGTAGATGGCGTACCCGAACTCCGCTTATGTGCATCTTCTCAATTTTACGTAGGTGCATGGTAATGCTCGCGTCGGTGGTCCTCAGTATTTCGTCGAAGTTCCGTGTGTTTACCCTTGAGTAGTTCACCACTAAGATTCTCACCAAATCCATGGCCATTGTTGGGTGACTTCTGGCTCCCGGACAGTGTGACACAGCCAAGTCCCTTCTCAAAAGATTTAACGCGAACGAAAGCAATGAAGATGTGATATGGCATTGGGTTGCACACTAGGGATGTCCTTTACAACACTTGCGACGGTGCTACCGCAACGAAATTCATACAGCATGCAATGGCGAATGTGTGCTTTGTCTACTTCTACGTTGTGTGGCACCTACGCTCTCACGCCTTCTGACTGTTAACAGAGACTGGCTAAAACCACCTAAGTACTATTGTCGTGCTGGTGCGCTGCGCAATATCGGTTGGCAATGTGTGCTTTGACCGAAGTTTTTTTACGTCTGGTACCTCGTCGTTGCACATTACCGTCTTCCCAACCCAATAAAAAATGCATTCAGAAATAATTCATCACAACTTAGTTGAACAACATCATCGTGCAAGCGAACTGAAAAACAAGACATGCACGAGAAATTTCATTGAATTTATTATTCGTGTTACAAACTATTCAGAGCAAAGAATAAATTCAAATATTCCAACAAAATTAAATCCTTGCCTTCAGATATATGTTATATCCACACAAAATTACAAATTGTGGCTTTGAAGAGACCTGCGAGGTCATCATCATTTCATTACCATCTCTTAAGAGTCTTAGCGAAGAGATAACACACGGAGTTTAAATTTCGACGTCCATTAGACCACACAGGTCCGGATTATTGTAGATCACGATGGTCTCTTGAAGAAATAACAAAAGTGTAGTGGTAAATAAAAGATGATGCATAACCCAGAAATCCACCAATAGAAGCTCCCAGGTAAGAGAAAATAGAAATTAAGTTAAATCAAACATATTGAATGGCAAAGAACACTTCAAACTGAAAATGATAGTTGCAGCACATGGCATTTGTTGACCTTCAACAGCTGTATTGAAAGTAATTGCCCAATACGGAGATTTGAACATGTGATATACGTAATGCTTTTGGGGGAATTTAATTGTATATTATTTTGCAATTAATAAACTGAAAGGAAAGGAATGAATTATCTTCATATTTAGGAATAATCTAAAACAAAATTGCAGAAGACATTGAATACATGTACTGGTGCAGAAATATGTAATATCATAATATTTAGATACACTTACATGCTGTAGTTAGAAAAAGTTAGTGTTATTGCGTGAAATGAAAGATGTATGTGTCTGATTTAGATAACACTCTTTGAAATAACATCAATGAGGCTACGTAACGCAAACGATAAAGCGTGCGTTTAAAATACAATTTATTGTGCAATTTCTGCACACAACAAAGTAGCATTACATTATAGAAAAAATGATCAATTCACAGAATATCCAAGCCTCGGAACTTCAATACCCCGTAACACCACCACTTAGTTGAACAACATCTTGAAACTTATGAGGCATTACTTGCAATGACATTATTAATTAGTGTCTGGAGCGGCTAGTCCCATGTTACAGGAAACACGCTACGGAAATCTGCTAGTGTATTGGGTTATGAAACTTGGTTATTTAGTTGTCGCGGTACAGCATTCCAAATTTCTGAATGTGGTAGGTCAGAAGACATTTTAGTCAGCTGCAACGACTCAGTCCCATGATTTTCCAGCTCCTGAAGCACCCTCAAGTCACGGTGACTGGTTGCATTGTCATCAAGAAAAAAGAAAGCATATCCAGTAACAGCGTGAAACAGTGGCACATTGGACACAATGATCTCGTGTCGGTACAATGAGATATTCATGTTTCCGTGACAAACATACAAGAAAGTACGCCCATTAAAACACACTTTTATCCAGACCAACACTATCTTTGGCAAGGGTGGAGGGATTGAATATAGCGTGGTTGCATTTGCGTGCCGTATCTCCTCCATACGTGTCCTCATCCAATAAGAGGATAAAGAGCGAAACGAGATTCGTCTGTGAAAAGTACACGGTACGATTCTGCATTGTACCACACGTCAGACCGAGGTATATCTTTGACAACAAAGAGCTGATATCAGTGCAATGCATCTAAGCGGCCTACTTGCTCTGAGTCTGAACTCGTGAAGACAGATTCGTAGCGTTTGAGTACATACTTTGACATCAGGAGCAACTCGAAATGATTTCCGGGTTTGGCTACTGGTGATACTACGAATTATCCAAGCACTTACTCTGAGGTAGCGAGCTTACATCCCGGTGGTTTTTCCAGAGCATACACTTCTGGGTCAATCTGTAACATTTCCATGCCTTAGAAATCTTTTTGAAGCCGACTTAGTACACTTTGTGAAACTCGCAACGCCATAGCAACATCGATCTGCCGTACACCTGCATCTAAAATGCAACAACTCTGTTTCTTTTGTTAATACCCAAAACGTAGCGTGGAAATCCTTTAACGTTAATCCCACACTGACTGCAATCCAAGCTTCTAGAATAAACAATGAAACGGACTGTTTCCACATCTCGCCGGGTACTGCTGTCGGAACTCGCACGCCACTTGCTGTGTTGAAGGAAGGCATTGGGGAAATTTTACAGCCAGCAAATAATCATGCCTCAGCTTTATTTCTCTGGCTATGACAATTTTCCTTCTTCTTCTTATCCAGTTGACATCCACTGCAGAGTAAAAATGTTCCACAGTCTTTCCCAACTTCCTCTATTTAGGCTTCAGACCACCATTTAGCACCTCGAAGAATCAGAAGGACATCTGTGCATTTTATTATCTGGTGTCTTCTTCGTCTCCTTCCATATCTCGGTTGCCATTCTGTTATTATTCGTGTCCATTTTTCATTTTCCGTCTTCCGACATGTCCAGCCCATCTCCACAATGATTCTTTTATTATTTTTTTTAATATCTGTTATTCCTGTTCTTTCTCTTATAACTTCATTTCGAACTCTAACTCTTTTTGTCTTTACTCGTATTCTTAACATTCGTTTCTCTAAATTCCTTACACATACTCTTATTTTTTTTACATTGTGGCTCTGTGATACTCATGTTTAACTTCCACAAGTAAGCAAGGGGATAATACATAGTAAGTACATGCATTGTAGATTTTTCTTTTGAAACGCAATGGCAGATCACCAGTTAAATAGCTTTTAAGAAAACAAAAGGCGCTATTACTTTGTGTAATTCTTCTATTGATTCCTGATTTTTGTCTTCCTTTAAAACTAATTACTTGATCTAAATATGTGTATTCGTCCACTTTTTCAATTTATTTCCTTCTATCAAAATTTTTTCTGTATCATTTTCTGTATTGTTCATATCTTTAGTTTTGCTGTGTTTATTGTCAGACTCTTTTTAAGACTTCCACCCATAAATTCTTTATAATATTTTGTATTTCTCCTTTGATAGTTGCAGTGATGACATGATCATCAGCAAAATATCTTATAATAAATAGTTAAATTATTTTAAAGTAATGCATCGCCCTATCTAACTTCTCCCTGTAATTATCACACTGCTTTAAGCACATCTAAACATCCCACACAGATCATGAATCGACGATTCCAAATTTTGAAACGAAGCTTCAATAACTTCGCCATCAGTCTTTGATTACTGGTTTGTTCAAGAGGTTTGTCGCCTTATGCAATTCAACTGAATCTTTACAGACTGAAAAGGACGTTACGCCGTAGGCCCAAACGTGTTGAAAAGAGGAATGAACAGGTGTTCAGATAGGAAAGTTTTACAGCAAAAGGTATGAAAAATTAGAATTAGAAAAAGGTATGCCCAGATCTAAACTAAAATGCTAAGTTTGGTGAAAAGCTGTCTCATACTATGGTCTCCATTCTTCGGATTACTTCAGATAATATTTGTTTCCCCTAATTTACTGTACTGTGTCAGTCAGGACAGGGCAATCTATTGTAAATTTAATTCATTCCACGTAGCGCGGAAAGTGGGATTTCTTTGTGTAATGTTATGTATTTTGAATTCGATAGCACCTGTTTTTTCGCTCTCTAGTGGCAAAGGTGTGTACGGAAGAACAGGAAAAGACCAACGTTCTCACATTTCGGGAATCCCAACGTGAAGAGTGTTTTTTTTTTCTTTTCTTTTTCAAGTCGGACTGCTAGTCGTAGAGGTATGGTGTCGAGAAGGGGACGGCCGAAGTAGTATTATAAGCAAGTACCATTCATGGAAAGACGTCTTGAACGTCGTAATTAGATTGTTCTTCAGCTAAGAACGTGCAGTTAACTTCAGAAACCAAGGCAGCAGTAACAGTAGTGGCCAAACGTCCTGCACGAGTAGACCTTAAGTCACTTTTTGATGCTTGAGGTCAACATATACAGCGTAATGGTAAAGACAGGAATATATAATATGCGCCATTTTAAGGATATTTTATGCTGAATTCAAATAGTTTTAAAGAATGTTATTACCAATAATAGAAGTGAAGTTAAAAGCAAAAATGTGCAAGTGAGGAAACACAAATCCATTTCCGAAAATGCCATCACGTACATACAAATACAGTTCTGAAAATGCGATCATGTACACATAAATCCAGTTCTTAAAATTCGTTTCCGACGTCCGCTAGTGAGATTTAAAAGGATTAAGAATCGTAGTCGACTTAGAACGCAGCAGCGTGTAGTCAGTTGACGGAAGTTTATGCAGAATTCCTGGTGATATTTGAATTTCGGAAAGTCTAAGACCTGAATATTGGTTCTGCTTTTTCAAACCAGTCCAAAAGTTATTACTTTGCAAAAATTGAAATGAGTAGTCGTAAAGTTGCTGTAATCTTACAGCCTAACAGAGCCAGTGAGTGAAACATGAAGTACGTTTTTATGGTACAAAACAGATGTTAATGTCAAAACCAAAAGGTTTTTGTCGGAGGAAACAGGTGTCGATTGAGAATTGATACAGAGCAAGGGTGCAGAAGAATGGT
The DNA here is from genome assembly GCA_039090855.1 of Macrothele yani. Lineage (NCBI taxonomy): Eukaryota > Metazoa > Arthropoda > Arachnida > Araneae > Macrothelidae > Macrothele > Macrothele yani. The sequence continues at coordinate 141,037,957 of CM077015.1, forward strand.
GTCATAAACGTGACCGCTAAACACCAACAAATGGCTGGACTTCGTGAGTCTTACATGTGTTTTACTTAGGCGGTTGCCCGAGGTTTTGGTAACATGTGATATCATCACTATCCGTATGCCACTACGCGATATACATAACTGTGGATGATAATTAATCACTGTCAAGAATGTTGATTCTGCTCCGAACACATCATTGAGGAATGTCATTCCTTCCAACAGTCAAAGCAAAACCTGCATCGCAGAACGTCACACTGATTTCTCACTGATATTGTAAGAAAAAATTGCGATTCCAGGTACTTTCGCAATTCATTCTACGTATTCTACTTGTATAATTAAAATACATATATGAATTTCAAAAAAAAAAAGAAGATACCACGCTGTTTTGTATTTCATTGTGGAACAATTTGCATCGCTTAGTGCAAGTGGCGGTGAGGCAGGATGTTAACTGTCGCAGAAGAACCTGTGACATTTCGGAAGTATTTTCTGACATTTTAAAATGGAGAGATTTTGAGGCAAGGAAACGAAGCTGTTTTCGTAGACTTTGACTTATTTATCTCGTATCAAAAACAATAGTTGGGAAATATTCAGCACAATATTTCACTGTTTTCGCAGTTTGCAACATCTAGACCCGTATTTCGTCTCACTCTATTTATTGGATTACGAATATTGTAGGTGATCACTGATTAAAATAACAGTGAGCTTATAGAGTGGCACACTCTCGAGTATTAATTTTTATTTTATGGTTTTGAACGCTAAAGTTATGTCAAATTTGTTAGACGTTATGGTTAAAGACATTATTGACTTGCTTATAAAGCAGTTATGAACCCCAATTACATAGTCTTCAGTAATATAAACAAAATTTAATTATAAGTACTCCTTTCAAGATTTGGCGATTACGATACATCTTCTTAGGATCTTTTCTGCAATATGATTTGCGAGTTCACTCACCGAACTGTGCAGAAAATGCAACCACGATGATGTGGTGTGGGGTTTCCTTCTGAGCGTGAAACTGACTTGTAAATTCACCCTGTAGTGGAACCTCTTTGTGTTTGATGATCGCACCATGGTCATTATGACCGATGGGGGAGGAAACTCGTTCTGAGTGGTTGATTTTATTTAACACTTTGACGATCATAGCCGCCAGAAACTCCTGTCCGCAATGAGTCAGATTTCCTACCCTTACCTGCTCTTGAAATTTGCACGACCTATGAAAGATCAGCAGGTGCCACCTGCACTCACTGCCGTTGTTACTGAACAAAAAAGTTAACCAACACAGGCAGTTTCAAGTGTTATGGTATTTAGAGTGATACAAGATTTTGGGATCATGGTCGTTAAAGGAGAGATCAGAGAAATTTCTAATTTACAAATATAAATTAAACTGTTCTACTAAATTCAGTGGTTATCTATTTTAAGGAAACAACCATTTTCCAAGTCCGGTGTACCAAAGTTCACCATTTACAACAATCTCGGCTCACAGCTCGAGCTGCTTTCACATCCATCACACGTCGCACACGAAACCGTTTTTACTTAGTACTCACAACGTTTTCTCTAGCAGACTTTCATGAATCTGGTCCTCCCATAATTAAGATTTGCGGAAAGTTGTTCGAGCTTCATCGAACTTTATAAAAAATCATGCATTCTTTCTGCTGCCGATGAAACTTCTAAAACTAATACGAGGTGCATTGTAGAATCATTTCGAAATACCAAGTTTAACTTTAGATACTAGGATTTACAATTTATAAATAACTTTCTTCGCTAAATGTTTGAAATAAAAATTAATAGAAACAGCGAAAGATCTGTTTTAAAATACTAAAGAAGAGCTCAAAAGTTTGGCTTCAGCTGCATTTGCTTCATTTTTTTATAAACAAATGAAGTACAGGTGCAATTAATGAAGGTACACAGATTAGCATCATTAATAACATTTATGAGTTGCAAATACTGAGGTTCGGCAACTTGGGGATACAGTAATAATAAAAATTGGAAAGGAGTGCAACAAGGAGGCACCATACGTTCATTGAACAATGCCTTTCAATCACTGAACTGGGATTACAAAGGGATAACGATCAGTGAGATAATTTACTGCATATTGGTTTCGTTAACGGCATTGTCATTTTTGCAACTACACCTTCAGAGCGACATAACATAATCCAAATATAATCCATGGATTTGCTGACAAGTGTGAAAAAGTGGGATTAAAAATGAAGTTTCAGACGACATAACCAATATGCATTGCTTTTACATGGAATGAAGGTTTTAAGATTGATGTGGAAAATTCCGAAGTAACAAACACTTACATTTACCTTGGACATCAGATATCAGGAAATCGTCACGTTGATGAAGATCTTGTTACGAACTAGTGGGTATAAATTATTCAATTAACAGGGCTGACGAGCCAAAAGATTGTGATTAAATTATGCTAACGATTTAATTAGATATTTGGCCTATACCAAAATGAATTGGAGCTATTAATGCGCCTAATTGGCGAGGTCAGTTAATGTACTTTAGCTGGGAGAAAACAAAGGAAAGATAAGGGTTGGGTGAAAGGCCACCCGAAAGCGGGGTGACCAGCAGCCAAGTCCTTTAAGTTGGTCATTGATGTCAGGAAACCATTAAGCGACGTCGAAACTGTGGTTATCGGATGTCGGAGGTCAGAAGACTGCTGCACAGCGTGACAGCCACAGCTGCGCTATACGTAAGCTGAGAAATCCTAAGGGTGAAAGAAGGTAGGCGGCTATCAACAGGGAGGAGGAAGCAGTGCAGAAAAGTTAAAGAGTAGTTGAATGTCACGTTCCGAGGATGTAAGACTGAAGGGTCTTTTTGCCCAAGGCAAAAGTATTCGTAGTCTCCGTTATGAAGATGTAAGTCGTTCGGCGCACTCATTACGGAATAAAAGAAATATCGATCGAGAAGTAACCTGAAACGCAGAGTTAGTATATTCCTGTTGAAGAGCCCTGTAGTTGAATTTCCATTCCCGCAGAAGTAAGACGGGACGGGATGGGCCTTTTTTGCAAACGAAAGAGAGTACCTGGCCGGTGTCACTCTATCTGAATACATTTCGGCTGGAACGGAAATAGCTGCGGAGTTTGCTTTCTCGGTAGCCGCTGTAAGTCGACCTGGAGAAAAGAGCCAACAAGAAAATGTTTATGCAAGAAATAAAGGCGGCGGTTGGCCGTGTCAAGTTCAATCGAGTCAGCGTCGTAGTGTCGAATCAGAGAAAAACCAAATCTGGAAGTTTAGCTAAACGCGTCTGATGGCAAGAGAAAATCCGGAGGATGGTTATTGCGAAATCATAACTACGCTGGAACGTGCTCACAATAGTGATACCTCTCCAATCACCTCGGCACCGGTGAAATGGAGAGAGAGAGAGAGGGCGGAAGAAAGCGAAAGCGGGGAGACCCCTCTCTCTGAGTCAATGCTGGACCGAGCTACCACGCTTCTTGTGTTTGCTTGTGTTTACGAGCCTCCCGTTCGTCAGCTTGCCAAAGTCATCGAGGAACCGTTTAGCGCCTTCCCGTGTGAAGGAACCCTTACCTTTATTGAAGTACGCCAAATCCCCACTTAATTGTAAGTACTCTATTATTTATTTTGGGTTTGCCTTATCCTGAACGGGAAATCTTAAGAAAGCGAGTCAGTGAGAGAAGGGGAACTTTGCCGATCTGACGAAACACCTGCAGATTTGAACGTGTATGAACTCAGGTGAGCCCGGCTGGGAAGAACTACTTCACGAACTATAAGTGTAGGCCCAAACTTTTTAAAAAGAAGGGGAGACAAACTCCTGATTGCAATGCAATGGAATACCCCTCCTGGAGGACAGGGTGCTCTATGAATAAAAACATTTTGTGTTCAGCTTTTGCTGAGTATTTCTTTGGCTCTGGTGTTCAATACCAGCGTTTCAACACTTTAGCATTCCTTTCGCCAAACTTTAACAGCTCCCTAATATTTAAAGGACGTCACACCCGATGTAACGGATCAAACTGCTCGGACCCGCTTCAAGATTAATCGGCTCATAAAGATTGGCTGGAGAGCTTTGGGAAGTAACACTACATTTTTCAATGTAAATATGTCATTATAACGTAAAAGAATAGTGTTTAATTAGTGCATTCTTGCATTTACTACATATAGAAAAGCGGCATAAATCAAACCTAAAAAATTAGGAACAGACTATATGGAGACGAGATATGCCCCATATGTGATTTAACTAAAAATAATATAACTAAAAAATGAATTATTTTGTTCGAGGAATGAGTGTTTTCAATTACCAACATTAACACTTCTGAAGGTGTGGCTTCAGTGTAGTTCGGTAAGTAAGAACAACTAGCACCGGAGCAGTTGTTCTTACTTACTGAACTACACTGAAGGGATTTAACACAGCAGACATGTCGCTTTTCCACGTGCTTCACATTTGTAGTACGCCAGAAAGGATATAAACACCACTTGTCGATTGCTTGGCCCAATGTTTCCATGGAAGGGACACAGACGTTATCTGTGGAGAGAAAAGAAGTCACTCCTAATCCTCTCGGGTTCGAATTGGGGCGGCTGAGCAGAGCCTTAAATCATTCCGCCACCAGGGATAAAGGTTTTAGATTTGTATAATACGTTTGTAGAACGAAAATGTGGATAGGAGTCATAGGACTCGAAAACGTTATACTGCCCAACGAGATAAACTCAAGCAGACATTGTTTTCTTGTTAATAAGCACGCATATTAGCTTAAGCTACACGATAATATTTTAAACAAAATCAGGAAAAGGTCAAATTCCAAAGGTGCTGTGCTTTCATTAAGCTCAAGGGCGCAGGTGGCGCAGTCGCCGAAGATTTGTCTTGTGACCATTCTTACGAGATGTGTAGGTTGGAATTAAGATTAGACATGGACGTTGTGCTACCGCACTGGCTCTCTTCCTTTCCTGGAACTAATGACCTTAAATTCGGTACGTACGAAATGTTTACATTCCATTGAGTTGCTCATGATTTCGTTGTACCAGAAAGAAACGAAGAGGAATGTTCTTCTGAGCAAGAGTGCTTTAATCACAGAAAACAAGGAAGATCCATTCTTAACAAATTCAAGGAATTACACAACAACATGACTTTCTGTAGTGATTTCATTACTGCACTACAGCATTTCAGAAAACCTTCAGTATCGCAAAAATGGTGCACTATGCGCGCTACGGATGTTGACGGAATACCACAAAAGGAAGGGCTATGGAGTCGGCTTTGGGTTCTTGAGACATTCCGCGGAGGAAAGAGATGATGTTTTAAGCAGTATGTTGACGGGAGATGAGACTTGGGTGTTTTGCATCACACGTGAATCGTAACACACGGTCTCACCTACGGTGAAAGAATTCAAACAAACGATATCAACAAAGTAGTTCATGTGCACTGTCTTCTAGAGTAGGAGATGAATTTCCGTTCCTAAATTCCAGCCTAACGGCACGAAGTAAACGCGGTTGTTTCCCTATAGGCATTCAGAAAATTAGGCTGTTCAATTTGAAACAAAATGCGCTGCATCCTGAGCAAAAGTGTTGTTCTCAATGAAAACACGAGGCCACATGTCCCGAATGTGACCCAAAACCTAGTCCCTAAATTTAGAATAAAGAAGCTGGACCACCCTCCCAACAGGCCAGACTTGGCGCCCAGTGACTGTCATTTGCTTCTCCACCTGAAACGATTTGGGGACGACCAGATGCTTATGACGGTTATGAGCTGAAGACGACGGTCGAGCTATTGTTCAAACCCGATTGGTCTTCATATTAAATCCTGTCAGAAGAGTATCCAGAAATGTGTGCAACGATACAGCAAATGGCTTTACATCCACGGGGAATATGTTGATAAGGAAGTTAAGGTATGTTGAATTTATCGCATGTCAAAAATTATATGTCCTGCTTTTTGTTTTATGTTCAAACGGATACTAATTTCTTGATGGCCCTCGTACCCTCCTCCTACTTGCTAATTTCTTATGTTCGAAAAGAGGAATTTTCCGGGGAAAAAATCTCACACTTACAAACTAAATGATGTGGAAGTTAATTTTTAAAGTGACTTGTAGATTTTGCTAATGGAATCTTTTTTTCAATTTCACTGGAATATATCTGTCAATATCATTAAAATGAAACTCTTAATCTCATTGGAATAACTGTGTTAATCTCATCAGAGAGGATCTATTTATCATATGTCTAATGTTTTTAGTACTAATACAAAGTATAATATATCGAGTTTATTTTTTTTTTCGAGAAGTGTTTCGAGCGTCATTCAAGAAAAGGATTTCCGAGTTGTCAACTGATTATTATTAATCGCCATACTTGTGAGCCTGATAATTAAATACCATTATCCTCTGATCACTCCCTAAAAGCAAGATGAATGGACAGTCTACACCGGGTGGAATCGCAGTTTTGTTTTATATAATAATAAATGCAATAATCAAAACATGTGAAATTGAATTTATTTATACTAAAGCAATGAAAGCACATCTAATATAAGAGAAAACAGCATTAAATGATAAGTAGCGAAGGTGGTGTCGTATTTGAAAACCTTACTGAAGACTTTTCCAAAGTTTTTTTCTGTAATTGTAAACAATACAACTTCCTTTCAACATTTGAACGTTTGTCCCACTTTGGTAGCGCAGTGGAAAGAGCACTAACGTTTTTAAATTGTCGAAAACTGCCAGAACCAGTATACTTCTTTTTCTTTCATTTTCAAAAATATTGATGGTAATTACATATTTTCCAACATTTCATAATAAATACATGCATTTGTATGTTTCACTCATTTTTAATGTAAATACTTTTCTGTATCTCTTTTTTGTTATAAATATTTTTATATTTCGTATTTTTATTGTAATAATTTCTATTATAAAGAGAAAAACAAAACTTTATTGAGGAATAAGTGGAATTTTTCCAGGACTTCCCTTCATGAGAAGTTGTTTCAATGGCGCGAGCGCGTGACGTCTCTTTCAGCCCGAAAAAGCTGGCAGAGTCATCACGCGCTCGCGTATGACGTCTCTTTCAGCACGGAGACGCGAAACTGAAATTCTACATATCCAGAAAACTTAGGTAAAGCATAGACAGTTCCTAAAATCCACCAAAGACAGTATATTTACGCTGCTCGCATTATTTTATTGTCTCTGATGCGGTTCAATTGAATCCAAATATTATGCGTTGAAGAACCGTTGTAATGTTCACATATTTAATTATTTCTTAGAGCTGCATCCCTGTGCCGCAAAAATTTGTTTGCTCCGTTTTTGCGAGTGTTCTTCCTATTCATTGCGTGTACATGAGTTGAAAAGCATGCTTTGAATCTAAAGCCGTAACAAAAAAATAAATAGGGACACATTAAACAGCGATGCAAAAAAAAAAAAAAAAAACGTAACGATATCCTATGAAAAACTTGGCTGGATGTGGCATCATATGGATGACGGATTTGATTTATACGCAGTAAGACTTCCCATGTGACGTTTAGAGCACATGCAGTGGTCATCAACTAAAACAATGCATAGTTACTTCGGAGAAGAGAAAATTCTCCAATGCTGTATTATCTTAGATGGGGTATCTCTATTCAGTTCTTATTTACCACGTTTTTCTTCATTTTATGTTCGTCAGTAATTTCTTCAAAACATTTATTTACATTACCCTGTAGGAAGATTGATGTGTACGTTTACATAATTTTTTGCATTGAAAGAAACCATATGCGTCTGTTTTGTGACGTCTGCAGGTCATCCATGCTTTTACCACACGTGCTTATCAAAAGTCCACCAGAGAATGTTCTTAAAACACGATTTAATTGCTTCAAATGACACTTGCGTAGTGAATTTGCACCAAGAGCAGCAAGAACTGTTAGGGAATTCCATAATTTGAAAATAGGATGCGAATTCCATAAGAGCCTGTATAGAAAACTTCCTATAATGATTTTGTTACAAATTTAATGTTTCCTAGGGTGACAAATGCTGCTAGTGTTTTGTGAAAACAAGACAAGTTTTACATTTGTTAGGGAAAGATTAGAATACAGTCTTGCATTATCCGAAAACAAAGAAAAACTGTTAAATGCTTTCAGTTTTGAATACAAACGTGTTAACCACTCCGCAATAAACTGTCTTCTAGTCTTTCTTATTTGATATCTGCTCAAAGGAAAGCTTTCGAAATTATTGAATCACCTTGGTTTGACGGCTTTGCAAAAGACCAACTACTGTTCCAGCACTCCAAACCTAAATCCACAAAGAAAAGCTGTTAGATGTTCTTTAGACATTTTTGCTCCAGTTCAAGTTTTCCATTTCAGCACAAAGTTAATATTTTCTTTAGTATAACCAAATGAAAGAAAATTTAGTTATACCAATTTCGGAAAATAGCAGTAGCAAAGATGCTTATTTTTGAAAGTGAGGGAAACCTATGCCGATGCCGAATTTATAATGAGTTCGGCCAAAAGATTAGAGGCTGTCAATATAGTATTGAAAAAACATCAATATATATATATCCAGTAAATGCTGAGAAAATTATGCAAGGTTAAAGCGGACAAAAAGTTTAGCACTTGTGATATTCTGATACTTCCGTACTCATTATAAAAATGCACAAATTTGAAAATTACAAGAAGTGATGGGCATAATCGAGTAGAAATAATCGATTCATTCGATAATGAAAATCTCTGGAAACATTCGATTACGCAAAATTCATTCGAATGAAAAATACCTCTCGAGATAGCTCTCGATTGCTCATACGCTGTCTCGTTCAAACGAGTGCATTCCAAAGGTGAAATCGCTCGTCTGTTCTAGAGAACATAGTTTCCGAGCAAAATCCCTCGTCTACCCAAAAACATCTTGAGAGGTACCGAGATCCGAGAGGTTCGGAAGTACCCACTTTTCACCTGATCGAATAATCTCTCGCAAGGAGTATCACCCGGGTCCCTTTCAACTACTTTATCCAGGTTATGCTATTTGAAAAAATTCAGACGTCATTCTGTCCAGCGAAAGAAAGCTCTGAGCGCATAGCGCCAATTACAAATCATTCGAATATTTATTTCGCATGAATATCTCGATTTGTTAAACGCAGACGGCGGCCCTGAGCGTATCACGCCATCTACCGGTAAATTCTAAAATTAGGAATCATTCGAATGATTATTTCGAGTGAATATCTCGATTTGTCAGATCTCTCGGTTGTAACCTTTAGATTCTTAAATTCAATCGATTTTGCCAAACACTAATTACAAGCCTAATAAAAGGCAAATTAAATTTGAAAATCAGCAAATGGACATTAACGAAAGTAAATATGTCTATATATATATATATAAATTTAAACGCATAATAAACTGAATACTAATATCACAGGTTTTATTTTAATTCCTGAATATTCTGTTTATGACTGGGCATGAAAAACAATATATTTTAAAATTATCATTTGGCAAGTACAATATTTTTGGTCCTAAACTAAAACCTGTGCTTGAAAAATTTGCTTAAGAAAAAGGATTAATTAAAAATAATATTATATATGTTTCTTTGTTAGTCCTAAATATTGCGAGGACAAAAACAACTAATTGATTGTAGAAACACCATCTAAAAAAAGGAGGAAATGACACAGTTGAAAGATTATCATTCTTACTTTCACTATTTTTATATACACATATCTGAATTTTTGCAACGTGTAATGTGTACGTTCTACTAAATATTAATGGTGTTCAACGGATTTGTATCCAAGCCTTAAAAAAGTTAATCGGATTTCGCAATAAACCATTATGTGACAAAATGCGTCCTATGCAATTACCTAAACTAGTGGTATGTCAATTAAAAATTGGTATTCAAGATTTCAAGAAACGGTATGCATTTCCAGGGGAAAAGCGACTGGACGTTCGTCGATAGAAAACGACGTAGTGCAGCGTGCTCGGGTAAGTTACATAAGTGGCCGTCAGGAATCTACTTATCGAGCGGGTCAGAAACAAAGTGTCCCGCAGAAATCTCTATGGAAAGTTATGAGGAAACATTTGCACATCAAGCCGCATGGCTTGCAGTGGTTTAAAAGGCTGAAGAGTGAAGAGGGATGACCGACACCTGCGAACGTGTTTCTTTGAAAGATTTCACACTCAACTAGAGGATAACTGCTTCTTTGAAAAGTTAGATTTTAGTGACGAAGCAACATTCCACATTTCAGGGAAGGTGCGCAGGCATAACGTGAGAATTCCGGGCACAGAAAATCTTCATGCTAACTTGCAGCACGAGCATGCTTCCCCATAAGTTAATGTCATCTGTGTAATTACTAATCGAAAGGTCTGTGGGCCTTTCTTCTTCTCTGAAGCCACTGTGATAGGAATTACCTACCTCGACTTTCTCTCCCACAGCTAAAAGACACTGATGTTTTTATTTTTCAACTCGATAGTGCTCCACCACATTTCCGTAACGAGGTTCGGGACGAGCTGAATGATAAGATGCCAAAACGATAGATTGGTCGTTCAGTTCAGGGGGTGAAGAACTATTGCGTAGGCCACAACGATTATTCGACTTCACCTCGTGTGCTTTTTTCTTGTGGGGTTACATAGAAAATAGTGTCTATGTACCACTACATGCAACAGCTTTTCTTGATTTGAAAGCTAGCATTACAGCGGCTTTCACAGAATTTGACACCGACATGCTACAAAAAGTTTAGTAGGAACGTGATTATCGGCGTGATGTGTGCCGTGTTACACGTGGAGCGAACATTGAATAATTATAAGTAAGTTGAACAAAACTTTACGAAATGTGCTTTTCAACAATACTAGTTTGTTGAACAGCACAGTTTCTTAGATCCTGTTTCTTAGACTGAGTAACAGGAATGTTCTGTAGTAGAGGCATGGTACATGACAATGTCTGGATTAGCAAGGGACCAACATTCAACGCGGATTACAGTAGACATCGAAAAAATGTTCAAGAACGGAAATCCAAATGCCTATCCAGACAGGTATCAGAATATGTGTACAACGCAAATACACATAAAGACGGACGCATATACCTACAGCCGGGACACATATTAACAGCCGATGCACATACTGTTTTCCAAAAACCAATTTCTTGTTTCTAAAAACAAAGAAAATTGACCCAATTTGCATTGCACCCTGTCGAAGGAAACTATTTCTAAACGATGATGTGATATATTTGTAGACACTGGCACCCAGGTAGCCTCTGCCACAGATGTTACTTTCTTAGCCAGATAACGCCATTTGCTATAGTGAAGAACGATTATCCGACACTGGTCACTAACAGCGGAGCCTCTTTTTGTAACCATAATTTGGTTCAATATGCGCACAGTATGTTTAAAAAACGAGCTAACACTACAAATATTTGTTTACCGTTAGTCAGCTTAGATTTCCTAGAAATTGGACACATTTTTTTACTTCCACATTCAATTTCGACTGTTGTATAGGAGACTCTAAATCAATCCGACCGTTTCATTTATTTCGGCTGAAACAATTCTGTTTTACAACACGCGAAACCCAAGTGTCGTGGCAAATGCATGTCGGTCACCAGACTGTGATCAGTACCAACCTTACCAGTAGGTGCATCAAAGGCATGCGAATATCCAGTAATTTTTATCTGCAATTAATATAATTCCCCACTTTTTTGTGCGATTTATTAAAAAAATTTGTTTGCTAGTCTTTTAAAAGATTTTCCATTCTTAATATTTACGATTATTACATTTATAGTAGATAAAATAATAGATGCACTAAATAACTTGAACAATAAGTTATGTATATTTTACAAGATAAAATTTTTATGGCGCTTCTTTATCAAAGGAAATTACGTGAAAGCCTTTACCAAGGCTAACTAAATTGTTATCAGTTAGCGGTATGCAAAAGTTTCCGCGGTTCCCGCTATCAAGGGCTAACCTGCAGCAACCCGTGCTGCCAGATCGTAAATGAAGCCAAGCTTGGCTGTCGAAAAAGTTCATTTCTGGTACTGTTTGTGATTCATGTTTATTTTAGGGAAAAGCGCGAGTATAACATACGGTTCAATATTTCAAGCGTATGGCGAAACAGTTATGCATGAGCTGGCGTTTCGTGAATGGTTTACCAGGTTTAAGAAATGTGACCTAAGCTTGAAGCCAAGCCACGTGCAGGTAGAGACCACAAGAACTCGCAGACGAGGAGCTGGTATCGCTGTTGCAAGAGGATGCCACACAATCGACCACGCAACAGGCGAAAACGACTGAACACAATTACAAATCTTCGGGAAGATTTCTTAGTGGGTTCCGCATATCTTAACGGAGCGTAAGATTGGTCAACGAATGGGCATTTACATGTCGTTGCTGAAGAAGTTTCAAGGAAAGAAATATTTATGGAAGTTTGTAAGCGAGGATGAAACATGGGTCGATTGCGACAACCACGTACGCAAGCAATCCTGGGTCGACCTAACTCAACCATCAGCATCCAGTGCAAAACAAGATATACACGGGCGGAAAAGGTGCTATGATGTGTGTGGTGGGATATTCATGGGGTGCAGTACTTCGAACTCATGAAACCTGGCGAAAAAATCACTGTACAACTATATAGCGATCTGTTGATGAAACTGAATGCCGCAATCGATCTAAAACTCTCATGGACAAGTACAGGACGCTGCCCAGTCATTCAGTTACGCGATAATGCTAGACCACATGTCGGTGCCTCCACGAAATCAACCCTTGAACAGTTACATTGTCAGGTTTTACCGTACCCTTCTTACTCCCCGGACATCGCACCCTCAGATTTTCATCTGTTTTACTCTATGCAACATGCCCTAACGCAACAGCGCTTTACCACATTTCTAGAGGTGGACAATTCGGCACTGGGTACTTCAGCTGAAAACCCAAGTGCTTCTATCACAGTGGCATCGATTTGTTGCCTGAAAAAGGACAAAAGGTCAATGATACGTATAACTGTGTATTGGTTTCGTGATTGTTCCTGTCTCCTTCATCCATAAAACGGAGGAAACTTTTGCATTCCCCTAATAACTTTTATTTAATCAGTTTCGGTTCTTCTTTAGTCTGAGTTATTAATTTTAAAGTAAATTGGAAAGTAATTTTTTTCAAATTGTGTGATCATAAGTTCATATTGGATAATTTTTTCGTATGTTTTGCAGAAAGTTATTTGTTCATTCAATTCCTTCTTATGATGTTTTGACCAACTTTGCACCTGGTGAATTTTCAGATGTGAATCCTCCGTGCCTGCCCGCTCGTCTTCAGATGGAATAAAGAACAGCAGTTCATTGTATTAGTGGAAGGTGGTTATATGAGAGATAAAATATATGTAAAGTGCGGGGAAAATGCAGAGTGCATGAAGGATTAAGGTGAAAGAGGAAGAGTGTAAGAAGTGAAACGTTGAACATACATTCAGAATTTCATTATCGAGACCGCTTCAATTGCTTAAAGTCTGAGAGAGTTTTACTAGTCCTCTGACTTTTAATATCCGTGCTCCCCTATCCTTCCAGGCAGAAGAATATGTGGAATTCTGAGTGCCTCATTGGAATTCACTCTGAAGAAGTTTTCATAAGGAACTTAGATTTTATTAGACCAAGTTCACTTGTAAAACCGATATGTGCGTGTGACTGAGTCATTCAGTGTTGGTATGAAATTTGATGTTAGTATGCCTTTGCTTGTTTTATTACAACTGAAGCCCTGTTTTTTTGTCCTTCCTTCAGTAGAATTTTCTCTTAATGTTGACATTTTTTCTTATATTAATACTAGGTGAAATTACAGAAATCAGTAATTTACGGAAAAAAATTCATTTATTTAGAAATTAATCCTCCTATTTAACTTCCAGAAAATGATGTAGAAGTAGCAGGTTAACGCTTTTAGAAAGGTTCAGTTGTAAAACTTGTATGTGCATATCTCAGTGTAATTCAGTTTGGCATCGTATTTGGTACTTGTCTGCATTTGTTCGTTCGTTACAAAACCACATATGTTGGGTCTTTCGGCAGTACAATGTTTGTTATATTCTCACGTATTAAATTTGTCTTCCTGAGTTGATCCACTATAACTCATGGAAGTTTATCTTCTGCAGTGTCATAATTCAAGTCGCTCTGTGCTTCGAACAGAATCTTACAGCTCATTTTCCCCAGGATGTATCACAGTTGTGAATTAGTAAATTTAATTAACTACTATTTAATGCTATATGACAAACTAAATGTTATTCAAGATATTGAAATATATTAATATAACAGGAATTACATCGAAAAATTCTCATCTCAACTCTCAGAAGGCGAGCGTAGATTGTTCTGGCACCTTGAGTGAATTCAGTGCTTCAATGAATTTTGCTTTTATCAAATGTATACATCCAGGTGTTTTTTTATTATCTCAGTGATATTTCTAGATATTTATAATTTATTTCTACCCACAAATTCCCAATAATAAAACGTGAGTGAGAAATAAGAGAACACTGCAAAGTGTCTACAGTTACGGGAGTGAGAAGTAAGAGGTCACCTAAGAAATATGGTAAATCTTATAAAAGAAACGAAAAGATAGGTTACCGTGATTAACTTGAATTGTGTGAACAAATGTTCTGGTAAAGATTACGAACATTATCACCTTCACATAACGAACTGTTTTCCTGCTCGGGACATAGACGTAAACATTTTTTCTTTATATCTGTGGGCGTTCAGGTTTTCTCAACGAACAACTTGGGACGGAAAAGCATTCGGCTAAACTAAGCTTACAATTTTCTAAAGACCATCTTTGTGACGCAGCTGTGTAAGCGCTGGCTTCTGACTATTCTTCCGAGATGGGTTCAGGTTTGAATCGCGGTGGGGTAGGTATGTCGTAATTTTTCTTACGGAAGTTGTTCTCTCGCTTCTCTAGAGCCAGCGGCTGTGCTTTATGGGCGGAAGACTACTTATATTCGTTCGACCTGCTCACGGTGATCGTTAAACTCCCAGATAATGAAATGTTCTGTTAAAAATGCTCGGTAAAACAACTGCGCTAAGTAATTCACCTTACGCCTCATTGTCAAGCACGCACACCAATGGCCAATGTAATAGGAAGCAATGCTTAAGCTTTGTAGTGAATGATTATATTATCTCCATAAAACTCCATATAAATTTTTATCAGACTAACACCTGAGCTTATATCTAGAATAAGGTGCTGTAACAAATCGTGTTTCAAAAGGCAGTATAGAAAACAAATGCATTACAACTGGTTTTTCATAGCAGTGCTGTCTCATCGAATACTAGCTTTGCTTTTTCTATTTTCTCGAAGTTTTCAAGGGAAAGTAAAAGCTTCCTGTCGTTCATGGTACGGCGTCTTATAAACCAACCACATGAGTTGGAAATGCAGGCTGGAAAGCTGATGGTTTCCGTTCCATCGCATGTCGTGACGTACGTGTTATATGCAGCATATCCTTCTATTCTTCTAAGGTATAGGCACTTGCGAATATTGTGAATGTGTAAAAATTAAATGAAAAACGAAGTGAACTTTTATTTTCTGGAATGTAAGTTTCCGAAGACTATCTTACCCAAACAAAGATTTCGGAGATATTCCTTTTTGCTATGTTATTCTAAATGTGATAACATATCTCAGTTTTTTTAATCATTCTCAAGGTAAAAAATTATTTCTTAAATGCAACACAGTATTACATTTCTTAGTTCTACTTTTAAAAAACTAACGCACCTACATTTTTCATTACACCGATCTTAAATTCATTATACCGTCCTAATGAAATATACAAAAAATTCTCCTTATTCACCATTTCACATAATACATGGTGGATAACTACCATATTTCATTCTCTGACATCCAAACCTGGTTCTAAAAATGCGAGTAGCCGTAGCGTAGCGCGAAATCGCGTGACAGCGGAAAGACGTTGTTTGGAGTTTATTCCGTAATAAAAAATGTTGTGTGAGTGAAATAAAAGAAGATAATTTTATACTGGATCATGATAAGATTCCCGTGTGCAAAGATGACATTTTTTTTGTAAAATTGAGGAAATGTTTGCATCGAGAATATTTTTGATGTTTTCTAAAAACCGGCGTGTAACATTAACATTAGAATCAATAATGATGGCATCTGTCATCGGGAGAGATCTTGGTCATTCCGAATTATTACATTAACAAATGAACAAATCCATTGTGGTTTACTCTTTGATTTTATACACATGCAGCTTCGAGCAATTTGCTTTCGACTTCAATAATAAGAAAATGTCCTGACAAAGAGCCCCATCCAAATGAAATAAATGTTCCCAAAAAGAAACGAAAACAATGGAATATATGGAAAAAAGAAAATGCGGCATTTACTTAGTTCTAGGCGATTGCAAGTCATGATGTCCACATCGCCTGCACTAATGACGACACTATTTTTTTTACGTGCATTGACTTTATATTTACATTACTGAACATTCACAAATAAAAAACTCCTTCAGGCAATTTGAAAAAATAAACCAATAAGCATATTATTGCTTGATTTTTGAAATTGCCTGAAGGAGTTTTTACGGAGATCGAGTTTTAGCGGCAACGTATGCTGTGCAGGCTCCGTCTTTCTAAGTATTGGTTCGAGGGAAGGGTGGCAGCCATGATCGGAAGAAGGAGAGTGACAGAATTGAAAAACAATTTGAACTATTTACATAGTTGAAATTGTTTTCCAATTCTGTAAGCCATAAGCTTTGGTACCTGTGAAGAAGTTTTCGTTTGCAGCAAGAACACCTTATTAAATGCTTGGTGGCCACAATCTGATTACCAACTGAACCTTAAAAACACTAGCTAAAATTTCTCACAGCGTGACGAACGACCTGTTAAAGGCGTGTACACCAATGTATAACAATCCTGGAATATTCAAATTTTTTATTCGATACATTTTAAATATAATTAATTTTAAAGATATTGTTGTGTGCATCCCATTGTCCAGACGTCACCGTACCGCCCGTTTGCAATGGTACCATCAACATCGCAATTGGACTGATAACGACTGGTTTTCTGTCCTCTTCTCAGATGAGAGTAGATACAGTCTATCGTCTGATTGTCGACGACAACTGATCTGGTGTGATAGTGGTACTGCATATTTTCCAGCAAACATAGAGGAAAGGGACCGATATCCGACATGTAGTGTCATGGTATGGGCTGGCATCAGGATCAATGGCCGTACGTCCCTCTATGTGCTTCCAACTGGGACTATGACTGGCCAACGATACATTGATGATGTTCTGCTACCTCATGTTCGCATGTTCCGTGGTGCTGCCGGTGATAGATTCATTTTCATGGACGACAACGCAACATGTCATCGAACAGTCGCTGTCCAGGAGTGTCTTGAGAGCGAGGATATCCAATGCCTCTTATGGCCAGCACGTTCTCCAGATCTGAATCCCATTGAAAATGTGTGGGATGCTTTGGGGAGGAGTCCTGCTGGTCGCCAATGCCCTCCAATAAACAAGGACACCCTCATCTGTGCACTGACAGAGGAATGGGATAAATTACCTTAACAGCTGCTTGATAATGTTGTGTAAAGCATGAAACGACGTGTGGAATCTTGCATCGCCCTTCATGGTGGCCATATCCCGTATTGACATCTTACGCCGGAACGCCTGCGGACGGTAATTGCATTATTTTCACGTTTACGTATTCTGCACAAAATAGCCTGTTTGTCCCTTGAACACGTTCCAAAGCCTTCTGGATTTCTTTTTTTTTTTTTTTTTTTTTTTTTTGGTTGGAGGTTTAACGACCACCGTGAGCAACTCAATTGGCTATTAGCAGTCGCCCGTCCCTAATTTAGGGTCACTGGTTCCAGGGAAGGGAGAGAGCCAGTGCCGTAAGACAAACACAACATCCATGCCTGACCGGGATTCGAACCCGGACCCCTTACGGACGAATGATCAGAAGCCAGCGCCTTAGATCACTGTGCCACCGGGGTGGCGTTCTGGATTTCAGAGCACAATAAACTGTCTTTCTTGTAATGTCCTGGCATTCTGACATTATTTTATTTCACTTGGCATCCAACCACACTTACTTTTTTATGCGCTATATAGCCGTTTATGATCCGTCCTTAGCAATTGTCCAGCAGTGTATATCCAAATTTTTTGAGATTAACGCAGTCTTTCTTCACAATGCATAAATCCTAAAATCCCAGTTTTCTCTTAAACAAAGTTTCTAATGAAAATGAGAATGATCTGTTACAAGAACCAAATGTCTTGCTTGTGTAATGTTGTAATTCCTTCTATCTGAAGTTGGACAGTGATCACTGGTGATGAAACTGAAAAATGCAGAAAGGTAATAAGATTCATAAATTTGATAATGTGTTGTTCCAGGGTATTTCATTTCTTTTCTGCTCCCAAATTTTCATAGTGTTTAACAATTTCTCACTCTCGGAATTGAAGTTGATGTAGCATTTAGAAGTCACAATATCACTTGAAAAATCGTAACAAGGTTCAGAAGTTTATCTGAAAAAAATCTGATATATAAAAAAATAATTAAGTTAATTTGATCTTGATGGATTCTCTTTACTTCTCGAAAGGTGCCTAAAGTACCGGGAATTTTACAAGCTTCCTGTCCCTTCTTTTTTTGCGCAAAAGCGTAGGGAATCTAAAAAAAAATCAGAATATAAAAGCTTTGCGTGAAGGTCAGCTCTCGTAGAGATAATGTAAGACAGGCAACAGCAGCGCCACCGCACGCACCATCAAGGAAAACATGCTCTGCGGGAAAGTTGACATTCAGGCGCAAAAAGCGTAGGGGACGACGGGACGCGAAGCCTATTCTGTGACAGAACGGAAGCGAAGCTTTGATTCGTGATCGCTTCCTTGGGTCTGAGACTAAAGCAGTTTTTTTTTCTGAGTATCACTCCTGTCCCTTCTTTCCGTGGAACAAATATATACAATAGTAATTAATATTATTTTAACGATATATAAGCGGTTTTATTCTCACTCTAAGCACCAACGTTTTCAATCTTGATATTGAAAACTTAGGTACCAAAATGCCTCAAAATTAATGCCATGGGAAAATAAAATTGCTTACAACTTTTAAATTCTCTGAAATGTTAAATTCCGAACTGGAAGTTATTTTAAACAAAGAAACATTTTGTATTTTTGCGAAAATCAAGAAATCATACTAACTCAAAAAACTTAAAATGATACGAACTTCACGTAAACATGCTAAACGAAATGTAGCTGCAGCTTAACATTTTAACGAAAAAAATTGTAATAAAGTGACGCATAAAACGCGCCCTGTCCGAACGATTTAAAAAAAAAATCCATTTTTTGGGAAGATTTTTCTTTAAGCTGCAAACAACTTTTTACTTATCAAAAGTTATTTAAAACAAACTTCAGAAATACAGTTTGAGGCTCCAATGCTGTCAGGTGATTTCAATTTCATCCGGTACCCAGTTTCTATTTATTTTGTACATACACCATTAGGCTTTAAATCCCAAAGTAAAATGAAGCAATAACTTACCTTGCATTTCCGATCATGTTGTGAATATTTTTCAGTTGTTGGTAAAAAAAAGTTAAGTCAGAAAAGAAGATTGAAAAAAAGACAATGCATCTTAAATTATTTCTAAAATGAAACACATACATCGTCATCATCATTGTCAACCATTATCAATCCACTGCTGGACGGTCTCCCGAAGTTTCCTCCACAACGGTCTGTCTTGTGCCAGTCTCCTTCATGTCACTCCCGCATACTTTCGAATTTCATCCACCCATCTTCCAAGTGGTCTTCTTCTGGGTCTTTTCCTGTCCCTTGGAATCCAATCTAAAATTTCGGCTGTCCATCGATGGTCTGTCCTTCTGGCAGTATGTCCAGCCCATTGCCATTTCAGGGATTTAACTCTGATCATGATGTCTTCCACTCTTGTCATTTTTCGGATCCACGAGTTCCTCTTCTTATCTTTCCTGGTTACACCAAGCATGCACCTCTCCATGCTTTTTTGAGTTGTCTGCAGCCTTTGTATGTCTCTTTTAGTTAAGGTCCACGTCTCTGCACCATACGTAAGCACTGGAAGGATGCATTGATCAAACACTTTTCTTTTAAGACATAATGGCATATTGCTGTTGAAAATTATGCTGTTTCTTCCAAAAGCTCTCCAGGCAAGTTTTGTACACCGATTAATTTCTTCACCAATGTGACCGTCACTTGATATCTGCTGTCCAAAGTAAACGTACGTGTCTGTTATCTCCAGCTTTTCTCCATCAATCGATAAATCTTCATTTCTTGTAAAAGCGTTATACATCACTTTTGTCTTCTGAATGTTCATTTCTAATCCCACTTCCTTACTCCTGTCAGCAAGCTCCTTGATCATACTCTGCAGCTCTGATGGGGTAGTTGCAAAAATGACTATGTCATCAGCAAAACGAAGGTGGGTTAGATAATCTCCATTAATCTTTATCCCTTTGCTTTCCCAGTTCAGTGATTGAAAGACATTTTCCAATGTCGCATTAAAGAGCTTCGGAGATATGGTGTCACCTTGTCTCACTCCTTTTCCAATTTTTATGTGTGTTGTATTTTTAAACAGCCGAATCTTTGCATTTGCATTTTCATAGATGTTATTAATGATATTAATGTACGCATCTTCAATACCGCAGGATTTCAGAGCCATTGTAACTGCTGATGGTTTCACCAAATCAAAGGCTTTTTCATAATCAATAAAAGCCATGCTCAATGGAAGTTCATATTCCCTCGCACTTTCAATTAGTTCTCTCAGTACGTGGATATGATCTATTGTACTGTAGCCACTCCTGAATCCAGCTTGTTCTCTCGGTTGATCCATGTCCAGTGTCACCTTCAAGCGGTGTGAAAGAACTTTAGTGAAGATTTTATAAACTACTGATAGGAGGCTGATAGGTCTGTAGTTTCTGAGATCCTCAATGTCACCTTTTTTATGTAGCAAGATCATTGTAGCGTTGTTCCAATCCTCAGGAATCTTCCCTTCATTAAGGCATCGAGTGAAAATATGGGCGAGTACTGTTTTGATTTCTCCACTTGCTTCTTGTATGATGTCTACAGTAATTCCATCTTCTCCTGGAGCTTTTCCCCGCTTCATGTTCTTGATTGCATGTGCAACTTCTGCTGGGAGGACTGGAAGAACTCTGGTACTGGTACCTTTCATGATGTCTGGAGTACATGTATCATCCCTTTCATATAGTTTGGATCACAAATCTTTCACTCTTGTCAAAATTTCGCCTCTATTTCTTGTTACAGAACTATCTTCTTTTCTCAGTGCCATAATCTGTTTTCTTCCCTTACTGAGATGTACCTTTGCTACTTTTAGGCTTTGGTTGTTTTCAATTGCTTTCCTTACTAGTTCACAGTTGAATTTCCTTACGTCTTCTGTGATACTTATTTATTATTAAATAATTTTATTACTACATTGATCATAGATGTTGCATGTGCTGCAATTTTCTACACCTATAAAGAATGTAGGGCGTCAACAATAAGTGCCGATAATAGATACACTGCAAAATAACATTTTTCGAGAATCAGCTTTTCCAACACATTACCCTGACTAAACACTCTTGACACATGTGCTTCTTTTTCTCATACAAATAAAGTACACATGCTTTGAATAATAAGTACACACAATACATACTCCGCAAAATGAAGTTTAAAAAAATCAGCTGCAGGTAGGTAAATTATGCATTTTCCAACACATTACTCTAATTAAACATTTGTGATACTTGAACTTCTTTTTTCCATACAAATAAGGTATACATGTGTTGAATAATAAGTACACACAATAAATATACCACCAAATCAAATTTAAAAAAAATCAGCTGCAGGTAGGTAAATTATGCATTTTCCAACAAAATTAGGAATGCAAAACAATGAAATAATTTTATCATTACTCTGACTAAACACTTGTGACACATGCGCTTCTTTTTCTCATACAAATAAAGTATACATGGCTTCAATTATAAGTCCAGTAATATATACATCTCAAAATGAAATTATAAAATAATCAGCTGCTGGTAGGCAAATTATGCATTTTCCAACGCATTACTCTGTCTAAACACTTGTGACACATACACTTCTTTTTACCATACAAATAAAGTATACATGTGTTCAATAATAAGTACACACAATACATACACTGCAAAATGAAATTTAAAACAAAAAATCAGCTGCAGGTAGGTAAATTATACATTTTCTAACACAATTAGGAATGCAAAACCATGAAATAATTTTATCATTACTCTGACTAAACACTTGTGACACATGCGCTTCTTTTTCTCATACAAATAAAGTATACATGTTGGAAATAATAAGTACAGACAGTACATACACTGCAAATTATCAGGTGTGCAACTTAATTCTCGGCCACAGGCACGACACATTGACAGCAAATTATAGCAAATCGAATACGTACCTAATGGGGGAAATAATCCCCATCGTGTTGCTGACATTTGAGCCATGTTGGATACATCCTGGCTCCATTGCAATACCTGATACACATTTCAAGAGAGTTTGTTTACTTGGTAAATGTAAAAAACTCTAGAGTGTGCAATATGCTTTAGGACTTGCAAAGTAGAGCTGAAGATATAAAAAATTGTCATCCAGCAACCACCTACGCCCACGGCGGGAAGCACTACCAGCAGAGATTTGACATTTGATGAATTTGAATACATTTTAAGACTCTAGAGGCTGAATGATTCCCAGAACACTTTTAATACTGCACTTAATGTTCTTCTTTGCGTATTCTCTATTAAGATAATAAAGCTTAGAAGATAAATATTTAATTTTTGCCGTTTTAGGCGTTATCACTCTACGCTGAGAAAATAAATGCCTTTTTTTCATACGCACAATATCAGGAGTGTTTAAGGCTACAGGAGTAGCCGCAGGGACTGCTGGATCTGGGCTCCTGCAGAAACAGAAGCTGGCAAATCTTCAAAAATGTCGGCATTCTCTGATTCATGTTGCAGCTTTTTCATCATGGCCTCTCTCATACTTGGTAAGCTCAGGACCTTTGCCAGAACTGAAGTATTAGCTGAAAGAACACAAGGGATTAAAACCTCACATTTTCAATTATATGAAAAAACGACAACAATACCTTTTTTTCTAAAACAAAAAATGTAACAATACTTGACTTGTACAGTACAACAGAAAGCATACATGAAGCGTAAGGGTGATCAACAGTTGAAGAACCCATTCCACGAATACACAAATAGTGTAACACATCAGGGACAAGGAAATTGTCTTTCTTTCACACCCATGAATAGCTTTATAAATTGCAAAACTGAACCCAATTCTGTTGGGGGGTGGGGGAGGGATATCCTAAGTAGATTTCATGAACCCAGACCTAATGTCATGATGGTTTGGCTAAAAATAAAAAAATCTCAGGAAATGCTACACTACAGCACCCACACAGCACAGAATATTTAATATACGTTACAGATACGTAACAATGAAACATAGAGACATTTCAGATACGTTGCGCAATGTAACAGCAACGTTTCAGGAACCTTACGGTTACGGCAAAATGTCCTCTAACGTTACATAACTTCGAAACGTAACCGATACGTTACAGTGAAACGTCTTTGCAACTTCAACATACCAACTTCACGTTACTGTTACATATCTGAAAGATATTTGTAACTTTGTTACATTACTGTTACGTATCTGAAAGATATGTGTAACTTTGTTTCATTACTGTTACGTATCTGAAAGATCTTTGTAACATCACTGTTACGTATCTGAAAGATCTTTGTTACATTACTGTTACGTATCTAAAAGATATTTGTAAATTTGTTACATTACTGTTATGTATCTGAAAGATCTTTGTAACTTCGTTACATTACTGTTACGTATTTGTAAAATCATAATAAAAAATATTACACTTGACAGCTGCTTCACAAGCAACAAACTTTCTTCTTCACGAAGAAAAAGCATGTGTGAACTTCACAATTAAAGCCACAAAAGTGTTGTGTCACTGCTGTTTTGTGGCTTTTGTAATACACTGTATTGAGAAGCTGATAAGTCTTTTTTTTTTTTTTTTTTTTTTTTTAAGAAAGCTTATTTGTTGTTTTTGAAGCAGCCGTCAAGTGTTAAATTTTTAGTGTTTCACAAAATTTATCTGTTTATCATATTTTATTACCAGTTAAAGGTCAGTTTTGGAATGATAAGTTGTTGTTTTTTTTTTGCCATTTTTCCAAATAACATGGTTATACATATGGCAAATTGCTTTGTTCTGTACTTACTGTCTCACGTATTTGTCAGATATTTGTGACATCGTCATATTACTGTTATGTATATGCTACGTTGAACATTATAGTTTTAATAAAATTTGTAAAATCATAATAAAAAATATTACACTTGACAGCTGCTTCACAAGCAACAAACTTTCTTCTTCACGAAGAAAAAAGCATGTGTGAACTTCACAATTAAAGCCACAAAAGTGTTGTGTCACTGCTGTTTTGTGGCTTTCGTAATACACTATACTGAGAAGTCACAAGTTTTTTTTTTGTTTTTTTTTAAGAAAGCTTATTTGTTGCTTTTGAAACAGCTGTTGAGTTAATATTTTGTAGTGTTTTACAAAATTTATCTGTTTATCATATTTTATCACCAGTTAAAGGTCAGTTTTGGAATGACAGGTTTTCTTTTTTTTTTTTTTTTTTTTGCCAAATAACGTGGAGTTATCCAAATAACGTGGAGTTATACATATGGCTAATAGCTTTGTTTTGTACTTACTGTCTCTCATGATTCAGGAATAAACATGGCATCTTTTTTTGTACAAGTCACTGACACTGATTAAACTGACATAAACAATAGTTTCATTTTTGAATTACAAATTTTATTAATAAAATGGCCTGGATTATTGCACTTAAAAATTCATGGAAACATAACTATAATGAAATCAATGAGGATGCTCTTCTACAGGTCTTTTCTTCCGCATCTTCTGCCTAAAATGAAAAATAAGAAGAATTACTACCAAAATAATTAAGGGATGCCTTCTTTGCTAAAAAACTGCATCACAACACATGAAATGAACAACTGTATTTCAGGGGGCATGGTTGCTTGGAACATGAAATGAACAACTGTATTCAGGGAGCATGGTTGCGAGGATCGAGGTGTCTATGTCCAGGGGTCGAGAAATGCGGTCGCCTAGTCACCCAGGACGACCAAAAAATTTGTTCGGGCCACCAAAGAAAACATCACCGAAAAACATGTAATTCAATAATTTGTGAACCCTGGAAAAAAAATGTGTATTGTTTCCCCCAGGTATGTTGTATTTTCCTTTCTTTCTTCTACGGTGTTCTTATCTTAGTGGAGCTAAGAGCTCATTAAGAACTTTCTGAAAATTTTATATACAAGCAAATAAAACAAGCTTGTTCAGTGAAGAAAAGGAATAACAGGCAAGTGGGGGAGGGATGCTAGGAAGAGGCAGAAGCAGTAAGGTTCATCAAGGTCAAAAAGACTTAGGTAGCCAAGAGGTGATATGTGCGGGAGGAGGATTGGGGGTGGGAATGGACTTGCATACATGTAGTTTGGAGAGAGAGAGAGGTGTTTGCTCACTAAGGAATAATACAGCAAACGTCACGGTGGGTGATACAGTGCAGGTTTTTCAGTGTGAGTGGATATAATAAGTTTGATGCATAATCACTGCAAATGAAAGCAGAAATTAGTACTTATATATTACCTGAATTAATATTTTTGTGCACTTTCTGAAAACTGCAAAAGTAGTGAATCTACGGAATATCATCCACTTGTTGGAAAAGAAATTCCCCAAAAAATATGTTTCTGTTTTTATTCCTGAATTTTTACAATACCATTTATGCTGGCATACAATTAGGTCCCTAATGTTCAGCAAAAAAACGTGTTTTTACCCATATTCACCTCTCCAAAACTATTTATCTGGAAGCATGATGAACATTTAAGAGTAATATATTTTTACAGCAATTACTTGATGTTTTTTCAATGGGCTGGAAAAATCTGGTATCATCCTTAACTGTGAAAACAAAGTAGATCTTCTGATTGACATTCAGAGTACTCTGTTTTGGTGCCACGGAGAGTAGTATTTTTTCAAACTACATTTACTGGTCAAGGACGATGTAAACGTTTTCATGCTAAATGAAAAATGTGGACAAAACTGACTAACTCGTAATATCTGCCAAAATATATTACTCACTAAATTTCCAAGTATCGTCAGATATTTATAATTTTAAATTTTTGATGAAATTGGAGATACGCTCACACATTTTCTGTTGTCTACCATCCATACTTAAAAAATATGTGTGATATAAAATAGTGGTAAAGGCAGTGACCAGATGTTTATATTTATTAAAAATGCCCAGAAAGCTTAAAGGAAAATAAAATTATTTCATTTTCCCTGTTCGACGCTCAAGAAATGGCCACTTTCTGCTTAGCAATAAAATCAGAGGGAAGCAAATTAAATCTCCCATTCACTTGCGCAGACACACTTACACCATTTTTGTTCTGAGTTGGTGAGAAACAAAGTTTGGCACACAGCCAAGTGTAGTGCAGTAGTTTGGTTCAGTTGAACAAACCAAATATATTTTATTAGCTTTCATATTTGAGCTTTATGTAAAATTATTCAATGTTTTACTTTTAAACAATAAGTAATTTTGTACATTAACACTTCTGAGTTTTAAATCATGCAAGGGATTACAGATTGATAAATATGCACGCAATTATCTAGAATAAAAAATTGAAGGAAATTATAGATAACACTTACTCTTCAGCTCTCTCTTGTCTTAATTTGGCTTGGACTAGCCATCGAGCGATTATTTCTGAGAGCTCCGCATCAGTTAAACTGGGACGATGAAGCCTGACGGTGCCTGGAAATAAATTTCTCTCATGAGGAAACTAAACATAACTATAAAACACTTACTACTGCAAAAAATAAACTATATATATAGTTCAGTTAACATCCATATGGATGTTCAAGGAAAATAAGAACACACTTCAGGTAGTCATGGTCATTAAATTAAACTATATACATGTTTAACTGTTTTATAATGCCTAACTATATCTGTACATCAGCTATGAGAAATGGAGATGTCACAGCTACACACAACAAAAAATGCAAAAAAGGCACTTGTTCCTGATGCTTTGATGAACATAAACTCTTTGCAGTACTTTTTGGAAAACGCTTGAGATTGGCATCAAAAATCATAAAAAAGACAATTTCACATATTTTCCAGATAAAATACAGCGAAATGAAACTGAATATAACATAATTTTGTATATTAGATATCCAATCGTTACAAACTGATTTATATTTTAATTAAAATTTGTTTGAAAACTTAAATAATTGCATTGTTGAAATTAAATACAGGAACTTTTAATTAACTGCTGTGACAATTTGTCCCATGATGCTTTGACCCACTGAGTAATGGTCGCATAAGATGCAGAACGTTGTATCTCGCCCTTGGTGAATTCACTATTACCAGATAATCATTTCATACACCTCCATCTGTGTTTTAAATAGTTGTTTTTTTCCAAAGACAATCCATGATGACCTATCCAAGGGGTTGTTGAACTTATTTTGTCCCATGGCTACCTTTACTCTACATAAATTTGCAACACCTCCCAAATATACAAAAAGATGGAAACCATATTATAAATTCATATATGTCTCTATTAGAGTGATAAGCTTATTACCTTTAAATATAATTTTCTTTTAAATTCAACAGAGGTGTTCGCAAGGCAAGGCACGAAACTCTGAAATCATCGGTGTCTCCCAACGGTGCCAATGAATAAACTCGAGACATAAATGAACATGTGAGGGTAACCTCCCACCCCCCACCACAAAAGTATTTCCGTTACTACTAGTACCTCTAGTTATTATACTTATCAGCAAAGCTGTTACCCATACTTCGAAAGATAAAATGGTTTCACTTTGGGAATTACTTACTACCTACCTATACCTTTTGCTCACAACAGTAAATTATTTTGGGGTTGAGCTTGCAGTATTAATTTGTTGCTAAAAAATAAATTCCTTCAGTGAAATTTAAGTAATTTTGATTTCTACAACTACATGATATTGTCTTTAACATATACCACACTAAGAACATTATTAAAAATTTTGCATTTGTACAAAATAAACCAATTACACACATAACATACCTTTTAAAAAAGTTTTGCCTTTCTTTCCAATTGTAAAATTACCCATTTGGCAAATAAATAAAAGAAAATCTGTAGTCAAGTTTTTATGTCACTAGACGGGCAACTCCTCTTTTTCATAGGATATTGATCTTTTTTTAACAGAAATTTTAGTCGTTACGTTTTAGTCAGGTGGTATTGACCTAAAGTTCTATTTACTAATAAAATAACAGTATATTTAGCAAATTGGATGTTGATCTAAGTTCCATTTATTAATAAAAAAACTATCAGTCTAGTGTGGTGTTAATCTAAAGTTATATTTGCTAATAAAATAACACTATTTCTTAAAAAAGTCTGCAATCTTCATTTGTTTTTTAGCGGAGACGCTATCAGGCTGACGCTTACGTTTCCAACATCCTTCATTTGCAGTGTCTTGTTTGTGTACCGAAGAGGAGAAGAACCTTTACTATTACAAGTAGCCGTTATAATTGCTTTAACAGGTTTTGGAGGCAGAACTGTAGCACGACTCCATTTATATATGCAGAACAATGACCCAGCTGTATCAATTTTCCGACACCATATCCTAGCTTTCTCCTTTTGGATGTCTTTTTTTTTCTAGCCAATCCCACCAGAATTTATTTTTGACTGAAGCCTCTAATGTCTTGAGATCGTCAGTTTTGGTTAAAAATTTCATCGTTGATGACGAACTTAACTTAAACCGTGTAAACTTTCAAATTCCTAAAAACATTCATACATCACACACACGCACACAAAAAAACCCCATCACTTTTGCATAAACAAAAAACCACAAACGTTTCATCAAGTAAACAAAGACACCTCCTCTCCGTCACTGACTTACTAATACAATGAGGCAGGCTGCTCCCGCGTGTACGTGCAGACACATGAGTGACATACTTTATTTGCTTTAACTCGCTCCGTCCCCCGTCATCTCCAAGTTCCAATCTCACATCACTCATCAGAGCAAAAACCTGTTTGTTTGCATCGAGGAGCAGAAGCGCCGACGAAACGACTGAGAATTTGCGCGCATGACCTTCCCACAGAACAACGGACAACCGCAGCACGAACTGCCGGCTGCGTGTGTCAAGCTCGAGTCAGCAGCATCGGCGAGGAAGACAATATTATTATCACATTAATTCATTGGTGAAAAGCAATTTTTTTTAGTAAATACTTTTGCCATGAATCTTTTTAATTTAACCTTTTATTTATTGATTTTTTTTTGCTTTGTCGCTTATTAGAACTCAAAATTTAACAGTCGTAAAAATGTCTTCAAAGCTAAACATCCGGAATTCCGGACATGAAAGATCGCCCAAACCCGGAAATCCGGGTTATACCCGGAACACAAACAGCCCTGATTCAATATTAACTTAAGCATTACTTATTATTAAACAAAATAAGAAGGTAGGCGTAAATGTTTTTTAATGAAAACAATATTTTCCACAAAAAAATCTAACTTAATGCTTGTATTTCTGTATTAAATCAAGCAATCTCCAGGAATGTTTTCTTTTGTATTTGAACAGAAGGGGTGGGGGAGTGATGTGTGGCTGCCATTATCCCCTCATTTCCGGCCTTTTCAGCAAATTCTAATGGCACAACGGTGCCATTGGAATTAGCTGAAAAGCCTGCAAAGCCCCAAGGAGAGGCGACACACAGTTTGAAAACTTTTTTATTCTGTTTGTTCACCAATCAATTCATTGAACTGATGATCCCGCTTGCTGCTCTGAACATTGAGCTTGATCACATACCAGTTGCTCAGAGTTTAATACCAGAAGATGGTATGCTGTAGCAGTTCCGGATGACAACATCTAGGTCTTTCAATAATTCCTTCACCATGAAGTTTGTCTAATTTGGTTAGCTCTTTAAGACAAAGTATCTAATGCCGCTAAAATGCGAACCATCTGAATTTATGCCACAAAACGTGAAGGGGGGGCAAAAAAACTGTGGGATAACGAACACAGCATAAGCACCACTGAGAACACAACAGTTTTTGGGGCTGTCAGGCAACTAGATTTCATTTTTACTTGCTCAAGCCAATAATTTACATGCCCGGGCATGGTATTTTTCAAGCAATGTGTTGGATACATAAAACTATTAGTTTTTTTTTTGTAAAAAGGTTATTTTAATTCACAAAAGTGATGCATAATTGTGTGCCAGCATAGGAAACCAATTGCTCCACGAAAGAAATTGGACTGTGAATGCCATAAGCCAAAACACACGGGCCCAGTGTGTGTAACAAGGAACTCTAGGCAAGAAGCCGTAAGCCTGGTAGTATGATTTCCCTAAACGCTGTGTGAAAAGATAGTCCATACAAAAGTAACATGCGCCTCGCGATTCTGTGGTAGGTCAAAGGGCAAACACGGGAATCTGCATTTCCACGGAGCCGTTAGGAAAGTTCTAAAACATTAAAGGATTATTGCATCATCTACTCTAGAGAGAGTTTGGTTATTATACAAGGGTTAATCTTTTAAATTAGGTTAGCGATAAAATGTTATTCAAGAGATGTGTATAATTTTTTAACAAATCAAATTTTAAAACACGAAACAAAATCGACAGCCCTGCGGGGCTGTTGATATTTAGCTGGAGAGAGATATTTGCCTGATTGATGAACCAAAATGAAATTTTTCCAGCCCTGTATATATATACCAGTGGCAAAGCGTGGTTTTCTGTGTTCGGGAGACTAAAAATGGTTTGATATTTTTTGTAGTTTTTTTTTTTTAATTGGAGGTTTAACGACCACCGTGAGCTACTCAATGGGCTATAAGCAGTCGCCCATCCTTAATTTAGGGCCAGTGCCGTATGACAAACACAACATCCATGCCTCACCGAGATTCAAACCTGGACCTCTTTCGGATGAATGATCAGAGGCCATCGCTTAGACCACTGCCCCACCGGGGTGGGTTTTTTTGTAGTTAAACTAATAGTGTAATGTGGCACGCTATTAAAGATGTATATTATATTCATGTTAATATTTTAGACTTTTAGCATCAGCATATTGATTTGCATTGTCATTGTTTGCTGTACCGTATCTCTGAAAAAATTCTGCAACGGGTGCAGTTGTGCTTGTATGTTCATCGGGGTGAGACTCACGATTTCGAGTCTCTTTTTTCATTCCCAGATAATACAATTGAAAGAAAATGTTGGAGATAACGTTATTTTGCAAATACATTGTCCAGCAGTATCTTTAATTATGAGATATTTTTCCCACTGTATTTGTGAAAAAATAAATAAATATAATAAGTAACAAGAAAATCAGTTTTGGCATTTTACTCTTGGGTAGACTTTGTCTCAAAGTCTACCTCGACACTTTGCCCATGATATATATAAATATAATGACTAATTAAGCATAAAATCACTCAAGTTCTAAAAATGCACTTACCAGCTGTTCCAAATATTCTTGATACACGGTGCACCGTCCAGTCTTTTTGGGGAACTTCTTGATTTTCAATGGTCTTATTAATGCGCGACCGGAAATTAAAAGGTAGATACCAGCAATTTTTATTTCCGTCGATTAGCCATCTTGTTGCCACCAACTCTAGGCCATCTTCAAATTCCAAAACTGTGAACATCTGCTGAAACTGAACTACATCAGCTCATTATGATCAAATAGAAAGTCTTTGAATAAGATTAATATGATTGAGGTGGTAGACAGCAGCTACAAACGTTTTTGCTGGGTGAATGGGATGACTTTTTTGATACATTTTTGAAGTCTAGACACTTGCTGTAAATTTGATTATTAGAGATCTATGGTAGGTAATATAGTAAAGCACTGTTTATACGTCTTTCGAGGGACTGTTCATAAAAGACGTATAACTGAAATTAAAGTCCAAAACGTGAAGCGAATTTCTGTAGTACATATGTGTAATACGTACAGTACTACGGCAGTACCTGTTACGTAAAATGAAAATATATTTTATGTATTGAATATGTACACTTATTACATTATTTATACAGTACATTGAAGAAATTTTTTTAAATTTAATAAAAAAATCAAATTGTACTAAAATTACATATATGTAACGTACAACTAAAAAACATTTATACCTTTATTTCAGCATCACATCTTGATTAAATATGTTAACTTTCTTTCGAACAAGAAAAACTGCTGGATCACATCGATAAGCACTATTAAATTCATGTGAAAAAGTGTTTTTAGTGATGTTTGCCTGGTTGTTTGATTTTGCGTTTTAAGGAGAGTACTATGGATTGAATTAAATTCTCCAAACGTTTTCTCACTGGTGTTGGAAAGAAAAACAAACAAATTTCTCAGTGTATCAATACTATGCAGGGCTTAAAAAATATCTGAGAAGTTACATGCCCAGCTGGGCAAGTGCAGAAAATATTTACTTGCTCAGAAGTAAAATCTACCTGCCCAGAAAAATTTATCTTTTAAGATAACAAAAGAGAAGCCTCATTTTTTAAAGTTAAAAATTATGATGAACCTTTTTATGCATCGTTTGCACCACCATTTTAAAGTGTCTGTGTTCAAAGTGCACAAAAAGGTAATCGACGGCATTTGAGAAATTTAGTTATGATGCCATGTTCAAGAATTTTTAATATACGTCCTGTGTTTTGCAAAAAAAAAAAAAAAATCATAGTTAACTGTATAGCAGTTTAAGTAATTTTCAACAATTTTGAATGTAAAAATTATTTACCTTTTTCTCGTTTGCAAACAGATAAGTGATTTTGCATCATAAAATATCCCAAGAATTGTTTAGGAATGAAGACAATACTTATGTTTTCAACTACTGTTATGTGCACTTATAGTTATTAAACTATATTATCACCTGACCCCCCACATTCCTTGAAAAAATTGCTTTTGCTATCTGCAATTTCAGGATGGTTCAGGAAGCAGTGCACCACATAAATAGTCTTGTCATCATTTGACTCTAGCCAATTAAATATTTTTTTCCAAGATTCCTGAACTGTGCCATGCTGGGGTTTTTTCATACTCCGCTTGCCTAAGTTACAATTTTGCCGACGACGGAGATTCCGATTTTGAAATTACATCACTCAGCAATGCAGAAGACGAATTTGTAACAACTGCTGTCGTATTGGGAATTTCACGTAACTGCCTACTATGAGATATACTCTCATTGCTGGATTTTTTTCCCCCAAAAAAACTTATATCCATTACTAAATACACTTATAACTGCAGCTAACACAAACTACTGTTCTCTCAGACAAACTACTGTTCTCTCAGACAAACTAGGTTAATTTCTCGGAGTCAGCAATTTTCGCTCTACTCCCGGCTAAGTGTGTAGGCTCGTTCTTAAACGAAACTTAGCCTTTGTTTGAGTAGTACTGCTGTTGTTCATGTGTGTGTGGGGAAATTCAATTTGTATGTATTACAGGAAATACTACATGAGAATTTCCTTCATAAGGTATCTTCCACATTTTTGCTTTAATTTCATTAATATGCCAGGAATGAGTACTTTTGCTTGTTCCAGCAATCTGAATGCCGAATTCTTTGGATTCACAAGGCAAATTAAAAATGTTTCCTATGAAAGGGTGTTTGCAGGCAATAAAAAACTGTTCTCTTTTTTTCATTTTCTATAAAACTTTCAACTGTAACAATAGTTCCGTTTTTTAGCATGCAGCAGTTATTTTGATTATTCTTGCAATCTATTTCAAATTTTTTTTTACTCCACATTTGATACTAAAATTCAATTTGCTGGTTTGTTCTAATTTTTTTATTAAATTTATTTTTCATAATATTATGTGTTTTGAATACTCCTTCGGTTTCTTTACACCTTCTCATTAGTTGCTGCAATGGAAATTCATCTTTTCTTAAGATCTTTTTAATGAAAGTCATGTGGTTTTCAAATCGAAAAGCACTGATTAAGTCTAAATGACCAAAAGCTCTAACATCCTGACAAATGTGCAGCAAATTATGCACATTATGACTAACATTTTGTTTGCCATACAGTATTTCAAAGGACTTCACAATATGGCTGAGTAATGATTCTGCAAAGATGAGATATTGTGAGTTCTTTATGAGATATGGGTTTGCTAATATTGTTATGGCTACATGCAAAGTTATGAAATGAGAATATAACTAACTTCTGAGAGCAGATTTCAGGCAAATGGGACCAGTATACACCAAGAATAGCCTGAATTCTACAGCTTTCCAATGTTTGATTTCGTCTAGGCCTCTAGGTCTCCAAACAAATTCTTTTGGTGCTGTTGGCTTGAATGTTTTTAAATCCTACGAAATTATCTTTATAAAATTTGATGATAATCTTACAGAGAGTGGCCCCATAATCCAAAAATACAGAAGTTTTTTCATAACCCCTAAACATATTAAATGCATATAGCCTAATGGTACATTAGAAACAAGTCCAAAATTAGGAATCCTCTTCAAAATTGTTTCACCCATGTGAAAATCTTCATAACTATTATTTGCAAAACCATCATTTATTCTCTCAGAATTTGTAGAATGTGAAAAACATACCCTTACATTGTAATACTTTCCACCGATAGTACACTTTGTGCAAATATTATAACCGGTGTGTCCTTTAACACAAAGTACAAATGTTTTCGCTGGTGCATCACATATCAATCCTATTATACTTACTTTTATTTTTTGTTCGTTAAAATAAATGCCATGTGTGATAAGATGAACTGCTTCATTTACAAATGGTTGTGAAAACTCATTTGCATTTTGTGGTTTTTCATGACCATGAAAAGCACCAATCATAAAAAATTTTTTTAAATCAAATCACAACAAAGAATTGGCCACAAACAGGATATGGATGATTTTGCAAGTGGGAGACCATCAACATTAACACAAAGCTTAACTTCTTCTGCTTTTATGTCTGCAGACACATATTCTTCTAAAATAGGCTTAATACCAGCCTCAAGTCCAAAATGGAAATAAGATCCACCACTTATTTGAACTACGTTAGTAGACCTAGGAGTTTGCAATAATGTTCTACTGTCTTTTGGCAGTTTAAAATTTGTATGTTTCTTAAAAATACCTAAAAGTTTAGTGGCTGCGTTATGGGGAATATTAAATTGTATGCACCATGAACGCAAATCTTCTTTAATGGCATCATCCGGATTTTGAATTTTTCCTTCAGTTTTACATGTATCTCTCTCTGATTCACTATCTGAAATACCTGAGACACTACCACTGTCACTCAGGTTTGTGGGTAACATATGAAGTGAATTATCTGAAGAACTATAAGAAAATTCATCGGAAATACTTTCATTATGTAGAATTGGCTGACTGATAGAAGGAGCATTTATTTTTTTATTTTCTGAATGTTTAGATATAACATTTGAAATAGGTCTTTTAAGAGGCACCTCATCTTCAGATGAAGTTATGTTATCAATATTACACTTCGTTTTCATTGCAACTATTCTTCTACGATGACGTTCTGAATAGCTCAGAATTTTTCTTTTCTTTCTATCCATAACAACCTAAATAAAAAAAAAGATGAAACCTGAATTAAATTATTATAATTAAAATAAATATTAAAATTCAAATTTTGGCTAATATCAGTTGTTTGTACGGTCATCCATCACCAAGATACTTTTATCGCCATATCTTGGGCGCCATTCTTCACCAAATATGGCTCGCCTTCATGATGTCAATGGGCAGTATGGTTTGTCACATTTTTTATGACTCCTCTGACTTATATGAATATTTTTTTGCTGTTCGTATCATAATAATAATCTCAGCATCATAATTTTTTATGACTCCCTTGCTTCATTTGAATAATTTTTTTGCTGTCAGTATCACACAAAGCATCTTCTTTTGAATTCCTTCACGTTTTATATTACTGTGTAGCAAAATGTCTGATGTAAATTTTAAGAATTTGGAACGGAGCTTTAAAGTGGTAATACAAGTGATTGATTGGTACATGATGAATGGAGCAATTAGAAAGCATTACCTCTGCCCTAAGTGTGGTTCGTGAATGGATTTAGTTGAAAGCACGGACATTTCCAATGGGGGTGAATGGCAGCATTATCATGTAAAAGAACTGAGTGAATGCACATGATGATGTGAAAAGAACCCAAACAGATCGTTTATGTCTTTTACTAAATGTATTTCTACAGTATGGATTTCGTGGTCTTTGATCAGCTATCGGAGGATAATTAAAGGCAAGTTTTCATATTTTTCTAGCCATTATTTTTACATTTCATATAATAATCATTCATTGGTTTACACAAAAACAAAGCAGTCATAACATACTCATTTGTGCATGCACTAACATATCATAGAGAAGTATCTGTACTTAGCGACATTTTTCGCTTGGTGAGCAAGCAAGGGATGACTGTACAACTCAGTTTTACCTGTTTTTCCATTTGTATCAAAAACAACGTTTTAGTCCACAAATCAGAGTAGCTACAGAATATGAGATCAAAAATTTCATGTCGATTTCCAGAAAAATATATTCAAAATTCTCTGAGAAATATGTTGTGTGTCTGCTGAAAAAATCTACCGGATGTGGAGGATGGTGGTTGTAAAGGGTTGTCTATGGGTGGCAAAACTTAAAATCCACCACTGATCTGTGGGTAACATAGCGATTTCGAAATATTTCATAAAATGAAATGGTCCAGCAGTCAAAAAAAAAAAAAGCTATTAAAACGGAAATGCTAGAGGAAAATGATTGCTGTTGGTTCACAAGGTTCCCGTTCAGCGGTCATGCCAAACCACAGCAACGGCAACGCCATCCTGCCAAAAATGGGGGAAGAGGTTTCGGTGAAATTATTGCAAGATGAACGATAATAGCTACGATAATGTGGTTAAAATGACCTTTAAATTAGGCAATGAGTAGCTTATGTTAAATAATAACAGCTATATTAACATGGTTAAAATAACCTTTAAATTAAGTGATAAAAAGTTGATGTTAAACGTACCGTCGTTTCCAACGTCAGAGCATTGCCCCGTAGTGGATAAGCCACGATATGTTGGAATTTAAAGGAACGGTATATTGTGCATGGTTATAAACCTCTTCGGAAACCCAAATGATAGGCAAAAGCTCTCGGCAGGTGTCCATAATCCTTGCAAAAAAAATTAAAGGAATATCGCGGTCACTGTTGTATTCTGAGATAGTCAGGTTAAAATGGCGTTAGTCTTCTCTTCCTTAGAAGTGAGTTAAGCAAGCAGAGCTGTATCAATCCGCCATTCATCCTACAGCGATCCTTTCATTCAACAAGGATCGCTGTAAGTAGTAGTTCCAAAGAGGAAAAACAAAAAAAAAAAAAACCCAAAAACCAGCCCTACATGAGACCGATGCTTTTATTAAAGAAATATCAATAGGAATATGGTAAATAAAAAAAAGAGTCAACATATATAGTTCAACGTCCTGCTAGACAGGTACCCACAGATCAAATTTTACATAATATGAGTTTCTTCGAGTTTGTAAAACACTTTATAAACCATAGTAAAGTTAGTGCAACCCTACTGTTAAAATAACATTAATTTTTATAATAATAAAAGCATCAATATCAAATTCTTGTAATTTGGTTTGAAATTACTGAAAAAAATTTTTATTTAAGAGGTAGGAGTTCCGTATGTTGACGAATTGCCTTTTTTTTCGAATATTTCTCCGGAAATTTACCGAGGAAGCATTACTACATTGGAAATGCCAAGGGAATCCACCATTTAGCGAAAAATGGATTGGATATTTGTTCCCAAAATGTATACAAAGCAGTACGTCAGCAAAATGCTGTTGCGAAAAGCAGAAGCCATGTTAACAACTGTGCTGAAAAAGTTGTGCTACCGCATCACTACAAAAGATGAGACGAAATCAGCTGCCACGAGCAATAGAAATGAAGCAGTAGTAGCAACAAAGAAACCCAAAAATAAAAAAAACAACAAAAAAAACAGCAGTCTCCGGAACACGAGACCAAATTTCAAGTTTTACAAAAGGAAAATAAGTATTTGGGACCATAAAAAAACCCTGTAATTTTAGTTCATGAACACATGGAATTGCAACCTATTTACGAGAACAGTATTTTTTTTTACTCTAATTATATCTTTTACAACTAGATTAGTCACACTTTATTTGGCAGATAATATGAAGGTACTGGTTTAGAAAAATGATGAATTAATTTTTTTATTTTTTGTTATATAATACTCGTTACTTCAGTGGAAAAATCAATTATGGTATGCTGGGTTGAATTTTAGTTTTTTGTTATTGATTTTTGAAGTCGGGACTATTTTACGTTATACCTCATGTTTAGTATATTGATGGCGGATAAATAATACATTGCGTCGGGGTTTTTTTCGTAATGCGGTTATAAGCCAACAATGATTCGGATTGCGAGCTCTCCAATGGTATCATTTTACTTTGACTACGCATGGTTTCCGGTAAAAAGTAAATGGAACATCTGATGTGTCTTACTGAACGATAATAATATGCATTAGTCCTGAAGGGGCAGAAGCTCACTTTTTTATGGATTTGTAAGTATAGCATTTTAGGTACTTGCCGCAAGAATGTGTGCCGGCGCCCAGCCTTGGTTTTATTGCTGATGCCGTATTCTAGATTGCAATTAGTCATATTGCACTTTTGGTCCGATTCTTTATTTTTCTAAATTTTTTCTGTGACAGCAATATTCCAGAGATTTGTTTCTCTTTGTTTAAAACATCCGTCGGGCCTATGGATATTTTCTAATTGCCATATAGTTGCGATCTTTCTATCGTATTTCACGTCTTCATTTGGTGTCATGGTGGATTGCCGTTTTGGCAGACAGCCATTTTGGAATGACGAGTTGTCGTTGTCAGCATACTGCATCAACGCAAGTGCACAGCTAAGTGTACTTCCACCATCAATAGTAAATGAACGGGCGTACAGAAAAGAGTCCCGATACTTAAAAATCAATTTAAAAAACCCAACTGAACGGCTGCCTCTTGTAAGACTAACGGTTATCATTATCTCATGTAGTGGTTAAAACATTTCTGACAAACATCCTGCGAAGTCAAAGTAAAAAATTACTCCGTTTCGAGAGTTTGGATTAGGTCTACAACTTGGACACACAAAATACTACTGCTTCCTCTGTGAATGGAACAGTAGGGACAGAACTTCTCATTACATTAAAAAGACCTGGTCTAAAATAGAGTCCATAATTACAGGTAATAAAAATGTTGTCGCGGAGCATTTAGTAAATCCTGAGAGCATGTACTTAACACCGCTTCACATCAAACTGCATTTGATAAAAAAATTGTAAAGGCATTGAATAAAGATAAATAAGCCTATATTCCATGAAGCAAAAATTAAACAAGGCATTTTTATTGGTTCATAAATAAAGGAACTTATGCGTGATCTTGCATTATTGAAGGTATTTTGAATGAGACTGAAGCTGCTGCATGGAAGTCCTTTAAAGATGTGGTACTGAATGTTTTATGTAACTGGAAGGCAGAAAATTATATAGAACTTGTTACTGAGCTTCTAGAAAACTATAAGGCCGGGGGATGCAATATGTCCCTTAAAATACATTTCCTTCACTCGCATCTGGACTTTTTCCCACAGAACTTAGGAACTGTAAGCGACGAGCACGGAGAACGTTTTCATCAGGACATGTTATGTACCATTGAAAACCGCTATAAAGGAAAATTAAGCCCTAAAATGCTAGCTGATTACTATTGAACTCTAAAAAGGAATGTAGTACAACCAAAGTACAGAAGAAAATCTAAAATAACTACTTGTGTAATTAATTACTTGTAGCAAAATATGCATTCCAAAGTGAAGGCTTATTGTACACTGGAATCACTAGGTTACTCAAGAACTATGTCCGATAGCACAATTTAGCAAGCAAATTTGCAATCAGCATGACAAATACTGTAGGATTCAGTATATACAGTCTTCATAACAAACTAAAAGTTCAATTTTGTTGTTCAGTGTTATTGATTCCATAATACTATACTGCTTGTTAGTAAACAATCCCTCAGCTTCCAAGTTTTTTTGGGGCTGATTATTAGTTTTAAGTGATTTCGGAATTTATATATTTCTGTATTAGTTTAAGAGATTTTGGAATTTATGTATGTCTTTATCAGTTTAAGTGATTTCGGAATTTAAATATATACCGTACATCCGGATTTCGAATATCGTTTATACATGTCTAATAGAAGTAAACTAGAGAAAGAAAAAGAAATTAGTTATCCGTTTTAATAAATAGATTCCTTTTTTTGGCTCTTATATATTGTCCTATTACGAGTTGTTTACGTGTTCACAAGTTCAACTCAGTCCGCTGTCCAACAGAAAACAGAAACAGGGGTGGCGTTTATATATTAAAAAAAAAGGATTAAAAATCGGTCCCAAATGAGAGTGTCGAATTTCTGTTATACATGTGGAATAGACTATACAAAAAAGGAAAATCAAATTCGTCATTTCTCTAAATACCTATACCAATATGAAATTTCTCAGCTTCGAAGTAAAAAAAAAAAAAACATGCTGGTACAGTTTAACACAGCCATATACTTAGATTTTATAAAATGCTTTTTAGAATCAAAACAATTACTTACTTTCAGATGATCTTGAATCACAAAAGAAATGTGAAATAGAGCTAACTGGAGTACGACAATATTACCAAAGATATTTGTAACAATAGCACATGGATCGAAACACAACAGCCAGAGTTAAATCCACTTAGTTTGAAGACGGTGCTTCGTTGAAATGGCACAAATGCGCATGCGCATCCACGCCGTTGCCAAGCCGAAAATCTTAAATATCGCCGGAACGTAACATCAAGGTAACAATTACGTTCCATGGAAACTATAAAACAGTAGTAACCGTGAAAGCTATTTGTAACGTAACCGTAACGTACAAAAAGTTACCTTCCGAAATAGATGTTGCTGATACGTAATTGTAAGATATCTCTGAAACTGTAACGAAAACGAGAGATTGTAACATTACTGATACGTATCTGAAACGTTTTGTGCTGTATGGGCAAAGACCACGCACTTGAAGAAAAGGGTCAAATAAAAACAATAAATACTGGAACAATAAATACTGGAACAATAAAAAAATCTACATATTAATTCTATAAGGTTTTTTTACTGTGAGTCCTTTTTTGAGAGAACGGCTGAACGTAAACAGAGGTGTTTGCAAGGCAAGGCACGAAACCCTGAAATCATGAAATCATCGGCGTTTCCCAACGGTGCCTATGCATAAACTCGAGATATAAATGAACATGTGTGAGTAACCCCCCCCCACCCTAGCTCAACAAAAGTATATCCGTTACTACTAGTACCTCTAACTATTATACTAACCAGCAAAGCTGTTACCGATACTTCGAAAGATAAAATGGTTTCACTTTGGGAATTACTTACTACCTTGCTATACCTTTTGCTCACAACAGTAAATTATTTTGGGGTTGAGCTTGCAGTATTAATTTGCTGCTAAAAAAATAAATCCCTTCAGTGAAATTTAAGTAACTTTGATTTTGACAGCTACATGATATTGTCTTTAACATATACCACACTAAGAATGTTAATAAAAATTTTGCATTTGTATAAAAAAAACAATTACACGCATAACATACCTTTAAAAAAGTTTTGCCTTTCTGTCCAATTGCAAAGTTACCCATTTGGCAAATAAGTAAAGGAAAATCTGCAGTCAGGTTTTTATGTTACTAGAAGGGCAACTCCTCTGTTTCAAAGGATATTGATCTTTTTTTAACAGAAATTTTAGTCGCTAAGGTTCAGTCATGTGGTATTAGCCTAAAGTTCTATTTACTAATAAAATAACAGTATATTTAGCAAATTGGATGTTGATCTAAAGTTCCATTTATTAATAAAATAGACACATCAGTCTGGTGTGGTGTTAACCTAAAGTTATATTTACTAATAAAGTAACACTTTCTTAAAACATTGTGCAATCTTCATTTGTTTTTTAGCGGACAACACTATCAGGCTGACGCTTACAACATCTTTCATTTGCTGTGTCTTGTTTGTATACCGAAGAGGAGAAGAACCTTTGCTACTACCAGTAGCCGTTATAATTGCTTCAACAGGTTTTGGAGGCAGAACTGTAGCACGTACTCCGTTTATATATGCAGTAACATGACCCAGCTATATCAATTTTCCGACACCATATCCCAACTTTCTCCTTCTGGGTGTCATTTTTTTCTAGCCAATCCCACCGGAATTTATTTTCGACTGAGGACTCTAATGTCTTGCGATCGTCAGCTTTTGTTAAAAAATTCATCGTTGATGACGAACTTGACTTAAACTGAAATCGTGTAAACTTTCAAATTCCTAAAAACATTCATTCATCACACAAAAAAACCCATTACTTTTGCCTAAACAATAAACTGCAACCGTTTCATCAGGGAAACAAAGACACCTCCTCTCCGTCACTGACTTACTAATACAATGAGGCAGGCTGCTCCCGCGCGTAGGTGCAGACGCGTGAGTAACGTACTTTATTTGATTTAACTCGCCCCACCCTCACCCCGCCATCTCCAAGTT
The DNA here is from genome assembly GCA_039090855.1 of Macrothele yani. NCBI lineage: Eukaryota > Metazoa > Arthropoda > Arachnida > Araneae > Macrothelidae > Macrothele > Macrothele yani. Next base: position 141,080,335 of record CM077015.1, read on the forward strand.
CCAATCCCACATCACTCATCACAGCGAAAAACCTTTTTTTTGCATTGAGGAGCAGAAGCGTCGACGAAATGACTGAGAATTTGCGCGCATGCCCTACCCACAGAACAATGGACAAACACAGCACGAACTGTCGGGAAAGGTTTTAATGGCATATCCAACGAACAGTTTGTAGATTAAACCTTTGTAAATATAAGAAGAGGAACATTGTGGGTAAGGACATGACAGGAGTAGACATCATGACCAGAGTGAAATCACTGAAATGGCAATGGGCTGGACATGCTGCCAGAAGAACGGACCACAGATAGACATCCGAAATTTTAGAGTGGATTACGAGGGACAGGAAAAGACCGAAAAGACCCCATGGGAGATGGAAGGTTGAAATTCGAAAGTATGGTGGAGTGACATGAAGGAGACAGGCCCAAGACAGACAATTATTGAAGAAATTTGGGGAGACCTTCATCCAGCAGTGGATTGATAATGGTTGATGATATATGTGTATAAATAGTTTAAAAAACACAACAGTATATGTAGTACAGTTACACATGTGGAAAGTTACTATAGTCGTAACTAACCTAAAAAAATATTTGAAAAACGAATGTAATGTCGTCTGCTTAAGTTTATCAGACCTTTCTTTCAGCTCAATAATTCAAACACTCGACGTGCATCAGGAACACCAAACAGAAATCATTGCTATTTCCACGTTAAAAAGTTCGTCTCGGAAATATTCTCATCGGCCGCCACCGGGAATTCACCCAGGGTCTTCCAGTTACGCGCCGGACTTGCTACCACTGCACTACAGCGGCCTCGAATTTTCCAGACCGACTGAGTTCGATTCCCGTTGGCAGCCGATGAGAATTTTTCCGAGACTCACTCATTAACGAGGAAAGAGCGATGATTTCTGTTTGGTGTTCCTGATCCACGTCGTGTGTTTGAATCTCCGAATTCTGACGCACGAGATTAATAATGCCACAGAAGGTGTACCAACCACATGACCAGTGGTAATCATGCACATGTGAAGTTTGCACATAAAATTACCTAAATATTAATACTCATAGTGGCTAAGTGTCATAAAAATCAGGTATGTTTTGTTACCAGTGAGTTGGAGGATATTGGAACAGTGTAATAACTTGAAATAGTTTCATTCCAGTTGAGCCACTGAGTCAGTTATGTAAGATCAGAGAAAGAGGTATATGCTTGCCATTTGAGTGATGTAGCAAAGGAGCCCTTGTTTAAACAGGATTTTTTTCTTTAAGTGGCTAGTATTTTAGAAAATTCTAGAAACCCTTAAAAGGGGAAATAACATGCTTAAATTGTAACATGCAGCCCTTAAAGCTAAGTAGTAACTTTGTCTGAAGGTGGGTACTGGAGAAAAAGTTTTTTCAGGTGCTTACTGTACATAGTATGTATTCAACATAAGTCGTATGGGAACCATGGATACAAATCTCTATGGCAGGTTACGATTTCCTGGCAATTTTAGCTTACTTATGTAGTTTTTTCCTTTTTTGATGTAATAAGGCTGTTTATGAATTTTATTCTGTAAACTGACAAGGGAAATCTCTGTGTCATCCTTCAAGCTATAATTATAAAAATAGCATGTCTGTAGTACTCTCTAATATGCTCAGATGACTCCGTGTTCAGTTAAAATATTTCTCTTTCTTTGATTGCAGGTGTAACGACCACAGCGAGCAAGCAGTTGCCTGTCCCTAATTTAGGGTCACTGGTTACAGGGAAGGGAGAGAGTCAGTGCTTTAAGACAAACACAACATCCATGCCTCACTGGGATTCAATACCCGACCCCTTTCGGACGAATGATCAGAGGCCGTTGTGTGGGATAGTGTTGCCCCTCTGACTCTTACGTTCAGATGGCTCCTTCCTAACAGCTGAAATATTGCGAGAGGGAGTCTTAAAAGAAATAGTTGTGTGGGATAATGTTGCACCTCTGACTCTGGGGTGAGCATAACAAAAAGTGACATATGGAATCACAATATCTTATTACCTTGTAAAATTACCTTGTGAAAGAAGTGTTTGTTATATTATTATTACTGAATGGGTGAGAAATTATGTCAACTAATGTTAAGTCCAGAAATTGAATTTTTCTAAATTGTGTTACTGTGCTATGCATAGGTTGTATCCAGTTGGTGTGCTAAGTCGGGAAGACCAAAAAGGTCATCAAACCAGAGTTATTAACTTGTATTTGTTTTTTGTTTTGTTTTTTCAACTGCCCGTCCTGAATATTACGTTTGCAAATAAATAAAATTACTAAAAAATTGATTTGGCACTCATAATTTCTGAACCCAGCATGTCACAGCTCTGACTGTGGCTTTGGTCGGATATGGGAACCTGAGAAAATATATACTGTATAACCATTTTGTATGCTATTGATCTATATTGGCCACAGAACTAATACACAGGTAAAATATATATTGTGTAACACGTAAGTCACACATGTAACACAAACACTTTGAAGTACTACCAGGTGCAAGTGCGTGCAGCAAAAAACAACACCACAAACAAGAAAAATGTAATAAGTTGTGTACGCATTAAATATACACTCTTACACTTTGCTTAATTTCCACCACAACACCCGCATGGCGATTGTAGAAAAGTACCTAAAAAAAAAAAGTGCCCTGCTTGATTTGGGAGGTATGAAGAGGAAGTGTTATTTCATTAAACAGCTCACACAGATTTCCCATTTTTAGTATTAACTAAAATATACTATACCTAATTTTTATTCAACCCTATTTTAGGGGGTGTTTGGTTTATATGGAACTATTATAAATATAATTTTGCATTGCAGATGCATCAGCATGGTCACATGATCAGGAGAAATCATGCACATGTGCAATTTGCACAGAAATACCTACAGATAACTACTTTATAGTAATACCCGGTTGCTTGCCATGAATTTCATATTTACAATATACCTTAAATGTCAAACATGCCCAGGTCATTATTGAATTTCAATGGGGTTCGTTTTACCCTGAAGTATTAAAAATTGTTTTCGTGGAATTCTCAGAAGCACATGAATGGGTTCCCACAAAACGTACACGTTAGGTAGGAGAATCTCTGAGATTTACATGTAGCTTGTAACCTTAGTTATATTCTTTATTTAATGGCTGTGAATCCTAATAAATCATAATATTGAGAATGAATCTAGGAAAAGGCGGGGAAAATTATTAGCCTCCATGTCAACATGCATACAATGGAACAATGTAAGGCTCAAAATGTTTCCTTTAATAACACTTAAAACGGAATCGGAAAAAAAACCGTAATTACTCACCTAGTAGATTTATCATTTTCTTCCATCAGAGACATGCCTTGCTTGATACAGATTACCAACATGAAATTGTAAGTCCACTTGCAGACCACAGAAACGATTGTAGCAGCCATCGCAGGGCTAAAAGAGAGAATTGAAGAAAGTCAACAAACAACCCCACCTCAACACAACGCGCACGCTCAGTCCAAATCAGTATGCTCCGGAATCATCCTGTAATGTTGGCTTCTGTACACTGCATGCTTTCCTTGACGATACGGTTGCGCTAGTTACGTCTCGCTGAGCCTTAACGTCTTTTTTTTTTTTATTCGAGGTTTAACGACCACCGTGAGCTACTCAATGGGCTATAAGCAGTCGCCTGTCCCTAATTTAGGGTCACTGGTTCCAGGGAAGGGAGAGAGAGCCAGTGCGGTAAGACAAACACAACATCCATGCCTCACCGGGATTCGAAACCGGACCCATTTTGGACGAATGATCAGAGGCCATCGCCTTAGACCACTGCGCCACCGGGGCGGCACCTTAACGTCTTCTCGTTAGTTATTCTTTGATTAGGCAAAGGTTCGCAACATCAACACTGACGGTTTCTACGGATACAGCGATATTTTTCTAAACGTTTTCAATAAAGTACTGATAACTGGCTGGAAATAATTATCCTTTTTTTATTGAATCCAGTACGTTTTCGTAACGCAGAAATAAGGATAATTGTACTTATCAGTTTGAATCCTTCTCGCATTCACCTCAATCCGAATTTTTTTAATTTAGGAATAGAAATGCAGAACAATAATTAGGCAATAGTAAAAATAAACTGTTGGAATTACCTTCGATCTGCATGTAGTTTCTTTCGTTCGTTATGAGTGAAAGTAGATAAAAAATAAATTATAAACTGCTGCTCGAGATTCCTATGCGCTTGACAGAAAACTTTCTAAGAAGTCTTCGTCAGTTTGGGCACACGCACACCCTTAATAAATTTCAGTAACCGTGTCTAAGGATTTTTTAAAAAATTGGATTTAGACGTGTATTCTTTGTATGAACAGACCACGTTTTTACTTTATCCTTTTCTTAATACATTTTTCTAACATCCTGATATGATTGGCACAGGGCTGAAAGAATGCAGAAAAAATAAGAGTGATGTCTTTATGTTTAGCATGTTGTGTACTTCGGTTTAACGCACTGCCCAATGTGCAGAGAAATGCAGGCATTACTTTTATGAACAGATGGTTTCAAACTCGGAACCAAAATCGGCAGCTCTAATTCAAAATCGGGAGCTGTAGTTCAAAGGTAACCAGGGTTCATTCATTGATACGTTTCGGTACATTCATTTATATTATGAAATATTTGCGACAAATATTCTGTTGAGAAGGACCATAAGGGTGTGAAGTGTGATTGCGTGAAGTTTGAACCAAGTTTACTGTTGACAAGAATCACAAGTGCGTGAAATATGATATGTGCTTAAAGCGCTGGCTTTCCGTCAGAGAAAGGAACGTGTTCGGCTCCCGGTGAGCCATAAATTTTATGTTCGATTTGTCTTACGGCGCTAGCCGTCTTCCTTCCCTGTAACTAATGGCCCAAACTGAGGAACGTGATACTACATCACCCTTTTTCAAAATGCCATAACAGCTTCATCACTTTGAGCTCCACCCCACTGACTCATGTCTCTGCAAATGGGATCATTTTGTGAAACGAATGACGATCCATAAGTGTTGCCAACATCAATACGGAAACGTTCGCATCACTAAGCTGTTCTCTGAGATTCAGAGTTTAGCTCCACAGAGATATATAAACTGCCGTTATTTGTAGTATCAACTACATGGTAGTTTGCATACAGGGTGCATAGGAAACTCCCTTTAGCCTGAAATAACTTGCGAACGGAGGGAGGTACAGTCATGCAAGGGAGATAATGGTACAGTAAAGCGGCTACGCCCGGTGGAATATAACCAATATCAGCACTCCTAGTGGCGAAATGCGGAAGTTAGTCATTGCAAATCAAAAGCGAAAAGAGATAGAGCAAAATGTTCAATTACAAAGTTGTAGAACATCAACTAATTTGTACAAAACGACATTTGTTTCACACGGATAAGATAAATTGTCGCTTGAATACCCTAAAATCTCCGAAATCGATGCGCGACCTTTGTGTGAACATTTATTGCATAAATGAGTACTTGTGAACATTTATTGCATAAATGAGTACTTATGTCAATACAGTTTGATGATGTTAGACAAAACAAAAATAAAAAAGGCAAACTGGCGTCCAGTGATAAAACGTTAATGTCGAGTATGTTTGAAAAGTTCGCAATTGCCCACGATACACATTTGTATTTGTGAAAGGAACGGTGAAACACTGCCGAGTCCGACCAAAGAATGTTGGATAAAAAGTCTGAGTCTATTTCAACATTAATCAACGCCCAGTTGCACCAGTCAAATCGACGCTTATTGTCCCGTGGTAAAGGTTCTTGTTGCGCTGTGATACGATAGGGATGTGCAGCTTGATCATGCAGTACTTGCCATACACGGCCCCGTGTTAAGCCACTCGCCCTGCTGCTGATATCTCTTGTACTGCTTTGTGGATGGGTTAGTGCATATGCCAAAATATCATCTGCCATTATAGGCATACCTGCCCCCACTGGTCTGCCAGAACGAGAACGACTTTTAATGCTTCCTTTCTCCCTGAGCCGTCTCACTGCACTTGCGATGGTAACCGCACTTGAATGTGGCACAGCTGGAAAACGAACGTCATATTCCCGTGCAGCTAGCGCCGCGTTTCGTTGGAATTTACTGTATAAGCACCATCTCGCAATATTCGGAGTGAGTGAAGCTCTCCATTCTAAGACAGCGTACGTAGACCTAAACGTCTGATCAGGGTACATCCTGCTACTGGTTTCCATATAGTAGGTACGGTACAACGTCACATTCTGCATTTGCATACGGCTACGTTTGCGAAAATGCGAATATGCAGATTCCAATCGTCGCGCATCGATTTCGGACATTTTAGGGTATTCAGTCGACAATTTATCTTATCTGTGTGGAACAAATGTTGTTTTGTACTAATTAATTGATGCTCTACAACTTTGTAATTGAAACTTTTGCTCTATTTCTTTTCCTTTTCGATTTGCAATGGCTAACGTCCGCATTTCGCCATTAGGGGCGCTACTATTGGTTGCGATAGACGCTATAATTCGTGCATGAATACTAGTATTAAAAGAAATCCGTCTTGTTGCACGATGATATTTATTCAGCTAAAAAACGAAATCCATTTACAGTTTAAAAAACACATGAGCACTTTCGGTGTCACATTGACACCTTCATCAGATGTGATTTCACCACGTGGTTACATGCTGGTCTTAAGTACGTGGAGTAGATGCATCATGGAAAGGTAATGTCAATGTCACATGATATACCAGATAACAAGACAAAAAAAAAGAAAAAAAAACATAATTAGCCAATGAAGATCACTTAACAGAAACAATTCCTATTGTGCTGTCCTTCCTAACAAGATTGCTCCAAGGTTCAGGTAAAACATAAGGATAATAGTCATTACAGCAACGTGTATTATAAGCCGAAATACAGAGGCTTTCTGTAAATAACAAGGAATAAACAGAGTTAGGTGTGTTTATGATCTTAGCGTTGTACCAGTCTGGGATGGAGTTTCCAGCACTTATGGTTCTTGCAAAAGAGGTGCTTTGGTGATTCATTTTTAGATCATATCTGTGTGCATTTAATCTCAAATCCAAATTTCTTTTGGTAGAACCCACATAATGATTATTTAGTTCACCAGAGATAGTGTCGAGCATAGGAATAACATACACACCCCATTTTTTTCCTTTGTCAATTTTGTCACGATCGTTGCAAATAGTGGTATATAGATTGCATGATCGTATTCCAAATTGTATTTTATGACGAGAACATATGTTGGTAAGTAGGTTTACAATATGTGGATTAAAATCAACAGAACCAACATACTTTTTAGGCACTTGTTCACTAATTAAAGCAGTTGACATAGAAAACCGTACTTTATTGTGCACCTCCTTAACAACGTTGTCCGGGTAACCATGGTTTTTAGCGAGGGATGATATCCAATGTAGTTCTTGAGCTCTGGCAAAATGGCTAGAAGAATGTGAATATGCTCTTCTAAAGAGGAAGTGCAGAGCAGAAATTTTATGCTGAAAAATGTAAGCAGAATTGTACGGAATTAGAGTGGGTGTGGAAGTAGGTTTTCGATAAACGGCAAAAGACAGGGAATTGTCAGAAGGGTTACGAGTAATTTGAAAATCAGGATAAGGTAAGACGAAATTATTTTCAAGTTCTATCGTGAGTTTGATGGAGGGGTATTGAGCAGACATAGCGTTGACAAACTGATGTAACAGATTTATGGTATATGGCCAAATTACCAAGCTGTCATCAACGTAAAGGATATAGAGACTAGGTTTTTGTGGGAATTCGTGTATGACTTTATTTTCAATATGCTGTAGAAGAATTTCTGCTAAGACTGCGGATAGAGGTGAACCCATGGCTGTCCCGTCGGTTTGTTGGTAAAAAATGTTCTGAAATTTGAAAAATGAACGCTTTTTAATGAGATGAAGAGCATTCATTATGAAAGCAATATCATTGGCAGGAATGTCAGAATCAATGAGCAAAGCCTGAATCAACTGAAATGTAGCTTCCATAGATACATTCGTGTATAACGAAACTACATCTAGGGACGCCAAAAAATAGGAATTTGGTAGTGGCTGAATTAACTTTAACCTATCAATAGCTTGTGTGGTGCTCTTTATTGAGTAGGAAGAATTCACAGTATATTTGGTGAGATAACTTGCCAAAGCTTTTCCCAAAGGTCGGGTGGGGGCAATGTAACCTGATACAAGAGGGCGAATAGGGTACCCTTCCTTGTGTAGTTTTAATCTACCAAATAAATCAAGCACATGGCAGACGGGGGTGGATTGAAGGCTTTTGAAAAGGAGTCCGGAGGAGCTGAAGAGTTCTTAAGGCGGCTTAAAGCACTAACAGTAGCCCTGGTGGGGTCTCGTTCCACTATTACATGAGGTACACTAGAAATGGCATTGCGCATTTTTTGAATATAATCACTTTGATTTAAAATCACAACTTGACTAGTTTTATCAGCTAAAAGAATGGCAATATCTGGGTCCTTTTTCAGTTCAATCAGCTGCTGCATTTCCTCATGAAGCTGGCATTCTTCGGTGGTTTTACACCGTCTTGGATTGTGTTTGTTAAGAGACCTTGCGGTTTTCATTCTTGCGAAGTTCCTATCTTCTATTGGAAGTGAATATAGAATTTTCTCAATTTGCAGAACTGTTTTGAATAAGTCCACTTTACGTTGATTAGGGTAAGCGAACTTGTTACCTCGTTGCAAGGCTCTTAGTTGAATGGGATTCAGAACTTTATCACTTAGATTTCTGACTCCATTATGTGAATCAGAGTTATAGCTGTCATGGTCCAGTTCATGCAAATCCAATCCATTACCCACATTAGGTGATCCATGTAATGATCCTTGTTCAGAAAGGCCGATATAATGTCTTGTTTGAAATCCGAACAGCTTATGCGTTCTACTACGAACTTCAGAATCCACCAACAATCTTAGTTTTTTTCACATGGGTGTTAAATAAAACCTTCATTTCATTTTCGATTATTGCTGTAATTATGAATAATGTACTGTCCAAAATAATTGGGTGTGAGGAATCAGCTAGGACTGAGTAACAGGTATAGTATTTCTTATTAAAAAAGTCAATACTACTGTGCTTACGTCTGATCTGTTGAAGTAATCTCTTCCTTTCGGCAGTCCTTATAATCCTGGCGTCTCGTCTGGTAAATGGAGAATTGAAGATACGCAGATGTCGTGGAATGACATTTAAATCTCTGCAATTTAGTAAAAATGACAAATGTGCCGATTCCCTTGAATGTTTTCCACGAAAACTTCTAAATAATTGCATAGCTTGGCTCCACATGATGAATTTTGAAGAAGACTGTGATTCACAATAAATAAAAATGCGGAAGTATGGCGGTAGACACTATAATTCGTGCAAGAATACTAGTATTAAAAGAAATCCGTCTTGCTGCACGATGATATTTATTCAGCTAAAAAACGAAATCTATATACAGTTTAAAAAACACATGAGCACTTTCGGTGTCACATTGACACCTTCATCAGATGTGATTTCACCATGTGGTTACATGCTGGTCTTAAGTACGTGGAGTAGATGCATCATGGGAAAGGTAATATCAATGTCACATGATATACCAGATAACAAGACAATAAAAAAAAACATAATTAGCCAATGGAGATCACTTAATCAGTTTGTCAACGCTATGTCTGCTCAATACCTCTCCATCAAACTCACGAAAGAACTTGAAAATAATTTCGTCTTACCTTATCTTGATTTTCAAATTACTCGTAACCCTTCTGACAATTCCCTGTCTTTTGCCGTTTATCGAAAACCTACTTCCACACCCACTCTAATTCCGTACAATTCTGCTCACATTTTTCAGCATAAAATTTCTGCTCTGCACTTCCTATTTAGAAGAGCATATTCACATTCTTCTAGCCATTTTGCCAGAGCTCAAGAACTACAATGGATATCATCCCTCGCTAAAAACCATGGTTACCCGGACAACGTTGTTAAGGAGGTGCACAATAAAGCACGGTTTTCTATGTCAACTGCTTTAATTAGTGAACAAGTGCCTAAAAAGTATGTTGGATCTGTTGATTTTAATCCACATATTGTAAACCTCCTTACCAACATGTGTTCTCCTCATAAAATACAAATTGGAATACGATCATGCAATCTATATACCATTATCCGCAACGATCGTGACAAAATTGACAAAGGGGAAAAATGAGGTGCGTATGTTATTCCTATGCTCGACACTATCTCTGGTAAACTAAATAATCATTATGTGGGTTCTACCAAAAGAAATTTGGATTTGAGATTAAATGAACACAGATATGAACTAAAAATGAATCACCAAAGCACCTCTTTTGCAAGAACCATAAGTGCTGGAAACTCCATCCCAGACTGGGACAACGCTAAGATCATAAACACACCTAACTCTGTTTATTCCTTGTTATTTATAGAAAGCCTCTATATTTTGGCTTATAATACACGTTGCTGTAATGACTATTATCCTTATGTTTTACCTGAACCTTGGAGCAATCTTGTTGGAAAAGGACAGCACAATAGCAAGTGTTTCTGTTAAGTGATTTTCATTGGCTAATTATGTTTTTTATTGTCTTGTTATCTGGTATATCATGTGACATTGACATTACCTTTCCCCTGATGCATCTACTCCACGTACTTAAGACCAGCATGCAACCACATGGTGAAATCACATCTGATGAAGGTGTCAATGTGGCATCGAAAGTGCTCATGTGTTTTTTAAACTGTATATAGATTTCGTTTTTTAGCTGAATCAATATCATCGTGCAACAAGACGGATTTCTTTTAATACTACTATTGGTTGCATTCGATTGGGTGTAATCGCTTCACTATACCGTCATCTCATTTGCATAACTGTATCTGCTTTCGTCCGCACGTTACTTCAGGCTAAAGGGACTTTCCTATGCACCCTGTATATTTGTCGAGCAAACCTCTGAGTCTCAGAGAACAGTTTAGTGATGCGAAAGTTTACCTAATGAAGATGGCAACACTTATGGATAGTCATTCGTTTCTTCAAATGACGCCATTTGCAGAGACATGAATCGATGAACTGGAGCTCAATGTTCTGTAGCTGTTAAGACATTTTACGAAAACTGTAACTGTGCTGCCGCTGCTGCAAGAGAATATCGGCGTTATTCTAATTTCGGGAGGCATGATCTTATTACATCAGAAGATGCCATCAAGTTATGGGTCAAGTCTTTTGAAGCTACGGGAAGTTCACTGAAGCAAAACTCTATTGGTAGGCCTAGGAGTATTCAAACACAAGAAAGGATCCACGAAGTGCAAAATGTTGTAACACATAATCTAAAACGTTCTGTGAGAAGAATTCCTTCAGCAAAGGTGATCTCAAGTCGTAGTGTCCATAGAATCTTACGGAACGAGTTAAAGTTATAAACCTACAAGATACACGTTGTGCAGCAGTTAAATGAAAATGATCACGAACACCGAATGGATGTGTGTGTGTTGAGGTTTTGGATAAATTGCAAGGCAATGAAGCATTTTTGCGTTTATGGTGGGTGAGTGACCAGGCCCAATTTCACCTGATTGGTTTTGCAAATAAACAAATCTTTCGCTACTGGTCAGAGGATAATCCCCGTCAACTGCATCAACGACCGTTACACGCTCAGCGATTTACAGAGTGGAGTGCAGTCTCTTCAGTGGGAATAATCTACCCTTGCACTTTCGAGGATGAGCAAGGACAAGCAATAATTATAATATATAACAGGTATGCCGGCATGATAGAAACATTCGTCGCAACGCAACTTGCACGCTTTTCTTCAGATGATCCATTGTGGGTTCAGCAAGAGAGCGCTACGTCTCACTTGCGCGAATTTCCATGGAAATCGTACGACGACTTTTAGGAAACCGTATCATATTCTGGAATGGGGACATTTTGCGGCTCCCCAGGTCACCGGACTTGTCAGTGTGTGTTTACTTCCTGTGGGGGTACCGTAAAAATAAGATGTATACAAGGTGCCCACACACCATTACTGAGCTGAAGTATTACATCCGTACAGAAGTCACAGACATTCCTATTGAGATGTTGGAACGTGCCGTGGACGATTTCCGTCACAGCATGTCCGAGTGGAGACGTCGAAATGGTCGTCACCTGCTGGACATAATATTCAAAACATGAACGTGACTATGAAAATTTACAAATGGCAATACGTCAAGGTGCAGTGGATGTGTTTTGTCATTTTTTTCTCATTAAAGACGCATCAATTTTGTTGCATTCAAAAACGGACTTTTTCTGTCACACTCTATATTTCTACACCTCCGTGTTTCGTACTGTATTCGTTAAATAAAATATATTTAATGCATTTGTCAACAATATGTTCCAGTGATTTTTGTGCTCTAAAAGCTTTTAATTCCTAGGAGAGTCCAGGTCAAACTGTGTTGTTGTTATGGAGCTGTGAGATGAAACCTCACTTTATTAGATGTGGTTTTTGTTATATACTGTTACGAAATCGAACTGGTTAGGGTATTCGCTCTAAGTTGTACAAGGACCGTTTAGCGTTTGTTGGAATCGCTTAGAGCTGAAACTCCCCCAAACAAAAATGCCTCTGTAGGTCGCGCTACTCCTCGTTAAAAGGACATTGAACTGTTTTGTTTACAGCAGGCAAGAAGGAGGAATGCGTGCGACTGAGAGAAATTCCTGGACCCCCGAAAGAGCGTCGAGCGTAAAGAGGTCACTGGAGAAGAGAAGCAAACAGCAGAGTGCAGCTGGGATCTGGCGAAGGAGGTCTATTCCGGGGAAGAAACGAAATGCAAGAAATGAATTTCTTCGATATAGAGACGCACTACACGGATGCTCAAATATATTTCTGTCCAAAGAGGGAAAGAGAAAATTAAGCTCCTTCTAGATCTTTCAGCGGCTCTGTCTCCTCTGTCCTACGGCTTGACCGGTGTCTAGTTGCCGGAATCTGCAGCTCACTGCATCGTCAGCAAGTTGGTGCGTAAACTACGAAAGCAGTGTGTGTGTGTGTGTGTGTGTGTGCGCCATCTCAAGGCTTGTTATTGCTGGCCAGTTCCATCACGGATTAATGAAACTCACAAAGGATACCTATCTGTAAGTACTGTAAATCTTATTAATTTCGCATGCATCTAGCAGAACTGTACCTAAGCAGAGCGGACTGCCATTTAAAGAGCGCAGATCTGAGCTTGTGAACTGCTATTGCATTTCTTGGGGCGCGTTCTCGCCTTCTTCGCTCCCAGAACTAGGTAAGCGTTGTGAATAATTTGAAGATAATTTGTAAATAGTTGTAAATAATTAAATGTGCCTGTGTTGTCCTAAGTCCTGAGCTTGTCAGTGCTAGTCCCTTGATCTCTCTCAGGTATCCAAGGCTCGGAGCTGTCCCAACGACCAGTTCTTGGTTTTTTAAGGAGGGATTCGTATCCCAGGGGCCCCAAAATAAAGGGCCTACGTAACAATATTATATTTAAGAAAATGTGTTGCTGCAAGTTGTACAGCCTTCCTTTTCTATGATTTACTTATAGTTGTATCCCTAATCAGGCAAGTTAAAGAGGCACAATATTCATTTTGTTAAGAAGCAAGTAAAAGGAAATATTTCAAATGTTTTCAAATGCAGCTTCGTGTTGTAGGATGATCGTTAAACCATGAATAGAACGAAAAGTGTAATTAAAATGTTCGGCATTTTGAAGAAGATTTCGGCATCACAAGTTGCCGATTGCTGTCATGTATTTGATTCTCACCCGTTGTCTGAGTACAAGTGCATCTTTAAACATAGAGTGGTGTTGTCTCACAGTACTGACTATCCTACGTTCTTATAAACTTTGGCCTAAATAAAATATGTGCGACTGCTTAGAGCAATCAGAAGTATTGATTATGGTCGTTAAACACAAGAACACAAGAGTACACAAAAAACGATCATTTTATCTATTTTGCTATGTGGGGATATCGATCTGGTTAAAGTGAAGATTATGGTGCAAAATTAAGGGACGAATATGTTCAAAAAACTGTAGTGTACAGCCTTGTTGAAATTAAAAATGATGTAAAAGAAAAAACATTCATTGATAGAGTCATTTTTGAAAATACTTTACGTAAAACTGACATGTCTGTGCGATACGCGGAAATCCAGTCAGCGGCTACGATGATGCTGTTACTGCCGCTACAGCATCTGGGACAGCTGCCCGTGTTCTGAGGGGGAGCATCCCCGAAAAACAGGTTAGGCCTACCCGTGCCACACGTGCAGCGCAACAGCGAGCTTGACTACCTGTGGTGAGCGCGGAAGAATACTTGGCCGTGACACCCATGCAGCAGTATAAGATGACTCCGTTTTCACAAACAATGGAAGAGCCTCCTTTTTACTTTATAACATTAGCGATTCTTCAGTAGTTTATTTTAGGAGTTTGTAAATTGGTGAGAAACATCGATGTTTGTATAATATTGGTGGAAACATCGATGCTTGTATAATATTGGTAAAAACATCGATGTTCCGCATATTTTCTGTCTTCAGCAGTGGTGCCTGAACGGCTGGGCCACCAGGCCAACGACACAAACAGAGCCCCAAATTGGTTGCAAAGTTTGTTTGTTCACGTTCATTCTTTTTATTTTGAAGTTTGGAGGTTAAAAATAAAATAGTAAATAACCAGAACAGTTAGGACTCCAAATTCCAGTTTTTTTCAATAAAGATCTGTATATTAGGAAAACAGTAATATGTTGATATTATAAACATACCGAGGGCGTATTTAGAGAGGGGCCAATATAAAACACTTTCAGGGGATTGTCCACTTCTTCTCCGGATTTTTTAAGAGCTCTGAGATAAAATGTTACTTTCAGTAAAAAATGATTTAATTTAATAAAAATGCGTCCACTTTTATTAGAAAAAATGCTTTAAAATTTTTTAAAAATTGCAGTTTTCTTTGCACCCCCACCTCAACAAAAAATTCTATGCACGCTCCTGGAACATACCATTGTATAATGATATGTTCATATTGTTATTTACAGATTTTTTCTTGTTACTTTGATGCGCTATCACTGAGCACTGACACTTAAATTAAAAAAAAATGTGTTGATTTGATTTCGATCTAACGCTACTATTATGGGCGAAAATGTTAACTTTAATTTCAGTTGGCAGTTGCCTTGTTAAATTTAAACTTCGTGCTTATTTCTTTTTTTTGAGTTTATTTTTATCAACAGATTTTCGTTTTTTTTAAAGCAACATGTTTTTCTTATCGCAAAACTTTGGAAATTTAAAATTAGTGTGAAAAGGAGCCCCCAAGATGATGGGACCCAGGGTGCCATAATGTTCCTGGTCTTCAGGTAGTTTTTGCTTCGGATTTCTTAACGCCGTAAGTTATCACGTAATAAAGTGGAACAGAATTTTCGTATCGCATGCAGTTTAGTATTTGTAAATAATATTAAAAACAATTCTGATGTACTCTTCATGTGTCTTTGTAACGTTTATTCATTGATTCGCCTTACGTTTGGTGGTTGTATATATTCGTGAGAGCTTTTTAGTAGAAATGTCCCTCCTTTACATCTTGCTTTTGTAGAAAACATGGAAATTTAAGCCATACTTTCAATTTTTACAAAATTAAATCTGAAGAAAAATTTGTGTGAAGAGAAATTTACTTGTCTGAACTTCACAGATGCAACTGTTTAATGAAATATGAGTTTGAATTTAAGTGCAAAAAATTGCATGAAGTGAATTATTTCTGAAGTATCACGCAGATACCCGTGAAAAAAGACGTACAAACATGAAACATGATTTCGAGTATGTGGAGTTAAATCAACGTCTTCGAGAAAATACGCCCAATGTTGGTTCTGGCACGGGTTCTTAGAAGATTGGTTTTCACTGCATCACGTATTTGAAGATCTTTAATATCGAGATTCCGTACGTTTCGATGCGATTTATTCCTAGATATGCGTTGCAACAATTGTACAGCAGAAACACTGAATTGAAAACTGCTTGAATTGCAGAATTCAAAGCACCATTTATGTAGTCATTTCTGACAAAACATTGTTTCAACAATATCTTGAAGTCTCTGAATGAAATACGGGATTACACCGGTGTACAATACAAATTTGGAAGAAGTGAATTCGTTTATTGGTGCTAAATATGACATGGATGGTAAGTAAGATTACATCCTAAAGCTTGAAAATTTCGTTGTCCTGGCGTGGAAATCGAATCCGCGTCTCCCGGATAGCGCCTGAGTATGCTAACCACTACGCCACCCAGAACGACCAAGTTTCAAGTTTCCGATATAATTTGAATATACCTGTCACAGGATTGCTATTTGCAGCAGCTCAAGGAAGAAAAAAATTCCAAGTTGTCGGATATCAGTTGACTTAACGCCCATGTCATATTTACACCAATAAATGGGTTCACACCTTCCAATGTCTTAAAATGTTGTATATGCTAAGTGAAGCACATTGCATTTTGACTAAAATAAAATATTATAGCCAAGCCGGTCAGCTCATTATGATATCCGCTGACTTCCCATCTATTGTGTGAGGTGCACCAAGGTGACATGCTCGGTTGAGAAGAAGCACTTTTCCCCACGATTGGTCTATTTCTTTTCTGAAACCAGTGGCAATCAATTACGAAAGGGCGACTGTTTATAACTCTATGGGAGAATTTTGTCTGTTAGAATTTAGGGTTAAACTTCCGTATACGGCCACCAAGTAGTTCACGGCTGAAGACAAAACAAGGGAGCTGGAAACCAAATATTTATATTTTCGGCTTCATTGTTTAATCTTAATTGATATCTAATTGTTTATCTTAATTTTTCTAATTATCATAATTAATTTTTATTGTATTAAGCAAACATTTATATTTCCGGCTCCCTTGTTTTGTCTTCAGCTGTGACCTACCCCCCTACCTAAAGGGAGGGGCGATACACCTGAGGATATAACTCATCTCAAAATTAAGAACCCGTTGTGATAATCCCAAAAGCCACCATCTCAAACAAACGCTTTGGTAAACTCCTCGGATGGATAGAAGTCGCACAAAAGTGTTTGAACTACTTGGGGGCCGAATACGGAAGTTTAACCATTTTGAGGGATAATCCACTAGGAATTTGTTCCAGACTGTCGGACCGTCAAAGCCAGCCTGAACTCTGAATAGCTGGAGAGGATGTACAGTATGCCTTTTTGGAGGAGAAATACCCGGCACTGTTCATCAGAAACGCGTTCTGCCACAGCAGACACAGCGCTCGACCTCATACTGCGCGAACGACTCGGGAAAAACTCCAGGAACTTCAGGACACCGAGCTGATGCCACACACAGCACATATAGTCCGGACCTTGCGCCGTCGGATTGTTACTTGTCCCCGTCCATGGCCCACTTCCTTCGCGGGCGGAACTTCAACAACCGGGATCAGGTGGCAGATGGGGTGAAGGAGTTCTTCGACTCGAAGGAAAAGAACTGGTACCTCCGCGGGGACAAAGACCTGACAGACAGATGATTAAAGACGGTGCAACACGGTGGCCTATACTTTGAATGCTAATCTTCTTTCGTCTTTCCAAACTTTTTGACTCGCCTTCCGTGTTATATTGCCGAGAAAACAAAGATGAAAAGAGCATTTTCCTCACCTAGAAAAGGATGAATTTGTGCTTATTCGTGGAGAAAGTCTATAAAATAGAAAAACATACCTTTTTCTGATATTGGCTCACAATAACTAAAATTCACCGAAAAAAATTATGCATTTTTAATAGAACATTGTATGTGGTATATGCCCAACCCTGACTACAATGCATGATTGGCACCGGTGGGCCACTGTTTTCATTAGATTGTCCAGAAACTCCCATATTTAATTAATGAATCCTTTGATTTATTTTCAACTTTTGACGATCACGTGGTGCTGATCCGTTTTAATCTACACTACATATATTAAGCGAAAGCAGCACCAATCTCTTTCAACTAAAACGCTTAATCTCAGGGGGAGAGGAAAATTCGACACGATTCCAGAAATTTCAATGTACCGTTTCTCCTCCGCCGCCATTCCTAAATGGAAATCTACACTCGGTTAAGTGTGTATTTGTTACTTGGTTATTCATGAATTGGATTAAATGTGGAATGAGAAAATGTTTGGTTACCTGTGACCCAAATTTCATAGTGAGCAGATTAGTTTTTTTATTGAGTCCTTTGAATTGGAAGTTACAAAGATGATATTTCTTAAATTTGAGAACACGTGTTTCCCAATATGTTATCCGTATACTTTAAAAATGCCACTCCGCGAGATGCCATTTTAGAGGATAAATAGAGTGTTTTCTATTGCAAATTCTTATTTACAAATTTAAAGAATATGCTCAAAGGTAATTCATGAAAATATGTGGTGTCTGTTTGATGGTATTTCCTTTGAGATAACAAATTATATAAATATTTTTAATTTTCTATTGAATTAAGATATTTTCAGATACGTACAAACTGAACTCTAGTTTTAATCGCTTTTGTGAATTTTATATTCCTTCTGTATGCGTTGCAAAAAAACATTATGAATCCTTGAGCTGTTTCGATGGTTCTGAGGATATAGAGTTTTTTGCGATAAAGACAATATATCTCTAAATTTTAAGGAGATACTCCGACGAAGAGATTTTAGATTACTTCTGTGATATATGACCACTATGGATGTTGTAGATTGCTGAATTTTCTGAATAAGTGAAGAAAAGTCATAACCATTTGGTATTATTCTATTTTAAGTGATTTTTCATGTTAGCCTCATTGAAGGCGTATTTAACATATGCAGCTCTCCAAATCAACAACTTTTCTTTAAGAAATATAAATATAAATTATTTATTTTGCATATAATGTAGTTAAAACTACGGTTTTATTTTAATAGCGTACTGACAGGTAGGAATAATAGGTACAAAACGACTGAAGTGCAGGTGATCAGATCACCTAAATTATTATATCAGGTGATCAGATCACCTAAATTATTGTAGAAATATTCTCCTACCATATGCTACTACAACAATAAGAGGAACAAATTCTTCCATTAAATCTCTGATCGGTTTTACAATCTTACATTTCATAGTTCATGGCTCTAGAAATATGAAAACCAGTGAAATTAAATTCTCTGGTCTTAATACCGGGTGATACAAAAGTCTTGCACTTTTTGAAAACGTAATACCTCGCGGAAGTTTGAGAGCAGGGCAACGCGGTTTGCGTAGAAATGATCAGAATGAAATCGGGTTTTTTATGAAATCACATAAATGTTTACTCATTTTACTTACATTTTTCATCGCCAAATGGCACCATAGCCGAACAGGTCTGCGATAGTGGGTATAAAAGGAGCTGCTGGGAAGCAACCAGGAGTCACAGCTGTCCGTGTCAGTACACTGTCATTACCGGACAAAGCGCTCTTTGTGAAATTGTTCTATTTAAACGCTGAATGTTCAAGAGCTGCGTTGAGAGTCTACCGGTCACTGAAAGGTGATCGCAGAGGGAAAGGACGATGGAAAGTGCTGCGCTGTGGCAAATGGTGAAAACATTCGAGGAAACGGGATTTTTGGAAGCACGCCCATGAAACGGTAGACCACGAACACGTACTGCTGCAGAAGAGACCAGTGCTCGCCATGTTTCTCGGCAAACAGGCATTCCATACGGGACTGTATGGCGAACATTACGATGGATTATGCACAGATACCCGTACAAACTGCAACTGCATCACGAACTGCAAACTGGCGATTACGTGCAGGTTCACGAGTTCGCAGCATGGTTTTTTCGAAAAATGGATGTCGACGAGAACTGGCTGATGAAAGTTTTATGGACTGATGTGGCACACTTCTCCCTAAACGGAGCGGTAAACACGCACAGCTGCCGCGTCTGGGCCACGGGATATCCCCGAGCAGTCGTTAAAGCGCCACTTCATCAACTGAAAGTGACAATGTGGTGTGGATTCACGGCTTTCTTCACTATCAGTCCTCTTTTTTTAATAAGGTCCGCGGCACCTCCTTTGAAACCGTTTTAGTGAAAGGTGCAAGTTATTCGAACATGTTACGAAAGTACGTTATCCTTAGCTTGCAAGAGCGGGATGCAGTGAATCTGCTCACATTTATGCATGATTGAGCCCCACCCCACATCGCACGTTCCGTTAAGCAACTGCCGCAAGAGACGTTTGGTGCAAATCGTGTGTTGAGCCGACACTTTCCGAAGGCCAGGCCTCCTCGGTCACCAGACCTGACACATTGCGATTTATGGCTCTGCATTTTCCTTGGCGATTGTTTGAACAAAAATAAAAGAGCATGCAACGAAAGTATCCTTGGCTTCTTGCTATTCTTGGATGCTCCTTGGAGATTCTTTGAAGAAAGATAAAAGGGCATGCAACAAAAATCTGCTTGGCTTTTTCGTATTCTTGGATGCATGTTTCTTGGCCGATTGCTTGAAGTAAGATAAAAAACTTGCAACGAAAGTCTCTTTGGCTTCTTTGTGTAGCAGTTGCTGCGTTATTTTTGAATTTGACGGTCAGCTGACTTTGCTGGCGTTATGCAGTTTGAGAAATACAGGACAAGTGGGTTGTGCGTGGAGTGTGATAATGAAGTTGAACTTCCGTTCTCATGTGCCAGCCGTTTGTTGCATATGCGGGGAAAATGTATATTGGTTAAGTTAACTGCTTCGTGTGGAATTGGACTGGGGTGAATATTTCATGCTGTATTTCATTTCTCTTCTGTCTTCCGCTAAGTGAATATCTGGAGTACAGATCAATGGGTCAATGAAACTGCTTTGTTCCTTTTCTATTGTGTAAAGGCATTTCAAGGTAAATGTTGCTATCTGGTTCAAAGCTAATATTCTGTGGACCTAAACAGTTGAAATAAAAAAAACTGTGTTTATTAAAATTCTAGGGCACTGTCGGTATCTCAATTTAGCATGTCAACTTACACTGGTTTCCATAAAGTAAGCAACAAATGGAAAAATCGTGATAACTCAATGATTATGCACCCGTTTATCATCACATTTGGTGGTAAGCTTTATTAGGCCAAATGCAACATAAACTAAACGTAAGAACTTTTGATACAGAGCATTTACATTTTGTATGAGTGATGCGAAAATGAAAACACAGAAATATAGGTATCAAGATTAAATAGGAATAGGTACTTCAATACGGAGTGTGGTTACTCCGAACAGAAAGAAGGTTCGACAGCGACATTCCGTGTTGTTATTTATGATATTGAGCAGCTCTGAGAGTAACTGCGGCCATTACTCGAGCGAAGCAGTTCGGAGCCCCAGCAGGGTTCGCAGAGAGGGCTGGAGCTCAGCAACACGCCTCTCGAGAGCATCCCAGACATGCTCAATGGTATTCAGATGGGGAGAGTGTGTTGGCCACTCCATACGGACTACAATCTCCTGTTCCAGGTATTGGTGCACGAGGCGAGCTTTGTGACGGCGGACGTTATCCTCCTGCAGTACAAATGTAGTGATAATGGCGGCCGTATACGGACGAACAATAGGATCCAGGATGTGGTCTGTATACCTCTGAGTATTAAGGTTGCCAGTGACTAAACATAGAATTCGTTATCGGGAAGTTAACGAGTACTGGCCTTTCTCCAGATGTAAACTCGGCGAGAAAACATTTGTAAAGAGTATCGCGATTCATCAGTAAACAGACCGCACCTACATTGATTTTGAGTCCAGTTCGCATGCATTCGTGCCTATTGAAACGTTCCCTCCGGTAGCAGGGTTTCATGACCACTCATAACACTAGGCGCCGAGCATACAGTCCTCCTCCATGTAACCTTCTGCGTACCGTCGAAGCTAATATCGTCCGTTCTGTGGCTGCCCCAATCACAGATATGAGATGAATCGGTGTAGCCGTACTGTTCCGCCGTGCCGAAAGCTGGAAAAACCGGCCATCCTCGGAGGACGTCGCTTTTGGCCTGCCTTCGTTGTACCTTCGGGAAGCTGCACCCGTTACTTTTAACTACTGCCGCAATATGTTGACCTCAGAACAATCGACGTTCAACCATCGTGCGACGGCCGCCTGCCGCTGTTCAGGTTCGAGTCGGCCTATCGCTCTGTAGCTTAACTCCTCTGGTAAATGACGTCTCGAAGCCATGTTAACAAAATCATTATCTTGAAATCATGCCATTTACCACCGCACATGAATTGGCGACTCCCTACGGAACAGGTGGATTTAAGCTCTTGGGCATTTGCATAATGTTCTGCCAGCGCCACTCATTTGCCTTCCTTATATTGATGCTGTATGCCTTCACCCGTAACATATGCAAAGTGCGTTCAATTTCAGCTATATTTCGTCCAGTTAACTCGATTTTTCAGTGTGTTATTTAATTTATGGAAACCAGTGTAGTTTAAAACAGTTCTTCCTGCGGGATTTATGATAGAGGTATACAGGTTGGGCCGTCGCGAAGTGACACAAATGCAACATTGGAAAAAATCGTGAAAATCGACAGTACAATAACAATTTGGGTGTTTGCAGATGAAGCAGAGAAATAGGCACAGGCTCTATTGCCACAATTTTTCACCAAGAACTATGGTTTTCGACAGTGTGTTGCTGTGGTTTATAAAACATGTGACAGAGGAACCATAAACTGATCGACTGGTGGGAAACCTACCTAAACTTTAGGGGTGACTATTTCTAGAGCTATCAGCAACCGTGTGTTAGGAATAGATTTAGCTGTGCACATACTCTCATGTTATAATAAAGTGCACTTAATTCCTGCTGCTGATATATATTTCATTTGGATGATATAATTTGACGACACCAGCGCGGACTCCCAGAAAACCCTAGTCGAACATATCTCTACCGTGTAAGTCAAATTATTGCAACATAATTAATTTCTAATTTCTAAAGCTAATTTTTAATAATAACTACGTGTGATTTGAACTCCGTTATCACGGCACATGTCTGGAAATTATTGCTTTTGTTTATTTAATTCGCCTCAGAACACAGCTTAATTTCTGTTTTCTCTCGTATCATTCACTTGCAGCGCATGCATTCGGTAGTCAATAGTTGATACACAATAATTAGAGGACCAGGTCGTTAACTGTACTGTTTGTTTTTTATATTTATGTATTAGAAATTCAATTCCTTGTGGTTACCAAAGTATTTTGCACAATTTAAGAAACTTATGCCTATATACGTGCCTTCTGTTTTGCAACCATGACTATGCTCGAAGTACAGAGTCCGACATCCATGACTGACTTTGCAATGTGCATTGTATTCCAATCAAAGTCGCACTTGAGTCTTATATTTCCGGAAAGGGGAAAGAAGCGATCTTCATAAACAAATTGAATGCTCTGTAGGTTAGTTCTGGTAGCCAGCAGATAATGAAGGACAAGACACATTCTGGCTGACGGGAACATTTCCAATGAAAATGTATGTAAAAAACGTTCGTCGCTCTCACCTACCAACTTGCTTATTCCAAGAAGCATATCATCCATAGGTTTGGATGATAATGTTGCGCCATCCGTTTACCAGAGTGTATGTTTCATGTCAACGACCCATAGAGTGTAAAGCAATCTTTAGAGGTTTCGAAAAGAAACGAGATGTATTACTATCCATATCAGTCGAAATGACCTCTCTTAAATATTCACTAGGACAATTTCCAGCAATTGCTATAAACGAATGTGCTTAATTTTTTAAAACAAATTAATAAACAGCAGAGATTTTTTTGAAATCGTGAGTTTCAGAATGCAGTAAAATATTTTAAATATGTTCTATAAATAAAAAGGCAGTATTTTCGTTGTGTGTGTTTTTTTGAACACACAAAAAATAACATAACGGAATTATTTCTTACAGCTCCATAACGAGACAAGTGAGAAAGGTAATTTCTGGTACATGTTTCTTAAACTTTGTAATAATTCCCTGCACAGATTACTCACAAAGATGTTCCTTTTTTTTCGTCAGGGCAATGCACAACTGCAATAACATTTTTTGGAAGATGAAGCAAATGTATTTCTCGAACATTAGCTGCTCGGATGGTTTCCATATAAATTAACAAAAAAGATGGACTCTCAGTCCTGTAGGGAAAAGTAATGGAAAGTACGTTGTGACCATAACACAGTAGCTCATTGCCTGAAGATCTATCATTTACGGTACGAACGAGATAAAATTAAGAAAGATATGCTTAAACTGACACGTACCTCGAAGGTTGCAATTTCATAACAAATACTGTTCAGTAAGTGAGACAACAGTTTTTTTAAGAATCTAATAATATCAAGAATTATATTTCAAACGCGACGAAAAGAACTTTCTTTACATAGTTCGTGTTATTAATTGATACACATATGATACTTTAAAAGCAATTATGTTCATTGAATACGCGTTAGGTTAGAGTAAAAATGGTTCCATATAACTACTTCCAGAATATGAATGTTTCCTCTACCATGTGCTGGTAGAACCATCATGGATTTTCACAATTTTTTTGGTTTTCTTTGTAACAACTGGTGCACCGCACGTTAATTGCACATCTTACTTGCTTGTCGCGGCATTACTGTTGAAAAATTACTTCGGAACATATTATCCTTTAATTTTTTGTTTATAGTTTATACGATCATTCTGAGCAACCCGATGGAGTGTAAACGACCTCCTGTTTCTAATTTAGGGCCATTGGCCCAAGGGAGGGAAAAGTGGCAGTGCCGTAAGAGAAACACCACATCCATGTCTCACTTTGATTCGAACTGGAATCCTTTACGGACGTCAATTTCTTTACGTATGTCACGCATAAGGACTCTCTCTGGTTAAAACTCTCCATTTCAAGAAGCAACTAAAGACGCTATCACGTTTCCTTATCATTTGCTTTAATTTATAAAAACACAATGAATTTATACAAGTACTAAATGCTACGAGGATATAATGAAGTGTTCCTTGGAGAACAAACATGCTTGCATCATAATAGGTAACCGTAACGAAAATAAATTTTAAAAAATTGCAAGTAACATCTTATCGTGAAGAAAGACAGAAAAAGCCTTTAGCTACGACTGGTATCAGAAAAATACACCAAATCTGTACAATAAATTCGTTTCTTTTATGTACTTGCTCTTGATAAAATTGCTGCACATAACTCTACTTTCATTGATTTTGTATATTTTAGGATATACATCACGTGGTTTGTTGTTTTCGTGCACTACTCTGAGAGTAGTTTTTCATGACGGCATTCCTATTGTAAATTCAGGAAAAAGTTTCTTTTCAAAAAACATTTTCTTATGTAATGCAAATTCGTCAGAATTCGAAGCATCCAATTCAAATTCGAAGAGAATGGAAATACAAGATGGTCATATTTTCATTTAGGGTAAATCAAAAACGCTTTCAAAGAGAAAATGGCAAATCTTGAAGTGATGATTGCGTATACTCCATTATAAAAGTAAACGTTAATTATTATTGTTTTTATGGTCAATTAGAAAAACCTTTCGTCGAAATGTGAACGAAAGAAAGTTTCAAATGTATTTTAAACTAATAAATTACCATTGCCTTTCGAAATATCATTTTAAAAACTATTATCCAATTCAGCGATTCTTTTCTATTTTTTTTAATCATATCCGGTTTTTGAGTGACAAATTTAGTAAAATATCGCTGAAACGATGAAATAGGAAGAAGACAAGTTTCTGGATAAGTAGATGTTTTACTAAACGAAAGAAGTTGCTATGTTTCGAACATGATATTTGTTGATGTGTAAATGATTGATCACGAGCAATTTAAATATTTTTGTGTCACTACGTTAAAAATGAATGTGCCTTTGGATAACGTAAAGGTTTTATACATTGGTGCAATTGAATAATGAATATGTTTTTTTAATCCAGGTGAAATACACAGTTTGGGAAGTTATGGTTTATTGATACGTCATTTATTAGCTATGCAACAGCGTTTATGTGAGAATTGCGCAAACCATTATTTATGTTGTATGTCACGTCGTTCGTGGATGAACATTGTAATTTTAATAAACATTGAAGTACTTTTAATAAACATTCGCATCCAAAGAGAATGTTTATTAAACTATTTAGAAATTGCCGTTCAATCATAAAAACGTGAGGTAGCAATCTTAAAAGCACGATAATTAAAACACTACGCAGGCTTGAGATGAGATGAAGAACTTATTTAATGTATAAGTTAAAATATTAAAAATAAAGCCATAAGAACGTTCGGCCTTCCTAAAGACCATCGTCAGATGAAAGTACTGAAGCTTCAGTACTTTCATGTGATGATGGTCTTTGGGAAGACTTCAGTAATTCTATCTGATGGTGGTCTTTAGGAAGACTTCAGTATTTCCATCTGATAATGGTCTTTAGGAAGACCGAAAATTCTTATGGCTTTATTTTTAATATTTTAACATATACATTAAGTAAGATATTCATTTCATCGGAAGCCTAAGTAGTGTTTTAATTATCGTGCTTTTAAGATTGCTACCTTAAATTTTTTATGATTGACTCATTCCGCACGAGAACCTGATATCTTGAAATTGTCGTTGATGATTATTTTGTTAGGGTTAGGAATGTTAGGGAGTATACAACCATAGAGAATGGTGTTGCTAATGATTTTATGTGATGTGTATGTAGTTAATTGTATATCTAATTGCTTGTTTCGCCCACAACTTTCTGATCGTAT
Source organism: Macrothele yani (assembly GCA_039090855.1). NCBI lineage: Eukaryota > Metazoa > Arthropoda > Arachnida > Araneae > Macrothelidae > Macrothele > Macrothele yani. Next base: position 141,106,798 of record CM077015.1, read on the forward strand.
GTGCATTTCCTGGATGTGCGGGAAGATTTAGGAAATGACGAAAGGCCCTGGCGCCCGATATTAGTGCCACGTCTGAACTCATTGAGAAAGTTAGTGAAACGATAAAAAGATAAAAAAGTGGTCGCTGTGTGACCTTGCGGATGATGGAATGTAAGCAAGGAATTAATAAGATAACAATTCTTTAAATTTTACTTCAACGTATGCATATGCTTTGACACAGAGAGAAATCTTCTGAACTCAAGGCAGTACATAAAATTAATACCACTTGTTTCAAAAATTAGAACAAGTGCCGTTCGTAATATATTGTCGGAATAGACCCTGCGCAAAAGTTAAAGCAGTTATCGAATGTTATTTCCCTCTCAGTAGGTTAAAGAAGAGTGAGGCAACTAGTGGAAATCAAGATGCTTCTGTATTTATAGCTATTATAGTGCAATAACAACGTTTACATTAAAGCTCTGAGCACATAATAAACGAGAAAGCACTAGTTCAAGCACCAGGGACCATTTCAGTAATATTTATAACATCCATCATTGTGAACTGCATAAATAAATGGACCTTAAAGCCTTAGGCTAAGAATTATGGGAGCATGTCACTTAGGACTCCAGTTTAAATAATGACCTACAAAGAGAGGTAAGTATATGTAGGACATCAGATTTTGCATATCGTGTAGACAAAAGTAGCAGGCCACTATCCCAGAACAATAGCAGGGAGGAAAAGCAGGAAAATGAACAATGGTGACCCACGTAATTCTATGTAAGAACACAATGTATTGTAAAAAGGGCAACGTTTTAATAGGGGAAAAGAGAAGCACACATACACTGGTGTGGACGAAACACGTCATGACAATATAACACAGTCGAGGTACTATTCTGTCTAGGTAATAAGCCACCTTTGAATTTGTATGCAGCACCTTGAAAGTCCTTGCTGCGTTTCCTAAGTTACTCTTACAAGAGCAACTTGCGCTGCGTATGGGCAGTTTGGGTCGCAGAATCGGTGGTCGTCAGCTTAAAAGCTACAAGCTGCACGCGCAATCGCTGCCGCGAGTCTTCGTTGCATCTCCCGGTGGATTCCGAAGTTTCTCGTATTAATACATTACCGGATTCGGACAAGTTTTTTTTTTTCGTTTTCTAATTCATACTTGGTGAGGAAGTATTTACAAAACTGAAGATATCCTTTGAGACTTCCTAATTTCTAATGTTGACTGTGGGATGCGCGAATACCATCGAACATACGTACTCATATTTTAAACTATACGTGTAATCCCAATCCCATGCTTCCGGTGAAAACGTTTGGTTACCTGATGCTTATTTATTTTGGTTTGTTTAAAAATGCTAAATTCTAATCAAAGGGTTTTGCGATTGATTTTGAAGTTTGTTTTCCAATTGTGTCCGGAAGAGAAGATTAAAAAATGCTGGGCAAAAAATGTAAAACACTTTCCTTAAAAAAGTCGAGGATAATTTCAGAAAAATTGATAGATATTTATATTTATGTGATACAATTTCTTTATCTCAACTCTGCATTTGTTGTAAAAAAAATTACTCCGATATTTAAAAAAGGGTTTTTAAAAGCTCGTTCTGCTTTTAGTTAGTGTTTTTCAATACTAAAGTTTCATTCTCATAATTTGATATTTTTTCTGTTCTTTGTAAACAAATGCATGAAAGGATATGGACGCTGGGTCTTGTAATTTCTCAAGTTCTCACTAACCTCTCTTTCTCGTACGTTCTATTGTACATGCACCACTAGAAAATATTCTTTAACCTCAGTGTCATTACTGGCATTAAGCAAAAGGTGCCAGTCCCGTAACATTTCTCGGGGAAAAAAACTTCTGAATGAACATATCACTATAACGAATTTTCAAATCAGAAGCCTACCCAAATGCTTAATTAGTACTTTACCAAACCGTAAGATCTGCAGAACTTATTCTAAAAGACCTTTTGTTATATATACATTTGTTTAATAAAATTATGTTGAAAGCAATTTTTCTTAACTTTTGTTCCAAATAAACTGTTTATGGATTACTTTATTTTAATAGTTATGCCAAATGCATCTAATTTCCATTATCTCCAAAAAAAATATTTGCAACAATTAACAGAAATCATATGCATCGGGCAATGAAAAGGGATGGAAAAATCACCCGAATAATGTAACACAACGGAAATGTGTCTGCCACAAGATTCAAACAAACATAAATACATGTGTAACACCGTATTGCACAAAAACGTTTTTGATTTCCACAGCTATTCTTATGATAAATTCTGCGAGCCAGCACAGGTGGCGCAGTTGTCTAAGAGATAGCTTCAGACCATTCGTCCGAGATGGGGCTGGTTGCGAATCCCGCTAAAATATGGATTTTGAGTTGGTCTTACGGCACTGGCTTTGACCACTTCGTGAAACCGGCGGCCCTTTAGGCGGGCCACTGCTTGTAGCCCACTGAATTGCTCGCAGAAATTGTTAAAACACCAATTCCAAAAAAATAAATAAAAAAATTGTAACATCGAAAATAATGCCAAGGTCGACAGGCCCAGCGTTGGGCCTGTAGACCATGGCATTATTTTCGATCTACTTCTTTCGGAAATATAATTTCTTCACATTCGCCATCTTGAATAATTTGTAAAAGCGGAAACAAAATGGAAAACTATCGTTCTAAAGATTTTAATTTCCTGGTCAAAAAGTTCAGCTTCCTATGCACCTCTTGACAATTCATTAACATATCTACCTGATTTGAAGGGTAAACATTTGCTTTCGAACATCTATTGCTGTATTGTCAGTTCTAGGTTGACGGACATTTCCGTAGTGCACAGCCATGAGCGAGCAATAATCAGGCCTGGTTTGCTGCTGTTATTTTTGTAACCAATAGCTTCACGCTCTTTGATACTTTTGACAACACAAATTCAAATGTTGAAAGATCAGGAAATTAAAATCTGACGATCACCTACCATGTTTCAAAACCCATTGATTTTTTTTTTTTTTTTTTGCCGAAAAACTTACCGACATTGAAGGTATTTGTTATTGGGATATAGCAGCAATGAAAGGCCAATAAATAGAACACCACTCCTTTCTTATTTGACACAATTAGCCATTTTAGTTTTATTAAAACGAAAGAGTTTGTCGTTTTTTAAATGTACTTCAGACTTTCTAATCCAGGGCCCTAGCCCATCCGTTGTAAAGCACGCAGATGATATTCAATGTAGGGGTATGATATATCAAGTAATGTTTTCCGATGAAATGAAATATACATTCTGCGAAAATTCCAAATTTCATATTGAATTATGTACCTTGTTAAATAGGATGTTTAAAGATGTGCTATGTAGGTCTTCAAAAAATGATTATGAAGCAAATCGTCATTTAAGCCAGTATAGTATTTTCTAGATGTTTACTTGGATTTGACCCGTTTACAGCAAAGCATAAAATGTTGTTATTGAGTTCGTCATTCTCTACTTCAAGATCGATACATTTGCATTGAAATATTCACTAACTAAAACTGTAATCCTTTCCATGGACGGAAACATATGTATGAGATTTCATACATATTTTCGTCCGTTTTCCGATCGTAAGTAGGTCCGTTTGTCAGTCTCCCTAATTCACTTTTCCTTTTCTAATGACAACACCAGGAAATGTTTTCCATTGCCTATAGAGAAGTAAAGCGCAAAATATTATCAGTATCTTTTCTCGCGTTCTGCAGTTTGGCGGTCCATCAAACGAAACGAAACTTGTGCTTCGAAATATGAGATTGTCATTCTCCTTTCTCAGCGTCCACACAAGAGCTTTTAGTATTTGAAATTTCAGACTTATGTCCTTCCTTCCATCTGTTTATCAATTTTTTCTGTCGCTCTGGAGAAACAAAATTTTCCTGTTTCGCTAGCGTGAAGAAAATCTTTCTGTTGATCTTGTAGAAGGTAATACAAAATATCAATTGCTCGCCTTCCTTTTTAATCCACTTCTCCGTCGAGCTGCAGAAACGAGATTTGAAGCACATGCGGAATACATATAATTTCTGAGATTAGACAAAAGTACAATGTGTGCGAATACTGATTGAGCACGGAATGAATGAAATGCAGTAATGTGATAATAAAGAAATTTTGAATGGAATTACAGTAAAAGTGACTTGACACGTGGAAGTGCTGCCTGTCTGGTAACCTTCATGTCTCCCTATTCCGTGGCGCGTGCGGCTGTATTTCCTAGCGAAGGTCATTCCCGAGCGATTGCTCGACGGAAGCAGACTTGTATATTGATCAGTCGTCACGGCGCAAGGACAATGATGTTGACGGTTGAACTGAAACCACTGTTCTACAAAAAGCAATTTAATTTCTGCGCTTAGAGGAAAACTCAGAGAGAGAGAGAGAGAGAGTTACCCGCACAAGATGAATTTGTCAAAGAACTGTTTCTAAGATTTTATGAAAAAGGTGATGTGGCCACTATAATACCCGGTCAACTGAATAAATGAAATGTAGCACTTTTACCCAAAAGTTTAAATCCTGTTTTGAAAATACAAATTACCTAGGTCGTTTAAAACGTAACGAGACTGATATAATAGTGCCACAATATAATCACTCAGAAAAACGCAGCTGCCTGTTTCGGAACATTTTCATGCTTAGTCAAATTGACGGAACGACGTAACAGCGCTTCGCTAGTCTTTTCTCGCAGTAGACAGCGTAGAGTTCAGAAGTGTTTCTGTATCCCCACATGGATTTAAATCGGGAGCAAAGAGCAGAAATAAAATTTTGTTAGCATTTGAATAAAACCGCCACAGAAACGCACGAAATGGTCAAAACAGCTTATAAAGGAGATGCTTAGCCCCGTGCGAGTATTTTTGAGTGGCACCACTAATTTGTGAATGCTGAAGAGTGGAAGACACTTCCCGCTCCGGTAGGCCTTCGGCTTCGACAATGGAGGTTAATGTCAATACCATCGATACAGACAAGCGCAAAGACCGGCAAGTGAGCATTGAGGAAGTTGCTGATGTAATGCAGATGTCCGTTTGTTCCGTTGATGATATTGTGATTAATCCTTGATAAAGAAACGTTGCTGCAAAGTGGATTCCCCGCTTGCGCACGGTCGAGTACAACGCAAATTGTTTTATCAGCTGCTACCTATGGAAGTGCTGGCTACGACGTGAGCCACAACTTTCTGGATCGAGTCGTAACATGTGATGAAGAATTTTTTTGCATCATTTCGATCCAGAAACAAAACAGCAGAGCACCCAATCTACATTCCCTCAGAATCCCCGATCCGAAAAAGCATAGGTTCAATTAAGTGCACGGAAGGTCATGAACCTGGGTTTCTTCGACGAAAAGTGAATTTTGTATTACCACGTTGTGCCACAACTGAAAACTGGTACCTGTGCCTATTATTCTGAAGTTCTAAAATGTTCTCCAAAGAAAAAAATCACCCAAGAGCCAAAGGTTTAACAAATTGATTGGATTTTGTCTTGAGATAATGTCCCTGCACATCGTTTTTTGCTTACCCAGCAGTTTGTACAAAATCTGCACGTCGAAATCATGGCACACGAGGTATTCACCGGACCTGGCGCCACGTGACTTCCACTTACTCCATGAAATGAAAAAACAACTTTGTCGCGTTGGTTTGCATCAGTAACGAAATGATCAATGCTGTAATGTGTAACCTGAACCGCATATCGAGAAAGGTCTTCGAACACACCTACCGGAAATAGACAAAAAAGGTGGGACCGGTGAATTCACGTAGAGGGAGAATACTTCCAAAATAGTAAGAATGTTTACTGCATTAAACCTGCGCTGCATGTAAAATCGGTCTCTTTACTTTTTGATTAACCCTCGTATAGCAAGCAGTGGTTGTTATTGCCACTGGCAAAAGAGGCATATTATGTGACAGAATCAAATAAATGAGGGAAAGAGTTTCCTGAGAATGATGACATATGATCATTTTATGATCATATAAAAAATTCCAGTTTTGTGATCATGTGGAAGTTATAAGTATCTTTATTTCGCGAGGATATATTCGCTTGACAGGCAGCGTAGAACAATTTTTCATGTGTAAGTACAATCCGCGAAGCGCACGCTGTAGGCTATCGTCTCTCTCTCACACACAAATTGAAAGCACAACCAGCGTAGTTACAAAAACATTATACATATTCTCATGGCAGAGAGAAAGTATCGATGCCTGTATTTCAGGGAGGTCTTCATTTAGAAACTTTTATTTTTGTCTCCGTCTCAACTACAAATTATTGTTGTTGCTCTACGCTTTTATTATTTCATGGGTAATTCGAACAATGTATGATTACTGCATTGTTCGAAAACGGATTTAATAACATTAATTTGCCGTGTGTACTGGAAATATTACACAGCATGATTCGTTGAAAAACTTACCAGTTCAATAATTTATAAAATTGTACATAAAGATTTCCTGAGGCTGATATAAAAATTACACCAGCAATAGCAAGAGCAGTTACTGTATAAAACATACACTACTTATTACTTCAATGAATAAAATAATTAGTTAAAAATTAACAATGAACACCCCTCATCTCATAAACAAAAAAATGGCCAAACACCAAACTAAAATAATTATTCAGTTCGAAGTATGAAATTTTGCCTTTTATCGAATGAGCATTCAGCAAAAAACAATGCATATGCTTTATTTCTTATTTTTTATTGCTGCCACTTTAGAATTTTCCGATCTAAACATCTGCTCATTACCGCTTTCAAGTCGGGTGGATCTACGGCGCCACGTTTTTTACTGTCTTTTAAAGCCCCTAGGTACTCCTGTGTTAGCGACTAAACCTTTTAGGGACCCAGTAACCAGAAAGTGTTTTCAGAACTATTGAGGTGTGTATTTCAAAGTTTTGAACATTCGGTTCTTGATCGGACTGTCTGTTTGTGCAATTCTTATGTGCCCACACAAAAAATGTGAGACGACTTTAATATTGCTGGTCTTTGAAAGTCGAGCAAAATTTTCAAGCGGGATTTGGCATTGGTAAAATGGTGGATTACTTTTTAAGGTCTTATGAAACAAATACTCAAAGAAGATACGTAAGAGTTAAATTCGTATTTCAAATAAGAACTTCAATATGTATCTAATCTACGCTCCCATAATTACAACTCACAGACGCATTTTTTTATGGATCTCCATAAACATATGTTCAGAAAATATATTTCATATGGTAGGAGGAGATGTAAATATTGCAGTTCTAGATCGGAAGGTACCGTTACAAAAGATAGAAAAATCTGCCTAAAAACTACCTTTGAAAAAATAAATAAATAGGGTTTTAATACTTGGGAGAATGCAGGTGAAAGTGAAAACGGTTATTACCAGATTTGTTTCACAAGGTAAATTATTCAAACATGTAGTACATATTTTTGCTAATTAACTTGAAAACATAATTTTCAGTATATAAAGAGTACTTAAATTCAGTAAAAGTGGAACTGGATCTAATATTTAAAGCAAATAAGTTAGTATATAAGTAAATTAATATTACTAGTTTCCGAGAAAAACATTTTATAGAGAAAGTTGAGAAATTATTTTTAAATTAGAAAATTTAGTGATTAATGGCAAGACATGGGATGGTGTTATAGGTAAAATTAAAAACAAATCAATTAGTGTTAGGGGAAAATAACACTGACTTAGGAAAAAAATATTTAGAAATTTCAAATTTATTTACCCAAATTAAAGGGGTGGACCAGAGTAATGCACTGAAAGAAAATTTACTAATTACATTCAGGTATGATTTAGATTTTAGATCATGCTCTGCATGCCAGAACTTTCGATGATGAGCATGAAGTTCATGACTCAAAGCTGTTTGGAAATCCGGATATTAATAGTATGCTAAACGTGTGTTAGCGTGTTTAGAGTGACTCAAAAATGTCATCTTTCTCTGTAATAAAAATATGCTCATACAGAATGTGGAAAATTGGGTAACAAAATGCCCAGTTATTTTTCTTTTAAGTAATAATCTCATAGGGAGAACGAGAAATCTTCAAAGATTAGGTATAAATCCAATGGCAAAAGTATTTACTTCATATGTCGCATCAGTAGTCTACATATTAAACAGCTGCCTTTGCTGCTCTAAAATCTGAACTGGATCTTACTACATATAAAGTAAGGATGTAATAGTACTTGCTCATTCCAAAGAAAAGCCCATACTTCCGTTTAAACGCAATGACTCTTAAAATAAGATCATCCAAAAAACCAGCCAGACACTTATTGTTTCATAAACTTCTAAATGTCTCTGGGATATTAATCATGTTAAACTAAAATATTGTACAATATGATATTAGTGCAAAATAAACGCACTGTATTTATTACTGAAATTTACATTCAATGTTTACTATAATGCAAAGGAGAAGCAAATTAAGTATGTGTTATTTGAGCAAAGACACATTTTTATTCCTTGAGAGTCATAACACACCATCATTCCTCTAACGCCAATAAACGTGGAATGTCATGGTTGATTTAAGCTTAGTAGTTAATCGAGCAGTAGAAGTTTTCTTGGCAAGGCCTCAAAAAGAGACAAAACCAGAGGTAACACTGACATGTCCTATGACGAATTCTTGCGCGAAAGTTTCATAGCGTGTGAGGAAAAAAGGGGGTATGCTTTGCTTGTTTGTAACTAATTTGCTTTCTCAATCTAAGTGTTTTTCTACTTGACCGACGAACTTCCATTGCTGCTTCATTTCTGGGGGTTGGGTGGAATAACCATTGCATAGGGTAATTAGCACCTTTTGATATCTAATTAACCACACGCGAACCAATTTACGATTCATAAAATACCATGAAAGAATATTCATGGATTGTAAGATTTGTGTATGTCGAGATTTATGTACTGGTTACAACGAAAAACGAAAAGTTAAGTCCAGATACCGCTATGGAGCGGTCTAATGTTACACTGGAATTTTGAGATTTTACTTTGCTTTTTTTCTGTATCTCTACATTTGATATGTGCCCATATGCTAAAGCAGTTAATCAGCAGTGTCTTCACTGGTCGAAGGAAACATTACTTTGTTATTTTGTGAAAATATCCATGTACAAAAACCTGTATTTCTCCTTTGGTGCAAACTTCCGCTTAAGTGATTGCCACTGGTGTTTGAAGAATCATGCAAAATTTAGAAGCCCGTTTGAATTCATCAGTAATTGGGAAAAATATTAAAAATTTGGACATTCTTACCTGAAATGTAGTTTTTAAACTACTGTGACCTGGAAATAATTTTTTTCGGAATCCGTAAGCCACTTCTAGGACTTCTATCGTGCCATTCAAACGAAGTCAAAAACAACGGTACCCCACGCTGCGGAAATTACAAAATAAGATATAACATCATGCTGTAAGTGTCTTTGCATTCTACATTCGAACTTCTGCTTTTTTTTTGGCTATGAAACAGGCTTCTTGTTTCTTGAGAATTACACGTGCGTTTCTAAATAATTACTCCTTTTACTCACACAGAAGAAGAAATTAAAAATGTCACATGACCTGACAAAATAAAATGCCGATATATCTAATACAGTAGCACATACCTACCAAAATAAAGTACCTACATGTCGAATTCAATAAGGTAATAAATGACACCGTTACGGAAAAGCATATAATTTAAGAAATGTGTTTAAATGCATAAGTGTTATCACTTGTGTGAGCGAATACATACTTCAAAAAAGACTTCTATTGTTGCAGCGGAACCGTACTTTTTGTTGAAAGCACCCAATTAAGTGAAGTGTAAATGTTTTTTCTAAGCGTTGTGTGAAAGAAATACTTTTTTTTTTTTTTTTGTTTGGAGGTTTAACGACCACCGTGAGCAACTCAATGGGCTATAAGCAGTCGCCCGTCCCTAATTTAGGGTCACTGGTTCCAGGGAAGGGAGAGAGCCAGTGCCGTAAGACAAACACAACACCCATGCCTCACCGGGATTCGAATCCGGACCCCAGACGGACGAATGATCAGAGGCCAGCGCCTTAGACCACTGCGCCACCGGGGCGGCAAAGAAATACTTCTCGGAATAATTAAGAAAAATCCCTTAAAAGAATTACGTAAACCACTGTGGAATGTCTTCGACGACCCAGTTGTCAGAGTCTGGGGCTTAAATGCTACCATCGTGTCTTGAATGAAATATGGAATACGTTACCTGTGCATTACTGCCCCTCAAACACTAAAGGGGAAACTTAGCGCATTGGGTCGTAAATGCAACAACTGGAAAGAATAGTTGACAGATTGAGATTCTCTCTTGAACAAATAACAGAAACACTGTACATCCCCCATTCTATTACATTTTCGTAGAATATACATTATTTGCGAATCCTCTGTGAACAGTTGAAAACAAAAAACACTAACGTAATTGAAAATTTCAGAAATATTCCGCATTTACTGTTCACTGAGTACTTCGTGTCAAGCGAATAAATATTCGCGAACCAATTTCGTAAAGTGAAAATTAAAAAACAAGACAATTGCTTTGAAATTTATTGTAATATAATATATTTTTGCCGGAAAAAAGTGAGAGAAAATTCTGAAGATTTTAATCCGTTTTTTGGTGTAATTATGACATGGATGGTAAGTCAGATAATGTTCAAATACTTGAATATTTTGTCGTCTTGGAGCGGAAATCGTACCCGCGTTTCCCGGATAGTGTCAACGTATGCTAACCATTACACCACGTCTCATCGGAACTTGAGACTTGGTCGTTCTGGGTGGTATAATGGTTAGTATAATCGGGAACTAACCGGAAAATGCGGGTTCGATTCCCGCTCCAATTTGACGAAATTTTCAAGTATTTGGACTTAATCTGACTTACCATCCATGTCACATTTACACCAAAAAACGGATTCACATCTTCAAAATTTGTATTGAACTTTGGATTATTCCCGTATCCATTCAATACAAGTGAAATAAATGTTTAAAATTTTAATTGAAGCTATTAAGAATTTCTATCTCATATAAAATTTAATTACTGTAAATACATAACAAAATTATTATAGTTCTACATGTTTTCATCGTTTACACAGGTACATCTTTTGAAATAATTAAGGGTAATACTGTATATGGTGTTCTCTTTTTGCTCTTCTCCTTATGCTATGTAGTGTAGGTTTTAGACACACAGGAAAGGTTAACACGCCATTATTAGCATGACATGGGAACCTTGGTGCTGCGTGTGGGACGAGAAGATATATTAGGTTGTACTACAAAATCTCCTAGCACAAAGAGTAAACATTTGGGAGAATTAGGTGTGCCAGAAGATCAGAGCGCACCCACATAGTTGTATGTACCAAATTAAGGCGATTTATGAAATGGAGTAGGTGAGAGAATGGGGTCCAAAATATGTTTGCTTACGGGAATCAACGTCCCACATATGCCAAGAACTCTTGCTTAATTTGACGAACCAAAATACGGCGAGTTAGTGGCTGGGGGAACTCCATTTGCTTGGAGTCGATAAAATATCTGTCAGGTCCAAAAGTAGTAACTACTAGGTTATCGCGGCTCTGCTCTATGCGTGTTTTCTGCCTGTTTGATATTTCTGTACTCCGAGCTTTCATATTGTAAAAACCTTTGAGAAAACTAAATTGCCTAGTACTGTAATCTATAAAATGGTACTGGAAGAAAAATAATTCGGGGCACCTTTATTTTTTCTGAGAACTTATGTCTTTTGGACAACAATTAACAGAAGTACTGTTTGGTAGCTTTCTCACTTAAAATCACGAAAATAATTCGTGAATAATATTGGCATTACGAAAAACACATTCTTATTATAAAAACCAGTAGCAGAAACGTAACGCAGAAAAACGAAAGCTTTCCCCGAATTTGAAGTTATGTCTAAGTTTTATGTGCGCTATTAGTCAGATGAATTATGAATTTCGGGCTACAAGTTGGTAATTTTTGTTTGTCACTATATTTCTTTTTTCACACAACCATCTTTTTTTATAATTTGTTGATAAATCTGCTTTGTCCTACATACATTTTATCTCGCGCACTGCATTTGTCCTTTTCTTTACGTTTCAATGTGAATTTGAGGTGTCAGAGCCACGTATTCACGCTACATTTCCAGAAGTTGTGTCTCACAAAAAATTCATCTTTTATTTTACGACGACTTACTTTTAAAGGGAAGAAAAATTACGGAAATAGGCTCACTTCTTATCGCATGTAACAATTCTTTTGATGAAACGTATATCGCGCTGGTTTCCTAAGCTTCTTGTACGCTTCCATTCGGCGGTTAGTTTCAGTAGACGTCAGTTCTTGAGGGACAATGCGGCAGCACTTAAAGACCTTGCCGAAGTCCTGAAGGTGACGAATCACGGTGGTTTGTGATATGCCCAGATCGCCTGATAATCTCCGTGTACTGGTTGCTTGATTTGTCTCTATGGCTTGGTGCAGTACCTTGGAATCCACAGTTCGTGGTCTGCCTGACCTTAGCTGATCGTCGACGTTTTTCTCACCTGAGCGAAGTTTATTGAACCATCTGGATGCGCTGCTGTGGTGTACGGAACCTTCCTCTTTCTCATGACAAATTTTCGTGTTTCTTGAGCAGCGCTATGGCCGAATTCAAACTTGTAAAACAAAAGTTCCCTAATCAGCCGGCTGCTGCTGTTCATCCGTTAGGCGCCTCAAACATATTCAGAACGACGACACGCTAAGCTGTTGCGACTACCACGTTATTTTTATTTTATTTATTGGAGGGTTAACGACTACCGTTAGCAACTCATTGGTCTAGAAGAAGCCGATGGTCCCTAATTTAGGGTCACTGGTTCCAGGAAAAGGAGAGAGACAGTGCTGTAAGACAAAGACAACATCCATGCCTCACCGGGATTCAAACTCGGACCCCTTTCGGACTATTGATCAGAGTCCATCGCATAGACCACTGCGGCACCGGAGCGGCTAGTACCACTTTATATCCCTTTGGACTGAGTGCAATGCCCGACTTGAGCTAGTTTAAACACGTGACATACCCGCCGCAGCGCGTGCGTTTATTCATATATTGCAAAACCTTCGACTCATCCTCTGTACTATCAAACGCTAATTGCGGAACCAACCAGCAATCATGTATTTTAATATTAATGCAGCAGTTAACAATGGAAGCGTGAATGTAAAATACAATATCCTCGTGCTGGTATGAATGATAAACTGATCATTATAAACAAGTTATTTCATTAGAAATCGTTAATTTTATTTGTTCTTTATTTAAGTTGCTCACGTTTTGGGTGATTTCTGTACACACAGATGTGATTCTTCCCAAAGACTTCCATTCCCAGCATATTAGTTTTTGAGACTTTTGTTTTCCAAAACATGTGAGTATATGTTGTAAAAAATTCTTACCCTTCTTAAAATTTTTAGCCATTTTTTTTATTTTTCGATTTCTTTCTTAACTTGGAATTTATGAAAGTCCAGTATTCTACCAAATAATTTGTACTAGTCCTCTGTTACTGTCTTACATGGGAGAGGAATATCTCCTTTTGGTGGGGTGAGAGCTGGTTACGTGCTGCTCCAAGATAGACGATGAAATAGAAGGATGGCTTTGGCGCCCTCCGATGGCAAGGAAACGATCGCAAGACGAATAAAACTTTCACTGAACTATTCTGTGTTCCAAGTATCGTTGTTGGCGAGCAGATAACACTTATTGTGCGCTCTTACCAGCAATACGACGGTTGAAAGTAAGGTGAACTCTGATAGCCAGGCGTCCCTAAAGACGCTTGGCAAATTCAGATGCAAAACTTCTTTTGTGAGGGAGATAAATTCTCCGGATGAAACTGCTGGCGAAACAGTGATCTTTTTTCGTTGGTGCCGAAGCCATATCTAAACCAGTGTAAACGAACTACAGATCAGCTGTCAAATGCGGCTTCTAGAAAACGAGACAATGGTTATCTATCATCTGAAGAGGTCTCTGCAACATGTGCTAAACTCAAAATAAGTAGGCAACGTGAAAGTAGTGGGAAAAAAGGGCGATGAAGCGGATAGGGGCACTTGTAGGAAGGCGAACGGTATTATTTTAGTGTCACGACTTGAAGCGTAGATTCAGATATTTTACCTTAACCAAGTGCTCACTGGCCATGGTGTCTCGCCACAGTATTTCATTCGAATTACGATTAGTGAAAGGGTGTGGAGATGCGGTGCCCAGACCGCAGATGTGGCGCACGTGCTTCTTGATTATAATTTTCTCTCAGCGAGAAGGAAATTCCTTGTTTCAGAACTGGAAAAGAAGAAAAGCGCCTGCATCATGCTAGGTTTCCCCAGAGTGGGGCAGGCACACATGGAGATGGATAAAAAGTTCGTCACGAGGCAGGATGTGGTCCTGATAGAAGACCAAACTGAAAGGCAGGAAGAGGAAGAGGACTCTGGCCAGAACTGTCGCCATAACACCTCACGACTGCTTCATGTTTGTGTCACACTCATTCATCAGTGTAGATATCTTTGTCATTTCAGTCACAGTTCATCTTCGTGATGGGTCTCGTGAAAATAAAGGATATATTTGCCAGAACCATGACCAACCCAATACAATCTAATATGAACGTACAAATTTTAAAGATGAACATCTGTTTTTTTTTTTATTACTATTTTATTATTATTATTATTTTATTTTTTTATTTATTTTTTTTTTTTTTGGTGTAAATCGTGTTTTGGTGACTCCGTTTTTATACAATAAAAATCGGATCCTCATCTTCAAAATTAGCATTGTATGGTGTAATCACGTATTCCATTCATAATTTGAATGTAATAACGTAGACACAAATAAGGGACGAATTGTTCACATAGGTTTCGCAATGGCGAGCAAATCTCCTAGCCAGTTTCCGTTTTCATATCGTTCTCTTAAAACCGCTTCTTTTATTTCAAAATGCTGTTTATTTGTGTCCTTCCACACTTAAACCTATCAGCCAGTTTTCTCTCAGAAACTCCGTTTTAACACTGGTTGATCATATTTATTCTGTCCTCTACATTCACTAAAACTTTCTTGCGTCACATGATTTTATATGAAGAAAAAGCCAAAGAGAACGAATAACAAATCAAAAACTTTCGGTTGCCAGAAAGAGAGACAGAGGTCATCATTTACAACCTACGGGTATTTCAGCTGTAACATAAACATGAAGCACAATGATTTCCATCTGTTTCACTGAAAATATTAGCACGACACCCTCAAAGCAGCTAACCACCTCAGAAAGGAGAACCTATTATCCAACCACATCAATATTCAGTGTGCTTTGTCCAGCCAAAGGGGAGAGATGAGTTTTAACTGTCCCTCCCCTCTTCAGCCTTTGTTGGAGGTGTGGGGATCACTATCTGTATTCCTTTCCGTTACTACGTAAGCCATTAGAATTACCTGTCATCTCCGAGAATTCCTTCTCCCTCCTCCCAGTCACTTCCGCAGGAAGAAACCTCTCAACGATTTAAAGTGATCCCTCCATAATACGATTGTATATTTGTTTAATTTACTGTTTCATCCTTCCAGGGTAGAGATAAAATTTTCAGCGGCAATGTTAATCCGGAAAACGCTGTTTTGCTGGAAGTGGTCATTTACACAAAAATGGTCGTTAAGACGGGGTGAGTGGTCTTTTACTAAGGGGAAATTAGCATTACTGACATGTGTTTTACAATCGGTTACACAGAAAAACGATCGTAATGAGGGGAGGCTGCGAAGAGAGGATTCACTGTTTAAGTGCTTTTTACATACAACGATCTTTCATAATAACAAAAAAAAATAAAGTCGCATTTTTTAGTTAACATGCCTGTTGAATGGCCGTTTTTGTCAAATCAGGAAAACAAAAGAGATGTAAATTTTGGGCGATAGAAATTTATCTACTTCAATTTTCAAATATAGTATTGAAAACAGAGGTTTAACTTTATTGTATCTTGAAAACTGAACACAACCAATACTAAAAAAAAATTTGAATTTACCAGCCATTTTCCGTAGACCCTTTCTTGAATTATTGAAGCAAATGCCTGATATAAACTTTTCTATGAGGCGAAAATAAAAAAACTTGAATTTCGGTGATATATCGTACTACAAGAAATGCTGAGCTTTCAGAAAACCATTTTTGACATCGACTAATGTTTTATTTTTTAATTGCTCATGAATTTCCAACTCACATTGCTGCGAATCTTCCATACAGCCGAAAATAATTCTCTGACTTGCCTGTGTTCACTATTCATCACGTAGCATTAATCACATCGGAAAAAATTGAAAATTACATCGTCATAGAGAGAAAAACGAACCCGCATTTTCCAATTACCGTTCGTGCATCTATCCGCTGCGAATAAGAATGTAATTTTCAGGTGTTCTGATGTGATTAACGTTACGTTAAGGACAGCAAATCCAGGAAATTCAGAGATGTCTGATAGCTCTATTGACGATTCTGGCATATCTTCACGTAGTGAAAATAGATCTCCCATACAATTCAAATTATTCCGTTCTTCTTGAAGTACCATCGGAAATAAAATCTTTCAGCCCTGTTACAAAATAACGAGTACAGTGTTCACTTCCACGGAGTTTTAGCAGTATGATTTTTGCCTAAATTTTAATACTTCTTATTTTTATAACATTTACAGAAAAGGTCGACTGTAAATGTAAAAAAAGTAAAAAGTTAGATATGTTTCAGCAGCATTGCAGAGACGGACATGAATATACACGTGCTTCTTTATGGGGATGCCCAGTAAACTATTCAAAATAGAAGACATATTAGGTGCTAAAAGAATAACTTGGTGCAGTTAGCTGTTGAAGCACCGTACTACAGAACACACATGCTTTAGGGTCAAATACTTTAAAATTCAATGATTAAAATATATACAAGGCTAAAAATACACACGATCTTTTACAGTATCCTTGTGACAAGAGCATTGAATTTGTCACAAAGATATCAACAAAACCAATTTAGACAAATCGCAATGATCTTTGATCCTGGAGAATTACCTGTTACCAGACAGGCACTCTGTTTGACTTCTCACTGGTACATATTCTCAAGTCTGCACACTTGCTCGCGGCACAAATAAATAACGTTTTGATTTGCATCATGCAGAAAATCATTTACTTCCATCTGATAATTATCACCATCCTTCCTCATTTTGTATGGTTTCATGATATTCTGGTAGTACTCATGGTAATCCCTGATCATTTCCACGAACCTGGTATAGGACACCGTTGGAATCGATGCTTTGACATATGGACTTATTACTTGTTCTGTGACTTTCCAGGGATTTCTGAGAAATACATTTCTCTACTTTCTTTCTTCGATGCCAGGTTGAATCACTCTTGAAACTAGCATCGCAGTACGTTTTTGTATGTTCGTCGATTCATATGTTTCATATACAATCATATGTTCGTATGTTTAATTTATTCTGAGTTCCGAACAATAGGCAAGTGGAAGTTGCCCGAGAGAGAAATTTTGATGTGTTTTGGCCACCTTTGTTATTAATAATCCTTAACTACATTCACTAATCAACGATAAAATTAAAAACACAAATCTAGACAAATTGTAAAAGCATTTACAAGCATACTTCTCCGTGTCTTTAGTCTCTACGCATGTATTGTTTGAGCAGATGTAAAATTGCATCTGCGCAGTTGACACGAAGTGCATCAACAAACAACGGTGCTATGCATTCGGCGCAGGTCACGGCGTGTACTGCTTGTTTACTGCATTGAATGCTTTCACATGCTAAATAAAATTGCGTTTGGACACGCTGGAATCAGTACTACTTCCGTACTTTTGTCACGATATGTCAAATGCCGAAAAAGAGCAGCAGGAGAGAAATAAATCATCACACATGCGCGACAAAAGCAAATACACCCCTCGTTCGGCCTTTCACAGTTGCTCCTCATAAAAGTTTTCAATTTAATGAAAATTTTCTTAAAGCAAACATAATATAAATTCTGAATATGCTTATAACGATTACTAGTCATCCATGAAACACGTCTCAGAAAATTCGAAAAATTGATCGTCCTCGAGCGGAAATCGAACTCGCATCTCGGGATTTCATTTCAAGTATGCTAACCGTTACACTATCCAGGGCGTTGAAGTTTCAAGCAACTGAGACTAATCAAACTTAGCTTAGGAATCTGAACATACTCAGATTTTTTTAGCACAATTTATGTTCTGTTTCTTTTGAATATTCTACCGATTTCCCATGTATTATGAAAAATATTTCTTCCTTCATTGCTTTATTTATGGCACTGGTGATTTCCGACCTACATCCATTTCCGGATGGGAGATGGATCAAAACGCTATGAGGAAACAACGATGCTCTTCGACTAGCAAAAATCTGATGATGTTCAGATTCCTAAGTATGCTTAGTATCAGTTGCTTGGAACTTCATTCTTCTGAGTGGTGTAACACTTAGCATACCCGAACGGAAACCGGAAGATGCTGGTTCGATTTCTTGGTCCAGGAGATGAAACTTTCAAATTTCGTGAGAAGTCTTACATGGATGACCAGCCACATGTTTAAGCATATTTAGAATTTATATTCTGCTTTCTTTGGATATCCTATCGATTTCCCATGCAATATGAGGAATATGGCTTCCTTCTTTAAGTTAAGGGAAAGCTAAAGAAATAAGGTTATTTAATAGCGAAAGTACCGTAATATTAGAAAACCATTTACTCTATTTAAGCCTTTTTCTCCTTCATCTCGGGACCCTTGTGGCGGCAGAAGGAATGTACAGATTTTAATTAATTGTTTAACGTTTACTAATGATGTAAAAATATTAAAAACTGGAATTATTACTACCCGATTGTTTAATATTTAATATTTAAAAAAAATATAAAAAAATGTTAATTTTGTGCCAAAACTTTAGTTTTGTGACGCTTTTGTGGCGGCAGAAGTTTTTAAGTGATTGAGCTTAAGTTTTATTGTGTTGTTTGGAAGGGGAAAGGCAAATTTTGAGCACTATTTTATTTTGAAATTCCCATATTTGATTTTTTCGACCTACCCTACTATATATCTCCCAAACAGAAGATAGCAGCCCCGGTGGCGCAGTGGTCTAAGCGATGGCCTCTGATCATTCGTCCGAACGGGGTACGGGTTCGAATCCCGGTGAGGCATGGATGTTGTGTTTGTCTTACGGCACTGGCTCTCTCCCTTCCCTGGAACCAGTGACCCTAAATTAGGGACGGATGACTGCTTATAGCCCATTGAGTTGCTCACGGTGGTCGTTAAACCTCCAATTAGAAAAAAAAACAAAAAAAAACAGAAGATACCTATTTATATCACGAAAAATCAAAATTAAGTCGTGAGGTCCTTTGTTTGGATTCAGCAAAAAACATTACGAGACATTCCTTTGAGCATACATGTTTTGTAAGAATAGGGACACTAAGCAAACTTGCTTAATATTTCAATGGCCAGTCGCATATGAATAGATGCTATTTTCAGTGTGATACTAATACTCCTAATGGGAGACTTTTGCAGAAATATCAGTGTTTTACAACTCAGTATATAAGTACTATTTTCAATTTAGTGACCAGAAACACCGTTCTTCTTTCTTTGGTCTATTCGAACCCGGACCCCTTTCGGACGAATGATCAGAGGCCCCAGCCTTAGACCACTGCGCCACCGGGGCGGCCGAAACGAAACTAATCGCCCTGATTTTACTTACAGCTACATTCAATCCTTTCGGTAAACGCTTTTTCGTAGCTGAATTTTCAGTAAACTTTTACTGATGTTGAACGCGATTATATAAAGCAGATAGAGCATGTCCGAAGACATAACGTTTCGATTTACCGGAAACCCTATTTTGCATGGAGGAACGACATGATGATTTGTAGAAAACGAAAGATGTTATATATGCTATGACAACGACCGCGAAGTATTACTTTCTCCTTTGTACGGGAAGTGTAAGTTTATTAGTATCCACTTCCGAAGAGCTAAACAAAAGAACTGATATAAACATATTAAAAAAGTGTCATTTTGACCTACGCTACACGAGGTTACCCCTGTGAATTTCTTATTTCTGCAGTAAAAGTTGTTAAAAGAAATTTAAAGGATATTTATACTCTGAGAAAAAACGAATGTAAGAAACATTTTGGCCGCGGGTGGCCTAGTGGGCAACGTTCGTGGCGGCCACGGAAAGGGCTCCAGGTTCGATCCCAGGCAGGTACGAACGCTCGATCCACTAAATATCCACCGTGCGTCGAATGAGCATGTTAAGCCGTCGAAACCCGGGTACTGAACCCGCGGCAATAAATAAGGGCGTCTTCTTCCCCCTTTCTACTTCGCTTCCGTGCCACTTTCCAATCGGGCACTCTATCCCAAATCTCCTTGCTTCCTTTTTCTAAGGGTTGTTTAAGACCTGGGGTCATACACTGCCTTCCTAAAATCCTCTACATATATATATATATACAGCATATATATATATATATATATATATATATATATATATATATATATATATATATATATATATATATATATATATATATAGGGGATGTAAGGTCAGGTGATGCGTAACATCACAGCCTCTCCTTGACAAATGTCAACCCCGCCTTCTCGTGGTACATCCTGTTCCCACTAAAGGGGCTCTGACGACCGCCAGTAGCGGTATAACTATACCATCGGGATTAGAGGAAATGCTATCCCACACTCACCAACCCGCTTGGCCAGCGTGGTGAGTTATGGCCAAACCCCTCCAAAATGACTCCACAACTTAAATCTTGGCCCTCAGTCTCCGGCAGCTGGAATGTACCTGGCCAAGGCAGCGGCCAGTGCGACATGAAGGCAGAGGGTGCTAAGAATCCCCGGAGGACCGGACTAGGCTGAAATCTGATGCTGACCTTGGCTACGTACAACGGACGCTCCCTATCTTCTGATTCAAGGCTTCTTGAATTGGAAGAGGAACTACAAAGGATCAAGTGGGACATCGTCGGGCTAAGTGAGGTAAGGAGAAAAGGAGAAGATCTCATTGAACTGAAAAGTGGACATCTCTTCTACTATCATGGGACAGATACTGGCAGAACCAGTGGTGTTGGATTTATAATAAACAAGAAACTAAAGGATAAAGTTGTAGAAGTTGAAAGTTCCTCTGACAGAGCTGCACGACTCGTTATCCAACTCTCGAGAAGATACCAGGCTCAGATTATTCAAACTTATGCACCCACCACAAGTCATGCTGAAGAAGAAATTGAAGAATTTTATGAGGAAATTCGTGATCTAAATAATAAAGGTAAGCAGCACTTGAAGATAATTATGGGAGATTTCAATGCAAAAATAGGGCAACGGCAACAGAATGAAACTTCAGTAGGTAAATTCGGTCACGGCAACAGAAACCAGCGTGGAAATACTCTCGTAGAGTTTGCAGAGGCAGAAGGGTTTTTCATCTTGAACTCCTTTTTCAAGAAAAAGCCACACAGGAAATGGACATGGAGACAACCAAATGGGACGACAAGTGAAATTGATTTTATTATGTGTAACAAAAAATTCGTCATAGAAGACTGCAGTGTGCTAAACAAGTTCAACACAGGCAGTGACCATAGATTGGTGAGATGTAAGATGCACCTCAACACTAAACTCGAACGTCGCAAGCTCATAAGACAAACAAAATGTATTGACATAACCAACCTTAAAAAACACCATAATACCTTCAAATTGGAACTGAAGAACAGATTCTCTGCTTTAGAAGGCCTAACATCGGAAGAAGTGGATATTTCTGAAGTTAACAGAAAAGTAACCAAAGCTCTTATGGAAACAGCAACAAAATTAGCTGGGTCTAAGAACAAATTGCATGTGAACAAATTATCAGGAAAAACCAAAATGTTGATGCAAAAAAAGAAGAGTGATGAGGACAACTAAAGAAGATGTGACTTCCAAAGTGGAATATATAGAGCTATGCAAGACAGTACGAAAAAGTATCACTGAAGACGTAAGGAAATTCAACTGTGAACTAGTAAGGAAAGCAATTGAAAACAACCAAAGCCTAAAGATAGCAAAGGGACATCTCAGTAAGGGGTAAAAACATATTATGGCACTGAGAAAAGAAGATGGTTCTGTAACAAGAAATAGAGGCGAAATTTTGACAAGAGTGAAAGATTTCTTCTCCAAATTATATGAAAGGGATGATACATGTACTCCAGACATCATGAAAGGTACCAGTACCAGAGTTCTTCCAGTCCTTTCAGCAGAAGTTGCACATGCAATCAAGAACATGAAGCGGGGAAAAGCTCCAGGAGAAGATGGAATTACTGTAGACATCATACAAGAAGCAAGTGGAGAAATCGAAACAGTACTCGCCCAAATTTTCACTCGATGCCTTAATGAAGGGAAAATTCCTGAGGATTGGAACAACGCTTCAATGATCTTGCTACATAAAAAAGGTGACATTGAGGATCTCAGGAATTACAGACCTATCAGCCTCCTATCAGTGGTTTATAAAATCTTCACTAAAGTTCTTTCACACCGCTTGAAGGTGACACTGGACATGGCTCAACCGAGAGAACAAGCTGGATTCAGGAGTGGCTACAGCACAATAGATCATATCCACGTACTAAGAGAACTAATTGAAAGAGCGAGGGAATATGAGCTTCCATTGTGCATGGCTTTTATCGATTATGAAAAAGCCTTTGATTCGGTGAAACCATCAGCAGTTGCAATGGCTCTGAAATCCTGCGGTATTGAAGATGCATACATTAATATTATTAATAACATCTATGAAAATGCAAGTGCAAAGATTCGGCTGTTTGAAAATACAACACACATAAAAATTGGAAAAGGAGTGAGACAAGGTGACACCATATCTCCGAAGCTCTTTAATGCCACGTTGGAAAATTTCTTTCAATCACTGAACTGGGAAAACAAAGGGATAAAGATTAATGGAGATTATCTAACCCACCTTCGTTTTGCTGATGACATAGTCATTTTTGCAACT
Organism: Macrothele yani; assembly: GCA_039090855.1. Lineage (NCBI taxonomy): Eukaryota > Metazoa > Arthropoda > Arachnida > Araneae > Macrothelidae > Macrothele > Macrothele yani. The sequence continues at coordinate 141,129,578 of CM077015.1, forward strand.
ACCCCATCAGAGCTACAGAGTATGATACAGGAACTTGCTGACAAGAGTAAAGAAGTGGGATTAAAAATGAACTTTCAGAAGACAAAAGTGATGTTCAATGCTTTTACAAGAAATGAAGATTTATCGATTGATGGAGAAAAGCTGGAGATAACCGACACGTACGTTTATCTTGGACAGCAGATATCAAGTGAGGGTCACATTGGTGAAGAAATTAATCGGCGTACAAAACTTGCCTGGAGAGCTTTTGGAAGAAACAGCATAATTTTCAAGAGCAATATGCCATTATGTCTTAAAAGAAAAGTGTTTGATCAATGCATCCTTCCAGTGCTTACGTATGGTGCAGAGACGTGGACCTTAACTAAGAGAGACATACAAAGGCTGCAGACAACTCAAAGCAGCATGGAGAGGTGCATGCTTGGTGTAACCAGGAGAGATAAGAAGAGGAACACGTGGATCCGAAAAATGACAAGAGTGGAAGACATCATGATCAGAGTTAAATCCCTGAAATGGCAATGGGCTGGACATACTGCCAGAAGGACAGATCATCGATGGACAGCCGAAATTTTAGATTGGATTCCAAGGGACAGGAAAAGACCCAGAAGAAGACCACATGGGAGATGGGTGGATGAAATTCGAAAGTATGCAGGGGTGACATGGAGGAGACTGGCACAAGACAGACCGTTGTGGAGGAAACTTGGGGAGACCTTCGTCCAGCAGTGGATTGATAATGGTTGACAATGATGATGATGATGATGATATACAGCAAAAAAACAACAAGAAGTAAAAACCGAAAAAAACTGAAATTCTAAAGTGCACAGGCTGCATAAAAGAAAGATCAAACCACGATACTACGAAAAGAAAAACCTTAGATTTTTTTTTAAATAATAAAAATAAAAAAAATAAAAACGGGAGGAAAACAAAACAAATAACTCCCAAGAACGAGCAAACGAAAAGCTCAAATACCCCAATCATCCGAGGTAACCGCGCTCCAAATGAGAGCAAACAAACGAACAGGTGAATGCAGGGAAGCAGATCAATGACTGATTCTCCAACGGCTTTGTCGAGGGCAAGCATTAAGAAAATCACTCATTTATCTACTGAGACCATGGAAGTGTGGGTTTCTGCTATTTCAGCTTGCTATAAGGACACATTAAGTTTGGCGCTAAAATTTACCAAATTTTAATTTTGTCAGATATAATATGGACTCCCAAACCAATAACCCGCAAACTAAAACATTTTGCTCGACCTCACACAGACGATCGAGAGAATATCAGCAATAAATTCTAAAGTCGTATGACGAACACCCAGAAAAGTAAACCCCAAAAAAAGAAACACTGAAAGCGTGTAAGAACCGACCCAATGAAGAGGTGAAGAAATAGAGTAACCAATTGCTTTTTACATGAAAAATTGAATAAAATAATTAATTAATACTAAATTTAAACAAAGATCAAAGAGTATCTTTTAAAATTGCAAAATTAAAATAAAATATTTAAGTAACGAATTAGCAAACAGCGCATTTTTACTACTGCACAGCTGGAGCATTAGAGATTGAACTCAAAAAGGCAAAATCCTAGCCACATATAATCAGTGGAAATGCCCAAGACACAACAAAATTATTTCAAAAAGTCTGGTTTAAAACACGCTAATAAGCAACGAAAATATACTGTTACCAAAAACGTAAGCACAACATAACAATAAAAATAAGAAATAATATTATAGTTAATGCAGATAATTACTAATACAAGGTTAAATATTTACAAAGTATTTCTCAAATCATTGAAGCTACTGGAAGAACCTAAGCCTAAGTTCAAACAACTTGTATCCAATTTCTTGTTACAAGCTCCAAAGGGACCTAAATACGCAGCCCAGATATCCCGCGGAAGAAGCGCCAACATAATTAAAAAAAACAACATGCTATTCAATAGTGATGAATAACTCATAAGATTAGAAAATAAAATAAACATTCATATCAAGAAGGCAGAAAAACGACTTACCAACCCTTAGAAGTACTTTAGCAGTCCAACTAATGTGTCTGCAACAACTGACCGCAGGGGCATACCGTCGCAGCGCTACCTAGCGGCCAACTTTAGAACCTTCTAGGGAGCCACACAAGGATGTTCTATTGTAGAACAAAGCCGTTGGAGAATCAGTCATTGATGTGCTTCCCTGCATTCTTCTGTTCGTTTGTTTGCTCTCGTTTGGAGCGCGGTTGCCTCGGATATTTGGGGTATTTGAGCTTTTCGATTGCTCGTTCTCGAGAGTTGTTTGTTCTGTTTTCCTCCCGTTTTTTTTTTTATTTTTATTTTTTGTCTTATATTTTTTTCTAAGATTTTGCTTCTCGTAGGATATACAGTATATAAATACTGTATATACAATGCACAAAATGTAAGAAACTTTCGGTATTTTTTGTAAAAAGCTGTTATATATATATTTATTACACTATCTGGGATTAAAACGGTTTGACGAACGTTTGGTTAGCGGAATTGATAAAATTCGCCTTTTGCTAGGCATCAGTACAGAAGTCTAAGTCCTTGTTTTTGTTTATGTAAAATATGTGTTAAAGTAATGTGTGTGGAGATTTCTAAATTAACCTTTAAAAAAAAGCTTTTATTTGTGTAAAGTAATCGTTAGGGAACCTGCGGCCGTTTGACTGTATACAAATTTTGCAGAAGAAATGCCCTTATTTTTATTATTATGTTTTTGTTAAATTTTTATTATTTTTATTTTAATCTTAAAATGGCCGCATTTAAAATCCCAAAGAACAAACGAAAATTCAAAGAAATAATGCTCCCGGACTGACGGTCACAATTAAAACGTTAGTAAGTTATAAGAGTTATTTTGACGCCCTCTACCCTAATAATTTCGTTCTATGAACCTAAATAGCTACAGATGGAATTGATTGATCTCTCTCAGAAGATGATATTTTAAAGTCCTTATTTTAAGCTAAGAAAGACCCAGTTGAAACATTGGAAAACTGCAATAGAATACCCACGCCTGAGTTATTATGCATGAAAAATGCTTTCTTCCTGTACAAGCACTTATTTCTGTAAATCTATATTTTCGAACCTAATCCAAATAAAAAATAATTAAGGGTCAAAAATGAGTTATACCCACCTACAGGATGAGCTAAAAGTGCCGACCTTCACTTTGCAACCAAATATTCAAATCATCAACAACCATGGGAAAAATTCCCGTAGGTGTCTTGTGCTGTGGTTTATCAGATTTCAATATTCTTTAATTGTTTTACTACCAGAACATCGGCACGTATCTGGTAAACCCAGGCAGCCTTGGGAAATCGGTCCAAGGACAAAGTATACCCCGGGCCTACTTCAGAGGAACTGTCCACGTATTCGCGACCCCAAATCCAGGGAGTCTGAGATAAACGCCCAGGAAACCGCAGATTAAATGGCCGGCAGGACGATGGTTGAAACGTCCAACTCCCATGCAAAGCACAGCGACTGAACCAACTGCTCTATGCCGTTGGTAAATATTTGTATCTTTTCTAAAAATGGAATCACTACAAACACATTAAAAAGTAAGTTACCTTTAGAATTAATAATTTTCTTTTTCATTTTTTGAAGTTAATGCATAGTAAGATTTTTACAAAATAATGTACCTTTCTAAGTATGTCAAATTGATATTTCCTGAATACGACGTTGTCAAGTTACAGCTAACTTAATGCTGCCTTCCAACATGAAAACTTTCCCAACTTCTTGCTTAATGCAATAAGAAATTAATTCTGTGTTGAGAATTGAGTTATTGGTGTTATCATTACATACAGAACAATGGCGAAACAATAATATTTGATTATATATATGGCGTTATTTTGACCCATTGGCATTCATTTTTGATTTTGTCCAGTGGCTAAACATGTAATAATTGGTTAGCCGTGTGACGCCATTTGTGCTTTACTGACACCAGCAGGAAAATATTTTTTTTCCCTGATAGCTTCTTTGAAGAAGGAAATGTGCAATTTTTTATTAAATACTGGAGCAAGTTTTTGTATTAATCTTGTATAATTCTGAAACTCGAATTTATTTATAGAATGCCTATTTCAGCTATTAGTTCAATATAATAGCTAAAAAAGGCACTCTGTGCTAGAGAGCCTTTTTTCAGCTATTAGTTCTATATTAAATATTTTTTTCAGCTGTTAGTTTCATATTAAATAATTTTTTCATCTATTTAATAACTGTCCATGTTTAATTACTTTCCTTCAACCATTCTGATTGGCATTCTGGAGTCATTTCTATAAATATTTGCTATGGTGCATCCATGATAGTTGACCTGTCTGTCAATATTGATAACATTAGCTTTTCGCTAGGCATTAGTATTTAAGTCTAAATACTTCTTTTTTGTGTACGTAAAAATGATTTTAATGGAATGTGTGTTGTAAATTTCAAATGATCTTTTTAAAAAAGTTTTTATTTTTTTAATGCAGGTAGAAATTAATTCTATGTTGAGAATTGTGCCTTGGATATTGTCTGCGTGTCTCCTTCTTCAGCTCAGGGCGAGCTGAGTACTTCAAAATACGATCATTGTATCTATGAGGTTGTTTGACGAATTCATGAACCGACTTCCCACTCCTCTGTTGCATAACGGGACAAGGGACAAAGTGCGTTCTGACCGACTTCGCAGCTAACTACCTACGCATTCGCGTTCCCAAACACAGGAAGTCTACGGAAAACCCACTAAAAATCGCAGATTGAATGTCCAGCAGGTCCGTGATTCGAACACCCCGTCAGAAACATCAGCTCCTACACAAAGCACATGCGGCTAAACCAACTGCTCCATGCCGTTTGTTTTTGATATTATGAATAATTATGTATCATTACAATGACGAAACTATAAATTTTGATTGACTATGTGGCGTTATTTCGATTCCCTGATATCCCCTTTGGGTTTTGAACAAAGGTGGAAGAAGTCGTATTTGGTTAGTCGTGTGATATCATTAGCGATTGTTGGGTCCAGAACGTCAACGCATTTGATGAAGGAAATGTTTAAGTTTTTTTAATACTGGAGCTTGTTTTTGTATTAATCTTGTATAATCCTTAAACACGAATTTCGTTATTGATTGCATTCTCCTTTTTTTAGCTATTGGCCCGATAAATTTTTTTTTCAGCTGTTTAGTAACTGCTGATAAATAATTGATTTTCTTCCCCCCGTTCTGTTTGAAATTCTCGATAATTCATTCTATCAAAACTTATTTATGTAAAGTGATAGGCTTTGTATGGTTTCTGACAGGTATGAAATACACAAGTTACTTTTAACCCTAGTCTACGATACTAGATTTCAAATCTTCATTTTTGGCACTAGTTCTAACAGTTTACACTACAGTAATTTAGTAAATAAAGTGTACGTTGACATATAGTAAAATTCCTTTATTTTACACACTTGGGTATTTTCGCCAAACATAAATTTCATATGGGTTCTTATTGTTAGTTTTAGTATTTCGAGATTGTGTTCAGAACCTTTATTGAATTCACACGCACATAATTGTGGTTACTAGATTTCACGCAATTTACTGTGAAAAAGTGAAATTTTCTATTTTTAAAGTTTTGTATTTGGTTATTTTTAGCAACAGGCTAGAGACAAACATGGAAAAACTTATGTAATGTAACAGTATGGAGTCATTGACTTTACATTCTTGAAGAACTGGTTTCAATTGAAGATTAAAAAGAATATTTATAAGAACATAAATTATTTGTAATTACCAAACATTTTTCAGTTCCTAATCATGACCCATGCATAAGAGAGAGTGTTTCTGTATAGTAGTGACTGACTTTTGAGACCGTCTTTTTAGCTGAATGGTCAAGAAAGTTGCATATGATTTCTCTGGGGAGATTTGTGGGAACTAGTCGTCTTCTGGGAAGTGGTATATAGCAACTTCTGAGGCACATTTCTATAGTGTGTCTCTAAGAGAAGCTTTATATTTCAGAAAACAAGGCATGTTCATTAACTCATGCCACTTGTATTGGTTCCATTAAAAATAACTTGTTATTTTTAAAAGAAAGAAAAAGAAATAACAGTGTTGCTTGATCAAATAGTGTTTCGGTATTTGTACTACAACAATTAGTATGCCTAGATTCCTATAAATTTTAAAGCATGTTCCAGTGGAAACGACAGACGACATCGTAAGCCTGGAGATAAAGCTTCGTATCCAGTCATCCAATAACTGAAAGAAGAAATACCAGTTCAAATTAGCAAATATGTTTCAGTCAATTAACTTTAACTTAAATTCAATATTGGCTATAACGGAATCTCAATAGCAAACAAAAGTATTGATTTGTACCTAAGACAGTATGTTTATTTTAAATGAGACAAAATTTAAAGAAATATTTAAAAACTTATATAAGAAAAAACAAAACAAATATAAGGCAAATGAAAGAAATGTAACACAGGTAATAGCAAATTCGTGATCCAACATTCGCTGCAACGAGAGACATTTGGAGAATGCTGTAGAGATAACTGCAGTTTTTTGGCATATGTAATTTAAATTTAAGCCCGGTTATTTGTTTGGGTGACACTAATACAAAAAGCAAGACGTACGAATGAAATAAAAACCCTACCTTAAAATACACGAATAAACTGTAACGCAGGAATTTGAAAGGCACCGGTCGAAAATGCTTTTGCATAAGAAGGATGAAGTAGTTCAGGGTACTGAATTTAAAATTTGGACGTCACCACGACAAAATGAACGATGATATGTAGGGAAGTATAATAATAATGGCGGCTGTGACTTATACTTTTATTTAACATTTCTGTTAGTTCTTGTATTTTTCTGTAAATTTAGTTCATCAGTGTTAAACACTTTAATTTCCGAACGCCGCGGAACTAGTCAAGTGCAATTACGTACTCCAGAGCTGTGGATAAGAAATGATATATTCAATCTTCTGAACGCAATTTTACTTCAGTTACAGTGAAGTTGTTTTACCACATGCAGTTTATTATCCACCAAAATATCATTCTAAGCTCCCCAGCCAAAGTGTTCCAAGTCACGTTGATGGTATAAGGATAAAGCGAAAGTCTGTTAGTAATCTGTGTTAGACAACTTTTGATGTTTGTTCAGAATTAATGTACGCCTAATGAGTAAGTGAACATGCCTATAGTCGTATTATTTAAGAAAACGTGTTCTTGAATATTAAGCCAAGCATCTTGGTTAAAGTGAGTTAAAGCCAATTTATGTACGCTGTAAAGTACGCTTATTAGGGTGGAGCGAAAAACACTTTTTTTTAAATTTGAAACGTCACCATGTGCAATAGTTGCGATTTTATTGATGAAATGCCCCCCGAAATATGGATGACATTATTTGATATCTTAGGCTACCCCAAGAACCTCGAAGTTTGAAATTTATAGGGAAAAATGGTTTAAAAACACCCGCTTTCTCCATTTTGTAAATATGAAAAAAAAAACTATGTCACCATGTTATTTAATATCACCTTTGAGTGTATAAACACGGGTAAAAGTTCAGCAGACATGAGTTAATTTCTTAGGCTTCCCCAGATTCCTTAAAGTATGTAATTTGTGCCAAAAATGGCATGAAAAGTTGCGTAAGCATTAAGTTCGACAGCAGCCTTATTGTTACCAATTTGGGCTTAACATTTACAACCCCCCTCTTTCTCTCATACTTTCTGGAAACCTCTTGTTGATTTTCAGAAACATAGCTTGCTGGTTTGCGCTCTGCTTTGTTTTTGTTTCCTTTTTCATCTCAGCCCACCCCCTCTCTCACAGCGGAGCTCCGTTTGCGAACTCGCTAAGCCATCTCATCACAGTCGCACAGGTCCGTTTGGGAGAGAGTGTTAGCGGGTTTGCGTCATAATGATGCAACAGTTTCTTTCACTCCTAGTGACGTTGATTGGATCGTACCGGCATTTTCGTTTTGTCGTCCAACAACTTAAGATGGCTGAAACAAGAAATAAAGCTGATTGCCCTATCCCCGGGAGTTATAAGGAGATGCATGAAAATGTGTTGCCTACGTACGAAGATGTAATGCGCCATTACTACCTTGTGAGGAATACTCTTAGGCAGGAAGGTGCTAATTATGAGCCTGCTGCAGTAGAAATAGCAAGTATTGTCGCGGACAAAGTGCTAAGTTTATGGAAGAAAGCATATCTTCCGACATCTCTCCACAAATCGGTTGCAAGGCGTATTACCGCATACAACACTGAAATCCGAAAGCTGAAAAAATACGCTGCAAGAATGGATGAAACCTACCGAAAGTAGATTCAACAATTTCATGCAGATTCGCAACGTATCTTTGACATATGCTCATGCAAGTGCAAATGTTTTAGAACCTGCAAATGCAGCTTTGCAAAAAAGGTACCCGTGAAAGAGCGATGCTTTCTGATGGATTAGAGAACAAACAAAAAAATGATAGTAAGTGGGCTTGACGCAAAAACCACCAGTGTACTGAAGAAAAGATCAGCTCGAAAGAGTGATAGGAAAGAGCATGTCCGTAGGAAATCACAGGAAACTCCATCACTGAAATCGGCCTTGCGAGTCGAGGACGATCCTTCAGAAGAGGATACAAATACTCATTCTGCAGGAAAACCAGACGAGCCGGGTCCTAGTCATTTGTTGGCCTCGGAGGAAGATTACGATTTCACTCCACGTTGCTTTTCGAAACGTAGGTGTTAGATGACACTGTCTGCATTTTCTAGAAAGTGCGATAGGCGAGGCATCAGCGACCGAGCGGAAGCTGATCTTGCGTCGGCGTTGCTTCATGATGTAAGTGAACCGGTTCATTCGAAAGAATGTAATGTATCTGTTATTGACCGGCATAAAGTACGACGAGAAAGGAAAAAGACCCGTCAAACAATTCAAGATGAGGTAAACTTGACTGGTCGCAATGATTGTAGCTTTATTTTTGGACGGAAGTAGGGATGAAACTCTTACGAATACACAGACAGATGATGACAAGTGGCACAAGCGAAACGAATGGGAGGAGCATATTACACTTGTTGAAGAACCGGGTTCAGTCTACTTGGGATATTTTGCATCGAAGAGCAAGAGTGCAAGGGACATTTCCGATGGTATCTTCAGCTTATTGAACCAGAAGGCATTTGACTTGTCGGAGTTAGTCTTTAATGGAAGTGACGGGGAAGTGACTAATACCGGCACAAATGCAGGTGTAATTAGGCGCCTTGAAGAGAAGCTCAATTCTCCCGTACACTGGATTATGTGTCAATTTCATTTCAATGAACTGCCTTTACGCCACCTCACTGAAGCACTTGATGGAAAAACATCAGGTCCAGGAGGATTTAGTGGATTGATTGGAAAGCGTCAGAAGACGTGCGCAAACCTTCCTATCGTTAATTTCCAGAATATTGAATTTTGGCTTCAGTCCGACATTAACTATGGAGATGTTAGCTCGGATGAACTTTATTTGTGGGAAATTTGTAAGGTAGTCTCTGCAGGTGATAGCCCACAAGACCTGGCAAATCGGGATCCTGGAGCACTTGCACCTTCCCGTTGGCTGACCCTCGCAAATCGCATTCTGCGTTTGTATGTCGCAACTAGTGATCCAACACCACAACTTGTCTAATTAGCCACTATCATAATGAAAGTATATGCACCATCGTGGTTCACGATCAAATGTAACGGTACCTGTAAAGATGGTCCAAGAAATTTGCAGCTTTTTACATCTAGGTTTCAGTATCTTCCAGATAATTTAAAGGATATTGTAAAAAGAGTCATCCAAGACAACGCGTATTTTGCCCATGCAAAAAACATGCTCGCTGCAATGTTGTTTGACGACAGAAGGTATGTCCGTGAGCATGCTGTTCGACGTATCATGAAAGCCAGGAAATCTTCCGAACAAACAACTACCATTAGGAAGTTTCGGATTCCTAACTGAATTTCCAGAGCAATTAATACATCGATCTAATCGACTGGCAAGAGTGTAATGTGACTGAGCCTCCCATCACACGGAAATGGAAATACGATCAGCTTCTGGAATTATTACAGTCGGATAAATATCCAAATTCTTGCCACGAATTTACAAAAATACCCTGCCATTCTCAGGCAGTAGTAACAGATTCTTCTGCTCATGTGTGCGGCCTTCTTGCAAGAGATGGATTCATCAGAGCAACAATTTTGGATAGGAAGCTGATGCCAAGTTTTGAAAAAAAGTCTGATTTCCAAGTGAAATAAACTCACCCTTCAAGTTATGCTACTAGGTAAAGCTGGTGTCTATCATATTTACATAACTTATGCCGTTTTTGGAGAAATACGACAAATCTCGAGCTCTTTGGGGAAGCCTATGAAATTAACTCACGTCTGCTGAATTTTTACCCGTGTATATAAACTCAAAGGTGATATTAAATAACATGGTGACGCAGTATTTTTTTATACTTACAAAATAGAGAAAGCAGGTGTTTTTAAACCATTTTTCCCTATAACTTTCAAACTTCGAGGTTCTTGGGGCAGCCTAAGATATCAAATAATGTCATCCATATTTCGGGGGGTGATTTCAGTAATAAAATCGCAACTATTGCACATGGTGACGCTTTAAATTAAAAAAAAAAGTGTTTTTCGCTCCACCCTAACGCTTATACTGAAGTTAACTGTATGTGGACTTTTCAGCTACAAGGATTTAAGAAATCCGGGTCAACGAAATTTAAGAATTCGACAGGAGTACCAGCTGTTAAATGTTGGATGAGAAGCTGTATTGCCACAGGCAGTTTACTAACCCTGTTGTGTTCTATAGTAATTTAAATGTAATATTGGCGTGCAGTTGAAGAGCAAGGTTAAGTAAACAAGTTCAGGTTCGTGTAATGTTTGGATATAATTAATTCTCCGTAAGTCAAACTGATTTAACATTAAACTTATTAGACGTCTTAATATAGCGCACAAAAAGGTAAAAAAAGAGCTTTTCAAAGGAGATAAACACAGTAGATTGGTAGATTAATGCTCTATGCATCCTCTGATGTTCCTGCATTGAGGGAGAGTGTTTTCTTGCATTTCGTTTAGTCATTTCAGCAAAGCGTTTGTTCAGCGCTGAAGAAGTCACCATTTTCAATTCAATTAAAGTCTACCGCAGTGTTGGAATCGAAATAAAAATGCACGAGTACAAATCTTGGTTTCTCAAGGCGAATTCCTTCGACTCGTTCGTTTCATCTCCTAGAAAATGGTTGCATGAGCTGAGCATGTGATCAAAGAAGAAACATGTCAGCAATTAGAAGATTACCTTTTTTGTTTGAGACATATTTTACGTGCATTTTGCGGAAGATTTTTTTCCTTATGCGTTTTGGGTTCGATTCCTCTGAGGAAGTGTCCTGGCGGGTAGAAATATACCTACATTTCCACCGCAAAATCATGGGATTTGCTATTATTTCGGAATTACTACCATGTGCGTCATGCATCATAAAATATTTTTAGTTTTTGTGAAACAAATTACGAATTATGCCAATTGAATGAGGTAACTACAAAAGTATTTGCCGTTTTCTGAGACTGAGATAGAGTACAACACATACGTAATAGAAAAGCAATTTATGCATCAAACTGACTACCATGGACATTAATAAAGTCCCAGTGTACACTTTTGTATTCAGTTTCGCCAATGTGTTTGTTCATTCCCCCGTTTCGTACATATTGAGGTCTCTGTGGTATGACATACATCTATCAAGACTGGTTTATTGCGAAGCTACGGCGAAAAAACCTAACAGTCCTTAGGTTTTGCACACAAGTGTACATAAATTTACGAAATAAAATAAAAATTTGTGCAAGTTTTATATTTTTGATGCAGTAAATTCTCTACATAAAAGAATACTTTCCGAATGTAATCTTACATCTAGGTCTTGAATAAATGATCCACGTATTCATTTAAAAGCGCAAACCACGTTTGCGTGAAACAAGTCAATGTTCGCTCTCTCGTGTATATGTGCAGAATGGTTACGTTTTTTCCTAAATGCAACCTTAATGCCTATGTAAGGCACAGCTTGTTTTAAATTTTTAAATTACCTTTATTTAAAATCACTACCCGTGATTTTAAAAATAAGTAACATTTGTTCATATTTACCTGCGACCTACGTATGGAAGTGTTGCGTTTCGAATAAGTGAAATGTATCCTTTAGCATATTTATGTCAAATATTATTTTCACCAGTATGCAATTATGACACAACAAGAATTAATGAATAAATGATTATCACGAATAGATGTTCAGAAATGCATTAATTTAAATGATTTTGTATTAGAGAAATTCATGAACACCAAAAGGAAGTATTTTATTGATTTGATTAGTGCAAATCTGAAGCTGACACATATCTCCATAACATGAGAGTTTATTTTCAGTTTCGGGGAACATGATTGTCCTGGGAGCTGTAACGGTGGCAAATTAGTACGGAAATCGTGAGATATGATTTATCTTTCAACTCCTTGTTGGTACAATTTCAAGTTTTCTGAGATGATACATGCGGCACAGTGAATTAAACACAGTTCATTAACGAGTAATCCTTGATGACATTAATGTGCACATACAGTTAAAATGAATTCCTTAAGCGGTTCTTTGGTTTCTCCTTATTTTTTAGTGTTTTATCACTTGATTTGTTTTTCAAAGTCTTTTGAAACAACCATGATCAATGCACATTGTTGTCTAAACGTGCAAGTTGGAATCCAAATATTAGTTACGTACATCGGTTTTACCTTATATTTCTCCTCACCCCTCACATGACTGATTCGGGACTCCGATAATTTACATAAACCTACAATTGACACCCAATGAAAAATTTGCATGACGCTCTGCCGAACACTGACAGTTGTAGCATTTTCTACATGGAGCATTCTGTTTACACGAAGCCTTACATAAATACAGCATTTAATTTATTTCTAAACATAAACGCTGAAATCAAATATAAGGTGATAAGTTTTCCCAACATTTTAACGGCTCAAGGATAAAAAGTTCAGACATTTCTCAAACAGCCGCAACCGACACCAAAAGTAAACGTTACGTGCAGTTTAATATTCGCAAAAGTATATATTAATTGTAAATTTCGGAGAAGTCGTATTCTTTCATTTCAGATTTTAACATGAAATTACGCCTTTCATTACGCTAACAATATCTAAATTGTATTCAATGGATGTAACCTTTAGCATCTATTTTTCACTGATTTTCTTACAAAATCTGTCTGGCTGTTCTTAAATTAAAGTACAAACATTGAAATGCGTGATCAAGTTCTAATTGTGGATGTCAGAGAAACAGAGGAAAGTACAAACTTGGAAAATATTTAGCCGGCGATTTTTCTGTTCAATCCTTTCCTTTACTCAAATAAGACAAATTATCAAATTGTGAGATCAAAGGCTCACTTTACGTTGACCTTTTCCTTAGCAAAATAAAAACAAGCCAAAGTTGAGCCGACTGTGTACTGATTTAGGCTAATAAATACATTTGTATTCGTTCGACCTAGGTGTCCGAATACTTTTGTCTTCATAGTGTAAATCATATGCAGGGATCTCAGCTCGTCGGTGATTGAATGTGATTTTTTTTTCTTTCGAAAAGGTGTAATTAAATAGCTATAATTGGAGTAGTAAAGGTTAGAATTGCATGAGCAATAGTTTCGATTCACTGTTCAGCCATTTTTGAACATATGTTTTTAATTAGGTTGATGCATGCCTTTACTTGCCTGCTGAAATTCGCATTGGAAAACTTTCGTTTTTCATCGGAAAGTTATGAAATCTCCAGTGTTACCAACATATTTTCCTTAGCATTACTCCTGTTAGCTTTCTTAAGTATATCCATTTCTTTGGGCAAAATGTCTCGGCTTCTACTACGTTGCAGTTAGGTTGGAAAATATCTTGTCTTGTCGGCATCCGCTTTTGTTACCTTAATCGAGATTATCAAGATTTCCTTTGTGAATTTTTTTAGAGTTGTATGGCGTTCACGAAACTACGAGCTGATGATCCAGAAATTTATGTACTGAAACCTTCAAAAACAGAGTATTTTATGAATTGAAAATGCGATACTATTTATTTTAGTTTTACTGAACTTTGCTGATTTGTGCGGAACACTTATTCTTTACTTGAACGGAGTCTCACTTGCTATTCTCATCTAGTTTCTATTAGATGACGAAGAGCGGAATGATGCGAGGCTGTATCATTGAAAAGTTTCGTGGCCTTGCCGTCTTATAGGGAAATTTAACCAAGATTCAATTTTGCAGTTTTTATACAATTCCTGATAACCCCAATTTTCTTCTTCAGATTGTAGTATAACTGCCTTTTTAAACTAGTCGACAGACACAACTTTCCTGAAATCCTTTACAGCATGATTTATTTATTTTATTATTACATCGAGTTTTATTCAGCATCTGATCTGAAGAAAACATTGCAACCGTTTTCTTTGTAATTAAGCTTCATGCACTTATTCTGCTTTTGTACAAATGCACAGAACTAGCATAGTTAACTTTCACTCGCGGCAAGACTAACCTGATTAATGAATGAAAGGCACCTAGTGTGTAGTACCGCTGTGTAATATAGTTCCAGTCTAAAAGCTCCCATTCGATCTTGAACTGTGGCTTGAAAAGTATGTAGTTGTTTTGACTGTGTGTACGTACGTTTAAAAACTGAAGCTCTCCGGTTTGGTCGTATGTCTAAAAAAGATAACACCGAATTTTCGGGTGTAATCAGCACGTCTTTTGAATCCGTTCTGACGCAAATTAAATTTATCAAAGCTATTCAAAGTCAATGGAACCGGTATGGAAAACAATAGTATCTGACGGAAAAAGAAGTTTTTCAATCGGGTTTTTAATCCCTCAGATATTGCTGTAAACGGAATCGTGAGCTTACGAACTCTTAGAAACAGAGTTATCGACAAAAATAAGATGTGACTTTACGTCCCTTGGTGGGAAAATCATGCATTATTTGAGGTAGAAAGTATTCACAAAAGGTTTATCCATATGAGCGGTATCGGTCCAAGAAAGAAAATTTTAGTCGAGTTTTCAGGAGCCCAGATTTTGCTAAAAATACATCAGAAGTAGAAATTAACACTTATGACCCTTGGTGGCCAAACCATTCTTTACCAAACATTAGTAATTACGTGAACAATATTTTCCGCCAGGTCTTGTATGCGATATAGGAAGAATTTTTCAAATCGGAGTTTTACAAGCAGAAAACGCAATTTACCATTGTGCGCCCTAGCGGAAAGTCTATGATTTATTTGAAAATTTTGAATTCATAGGAAAAACATTTCGCATCGGTAACACTATCCAACAAAGAAGGAATTTTTCAAATCGGACTTTTAGAAGTAGAGATATTGACAAAAACAAGATATCCATCTACGCCACTGGCGTAGAAACCATGCATTATTTCAAGAAGAAAATGTTCCTAAAATGTTTGTCGACATGAGTAGTATCGGTCCACAAAAGACTTTTTTTCAGTCGAAATTTTAGAAGCTCATATTTTGCTGCAAATACATCAGAAGCAGAAATTAGGACTTACGCCACCTGGTGGCCAAACAATTTTTAAAAAAAATGGAAATTACGTGCAAACGATTTCCCATCAGGTGCTGTATCCGGTGCAGAAAGCATTTTTCAGATCGGAGATTTAGAAGCAGAGATATAGGGGGAAACGCAATTTACCTTTTCGCCCCCTAGCAGAAAGTCTATGAATTACTTGAAAATTTTGAAATTATATGAAAAACATGTCACACGGAAAACACTATCCAACAAAGAAGGAATTTTTCAAATCGGACACCTAGAAGTCGACATATTGACAAAAATAAGATATATATCTACGCCCCTGGTGTGGAAACCGTGCTCTATTTTAAGAAGAAAATGTTTCTAAAAGGTTTGTCGACATGAGTAGTATCGGTCCACAAAAGACTTTTTTTTCAGTCGAGATTTTAGAAGCTCATATTTTGCTGCAAATACATCAGAGGCGGAAATTAAGGTTTACGCCCCCTAGTGGCCAAACCATTTTTTTACAAAAATTAGAAATTATGTGCAAACGATTTCCCATCAGGAGCTGTATCCGGTGCAGAAATAATTTTTCAGATCGCAGATTTAGAAGCAGAGGTATAGGGGAAAACGCAAATTTACCTTTAGGCCCCGTAGCGGAAAGTCTATGAATTACTTGAAAATTTTGAAATTATATGGAAAACATGTCATGCGGAAAACACTATCCAACAAAGAAGGAATTTTTCAAATCGGACTCCTAGAAGTCGAGATATTGACAAAAATATGATATACATCTACGTCCCCAGGCGGAGAAACTGTGGAATATTTTAGGAAGAAAATATTCCGAAAAGGTTTATCGATGTGAGTGGCATCATTACACGAAATAATTTTTTCAATCGATATTATAGAAGCTCAGATTTTATGGCAAATACATCAGAATGCGAAAATTAACCATTACGCCCCCTGGTGGCCAAAGTATTATTTACCAAAAATTCGAAATTTTATGCAAAAGATTGTGCATCAGGAGATGTATCTGCTGAAAAAAAAATGTTCAAATCGGAATTTTAGAAGAAGAGTTATCGGGAAAAATGCAATTTACTTTTACACGCCTTGCGGAAAATCTATGCGTAATTTGAAAAAGAAACAATATCCAAAATACTCTTCAACATAAATGCAATTGGAAGATAAAATATTTTTTTCAATCGGATGTTTAGAAGCAAATGTATGGAATAAAACGTATTTTTGAATTCGACATCATCGGCATTTAAGCCTTCTAGTGGCGAAATTGTACAGCGTAAAAAACGAACTGAAGGATCATTATTCGCATATTTCACACTTTCGAATGCAAAAAGAATTTTTCAAATCGGACAAATAGTTGCAACGATACCGTGGGTACAGACGGACGGACGGACGGACGGACGGACAAACCGATAACATAAGCACGATCTTTTTTTACAAAAGACGTACTAATAATGCTGCTTGAAGGGTATTTTACGTTTACCCATTATTACTGACTGCTTGCTTTTCAACAAATAACTGTTTTAATACCTGACGGAAGTTTTTACTTCCAGTACAAACAACGCTTTTGACCTCGTCTTTATCTGACTGAACGGTACATTTTCACTTTGAGCTGGACATAAGAACAGTAGAGTGTAAAATACGCATGCCCTCACGGTCTCACCGTTTACTATTTCGATTATAATCATCCTTTGTTTTGCACTGTCATCCTGTATCAATATGGGTGGGTTCCATCTTTTCGACATCAGTATAAATGAGCATAAAGTGAGCTTTCAAATCATCATCAATGCCATCGGTGGAAATTGAATTATTTACATTTACAGCATTGGAAAACGTAAAACTATCGACAGTTAAGAAAAACTATCGATGTATTGAATTGGACAAAACTATCGATACTACCGGTAGTACCTCCACCTCTATTGTTGCTCTGTCAATGTTGATAAATATAAGCCAGCAGGACGGTTACTCGCAGTGGGGCTTTTGTAAGACAATGTTGGTGGTAGGCTTGCCTAAAATTCTGTATTCTAAATTTTTATTTTCAAATATAAACTCTTTGAGGCGGGTTGTAAATCCGAGCTTTTAATCATAATCGAATATCAGTCCATAGTATGAGGGATTTCCCT
This sequence comes from Macrothele yani, assembly GCA_039090855.1. Lineage (NCBI taxonomy): Eukaryota > Metazoa > Arthropoda > Arachnida > Araneae > Macrothelidae > Macrothele > Macrothele yani. The sequence goes on from CM077015.1 coordinate 141,147,103, forward strand.
CTTTAATTGTTTATTAAGAATGAAGCAGAAAAATGATCAGATACATTAAACTCAAAAAGCACATTGCCACTTAGTTTAATTGCTTTTGAAATGGATGTTTCTGCTGAACATAGTAAAACGCTATGCCATATACTAAGAATAAGAACCTTATCAAAATTGACGTATACGGATCTATCACAATGTTGATCAACTTTTTTTTTATTTAGGGCCAATGGTTCCAGGGAAGGGAGAGAGCCAGCCCGTAAGGCAAACACGGCATCCATGCCTCACGGGATTCGAACCCCGACCCTTATATTCCGCTGAACATAGTAAAACGCTATGCCAGTATACTAACAATAAGAACCTTATCAAAATTGACGCATACAGATCTATCTCAATGTTGATAAACTTTTTTTATTTAGGGCCACTGGTTCCAGGTATGGGAGAGAGCCAGCGCGTAAGACAAACACAACATCCATGTCTCAACGGGATTCGAGCTCTTAACCTTCTCGGAAAATAGTCATAAGCCATCACTTAGACCGCTGCGTCTCCAGGTCTGCAACCTTTTTTTTTTTTCCCCAGAAAACACATACTGATGTTTGTTATATTTAGGGATTCATTAAAGATAAGAATAAAATTACGTGATATGTTAATACCAAAGTTTATTTTCCGTTCAATAGCACATGACTGTCTCGAAACAGCAATGAACATTCTTGAGTTATCATAAACTAAACAGAATTTATCATTTAATATTTATAGTTTATTTCTGCAAATAGTTTAGCTGATGGGACAGTACACATGTATAAAACCTTTTTTAGATGACTTTTCTGTAAAAAAACACGTACCTAGATGATATTACATTGCATTTCTGCAACTCCTTTATAATTCACAGACACTCAATTCAAAGTTACGTTCGATTCCTCCGAAGACACACACGGAGCCGCTACGTCACCTGACATTTCATAAAAAGACGCAAAGAACTTCGCACTAGGTTGAACGCAAAGCGCACCAGCAAGTTTATTCACGAATGAAATACGGGATTACCCATAAAATACAAATTTTGAAGATGACAATCCGTTTGTTGGTGTAAATGTGAGAAGTATGGTAAGTCAGATAATAACCGAAAAGTTAAAAATTTCATCGTCCTGGAGCGGGGCTCGAACCAGCGTCTCCCCGATAGCGGCTGGTTATGCTAACTACTACACCACCCAGAACGATCAAGTCTCAAGTTTCCTTGAGTCTTTTACCGGTCAATATTAATGAGAAACTTCTCATCCCCACCTAAATTAGAAACTACGACTTTGAGCTGGTTTAATAAATACCTAACTGCAGGTGATTCACTGGTGTAAGATACGTAGATAGCGGCAGCATACGGGAATCTTGCGATCTCAACAACTTTTACAGGGCCATGAAACTGAATGCTTGGCGGACAGAAGAGCCTGGGCACCCAGGGTTTAGAGTGAGTGTTCTATAAACGATAATACAGTCATTGGTCTTCCTGTGGACCCGAACGATTGGAGACGATTGTACTAGGCACATTGGTCTCCAGTGCATATATGAATGAGGTCTACTACGTAACGCAACAGCGCAGTGTAACACCGGTAACGAGAAAACAATTCCAGCATATTCACCTAGACATACAGTCTCGAAAATGTACAATAAGAGCAGAAGAATTTCGTGTGCCTTTCGTCTGTTCTAAACACCATCAAGTTCGTATAAACTGCGCACGGTATTGCTAAATCTGAATTCTTGAGGTCGTAAAAAGTGCTCCGGGCATGCTGAATGTAGATTTTTGCTGTCAGCCGATCGGTTGACCAGAATAAGGCGTCAACCGCAGGTAATTGAAAAATCCAACCAGCGTGACGTTATTTTTTCAAACTGGTGGAGTTCATGATTTAATAATCTGAGTGCTGTATTAGAAGCGGATATTGCTTTCATTGATAACTATGGAAAGACACTTCTATAGCACTAGGCAATTAATTTACGGTTATTAACAGTCAGGCGCATTGGTACATGGACTTTGTATTTCCTGACGGAGGCGGCTATGTTCCACATTATAATGCTTCATATCGCAAAGCTTCGATAGCCATGCAGTGTCACTAGCATTATATTTAATTTAAAGGTTAAACTGGCCACCTCAGTCCCGCAGCGAAGCAAAATTAAACACCCGCTGTATCAGATTGATATATCCATTTGGAACAGATGTTTTTCTGCGAACATTCGGAAATTTTCCAAACCATCTCATCCTCATAGCTAGAATTATCTCCGTATAGAACGATATCAGTCCAGCACCTTGTTGAATCTTTGCTACTTTGACACAAGACTTCTTTTAAAGCCAAGCTCGACACACTACGATTTCGGGCATGTGTTACCAATAAGTTACTTCTTTAGTGTTTAACGATTTCATTATTCAGTAAATCGGCATGGATTACTAAATTTTTAAATCATATTTATTGAGAAATACCAGGTAATAATAATGAAAACAAAGGAGAAGAAAGCACGGCTTTTAATTAGTTTAAATCTGATAAATGAAATCAAAATATCCTTAAACCGAACAAAATTAAAAATTATTTGAGGGCCTTTCTTTTGCATATCGTCATTTAATAGGTTATATAGCCGCGCACTTGCACATTGGAAACAAACACCCGATCAACTTCTTCAGACGATGGTTTCTCCTGAAGTATGAAGACTAGATTGATTCATTTATCTTGCGAATGGAGAAATATCAGCAGCACATATTGGAAGTGCATCTTCAAACGATCAGCTCCAGGCAGTAACAAGCAGTGAGTCTGTACTTGTTTGCGAAACACTGCAACCAGCACCTGTGTCAACATCGTCACCAGGTAGTTTTATTATAATGCAGTACAATTCGAACATTTTTAATTATTTTCCCAGTCTGAACAATACGAACATTTCCATCATGCTGCTGATAAGATGCGTCGCATAAATATAGAGACAGTCGACTTTTCGTCATGAACGCAATGAGAATATAGGTAGGGAGCTGAAGTGGTACCTAATTAGGCATAACCCTACAACAAACATTTCGATCCGTCGGGATGATCGGGTTGTTTGAAAAGAACACCACAAAGTAAAATAGTGTAATTTTAGGTGCCTCATAAATATAAAGGCAACTATGTAAAGTAGTCACATGCAAATGAGATGTACAAATTTAGCATGTTGTACGCACGCGCATGGGTCGTAATTTGGTCCAGCCTACAAACGACAGCGGACCTGCCGTCAGACATTCATTTGCCAAAATGCCACGCAACAGTCAACTTTCTAGTGAGGAAGTGCAGACGATTTGGGAACTAAAAGCAAATGGAATGCCTGTAGCAAAAATTTGTAAAGCCATGGAGAAGGGTAGGGCAGTCATTTATAAGACTTTATCGAAACGCCGTGCGTTAACTACCAGAAAACGTTCTGGAAGGCCTCGAATGACAAACAAACCAGATGATCGTGCCATCATGCGTTTAGTTTCATCCCAAAGGTTATCCGTACGTCAAGTTTCTCGGACTGTTGGTGTCACCGACTCAAAGGACACAGTTCATGGACGAATCAAGGAAAGTCGCAACAATGTGCTCCGTAGAATAAAACGCGCCGTCTGCTACCCCTCACGCGGCGCCAAACGGAAGCTAGACTGTTATGGGCAAGCAGCCACATGCACTGGACGGACGAGTGAAGCACAACTATTTTCTCCGATGAGAAAAAGTTTAACCTGGAGGGCTCTGGCGGTTGGAACTGCTATTGGCATGATTTACGACGCGAGCCACGCACCTAATTCAGCAGACAGAAAGGAGGGGTATCTTGGGAGCTTTTGCGTTCAATGGGACAACGGATATCGCTTTTCTGCAAGGTAGGCAAAACTCCGAAATGTATCAGGACATACTGAGCAGCTACCTTCTACTGTTTGCCGAAACTCTAGCTGGTGTTGATTATCTGTTCCAGCAAGGCAATGCTTCTATCCATCGGTCTACATCAACGAAAAGCTGGTTTAACACTCATCATCTGACCGTAATGAATTGGTCAGCACTCAGTCCAGATCTGAAGCCTATCGAGAACCTCTGGGGTATCCTAGCTCGTGATGTGTATGCGAATGGACGGCAGTTCTCAAATGTGGTGGCATTGAAAGAGCAGATTCAACGAAGCTGGTACGCACTCCGTCCAGAACACTTACGTCACTTAGTGGAGAGCATGCCCATTGTGGTTTTCAGTGTTATTCGGAACAACGGCTCCACTATTCGTACCGGAGGTGCTCATAACTAATAAGTCTTTATATTTTTGAGACAGCGTATTACTGTTTTTTTCTCGTGCTTGGCGTTGGAACTGTTATGTTTCCGTCAAACTATCGTGCAGCTGCGTGTCCTATGCTATTTTTGCTATAAATATGAGGTGTACATTTCAGCTCGTTGTTGTTTCTTTTTTATTCGAGAATTTGTTCTGTCTCTATATTTATGCGACGCACTTTAGAGTAAGAGCTTGCTAGAAGCATCCTTCAGTCGATCTAACACGAAACAAATGCTGGCTCTGCTTTTTTCTACAAATGATATATGCAACGGTCATTTGTTTACTTTTATTTTAAAATGCCTAGTAATGGATTATTCCTAACAGCTGCTAATTTCCTTCCATAAGTTTTAATAGGGACTTAGTTTTATAATACATTACTGACCATTAAAAGTGAAACACAAGGATGGTCTCATCCCAAGGGTTCGAAAGTTGGCTGAAGGGCAGAACGGTGACGCACATGTAAATGATTAACCGATCAGCACATACGGAAAGCATGTGGGACAGTAACGCCTCATGGATCTCCTATAAAAGGGATGAACAAGTAGTATCTGTTAAGCACTCGAGAGGCGTTTTGTCGACTTTCCTGTCCACGGACACCTCCAGTATGCCCGTTCGAAGATAACGGTAGTCCTAACAGCAGGTTTCTGACTTCGATATAAATCCGAGACATCGGTGATCGTGTGTGATAGCACGCTGCCACGGCGGGAAGAATGTTTTGTCAGTGAGTAGCGGAGGAACGGACACTCCGACATGCGGAATCCCAACTGCCCCGTCACACAACCAAAAGAGAAGAGAGGCATCTAGTGTGCATTGCTCTGACGTACCGCACAGCATATCGATCACCGTAGCTCAGCAGATCAGGTGTATTTCACAATACGCAGTCTTCGCACAAACAGTTCGACATCTCCGCAGCAGCAGGGCTGTTTTGTTAAGCGACATTGCTTCTGCTGCCTTTGACGGTACAACACTGGCGTCTGCGACTGCAATGGCGCCAAGAACGGCACGCATAGATACGCCAATAGCAACGAATCGTGTTTTCCGACGAATTTCACTTCAATTCGCAGCCAGATGATGTGTGAATCGGTGTTTGGCCGTCATGCGGCGACCTCCGAGTGAGTCCTTCATTGGGCTTCATCATTCCGGCCCGGCATGTCGTGAGGTGCCATTGGATTCCACTTCAGCTGGCGCCTCTTCCCCATTACCGGAACGTTGGACAGCCATCTTTACATCACTGAGACGTTGGAACTTGCTGTTGTGCCATATATTCAGGGTCTCTCTGTTGACATTTACTAACAGCATAATGTGAGACCGCATGTGGAACGCAACGATCAAGACTTCCTGGTACCCCACACTGTGCCACATCTTCTGTGGCTCACGCGGTACCTAGTATGTCGCTTATTGTGCAAATGTGACCCCATGATCGCCTGATGACTGACACTCCAGCGACCACACCGGCTACAAAGGAGGAACTGTGGCATCGTATCTCAGGGTTAAATAAACTGCTATAAGACTATTCCTCTTCATGAGTGTCACGTCTTCCTTGGCCAGGGCTGTCGCTGATATGTCGAATATTGTGCAAATGTGACCCCATGATCGCCTGACGACTGGCACACCAGCGACCACACCGGCTACAAAGGAGAAACTGTGGTATCGTCTCTGAGGAATAAAATACCTGCTCTAAGACTGTTCCTCCTAATGAGTGTCACGTCGTCCTTGGCCAGAGCGGTTGCTGATATGTAGCCTATTGTGCAAATGTGACCCATTCATTTATCGCCTGACCACTGGCATGCCAGCGACCACACCGGCCACAAAGGAGAATCTGTGGCATCGTATCTCAGGGTTAAATAAACTGCTATAAGACTGTTCCTCCTGATGAGTGTCACGTTTTCCTTGGCCAGAGCTGTCGCTGGTATGTCGCATATTGTGAAAATGGGACACCATGATCGCCTACTGTGCAAATGTGACCCAATGATCCCCTGACGACTGGCACGCCAGCTCACCGGCTACAAAGGAGGAACTGTGGCATAGTATCTCAGTGATAAATTAACTGCTCTAAGACTGTTCCTCCTTATGAGTGTCACGTCTTCCTTGACCAGAGCGGTTGCTGCTATGTCGCCTATTGTGCAAATGTGACCCATGGATTGATCGCCTGACGACTGGCACGCCAGCGAGCACAACCGGCCACAAAGGAGGAACTGTAGCATCGTATCTCAGTGTTAAATAAATTGCCCTAAAGCAGTTCCTCCGGATGAGTGCCACGTCTTCCTTGTCCCGCGTGGTTCCCGGATATGTCGCCTATGGTGCACATGTGACACCGTGATCGCCGGACGACTGGCACGGCAGTCACCACTCCTTCTAAAAAGAAAGAACGACAGCATCGTATCAAGGGTAAAAAATTGTCTTTAGACGGTTCTTCTTGTTGAGAATACGTTTTGCAGTGAGATAATTAGCCAGGAATATGAAACTATTTATCATTGTAAGTATTGTCTCAAATTTCTGGCGATGAAAACCTGAATTGAAAATTATTCTACAGCTAAAGGATATATATGTAGATGTGCCTAATAATATTTCAAAAGAAATAGGAAAATGGCTTCTATTTAAAGAAGAGTATATCGTGGAAAGTTTATGCTTGTTCGTGGTACTTCGTTTTGGTGTTCTGTATTTTATTTAACTTTCGGGCTCCCCTTTTCCCTGTTTTCTTCTACCGAAACTTGCATTGACTTGGATCATTGACTCAGGTATAGTATGAAGGGCAGTTTACAACGTCCATTCTTAATGGCGAATCGAATGGTGCTAAAACTAATTGTTTCTGAAATTTCTTGTGGTGGTGTTCATCCTATCAGAGCACCCTGTTTCTGCTTCTAAAATTTTTAATTTTCTCTTTCTTCCAAGAGGGAGAACGCGTCATAGCGGGAAGGACTCTAAACCTATGTGAAAATTTTCATCATCGTCCGAAAGGAAAAGTAAATAATGAACTGCTTCAATAACTTACATGATTCAAAGTTTCAGTTATTTTCATTAGAAGCGTGCTTGTTTTTACTCAAAATAACATGACACTTGTTACTGAATAGATGGTCATTGGACCTCTTACAACACAGAGTGAATTACTGTTAAGAAACTCTAACAAGACAGTAAACCTACAGAAAGTGAAGTGTGTAGCTTGCCCTATCGCAAAAAGCTTTTAAAGTGACTTCAGGCATTTGACAACATCCATGAATGTCACCTATTGAGCCGGTGATCAATAGTTCCTGTTATAACTTTTAAAAATCATTTACTGCAAACATGTCCGAAAAGAAAGCAATAGTTTTCAAAACAAATCTATGAACGGAATCCCCTATCAATGATTAATGAGAACGAATTTTGAATGAAAGTAATACAAACTTTTATCCGACATTGGTAATTAAAGTTTAGTTTACCATGGACTTTTAGGCCAAGATTTCGAAATATTTTCATTTGAGTTACATCATTTTTTTCCAATGTGAAATAACTTTGTTTCTTTGTTTTAGTCCTCAAGGGACCACGAAGGAGAATTCCTTCTTCGTTTAACTGTTATTTGTACTTCACTGTATTATGAAACTGAATGTTTCATACTAAAAATATTAAATTTTCTACACGTTTGAAACTACGTATTCGGTGTAGTATGGCACAACAAAACTTGATTTCATCTTTTGAGGCATATTCCAATATACAAAAGTTTAAAAAGTTTACCACGTAACTTTTGAAGTTCATTAAATGATGGTGTACTCTTGATTCTCGAATTTGCACATTTTTCCAACGGGCAGGATCATGATTCAAAATTTACGTGATTTTCACGCCTTGTATAGACCGCAGAGTTTGTAAAATGTCTGCGCTTCACTAGCTATTCCTTTCTTGCACAAATGAGAGTCAACGTCGGTGTATGTTAAATACATCAAGATATTATTTTTAAGGAAGATATCCATATCAAACAGCTGGTAGTTCATCACTAATACTTGTTCTCAGTCATATCACAGTGAACGGATAGATTGGTGTCGAAAGAAGAATTTAGCTATTTGTGAATACCAAAAATATGTCCTGCATATTCAGGAATTTAAAAACGGAGCTCTTATCTCATCGCAAATTCATTTCAAGAGATTTATCTAACTTCTGCAATGAAGGGAGAACAAAACGTTGTGTGTTGGAAATTTGAACTTTTATTCACAATCGAATATCGTTCCTCATTATGAGAAATTCAGATAATTTAAAACAAGTAGCTATGAAAAATGATAATTCAGATTATTCAAAAACAAGTACCTTTTTAATTCAGATAATTCAAAACAGGTACCTATGAAGAATGAGGTATTAAGAGGGTCACATATTTCAAATTCAAAACGCACATTGTCAATGATTGCAATTGGTGTTTTTGGAATGAATATTACCATTTATATTTCTTTGAACGTAGGGAAACTTAGGCATGTATACTGAAAGTAATAATCATATCAAAATTAACTCATAAGGATCATTCTTAATGTTGCAGAATTTTTATCGGGATAACACATATTGTTGTTTGTTCTTGTTGGTAATTCATAAAAAATAAAAATATGGATATGCAATTAACGAAATTTGTGCTTCGTTCCCTAGTGCATATGTGTCTCGATGTAGCAATGAAGATAATTACATAATCACAAACCAAACTGAAGTTATTATGTATTATCTGTAATTTTATTTTTATGAACATTGTAGAAGATAGGACGGTACTTATCCATTATAAATCACTTTTTGATCAATTCCGTGTTTACAAAATGTAATTTGAAGATTGTACATGACATTTCTGTCTCTCCTTTGTAATCCACACACACTCCGCCAAACCACCGCCAAGGACAAATACGAAAATACAACACAGCATTTCACTCAAAAAAAAAAAAAAGAACAACTTTGCCCTAGGTTGAATGTAAAAAGAACCAACAAGCTTATTTCCAGCGAAAATATTTTGGAGCTTTAAAGGAAACCGCTTAAATTGCAAGACGCAGGGTTGAGTATTTAATTTCGTTTTTGTCATGTACTTCCTCCAATAATGTGTGCAAAACGTGCTTACACATCTATTGCATATGTTATATGTTGCATATACGTTGCAGTTTACTGTTTGAAAAAGAAAAAGGACTCATTTCTTTCCCAAATGTCAAAATTTGAACTTCCGCAGACTATTCTTGTACATAGTACAGAACTACTACTAATTTATATATCCCGAGTTTAAGTCCATTGTTTCCAGTGGATTGACGAAAATGATTAGGCTTGTAAAAGGCGTCACTCCTGCTTTCTTCGAGAGCCAAACCCGTGCACATCCAAAACGAATGACTCCCATCTAGAGCATTAGAACACTCGACTATAAAGGCGGCTCAGTATTTCAAACCTCACAACCCTAAGTGTATTGTGCTTCAGAAGAAAATCGATTTTTCCAAAGGAACACTTCATGCAAACATGGACAAAGTACATATTTCTATTCGTATTGCTACGGCCACGATCCTGGAATCTCTACGCACGATTGAAGTGGATGCTACATTGTTTCATGGACCCAAGATGTGCTCGATATAACCAGTTGCCAGTCATCAATGCAAATCAGCAATATGAGACCCCAGTGTTAAGAAGAAACAAATACGGTTATACATCATATGTTATGTACACACGCAGAAGCTTCGTAAATCAAGAAATTAATTTTCAATAAACTTCTGCCTTGGGAAAGGCGAACGCGAATATTTCTTGGATATATCAATGTTTAATAACACCTTTTAATGCACTATAACCTAAAACTATTTTCTGAAATATAAAACTGAAACCTTTAAGAATTTCAATCTATTGAACACGATTTTACTGAGTTTCGATATAATACCATGTGTACTTCTTCATGTATCGAGTTTTGAAGATCGAACTTTAACTACTGTAGGAAGGTCGAGCTTCAAGCAAGTAAAACTTTCTGGAGGTACAAAATGTGAATGTATGGAATAATCTGTGGATGACATGTGTTAAATATCAGGGACGTCCATTGTTTTCCATTTGACTCCGTCCCCCAATTTCTTTTAAGAAAGGGTGTGTTAAATTATAGCTTAGTTTTTACCTCATTTAGTGCTATATAGTGGAATTATCCTGTAGCGCTACACTGTAAAAAATTTCATGGTCAAATTACGGTAGATACACCGGCAGCTGAGTGGCCGGTCAATAAACCGTAATTGTACAGTACCGTACTGATATGTTCATTAACGGTCTAATGACCGGGAAATAAAAAACGGTCAAACTACCAGAAAATGTGGCCTAACACAGTAGATCAACCGTAAATTTATTACGGTAGATAAACCGTATTTTAAAGGAAAAACATGGCAAAGACTGTTAAATAAATACGGTGTAAAGACCGTTTTTTCTTTAAAGTACTGTAATTTTACAGTACCATACTGTAATGTTCATTAACGGTCTAATGACCGGGAAATAAAAAACGGTCAAACTACCAGAAAATGTGGCCTAACACGGTAGAGCAACTGTAAATTTCATACGGTAGATAAACCATATTTAAAAGAAAAAACATGGCAAAGCCTGTTAAATAAACACGGTGCAAAGTTTTTTTGTTTTTTTTCAAAAATGTTTAGCCACTGTTTTTTAGATTTGGTTTAATGACCTTTTCTTAATGTTTTTTTTTTTTGGTCTAATTAGGGCTTCAGCCAATTTTTGGGGCGGACTTGAACCGCAGTTTTAAGAAAAAACACGGCAAAGCCCATTAAATAAATATGGTGCAGTTTTTTTTACAAAAATGTTTGCAAAATTGCATGTGTTTTTCACGATCTATAATGTGTTTGAGCTTTTGTTTTCATAATTCGTAAAACTCTCAAAAATACCGTATAATATATACACCAATCAGCCAAAACATTAAAACCACCTACCTAATATAATGTGTCTTCACCTGATGAGACAGATTCAATGAGATGTTGGTAGCCATCTCTTGGTATCATGACTGCAACAGATCCCACACTTCCTGCAAATTACGCGGGTGATGCTGCTCATACCCCTTCCTCCAACCGAAACCACAAATGCTCAATAGGATTCATGTCCAGTGAATTTGGGGCCTATGGCATTAAAGGGAATTCCAGTTATGTTCTTGGAACCATTCCTGAACTTTCTTTGCAGTGTGACATGGATTACATCCTTTATTTCAAGTCTTGTTGAAAGGTGCCATCTTCACTAGGGAATACAGTCCCGAAAAGGTAGTTTTAATGTTGTGGCTGATCAGTGTACATTTATGTAAAGATTTCAAAAATGTGGTTAACCCTAGAATGCCACTCTTAGTCTACCGTAATGGTCAAAATACAAATACCACCAAACTTGCTTATAATGAGTACTGTCGAATCATTTTAATCTAAGAAACAATATGCATTATGCAGTTTTACTGACGTAGATCACTGGGGTGAATGACTTAACTTGTAAGTCCTGTGCAAAATATTTATGCCATTGAAAATCTAGATGAGCAAATTGTTACAGCTTCCTCGGATTTTTCCAAAGGACTACTAAAAACAGTTAATTTCTACATGACAGCACAAAGTAACACATTTTTCATTTTTGTCCCTACAACTTCTGGTGTGACAATTGCAGTTCACTGTAGGTGTTTAAATTGGAAGGAGTCAGAAAGCCAAAGTGCACGTTGTTTGCAAGTATAACAAACAGATGTCAAAACTACAGAGATAATGGTGTATAGCAGTTGGCTTGAAGACACCGGGTAATCAGTAGTATTTTAAGAAAATAAATGTTGCATATGCAGAGAACTAGAAACAAATTACCAACAGATATTTTCCAATGTGCTCAGGCAAAAAGTAATTTATTGTTTCATAGATTTGGGACTACCATTACCAAAATACTGACATATAATTGAAACTTAGATCAAAACTACAGAGATAATGGTGTATAGCAGTTGGCTTGAAGACACCGGGGAATCAGTAGTATTTTAAAAAAATAAATGTTGCATATGCAGAGAACTAGAGACAAATTACCAACAGATATTTTCCAATGTGCTCAGGCAAAAAGTAATTTATTGTTTCATAGATTTAGGACTACCATTACCAAAATACTGATATATAATTGAAACTTACACAGGAAAAAGTACTGAATCAACTGGATTGCATTTTTTTTATTAAAAAAAACCAAACTTAATTGGTGTAACAATATATATACAGATCAACTAATATCATAGACAATGTTTTTTTTTATTATGTGCCACTTATTGTCTGATATCTTCTAGCAAACTGTTGTGGTCTTTTACTTTGTGCCATAACTTTGCAATTTTTGGATTGACTTCAGAATAAAGCTTCTTTCCTTTCTTCCTTTGATCCACATACAGGATTTATACCCACAAAGCACCTGTGATTAAAGTGAGAAATTAACACAATGAAATACATCATAAAAATTCTGGCTTCTAAAAAAGTAACAATATATATACAAAAATAATATGTATCTTTACAGCACACTACTAGTTTGATTTTAAATTATTACAAAAACTAAATTATTTGTGTAGTGAGAAATCCTGAAGACCATCAATAATGGAAAAGATTTGATCAATTTGAATACTATTTTTGTCCCACAATAAAAATACTGGTTATACAATACAATGTTCATAATATTTTTTTTTTTTTTTGATTGGAGGTTTAACGACCGCCGTGAGCAACTCAATGGGCTATAAGCAGTCGCCCGTCCCTAATTTAGGGTCACTGTTTCCTGGGAAATGAGAGAGCCAGTGCCGTAAGACAAACACAACATCCATGCCTGACCCGGACCCCTTACGGACGAATGATCAGAGGCCAACGCCTTAGACCACTGCGCCACCGGGGCGGCTCATAATATTTGGCAAGTGTAGTGGTAAAAATTTGCAGTCAACTCAAGAATATGAAGACCACCAAAAAAAATTGTTGTCACAATGGCCAGGTCTGAAAATTAGCAAGGCAGGTGGAATTACTAGAGGGCAACTGAAAATAAAAGACTGATGCCTTCATGGACTGAGCAGATTCCTAATACCTAGCAGAGTTGTATAAAAATTAAATGTATCTGCATACACAACCATTGAAACAGAAAACTTGCTGAAAACCCATGAATCATAACAATAGAATAAGATAATTTAAAGAAAAATTAATATGACAATAAATAATTATTAGAACATTACAGATTCTAGAGAGGACAAAAGTATATCAATACTGAATGCGCAGAAATGTGTGTAAAATGGACCTTAAGGCCAGAACACTATGAACCTCATAAAAACAAGACTAATTAAAGTTTTTATATCTAGAAAAGCAGTTCCGTTAATGAACTTTCAAAAATTATAAATAGCATTTTCAACTTAATTCAAAAATAGTAGACTTATAAAATACATAAGGAAAAGACTTTAATTTCATAACTAGCAACTGCAAGAGGAACCTGGCAATATAATTTATAGTCTTTCTGTGTAAATGAAACTTTTGTTACAGTTCCTATATATTAAGAACAGGCCTTGATAAAATCAAGAGGCCAGAAAAGTCTGTAAAACCAAAAGAAGTCCCTATCGGAAGATGTGAAAATTTCTCGTTGAGATAGAAGTAAATATATTAATCTGAGTAAAGCCTTAAGTGTTTTAATTGCTGTAAATAACATTTTTTAATCTACAAGCAAAAACTATCTGCAAAAGCTGCTAATAATTTGGAAACTATCCGTGCATGGCATACGCATGCACGTCTATATTCTGAGACTGATACCAACTGCAAAAATCCAGGAAAAGCAGCAGACCCCTTCTAGTAAATAGGTGGACACAATTTATTTTTACACCCTGTCCTCAAGAAAGAGAGAGACTACTTATTTTCCTCGGTAAAGTGGAGGCTTAGGGTTAGAACAGATGAAAAGACCAAAATTATTTTAGTATTATACTTTGTTTAAAAAAATAGGTTTATATTCTCAATAAAGGACATGTCACTATTTTTTGTATATCATGCAATACATACACAATTGTAGATGTAAAAAATATATTTTATACACTTTGTTAACATTGGAGAGAGAAAAAAACTTTAATAAAATCAAAGTTTTATCCAAAAGTTCCTATACTAACCTTTGCAAAAATTCCAATGTCACTTTTGCCTCAAAGGGGTAGTGAATATTAAACACAAAATAGGCAGAAAACAGCATGCACACTGCTTTTATTGGATTTTGCACACTATTGACACACATTCTGTCAATTATTAACATGAAGTTCTCTGGGTTTAGAACAGAGGAACCTAAAATAATAATATATATATATATATTAAATTCCTAAAATTTTATGTAAAATTAACAAATTTAACAATGGTAATTATGCAGTTTTAACTTTTGTAGTGCATCAAACAGCAGTTATAAAATGGTGTAACCAAGATACCCCTATCCTGTTAGACATCAGGATCTTTGTATTACTGTCATCAAATTTAGTTAAGATTTTTGCTTGTAACTTTAATAATGCTAACATTCACTCAGAAGCAGGGCTCGCTTCCAACAACTTCAGAACAAAATAAGATGGACTTAAGTAGTGGGGGAAAAAGGGTCAAATCATGGACATGTAAAAAAAAAAAAAAAACTTTTCATTTTTATAAATCTCCGAAGTCACTGGTTAAGTCAAACCCAACCAACCATCTGCAAAATAATTAATTCACTACCCATTTATTAACTGCCGATCTTGGGAACTCCCAAATGACTTCCAAAAAGGCGGAACTCTTTCACCCCTGATAATAGCAATAACTTTGCAAAAATTACTGCCTGAGAGTGCTCAGGCATGGAAATTTAAAATCATATCAAGTTGAATTCAGTTCATATGGGGTATGCAGATGTGTCAACTCTCCGGATGAATGTCAAATTCTCCTGATTTTCACCGAGAATTAGCCATTAGGATGGTCAGCATTCCATCAACCACCACCATGATTTTGAATCGCCTGTGAAATAATTTTCTTTCTGCGTCAAAGCAAGGCGACAACTGCAGTCATCAGTTTTGTATTTGTCCTCTCCTCCTATCTGCAAAAAAGAAAGCTTCCCAGGTGGCGCAGCGGTCTAAGCGCTAGCTTCCGACCGAAAAAATTTGCTTTAAAAATTTTTCCCCTAGCCCGATTGTCATATGACACCTTCAGCAAAGAGCTGACCTGCTCTGGCACTAGGAATGCTGGGGAGGGTCCATAATTAATTGACAGATGGCTGCTGCCCTGCCTTCTTGCAGTTCAGTCTTTCAACCCTTCGCCTCAAGAAATCCGGCAAATTCACTTACATGACAAAATTTGGCCTTGCCTTGTAACGAAAGGCGATGTTAGTACGATGCTTTTTGTTGTTTTTGCCGTCGCACACAACCTAAAGAAGACTATAGCACACAGGCCATTTTACGTTTTTATTATCATGCAGAATCTACGTACCCAAAAAACCTATTTCAGTAGGGAGTTGGATGATCAGTGGAAGGGAGGAGCGTAATGAAGAGTGTAATTTCCAAAACCAAAAACAGACCACAACCCTTAGGAATACGAAGAGCTTGAATGTTTTTAAACTGCACCCCCACCCCCCAATAACTATACGTAATGGACACCGAGATTACATGATCTTTATCTAAGTTAGGAAAATAAAATCTGTGGTGTATACATTTACAATACAAAAACTAACAATGCAATAAAATGGGTATTGCTTTTAGTTTTATTTTTGTTTTGTTCTCCAGAACTTTTAGTGGACCAATAATACTTCTGGAAAATATCGATAAAAATAGAGCTCATGTGATTTTACGAGCTGTAATAATCTCCCGATTTTCAGATTTTGAAGGTTGGCATGTTTGGATATGACATTTTTACTTGCATAAATGTAAGAATACAATAATTAAAAAAATACAGTATTATAAAAAAATGCAGAGGACAATATACATACAAGTTAAATAAAGCAAATACTTAAAAAATCAAAACATTGTACTGTTAAGAGTGTGAAAACCAAATATGATACTAACAATTGGTTAGGCAGAATTTTAACAAAAGCATGGCACAAACTTTCAAAGCAGAAACATTCAGCAAACAATGATAAGTGAAGAAGTATGTCATTCTTAGAACTGCAGCTTTTTATTTCTCTAAAAGATCCGTGCATTTTCAAGCTTTGAAAATGCACGGGTCCATTTGGCCACGAACCTGAGCAAAATTTGGACAATTTTGGAGGTGGTATGGCTGGCAATACTTGAAGAATATTTTCACAAGCTTTGAAAATGTTCGGCATTTTGCCGCATGAAACAGACACGAGACTGACCAATGAAAAAATAAAGGCTGAATTTTTTAGCGATGCGCGGAAAAAAAAGCATTGAACATTATAATTACTAAGCACATCAGAATATGCAATCATTCTGTATAAGCCAATATAAAATAATTTTATTATTTACAACTACAAAAAAATTAACTTTTTTCCTGACCAAGTCACACTGTGGTGTCTCACAGGCTGTTGGAACTTTGTTAGAGCAATTAAATAACCAGTGCAACATCAGATTTGGCAAGACACACTGAAAATGCTTCTTGGGGAATTATTATATCAGACAGCCTTATAATAATAAGTCCAACAATGACACTGCCACAGGACTGTAGCAGAAAAATCAAAATCACATTTTCAGTAGGTTGAGCAGTCACACATTGTCAGTAGGTTGAGCAGTCACACATTGTCAGAATAAAAAAAAAGTTTATTGATGTTTTCAGAGAGCTATCTATGGCAGCATCAGGAAGTCCAAATTACTAAAAATTTTGAAGTGATTCTTATAAGAGCCTGATTTTCAGAAAAGTGCAATAAATTAATACTGTAATACAATAGTAGGAAAGAGGATGATTCAGAAAAACTTTTTCTTTAAAGAAAACAAAAATTAGTTCTCTTTGGTTTCAAGTTGTACGTACACAGTTCAATTGCTTTTATAACAGGGTAACTAACCCCCCCCCCCCCCCCAAAAAAAAAAGAACAACTTCAGTTTTGTAACAATATAAAAAATAACCAAAACAATGTTAAAAAAGGCTGAATTCGGCCAAAAGGTGAAAAAAATGTATGCATTATTAAGACAGGTGGCTCAGCATGGTTACTAGAAAGGTATCTATTTTAACAGCACATCTCTCTCACAAACACAGTGTGTACATACACTCAAAGGACAAAACATTAGATAGTTTGGAAGTGTGCTTCCACATCTTTTCTCTATGCGGAAGCACACTCCGAAGCAAATATCGAGAGTTGCCCTTCCGATTTTCCCCACATGCAACAAATGGACAGAATACACTGAAATATAGACCCACAATAAGATATAAAGGTTAAAATCGTGTAGAACTTTTTCAATATGTCACTGATTGCTAAACACTCAACTTTTATGAATCAGCACAAAGGAGATCTTCATATCAATAATTTATCGTTGGCAGAAAATGAAAAAAAAAAATCTGAGAAATAAAAATCACGATCTTACACAAAACATTTTCTTAATTTCTTTACATATGTAAGGAGTTCCAATGGAAAATTAGGAACATTTGCTAGTTCTTCCAGAAAATTTTAGAGAATAACAATGTATTAGCCTATATTGATGGAAATTCATGTATTTAACAACTTTATAGTTCCTTTACTTTTTCATCATGAATACCTTTTATTTGCAATCCCTTTTCCTTAGCAGCAAACTACTGGACTAGTTAATCTTAGTCAATAGTCTGTTCCAAGTTAATCCTCCGCCCAAAAGAGGAACAAAGATTGGAAGTTGAAACTTGGATGTACCACAGTGGTAAAGTCAACACCAGCTTTCATAGCTGGTTTCCCTTGCGAAAGCAACGACTTAAAGGTTGATGCACAGGGAAAAGAAAACTCATTTAACAAGCTTTATGTCTACATAATTGTTCTCACCTCTCTACAAAGGGGAAGGTACATAGCTATTCACCACAGCAATCAAAACATTTAAAAATAGTGCAGGTAATTTACTTCAAAATTTATGAGTTAACGCCATTAAAAGACAGTTTATTCTTCTAATACACAACAGTATGAAAGTGTACAATAATTGCTAAACTATGATATAGAAAACGTGGGTTATTGCAGATGAGGCTTTTTTAGGCTACTGTGCATTTCCCTTAACATACAAACTGGAAGTGCATGTTTGCCAATACCCTGAATATGACGTGTGGTGTCATCATATTCTAAGAAAACAAAATTTTATGGTATGATAAAACCATAAGCAGTTTGAATAAAATTCAAAATATTCAAGAAGGAAATCATAGTGTTACCTTTTACAGCTAGAAATGGAGATGTTACTGCTTCATTAGGAGGACAGTGAGGATTGAGCACCTGAAAAAAAAATCAATTACTTTTGCATCAGAAAATCAAGATACTGATAAAATATTGTTGCACTTCATTTTAGTGATGCTCTAAAATTCTACAAATAAGAAAAGGAACCAACATTAAAATATACAGCATGTTGAGGACTGATGTAGCTTGTGGGGGGGGTGTGAAGCATGCTCATTTTGCGCATATTATTCCATCTAGACTGTTTATATATACAGTATAGGTGGCTGCAAACTCACCCTTGCGTTTGCCATGATAAACCTGCAAAACTTGGGAGAAATTAATATTTTTGCCAATTATTTGTAAATTAAAAACATTAATATGACTTATCAGCCAAAGAATATTGTGTTGTACCCAGCCCTTCACTCTACAGCTTCATCTTTATCCCTTTGCCAACATTAGATCAGAATACCAGCAATCAGAAAGTTAAGCTAGCTGATATTTTTTTTAACTTCCTTTTACTAGTGATAAAACTGTAACGGCCAAGAAAACACATAATTTAACATTAAAAAATGCTGCGTGTTGCCTTCTATGTTGGCTGAATTTGCAAGCGAATCAGGTAAGGTTTTCCATAATCCTGCTCCCTGAATTACACCACCCACGCTCAAGGCCATTTGCATTGAATAAGCTAATTTATGCCAAAAACACCTCCAGTAACTCTTATGAAGAGAACACGGTTGTAGGCGAAAAATTATGATCTGTGATCACAGATAACAAAAGGTCAGATTTTAATTTTAGATCCACTTCTTACCCGCAAAGGCACCTTCTGTTACTCCTGCATCCAAGGGTCAGTATTTCCCAAAATAAAGGTGGGAGATATCTGTAGATGAAAGGGTGGGCAACAAATTTGTTGGAAATCTCCACAACGTGCACACATGTAAATGGAAAACCACTTAAGTCTACAAGAGAGTTAAAAAACAACAACTGTGGACCAACATATTTTATCCGTAGGTCCATAAAAAATCCACACCAGACATCTGTAAAAGTAATATCCAAATAGATGTGGGGCACTCTTGAAAAAAATAGATGTTAGCAGAAATTCATATATTTGGTGTAAGTAGGTCAATGCTTGAAAAATAATAGATAAGTGTACTACAGACTGTTTCACCCTTTCAAAACTTTTTTGAGATGCACTCCCCCACACCCCTCAAATGACCCATCTTACTGATATAGCACATTAAACTATTGAAAATCTGCTAGTAGATCTTCATACTTATACAACAGTATCATTTGATGTGTAGCCGATTATCAATGAAATGGTTGTTAAAACATAGTGATAGTATACCAGCTGGCAATATCCAAATTATTGAAATCACAATATTCAAGTAGATATGAGGGTAATGCCAATATTCAGAGATATACTGATCATCAATTATAAAGTTTACACTACATTTCTCTACTAAAGAAAATATTCCAAATATTTGGTTTCTCTGTAAAAAAGCTAATATTCCATACAATTATGTTGGTTGTAATTGCAATGATCATTATGATTTATAAAGTTTAAAGAAATCAATAGAATAAATTCAAAATTACCTCAGAAACTGCCAGAAGAAATTTTACATCTTCATCAAAATATGCAGCAATTGCTGCAATTAGCAAAATGACTTGATTGCCATTTCACACATCGGCTTCTGCAAATAGCTGCAGTAAATTTGTCTTTTTCTGAGCACGAAAATAAGTCAAAAGTTCGGCCTTTCGATCTTCAACCGACTTGCAGAATTGGCTGTATGTATCAATGCCTGTTAGTAATCGAAAGTGTTGCAAAAGGCCAACACCCGAAAACAACTGTGGCCAGTCTTCAACTAATTTCACCAGGCTTGTTCCACTATTTATGTCAAGGCGCTGCAAGTAAAAGGTGTCACTGATTAGCTCAATTAGTTTTTCATCTCCCTCAGTGAGCTGGCTGAGCTGGGTTTTTAAACTGAAGGGACTCTGTAGTCTCATTGTGAGGCCAGTTAGGTGCCCAGTTGATGCATCCATAACTATCTATCTTTGGGCTAGGAAGGGAACCAGGTGTGTTTCCTTCCTCTTCATTACAAGAGACCTTCCTTTTCCTAACTGGCATTTTTTTATGTAGCCTGCACATGTTCTCAACCCTGTTCAGAAGTTGCTGAGCTAGGGAATCAGCCAGATAAGAGAATGATCCCATTGATATTGTCGGCTAAAGAGGCATTGTACGTCTGTACACATGATTTTGCAAACTCCTGGACTATTTTTTTGGAGGGGTTTGTAGTGTACTGAAATACGTCATCTGCAACGACCCTCACCAATTCTCCTCTGAGACTTGGTTTGGGGGTTTTGCCTGTATTTAAGAATTTGTCCCTCATATTTCAAAAGGAAGAAATTTCCTGCCTGTATTTAAGAATTTGTCCCTCATATTTCAAAAGGAAGAAATTTCCTGCCTGTATTTAAGAATTTGTCCCTCATATTTCAAAAGGAAGAACTCATCATTAGTGCAGTGGAACTTCAAGTTAATAATGCAATTTCAACACCTCAGATAATGAAGGATGCATCTGGTACTCATGAAAATAATTTTGTTAATAATAACAAACTTACAGAAATACATCAAGAAGTGCAGCTGCTAGAGGAATGGTTCCTAGGACTGTCTAGAAGCATTCACAGGTGTACAAAGGTCTTTGACACATTTTTGTGTCCAACAGGAAATAACTTAAAAAACTTTAGGAAGGAGAACATTACAACACTGGGTAAACACTTCCATAAACAGCTTGGATCTCATGAATCTCTTGGAAGACTGAGTAGTGACTCAGTCTGCTAGGTGAGTGGTAAGAATTCAATTAAGGTTATCTATCACGCAAGGAATGAAATTTCACAAGCTGCTAGAAAAAATTCTGACCCACAAGGAGCGATTTCCGTTTTTTTTTCCAAAGCTGATGGCCATAGACAGTGTGCTGCAAACAAGGGCTCAGTTTGACGAATTTAATAAAAAAAACAAAAACAAATTCAGATCAAATATGGAAATTAACAGTTTGTATAACCTAATGATGATCCGCATGAATGGACCACCACTGGATAAATTTGATTTATCAGCTTCAGTGGACTACTGGTTTATGTTTAGATTGTTATCAAAACTATAGAACCCTGAGATTTACAGATTAAATTCGAATTTCATTTAGCAATAAGTAGTTTGGGTAATAGGCAGTGCTCAATACACTTATACTGTATTATTATTATTAGTCTTTGTTCCCACATCATCACCATGAATTATGCTTGTGCATGAATACCCTGAAATTTGCTTTTGTTTCACCTGACTCCTAAATTTTGGAGCTGGTTCCTAAATCTGGAGCTTATTTTTCCAGCCCTGTATTATGTGTTGTTTTACAGGTTACATTTGTACAAACTTTTATATTACAATACATCCAACTGTTTTTGAGATATCACATTTTTTTTTATTTGTAACTTAACCTTTGCACCATAGTGTATATATAAACCTCATGAAAAGTGAAATAGGGCAAAAATAAATTCTTATCAGTTTTTTTAAATGCTCTCAGTAGTTTTCTTGACAGTTGTAGTGTTTTTGTGACAAATTCACGAACTTGCTCCATTTCTTAAAAAGCAACACAATAATCAACATCATGTATAAGCATGTTTTATTTAAAGAATATAATTAATCTAAGTTAACATATAAAAAAATATATCAGTTCAGTTTCTGTCGTGGATTCTTCCAGTTATAACCACAATTTTTCACTTGTGAATTGAATCATAATTTTTAGATAAAGATTCTTCCACACATATCCACAGCAGCATTTCTCACTGTCTTTTAGGAATTTAAATGCCCCATGGGAGAACTTTACTGACTAATTGAAAAAAAATTACTGAACAAGATGAAAATAATTTACTTCTACTGACCATTTTGCACTCCTGGAACCAATATTCAGCTAGCTGTGTCAGTAGCAATAATGGCAGTGTACAAATAGCTGATAAAATATGCATTATCTAGTGCTCTATTGCTGTTGCTAAACCATTAAAAAACTTATGTTTCAAAGCAATAACTTTTTTATTACCACAACTGTAGCATGATAAAGGGTAGAAATCACCTAATTATTTGTCATTCACACACAAAACTCTGTCTGTACTTTTACAAATGTGCAAACCACTATCTGAGCACCAACGACCCTCCCACACATTAATAAAAAATATTTCCTTGTTTTTATCTTCTAATATGAACAGTATTTCTCCAAAGACACAATCATTATCTTTGTTCTTTACGTTCAAAAACTGGCCTACAGTATAGGGAGTACCAAAAATTTTCACTTTGTTTGAAATGTGCAGAGGTTGATATTCTGATTCTTTTATTGCCCTTTGTATTTGAATGGAGTACAACTCTATAATGAAAGTTTGACTGTCTTCAAACCGAACCCTTTCAGCAAAAAGTGAGCCATTTAGAAGATAAGCTTGCAATAACTGATGTTTGTTTGACAGTGTATCAGTGAGGTTTTTGAAGTTCTGACATCTTCGGGCAACTCTTTTGAAATATGAATGTTTACTCTCAAAGCGCAATGTCCAAAGACGAATAAGTGGTCCAAATTTCATCGTTAACTCAGGATAGTGCAGAAGGAAGTGGTGCTTTGGTCGAAGAGGCACATCTGCAAAAGCAACCTTCCTTCCCTCCAAGTACTCTTCAATTATGATTTTGAAATATGCAATTTGTAAATGACTTATGCTAGGTGCACAGGCAAATTCCACAATTTCTCTGAGTGTAACAACTACGTAGTTTCCATACAGAATCATCAGTATCTATCTTAGAGTACAGAAGGATTGGCAAAAGTGAAGTAAGGCCCAGTTCTGACAAGCACTGCCATTTAACCTTTTGCTTTTTGGGTGAAACACAGCAGGCCTGCAAGAAGCATCATGCTCAGAAAATGAAAAGCCACGTATTAGATCATTTAATAAAGTATACGTAAGCCAGCCTTTCTGAACAAAATAATTTAGGTTAAGTGACAAATCATAGTCACAAACCCCTTCAAACAAGTCATGACCAACACAAGGAGGGAGCCCAGGAAGACAAACATGAAAGTACTGCAACTCATTGAACAGAGACGGGAAAATGATTCCTTGGCTACCCATGGCTAATTGCGAAGCAGATGCATCATAATTTTCAACAGTTCGTGATGAAGCACTCAAATATGGATACTCTTCCAAGTATCTCTTTGCATTAGACAATAACGGCACATATATTCTGAAGTTGAGAAATTCTGGTTAAATCCACCAATAAAATGTGCTCCTAAATTGTCAGCAGTAATACAAAAAACCCTCCCTACATAACATACACCATCCACATTAAATCCATTCTCAATTTCACCAATCAATTGCCTAAATACTACTTTTTGGCCAAACAATTTTAAATCTTTTTCACAGCACAGTAAAAGAAGCTGCATTTGGTGAACTGATGACCTATACTGAGGGTATATGTTTCCTAATGTGAAATAAAATCCGAGAATTTTATGTTTATTTCGTGAAGAACCTAACGGGTTAACAACCTCAAACACATCCTGAAAAAGGATAAGCTGAAGGATTTTTATTGAACCATCTGTTTGGCATTGCTGAAACACGCTACCGTCAGTAAAATCACTCATTCGATCTGCTACTTCATTTTTCAGTGGATGATCTACTTGATCCTTTACAGACTTATCGTGGAGCAGATTAACAAGAGTTTTTTTAATTGGAATGTAGTGGCAGTAACGCAAGCAATTTACCTCATCACGACCCATGCAAATTTCAATGGGTTTGACAAATTTCATGCTTTTTCAAAATATTGTTGTCTTAAATAGATAGATTTAAAAAGTCCCGATTCAGTATCGAATGCAGATTTTAAAAACTTTGAGTCGTGGACATATTTTACAATTTTTTTTTCATCTTCAGATATATTTACTAATTCACTCAATTTATCAGTGAAACTCTGTGTGAAAAAGGAATCCTCCTGAATCAGTAAATACTTTATCTCTTCTGTTATCAACTGTATTGTTTTACATGGGATTAGGCATTTTGATTCCAAAAGCAAGCAAAAAAGAGCAATATTTTTCAGTGTGAGTTCTTCAGAGATATGGCTGTCTGACTGATTAAGTTGTTCACTTACGTCAGAAGTGACTAGTTCCACAGTACTGTCAACTCTCAAGGTCAGAGCAACTGGCTCAGAATTAAGAAACTGTGGAGATAGGAATTTTGTACTGTGATTCAGATGATATCTAGATAAATGGGATGAAAATGAAGATCTGACTTTAAATGTTTTGGCACACCCCTTAAAACAGCATCTAATAAAGCCCCCGGAGGTTAGATGTGACTTAATGTGCGATATTAAATCAGAAACTCTATTAAATGCCTTATGACACAATCTTTGGTTGCACTTTAAATCCACTTCTGAATTGCAAAGTTGTAAACCACGCAATCCACAGTGGTATCGCGAGACATGAGTATTAATTAAAGCCATAGTAAGAGCCAAATGCCTTGGAGCAACCACGCACCCCACACTGAAATCTAAAATTATTTACATTTCTATGAATGCTCATGTGGTGAACATATTCCTTTAAAGATAAAGAAACATAGTTGCAATTGACACACTCATACATGATGTTAAGTATTAAGTATGCACTTTTATGCAAAATGTTTTATATGAGATATTCCTAAGAAAAACAGAAGGAATTACTTTTTTATGTATTGAATGTAAAATTTCATGTATCAAAAATAAACAATAACTGACACTAATTGCCAAAGGCTTTGATTCATCTGAAACCAAATTCTTTTACATATTTTTTAAAAATTCAACCAATTTAGCATGCAGAACAAAGATTCATTACCAAAATTATTTACAATACAAAAAATATGTCCGCAAAAAGATCCTCCGTAATTGTCAGCACTGTTGTCTTAAGCAATATACAGGGTGTCCCAGAAATATTGGATACATTACAAAATTATGTAAAAAAAAACAACTGAGCATTGTCGGTTTTTCTATGTCACGTATTACAAACACGGTTTCTATATTTTTGTTTTGCAGAATTGTTATTCCCAGAATCCGATAGATGGCACTAGGTGTGGCCTGATGAGGAATGTATGAGAAATGCGCAATCGGTAGTAATGTCATCCGTACAGCACAAGGCGATGTGTGTGTTATGGCTTGCGAAATTAAAGTCTGTCATTAAAGTTAAAAGACGGTACCGTTTAGAGTATGGTTGTAATCCTCCTTCAATGAATTCAATTAAGCAATGGATAAAACAGTTCTGGCAATGTGGAACCTCGTGGAGGAGCCGGTTGGCCTAGCATCAGCGGTGAGACGGTTGACCAAGTTAATGGAAGTTTCCGACGAAGCTCCAGGAAATCCGTTCGTAAAGCAAGCAGAGAACTGTGCATTCCGAAATCGACAGTTCACGATATCTTGCACAAGAAATTAAAGTTTTATGCTTATAAAATCCAAATAGTGAAAAAGATGCATGTAAATGATCACACTCTGCGAAACGATTTCGCTGTGGTTTTCTCTCACGGCTTTACAAATTATATGCAAGGAGTGTAACGTATACTCTAGATTCACTTTCCTTTTGATTTTACTATTTCTGGTTATTTTATTTTCCTATGTAAATTATCTTCTTACTGAACAAGATGTTATTTCACCCGCTGAATGAGATCTGGCAATGAGTGTATGTCATGACGTGGTGGTAGCCAGTATAAATAGGCGCGTTCAACGATACCTAAGGAGAGCGTTTGTTGTTGTATAGGAAGAGCGTTTGTTTATGTGAAAGAGAGCTTTTTGTTGATGTGTGTAGGGAGAGCTTCGTTCTATGTGATTAGGTTTTTCTTCATTATTGTGATGCGATTAGTGTGTGTGTGTTGGATAATTCAAGAGTTTATCTAATAAAAAGTTGTTCTAAGTAAGTACGTTTTTCTCAGTTCATAGTTTTGTCAGATCTCTGTCTGGCTGTTAGGTTTAGTTCATTAAGTGTTATTAGTAACAACCAGAATAAGACTTTATTCATCTTAATTACTACTACAACATTACTACCAGTTATAAGCTTGTTCATTCTTATTACTACATTACTAGCAGGAAAGTTTATTCATGATATAATTAACAAACAACAACCATTTGAAGAAGCATTAGCTTAGAAGAAGCTATATTCATTATAAATAGCTTAGTGAAACCCATATTCATTATAGGAGTGCACCAAGTAGGTAACGTGGTTTCAGTTGGGATAGAGAGGCTTCAGGTGCAAAAATGCTTTCAGCATGTAAGACGACTGATCTGTGACCACCAACCATACCTTGTCGTAATCAATTTCTAGCCACAACTTCGAACAAGCATAGTTGAACGCCTGCAAAACGGTGCAGGTGTTTGTTTTCTGCAAATGATGGATTTTGAATAACATGAAGCGAGATGGTTCTCCGTTCAAAGGAGCAACACGAATGGAAAGGACATTCCTCTTTTGAGCATCTGTTGTTTCGTCCAGAATGAATGACGCTGGAGAATATCCTATAATGCTTTTGATCTTAAGTATAGTGGCGTCATAGTTCACATCCACGTAGTTCTTCAGAGTGCTCACATTTGGGATTTTCCTTTGCGTGTATTTTTCCAGAAACCGTTTAGGGAAGGATGGTTAAAATTTGACAAAGATATTCCCGATTTCATTAGAGCAGCGGCAATATCAATATTAAACTGGTTGGCTTGATCAGATTTCTTAGATACTTGCCGAAAAGCGTCCGCAATGAACGGACATTTTGTTCTACTTTCGTTGGTTTTTGTTCTAATTTCTTTGTTCTTTTTGTGAGTGATGGATTCCACGTGTATCTTCAATGGTAGCGTTTGGTGTTTATCATACACCATGATTGTCTTGTCACAATACGTACACAAAATCAGAGTGCCATTAGTTTCAAACCGCTCATTTTGAAATTCATTTAGAATACTGTAGAATTTAGATTTTCGATTTTACTCATTTTTGCTTTGCGCCTATTTGCTGCTGAAGGGTGAAAAAAGAATGCGAACTAACCCGTGAGCGCGCTGATTTCGTTCCTCTTCCACCTTCTTCTGGACTGCACCTATTTCATCGCGCGGGGTGAGAGGGGGAGGAAGTAATGTATTAATCCGTACTTCTGCAAGTTTCCCTTCCTCGTGGTTTCTCTTTCAGAGATACACATAAAAAATATTAGATTAACGGTAAATTTTACCTAAAAAACATACATCTTCCGTTCATTTCGGGTGCAGATATTTGATTTTTTTATTGGATGTTTAACGACCACCGTGACCAACTCCATGGGCTTTATTCATCTTAATTACTATAACGTTACAATTTAGGGTCACTGGTTCCAGGGAAGGGAGAGAGCCAGTGCCGTAAGAGAAACACAACATCCATGCCTGACCGGGATTCGAACCCGGACATCTTACGGGCGAATGATCAGAGGCCAGCGCCTTAGACCACTGCGCCACCTGGTCGGTTTTGATTTGCGTGCAAGAGTCAAGATTGCGTTCAGAAAGAGTTTTTGCGTGCTAGAGAGTGCACATAAAGGCATTTAAAATAAGTTGATTTTACATTTTAATGATCAGATTTGGAATCTATACAGTGCCCGCATAAAATTTTGTACTGCGTGCTGAACGCAGAAATCCTATCTCTAGTAGTGAGATATTGCCGGACATCAGAAGTGTTGTTATTTCAGGTCTCAGAAATATACCACTAGTAAAGTGTTTTGTTACAGGCTGAACGACATAATAATACGAACACTAATACTAGAAACTGCAGAAAAAATAATTTCAAAGCTCTGAAATATGAAGGGCCTCAGCCTTACTTTCTTTTTTTATAAGGAACAATGTAAGAATCCAAAAACGTGACTGTATACAATGTTATATCATGACTGTGTATTTACGTGGAAAAACGTAAGAATCCAAAAAACATGACTGTATATAATACTAACAGATGAATGGAAACAAATGACAATGATAAAATGAAATAAAAATCATCAATCTCCTGTAAAAGTGTAGAAGAGTTTGACAAATGCGGAAAATAACAGAATCAAAACTGAAGAAATTAACCTTTTATCGGTGTAAGGAATCAAAATATATATATATCGCCAAGTGTTCGCTCGTAAAAAGATAGGTCTTTCAACGCTCATAGCGTGAACCAAGTTGAAATGCTATAACGTTATAATTTAAATACACACAACTAAGATATGCATTTAAATTGCAACGTTCTAGTATATCAGTTTGTTCCAAAACAGTAGCTTTCAAAAAAGCCATCCGTTGATGAGCAAATTCTTGGTAAATTATATTTTCATTCCTTACGCCGATAAACGGATAACTACTTCAGTCTTGTATACTTGTTGTATTAATCAGTCCTTTTGTATCACGGGATTTACTACACCAGGAAATAATCCACAGCTAATAACGAAAAGAATGAAAAAGAAATGTCAACCTGCTACTTTGCTGGGTGACATTCTCATTCATTCTGATAACGGTGCACTAGTTTGAGGAATATAGATAATTATTTGACAATATGAGTCCAAGAACTTTCTTTTTCAGGCGCCTCCTTTGTAGTAACAGATGGAGCAGTAAGGGAGTCTCAGAAAAAACTTACATAGGTCTAAAAATTCGTTTTTTGGTGCAGATAACTTTATACCGTTTTTCTAGACCTAGTTTAACTCTATCTTTTTTAGGTATGGACAACACCGTTTGCTACAGAGAAACACGCTTCGCTTTGATTTTTGGAAGTAGATTAGTCGTCATCTGAATGTGTGTAAATTAAATGAAAACCTTCAAAGTGAGAGAGGTACATCATAAACCTTAGCCCGAAAAAATGTTTGATAGTTCAAACAGTGCTGCTGTAGATATTCAAATCTAAGCCAAAAAATCAGGAAAAAACCTTTGATTCACGACATTGGTGTGAGGCGAAATTACTATGTCCAGAAGAAAACGTTTCCTACACTTCTATAAAATGGTATTTCCACAAAAATTAAATTTTCTCTTTTCATGAAGACAAGAGCAACAGTAAAAAGATAGCGTGCTATTTATGGGTGCCGGCAGTTTTTACTTGCAGGATAAAATTATTATTTCTCAGTAGAAGGGCGCATATACTTTTTACTGAAATTACACGTCATGCAACTAAATTTGAATATGTATGGTTCAACTCTTCGTGTGCAAGATCAAATTATACGAGTATTTTTAAATACATGAATTTTTAAGAATTATGTCTTAGTCACAAAGAATAGAGAACTGCATTGAACATCCGATGCCTAGCTAAAAGCGGCTGGTCAGTAAATCAGGAAGGGTGAAAATGTGAACAAAATGTTTGAATTATTGATATATCTAAATACTATTGTATCATATGAAAAACTTCACATATATATTTAAAATAATATTTTTGTGTTTAGATATATACGACATTTGGTTGAAACTAAGATATGCACGGGGTAATAATTTATTGTAAAAAACAACCATAGTACTTCGTATCTGCCGAGATCTTTATTGGTAACATTTTTATAGGTAAAAGAGCTTTCCCCCCAATTTTGTGCAGTTAATTTCCGATCTAGCAAAACACAGTCCAAAATATCAGCTTCCGCACTGAACGAATATGTGAATGTTTTGTACCGAAGATGTGATTGTTTTTCGTCGAAACTGTAGCAGTTTTTGTACCTTCGAAATCAAGCATATTCAAAAATTCAATTTCACAAATTTAACCACACTCTTAAAGAATTTGTTTCTTTTTAAAACAAAACCCTTCTTTAATATATGTCAGCAAAATATGAACGTGAAATCATCAAGCCTGACAAAAACTGTTCTGTTAAAAGAGGCTTTTTTAGAGTAACTTTGTTTTTAAATAAATATTATTTGTAATTTTTTTTCCATTATTAAACTGAAACATTTCTGCACATTTTCTTACATTTCAATGAACATCTATTACATAGTTCATAAAAATTATTTTAAAGGTTATGTATTTAAAGTATTTAAAAAAACAATGAAAATACATCTTACGGAAATTTGAAATCACTATTAATCAAGACAAATTAGTATCGTATATCATAATCATCATCATCATTGTCAACCATTATCAATCCACTGCTGGACGAAGGTCTCCCCAAGTTTCCTCCACAACGGTCTGTCTTGTGCCAGTCTCCTCCATGTCACTCCCGCATACTTTAGAATTTCATCCACCCATTTCCTGTTATATAGAAGATTTGGGGTATTAAACCAAATGTTATATAGAGGATTTGGGGTATTAAAAATATGGTTTATGCTAATATTTCAATTTAGGTAGATGCATTTCGTAACAAAACTGAAATTTTGATTAAGGCTATGAAATAAAATGCAACACTGAATTTGGAAACTCCCAAAAGTTACTATTGTATTGTTTACGTTGTTTGCGTTTGGTGAGTTAATACACCTGAAAGTGGAAGAAAGGTAACTATGGTTTACATGTGTACCAAATTTGTAAACACTAAAATTTAATGGTATACAATGTACACGTGTAATAACTTTTGGAGGTGGCAAAGTCAAATCTAATAGTTAGGACAAAAACATTGACTCTTAAACACAATAACCTAAGATTTCTTTCCTCACCTCAGTCACTGCTGAGGGGGATACATTTGAACCATGAGATGAAAATTCAAACGAGACACCTGATATTTCACTGCACTAAAGTTTGGGTTTTTGAAAGGCCACTTGGCCT
This sequence comes from Macrothele yani, assembly GCA_039090855.1. Lineage (NCBI taxonomy): Eukaryota > Metazoa > Arthropoda > Arachnida > Araneae > Macrothelidae > Macrothele > Macrothele yani. The sequence continues at coordinate 141,178,296 of CM077015.1, forward strand.
ATATTTATTTTGGTAAAACTCAACGTTAAATTTTGTTCACAAATTTTATACCTGGCCACTGGGCCCAATAAAAATAAACAGCTGACAGCTTAGTTGTTTTTCTAAGAAAATTCAGCACCAGTCACAGTACTTACAAAAATAATAAACACCAGAATTTCAAGGAATTTCACAGCATCAACACTTGATTTAACATGGTGTGCAACTTAAGTATTTGAAGTGAAAATATCTCTCACTCTTTCTCGAAAAAAAAATTTATAAGCATATGTGTACACTACGTTGTTCTAATTAATTCCTTCGAACCAACCTTCTCAGACCAGTCTTCTGAATTCACTTTTAATTTTAAACTATCATAACAACTGAGCCGAAATTTGTACGTATAATGGAACATTACTTTACTACAAGAATCTACACTTCCAGGAAAATTTGTCTTAAAATCAACATAACCTAACAATCTAGCATTAACTGATACTGAACCAACTCTCTACGCTATACATAACCTAATACACCAGATATCTTATTCAATTTACTCAAAAGTTATCATTAAATTGCTACACTGACAACAGAATCTTAATTCACACTATCATCATGCAAATCCAACTTTTCAAAATTCCGTACCATAAGTTTTCCAATCTACAGGCCCCCATGTAGTTACCAACTCGGGCATAAAAGCCAAACAATCATCTCAACCAATGAGTCCCACATCTCTAGAAAAACGCGATTTTTCTGGGAGAACAACAAAGTTTGAGTCTGAAGGCGAGAATCTGTCGTAAATCCATTCCCAGCCTATACAGTGTAGTAGAGCAAAGTGCTACCTAACCCTGTACTGTTTCTTCACTCTGATTTTTGGGACAACTCACACTCACTCCTTCGTAGGAACCACCTCCTATGGACCAACGAGCTTACTCGGGCAGAAAACAAATCTCCCAATTTGTTTCATGCACCCTTTCAGACCCGAGGCATGTCCACATAGGGTAAAGTATCCCACAAGAGTTCACTTGCCCCCAAAACATCTCATTCCCTATTTTCCAGAAAGCTAACTCAACATCCTTATTTCCAGAAAATTCGATACATCATCTTTTTCCCCAGAAAATTACTTCATGTCCTTATTTTCCCAGGAACACTTTGTACTACTCAGTTCCCAGAAAGCTCAATAACACCATACTGGACACACTATTCCAAACCTTACTTTGTTTCCAGAAAACTCTATAAATCACCATATTTCCAAAATCTCCCTTTTCCTGAAAAATCATCACTTCTTGAAGAAACACACCAGCTATTCGGGTTCTTTTCAGTCACACTATGCAAATGCCCCATATTCTGCCTGTATGCCTATTTCTAAGTTTATTCTTTCCCCCATAAAAATCTGTTTTTCCAATCCACGGGCTGAAACTAGAAATTAGCCCTCACTACTACAAAAATTTTAAAAAGTAATTTTGCACTTAAATTTTCCTAAACACTAAACCAAAATAATAACCAGCCTACAAGAAAAATTCCCAACTACATGACACCTACACTAAGCTCATAAGTACAAAAATCTGCTTCACAAATACAAAAATCACTGAGCACAAAATGAGTTAAATTTCATTTAACGGAAATACTGGTCTGAGAGGTTGTCCACTCCAAAATATCTTAATATACTTATTAAATCATCTATCACTACATGACCCAGAAAATTATTCACTTCCATTCCTTGTTTTGTTTTGTTTTTCAATTACCTATCCACAGAAGATGACATGAAATGTATTTACACAGCCTAACGTTAAATCAGGTGGTTTCATTCCTTAAGCACACCAGAGCACTAAAATACAAAAAAAAAAAAATCCTGAATGAAAACATTTACAACTCCCTTTTTTTCTTCTTTCCCTTGCTATATATATTTCTGACAGCTCCCATTTCAAATTTCAAAGCACACTTGTTACATAATTTCAAAGAGACCACAACATAATATTTAAAATGCCAAAAGGGAAAAAACTATTTCGATTCAAACTTCATCTTTACGGGAAAAAAATATTATTTGAGAATAGTGATCTTATTAGATTGAATATGTTGAACTAAGAGCTCACATAGATGAGGGTGAGAATTCGAAGGTGTCCTAAATTTTGGAGAAAAAAACTTTTCGTGTTCCTGATGACACTACTAGGCGAATTTTGACAACCTGATATATCTGGCCTCTGAAGTAGAAAAATGAAACAAAACTTACCCCCAGTCCTTAGGGATTGGCGAACTATAAAAAAGATGTCATACGTTCTAGGGTTTAATTTTCTGTTTTGTCTGAAGCTCCTCTTCCAGGGGCCAAGATGTTTTCTGTGCAGGTGTTTTCTCTCAGAAGACCCGGTCAGCCATTTTCCTTCCGTCTTTGGGGAGGACTGTTGGAGTATTAGTAGTCGTCATCATCTCTGCACTTCTCAGGGGTCATCCAGCAACGGGTAGTTTTCTGCGGCCGGCAATGGCTGTGATCATCATCTGGCCCGATGGAACAAGTTAACTTTTGGAAAATCATTTAGTATGGAACCAACTACCATACCTTATTTGGCAGCATCTGCTCCAGGTGAATTTATGGATCCGAAAAGAGTGGCATTGGTAGGCCACTGCAAACGAAACCCAAAATATCGCCCGAGAGTTAAGGGCAATATATTTTGTTTTATTTCGCTGGCCCTCTTCCCACCAAAAGGTGAGAAAAACTCGGCTGTCCACTTTTCTGCCGGTCTCCTCCCTCCCGCCATTTGAGGCGACGGGAGAGTGAAAATTTTCACTCCTTTCTTCGAAAAAACAAACAAGTCTCTGCCAGAATCGCAACGGCTCTTACAACCTTTGACCTCTAGCTGTCTCCCCATTGGCCAAGACTCTCATCCTGGTAACCAACGGCTTCGCTGCCCATTGGCGAAGAGGTTCGGGCCAGAATTTTTTGATACTTAGCACATGGCACTCTCCACGGAATTTCTCTCCCACGCAAGCCAGGGGTCACAATCTGACCTTCACAGGAAAGGGGAAAACTTCGTAGCCTTCCACATACTGCTGTGACCTTGTTCCCGAATTATAACAACCCTAAGAGAGCATTTCTGCAACACTTCTTAGAAGCTTCTAAATCCTTTGCCTAAAATGGCGAACTAAAAGAAAAGATTTTCTGGCCTTTTGCACAACTTTTCAGAAATGCTTTTTCCTCATTCCGTGATTAACTACGAATAATTTTTCTTTCTAAAAGGGGTTGATGCTGTCTTCTTTTTGCTCGCCTTTTTTTATTTTTATATAACTTACTAAAGTAAAAATAAATGAAGCCAAAAGAAAAAAGTTTAATGCCTATTATTCCCCTTTCTTTTAAGAAATATTGCTTGTCTGGTCAAGGCTGAGAAGAGCGAACATGGACACTATTCCCTCAACTCTCTTCTCTTCCAAACAAAATTTTGAAACGTGGAATGTCGAGTATTTTCATTCCGTGTATTTTATTTATTTGTTTTCTATTTTTTTTTTTATGTATTTTTTTTTCGTTAATCCCAGCGAAGTGATCAATTTCCCCAATATTTACGAACATGAAAATTCTCGACAGGACACTCCCATGTGGTCTTCTTCTGGGACTTTTCCTGTCCCTTGGAATAAAATCTAAAATTTCGGCTGTCTATCGATGGTCTGTCCTTCTGGCACATGTCCAGCCCATTGCCATTTCAGGGATTTAACTCTGATCATAATGTCTTCCACTCTTGTCGTTTTTCTGATCCACGAGTTCCTCTTCGTATTTCTCCTGGTTACATCAAGCATGAACCCCTGCATGATTCTTTGAGTTGTCTGCAGCCTTTGCATGTCTCTTTTAGTTAAGGTCCACGTCTCTGCACCTTACGTAAGCACTGGAAGGATGCATTGATCAAACACTTTTCTTTTAAGATATAATGGCATATTGCTCTTGAAAATTATGCTGTTTCTTCCAAAAGCTCTCCAGGCAAGATTTATACGCCGATTAATTTCTTCATCAATGTGACCCTCACTTGATATCTGCTGTCCAAGATAAACGTACGTGTCTGTTATCTCCAGCTTTTCCTCATCAATCGATAAATCTTCATTTCTTGTAAAAGCGTTGAACATCACTTTTGTCTTCTGAAAGTTCATTTTAATCCCACTTCAGTACTCTGCAGCTCTGATGGGGTAGTTGAAAAATCACTACGTCAACAACAAAAAGAAGGTGGGTTAGATAACCTCCATTACTCTTTATCCCTTTTTTACCGAGTTGTGTTGCCACTCCTGAATCCAGCTTGTTCTCTCGGTTAAGCCATGTCCAGTGTTACCTTCAAACGGTGTGAAAGAACTTTAGTGAAGATTTTATTAACCACTGATAGGAGGCTGATAGGTCTGTAGTACCCGAGATCCTCAATGTCACCCTTTTATGTAGCAGGATCATTGTAGCGTTGTTCCAATCCTCAGGAATCTTCCCTTTGTTAAGGCATCGAGTGAAAATTTGGGCCAGTACTGTTTTGATTTCTCCACTTGCTTCTTGTATGATGTCTACAGTAACTCCATCTCCTCCTGGAGCTTTTCCCCGCTTCATGTTCTTGATTGCATGCGCAACTTCTGCTGGGAAGACTGGAAGAACTCTGGTACTGATACTTTTCATGATGTCTGGAGTACATGTATCATTTATTTCATATAATTTGGAGTAGAAATATTTCATTCTTGTCAAACTTTCGCCTCTATTTCTTGTTATGAGCCATCTTCTTTTCTCAGTGCCATAATCTGTTTTCTTCCCTTGCTGAGATGTCCCTTTGCTATCTTTAGGCTTTGGTTGTTTTCAATTGCTTTCCTCACTAGTTCACAGTTGAATTTCTTTACGTCTTCAGTCATACGTTTTCGTACTGTCTTGCATAGCTGTATATATTCTTCCACTTTGGAAGTCACATCTTCATTCAATTGTCCTCATCTATCTTCTTTTTTGCATCAACATTTTGGATTTTCCTGATAATTTGTTCACATGCAACTTATCTTAGACCCAGCTAATTTTGTTAATGTTTCCACATGAGCTTTGGTTACTTTTCTGTTAACTTTAGAAATATCCACTTCTTCCGATGTTAGGCCTTCTAAAGCAGATAATGTGTTCTTCAGTTCCAACTTGAAGGAATTATGGTGTTTTTTAAGGTTGGTTATGTCAATACATTTTGTTTCATAACACTTGCCACACTTGCCATCGTTCGAGTTTAGTGTTGAGGTGCATCTTACATCTCACCAGTCCATGGTCACTCCCTGTGTTGAACTTTTTTAACACACTGCACTCTTCGATGACGAATTTTTTGTTACACATAATAAAATCAATTTCACTTGTCGTCCCATTTGGATGTCACCATTTGTCGTCCTATTTGGATGTCTCCATTTGTCGTCCTATTTGGATGCCTCAATTTCACTTGTCGTCCCATTTCGATGTCGCCCATCAAACACGTGTGGTCGTTGATCGGCAACCGAGTGTTACCGCAAGCACCACCCACGGCTACGCCTGATGAACTGTGGCAATGTGTGGAAGCAGCCTGGACCAACATACCCCAAGCCCACATCTAAAGCCTCTTTGGTCCGATGCCGCGGTGAGTATCGGCCGTTATTGCCAGCCATGGAGGCCACACGAACTATTGATGTCTGCGTGTTCCGCAAGTCTAACGGGCCTGTAAGCTCATTCGTTTCATCTTTGTATCTGTTGTTATGTGTCCAGTAAATCTGACTTTGCAATCTCGTGTCCTTCTTGGTGTTCCATTTTGTGTTGCCAGCAGTATATATACTGATCCTTACATTCGGTAGAAATATCAGTACCTTTTTTGCAATTTTGCGCGTTTATGAAACCATTCCGTACCCGTAAGAAATGTGATGTGATAACGAGTTAAATATGATCGTATTTGAAAGCTGCTGAAACGAATACTTGCGTTAGGCAGAAACATCATAAAAGACTTCGTGAACGATTTGGAATGGTACATGGTGTAAGTCAAATCTATTCCCCTCGCAATCACGCTGCAAGAATTTGTTCTTAATTTATTCCGCTCCGCTACGGATAGTGATTACAGATGGTCCGCCAAGTGGTAGAACGGAAGCGCCCAGGCCTTCATTCCAATGATTTTTTTTAATTGTACGTTTAACGACCACCGTGAGCAACTCAATGGGCTATAAGCAGTCGCCCGTCCCTAATTTAGGGTCACTGGTTCCAGCGAAGGGAAAGAACCAGTGCCGTAAGACAAACACAACATCCATGCCTCACCGGGATTCGAACCCGGACCCCTTACTGACGAATGATCAGAGGCCAGCGCCGTAGACCACTGCGCCACCGGGGCGGCAATGATTTCTTTCAAGACACTTCCAGAGAGTAGTCAACGAATTTAACAAGGTAATTTATTTGAATTTGATTTTATGACATTTATTCTTATTTAAGTTAAAGTGTGTTTAGTGTTATGAAAATTTCTTCTGGTCACTTCGTTATAAATGAAGATATTGAATTATATTTCCCGTAATTAGTATCCATTGTAATCTCGTTCTTCGCATTCAGCACTGATTAAATGAAATGCATTTTATAATAACCAAAACACTTTTTGGAAGCAGAAATGTTAATGGGAATAACAGTTGGTAAACATACTACGGTTACCTGCCCAACGATACCTGAATTTCGGCTCGCATACACTAAATTATCTTTCCCAGCTTGTGGAAACACGCTGTTCTTAAACACCTTCAGAAGTGTAATTTAAGTAAATTAACAGAAAAAAGTTTCATTTTAATATAATTTATATTTAACATAAGTTACTGACGGTATGTATTCATTTTGATCATGTAAGATTTCGATTGACGCCATAAGAAGAAAAACCGCCGGCGTTCCAGTAAATTAATGCTTATTGCAGTTCCTTCCTAGTTAAATACATTACTTACACTTTCATGTAGAATGAATTCGATTGAAAAAGTGTTCAAGAAGAAATACGTACACAAGATAAAAATTGTGTTAAATTTAATAAATGATTTCCCTCTCGTACTGGGATTCCATTCATACAGTTATTTCTTGGTTCCTCATGTAAATGCAATTAAAATTTCCATTGGCAATGGCGCATACATAACAACATAACTTTCTGCTGTCCTTCTGTTGCTTGACTGGCACGTGTCAAATTTACCTCAATGTTTGGCACTTGATAGTCAATTATCTTAACCAGTTATTCATGTATCTCGTCCATTCTATTATGCTGCACATTTTAATGCAACTTATTCCGAAATATTAATCTTTAGATGAAGAAGATATTAATAGTTTGCATGTAGCCTTTCGAGAAACAGACGACTAGTCCACAACACTTCTGTTTCGAATATCAATCGAGAACCGTTTCATGTTCTGGACATCTTATGGGGGAGAGAAAAGGCTTTGTAGTAATTTAAATGGTAGCCGACAATATTAAAAATATATAAACCTTGGAAGCTTTCCTCGGCGACGCTTTCCAGTAATCATCATCCGTTCTGTTCAGATATAACAAATATCAGTGAAACCATCGAAGCTAATGAATTTCTCAGTCATCCATACATTTCCCCGTCGCAGTGTTTCACGTTGAAAAGAATCAATTGAATCTTTCTTGAAAATTTGGAAGTGTGATTAATGAATAAACGATGTGAATTCAAAATTAAAATATAAACACAGCAATGAAGATTTGTATATTGTAATAACAGATGTTTACATACATAACACGCATTAATTATTTTTGTAAGAATTATTTTATACACTACGAAGCTACAACTATCCCAGTCCTAAATTCGTTTTTCCGAAACTATAGAATGTTTTCCATACGAGATAATTCTGAATAGATCTGATAGGTGATGTACAGCTTCAGTGAATATAATTTATCTTAAACGGTGGCCACAACCAAGCAATATTCCTTCGAAAAGTCGTGTGATAACGAGACTTTTCTTATTACAGGAGATACTGATTTTGCGTGATCATAGCTATTGTATATATTTTGAGGTGTTACGTGACATGACGTAAACGACGTAATACTCATGGGGTCATATGACTTAAATCGCCGGGGAAACAGCCATTAGCTTGCCTGTGTGGTTCAGATGGGAGTGCAGTCTCTGAGGAAAAAGATTTTTTTTCTTTTTTTTTTTTTTTGATTGGAGGTTTAACGACCACCGTGAGCAACTCAATGGGCTATAAGCAGTCGCCCGTCCCTAATGTAGGGTCACTGGTTCCAGGGAAGGGAGAGATCCAGTGCCGTAAGAAAAACACAACATCCATGCCACACCGGGATTCGAACCCGGACCCCTTACGGACGAATGATCATAGGCCAGCGCCTTAGACCACTGCGCCACCGGGGCGGCCGAGGAAAAAGATGACTTGAGTTTGAATCTTCGCACTAGGAAACGGTTTTATGTTAAATCGACGCCAGAACGAAAGTGAATCTCCCGGCAAGCCGTTAATTTTTCAAATGTGCGTGAGAAGTCTCCCACACACCTCACATCAGTAAAATTATTTCTTCTACAGTTAGCTGGTCATTAAAACATGGTGTTCGGCTGACACGAAACCTGAACTTTCGTATCGCTGCTTTTCTCAGGAAGGCGTGATGATATAATGTACCATAGGACATGAAGCAATTGACGTTCTACGGAGGTCACGTGTCAGTCAAATTGACATTGAAGCAGAAATAAGCCAGTAAGTGTGTTTTCTTTCGGGAGGGCAGCCTACCTTGAAGAGGAAGACGGGGCTTCGAATTCCGCCATCCCCAAATATTTATATGCTATCACACAGACTGGCTTCCAATGCGATGAAACATACTCTGTTTACCAGCATTCCTATTTTTAACGTACCACATGACTGGACACCATGCTTTTGCTTTGCTTATTGATATCGGACCATAAGTAATGATTTGTTTTCAAATTGCATATATTTTTCGATTTAAACATCTCTAACCTTTTCAGAACTTTTGCTTGTAATAGGAACCGATTTTCCAGGCTCATTAGAAGAATTATAGTGTGTACAAAATTTGGAAGACGGCTTTTCAGCTGAAAGTCAGGAAGCCCCGTGTTTCCATTACTTCTGCAGTTCGGAAGAACTGTAATGCCACATGTAAGACAATTTCAGATGATATTATTGTTTCTTTTCCCCTGCCGTGTGATTGAATTCATATTACTTTTATTAATCAAACACACTGTTATTAGATTCACTTACCAGAAATGAAACAACTACAGATGAAGGATTTGGTCCATTTATGGAAAGCACTTCTCCTTGGATGTTCAATGTTATTTGACAAATATTCGGCTTTTGTGCGTGAAAAACAAATCCTCATTTTTCGCTGCAAAAATTTCCGTCAAAATTATCTGGTTGGATTATGGAAATAATATTTGAAGTAGTCACATATTCGCCTGTGCTGCCATTTGGATGAGCCATATTGAATGGCTACTCCCTCTCTTTCTCCAAGTGCACCGAAACACTTTTAGCTTCTCTTAGAATTACATCTTCTTGTACCGCTCATAATTACATCTTGATATTTCTCTCAGAATTGTTTTTACATTTTAATTATATCTTTATATTTCTCCCAGAATTGGTTTTACATTTTAATTACATCTTTATATTTTTCTCAGAATTGTTTTTACATTTTTATTACATCTTTATATTTCTCTCAGAATTGTTTTTACGTTTTAATTACATCTTTATATTTCTCTCAGAATTGTTTTTACATTTTAATTGCATCTTTTTTTCTTCTTTCATCTAGGAATTTCCCGTTCAAAAGTTTTACGCATTTAGCATTCAGAAAGCCGAAATGCTGAGGTCATGTTCTTTGTAATTTCTGCCTCTGTAAAACACTCAGTTAAATTTAGGAAATGGTAAATTTTAAGCAGACAGTACATATGTAACGTGCCAGGAGATGTGACGTACCTGCCAGAAGGACGCACACGATATAAAGGCAGATAGGAATCAGAATAAAACGTCCGCGTAGCTCAATTGGTAGAGCAACTTATTCCGGAATGAGGGGATCCGGGTTCGAATCCTGGCGCGGATAAAAATGACGGAGAAATTTACTTCGTTATAATGGCGCCCGAACTATCCGGATGACCCGACCGTTGAAAATCCCGCAATGGTGTGATGTTATTTCCACACCGCGAGATAGGAAAAATAAGAGAATCCCTTCTCCAGCACTTCAAAAAAAAAAAAAAAAAAAATAAGGGGGAGATGATGTAACGTGCCAGGAGATGTGACGTACCTGCCAGAAGGACGCACACGACATAAAGGCAGATAGGAATCAGAATAAAACGTCCGCGTAGCTCAATTGGTAGAGCAACTTATTCCGGAATGAAAGGATCCGGGTTCGAATCCTGGCGCGGATAAAAATGACGGAGATTTTTTACTTCGTTATACATATTCCAAAAAGGAAGAGTTTATAAACAGAAATTGAAAGTGTTCCTTAAATTTTGTATCTCGGATACTGGATCTTCATAGTTTCGCCTTTGACTAGGCCTTTAAATGCACGTTATCACACAACAAATTATTCAGTGAATGTGTAATTTCTCTTATTTTTAAAAGAAAGGCGTTTAAACGCAGACTTGAAACATTACAAATACAAAATTTTTGCATTTTGTTTAATAATAAAGAACTACATGCAGAACTTGTACAAGAATGAAAAAATGCTGTCTGTGCACGGTTATAGTACGGGGTCCATACTGGAACCCCAGATAGGTTTTACTAAAACACAAAAGTAAAAGGTTAAAACCATAAGGCATCTGGGACACACGCATCGGGATCCATCATCAGATGTACTATAAAAGAGAAAGATGGGCTAACCCGAAACACATGTATAATATTGTATATTATGTAATTAGAAAATGCCACCTTGAGTGGAATAAAAGCAAACTGACAAAACACACGATTAAATATTAAACTGCATCAGGTTGACCTGTCGAATTATGAAAAGTATTGTCCGAGAATAAAGGTGTCCATTGTCTCGGTATAACACATCGAAGATAGTCCTAAGGCTTGACCATCTTTCCGAGACCTTGGGTGTCAAGTTATTTTTAAGTATTTCGGTACTAAGTTCAAGTCTCGGCAATTCAACAAAAAAGCAAGGTGTGTCTGCTCAACAGCCAGTTTTCGTCTAGCCTTTTAAAACGTATTTTCCACTAGCTCCATATGACAAGCAAATGAAGATGAAGTACTAAAACAAATACCATCATTCGCGGCAGCTGGATAATAATGAAGAACTACGTGCAGAACTTTTACAAAAACAAAAAAATGCCGTCTGTGAACGGCACTTCGTATCATCTGAAACTCTAACATGGGATTACTGGAACGAACACCGACAGAACGAGATTGACTACATACCACAATGGCGTCACTATACAGAGCCATAATTAAATTATGACGCTCCGTTGGCCGAGTGCTACGTGTTCCTGGACAATAACATGGGATTACTCGAACGAACACCGACAAAACGAGATTGACTACATACCACAATGGCGTCACTATACAGAGCCATAATTAAATTATGACGCTCCGGTGGCTGAGTGCTACGTGTTCCTGGACACTAACATGGTATTACTCGAACGAACACCGACAGAACGACATTGACTACATACCACAATGGCGGCACTATACAGAGCCATAATTAAATTATGACGCTCCGGTGGCCGAGTGCTACGTATTCCTGGACAATAGCATGGGATTACTCGAACGAACACCGACAAAAAGAGTTTGACTACATACCACAATGGCGTCACTATACAGAGCCATAATTAAATAATGCCGCTCCGGTGGCCGAGTGCTACGTGTTCCTGTACACTAACATGGGATTCCTCGAACGAACACCGACAGAACGACATTGACTACTTACCACAATGGCGTCACTATACAGAGCCATAATTAAATAATGCCGTGTTCCTGGACACTAGAGTCTTTCAGTTACGCGCAGGATATTTTTCCGCTGCACCACAGCGGCCTCGAAATTCTCCAGACTCACAAACGACAAGCTGCAAAACCACATTGCAGTGTTGCTTCTTTGGCGCTCCGAACAATTTCGAGGCCGCCGTGGTGCAGTGGTGCTACATCCGGTGCGTACCTGGAAGACCCTGGGTTCGATTCCCGTTAGCGACCGATGAGAAATGTTTCCGTGACTCACTTACAAACGTGGAAAGAGCGATTACTTCTATTTGATGTTCCTGGTCCACGTCAACTGTGTATTTATAATTCATTTGCCTTTTAGTTATTTGTTCAGTTGTTGCTGTTCATCTGTGGTGAATCCCCAGCATTGTGCAGGGCTCCAAAGAAGCGTACCTGCCATGTGGTTTGGAAGTTTCTTGTTTGTGAGTCTGGATAATTTCGAGCCCGCTGTGGTGCAGCGGAAAAATATCCGGCGCAAACTGGAAGGCTTTGGGTTCGATTCCCGGTGGCTGTCGATGAGAAATTTTTCCGTGACTCACTTACAAACGTGGAAAGAGTGATGACTTCTATTTGATGTTCTTCTGATACCAAAGTCGATACTAAATTTCTTGCAATGCTTCTTTAAGATCAAGGTCACTGACGGGTTGTGTTCCATTTATCCCACAAACCGCATACCAAGCTGTTCAGATCGATGCGTTGTGGAATTAGCTAATCTAAGAAAGATTGAGACCTATATTCAGGTGGAAGGCAAGTATGGAGTTTATGTAATACCTATGAACTTAATGGACAATGACCCACGTCATACATTGGGTCTACAAGGCGGTATTTAAAAATCCGTTTGAAGAACAAGTCTAAAACATGAAATTGGGGGCTTTTTCTACATTGTAGCTGGTACCACTGTCATTGGTAAGCATTTCCCGATTTGGTAGGAATCTAAAATTATTGCAACTCCTGCAAACCTGGTTTCCGTGCTCTTGACCGAAAGCTTGAGTATTTTGGATAGAGGGCAGCAATTTTGTATCGATCATGCACTTTGTAAAATTCCACGGGCATGGAGAAACACTATTCTAAAAACGATGGAATAATGGAAACATATCACTCAACCATTCGCTTAGGTATGTATTGCATGACCGGTACTATGTTCTTTATTTTGTTGGGGACGCTACCAACAAGGACTTGTCATTCAATTAACCGTAACCGATAGCTCATTTTTGAGATATTTAAGAGCGAACATCATGTGTTAATCTGTCTTATGATGGACTCAAAGTGAGATCGAAAGGTCTAACTTTTATCGTTTTAGTAAATGTCTCTTAAACCTTATGTGTTGGTTTACCAATAGTGAGTGCGGGTCCCTGCTTTGAAAGTGATATGTGTTTCTAATTGGTTAAGTAATTTTTACGAATATTTTATTCTATTACCAGAAATGTGTGATCAGTGAAAGACACAAAACAGCATGGAAGTCCCTTCGATGTGTTTCAGCTTTCGTCTGGGAAATGCTAAAGAAGCAAACTTCGGGGAGCTGGTAGATCTTCTAAAATCGTATAAAGAAATGGAATGCAACATAACTTTGAAATTTCGCTTCTTGCATTCGCATTTCGACCTCTTCGCATCAAATTTTGATGCAGTTAGTGACCAGCAGGATAAACGCTTCCAACAGGACATCTTGGTGACGGAGCAGAGACAACATTGAAAATGCAGTTCCGCCATGTAGTCTGATTGTTGTTGAATGTTAAAAGAGAATCCTTAGAAACTTGAGAGAGAATCCCGAAATTTAAAATAAGTCGTCTTTCAGACTGAAAAGTTTGTATATATACTGTATTTTATTGTCATGTACATAAGAGAGATCATATTTGCAAAGAGGAAAGTGCTGGCTTTTTTTTTTTTTAAATAGTAGTAGTGTGTCAATTTAATCATAATATGCATGATCAATGGCCAAAAGTATATAAATAAGGATCTGCTAATCACAATACAAAAAGTGAGAACTTGATGGACTGTTTTATAAGAACATTTTTGCCGATCAAATGTATCCTGCAATGTTGCATTTCTAATCAGAACCTATAAACGACAATACTGCTGTCTAAGTGCAAGGTGTGTTTAGCAGTGGTTCTGCGAGTAGGAGAGAGAGAACTCCGCCCCCTTTCCTGCCCATCAGAAAGCCTCAATGTGTATCCAACCTTGTGGAATCTATGCCAAACCGCATGCGTGTTGCATTAGACGAAAGGTGGTCAAACGCGGTATTGAATAAAAATCAAATGTTTTAATTCAGAGGTCGATATGTGTGTCAAAGACAAGAGGTGATAGGTAGTATTATTCATTTACCCTAAAGCAATAAAAGGGAATTTTCTCAGCAGTGCGAGAATTTTTCTTTGACTGCTCTGCCTAATGAAATATGTTATTAGACTGGAAACTACCCTATAATGGAATTCAGAAAGAAGATTTTTATAAAAAAATTCGAACATAAAAGTAAAAGCTGCCTAGGATACAGCTTTAAAATTTCTTTGATAACATACATCAAAATTATTTTTTCTAAAAATTGAAAACTAAATTTAAGAGCAGAATAGAAAAGAATAGTAGAAGAAGATTTTGTGATGTTCTAATACAGAAAACTTCGAAATACACCTCGAGATGCAGCCAAGTCCAGCGGTGTAGATCACGAGCTGACACGGCAGCTTTTTTCCTGACGACCGTCAACTATTGTGTCTCTAAAGCGCCTGTTTGGAAATTTCAGTTGTAACATTTACTTAGTTATTTCCAAGGAGCTGCGCAGGAGGAAAAAGAGCAAGTGTCCAAACAGAAAAAGCAAGGGGTCAGTGTATGCAAATGAGCTGACACCAAGGGTTATCTTCTGCACTAAGTATGATACAGAAATCTAATACCACTTGTTTTGAAGCTTAGGAGAAGTCTGTACGGAGTACTTGTCGAGTGGAACCTATGCTAATACGAAAGGAGTTATTAAATGTTATGGCCATGATTGCATTTAAAACAGTGAGGCAACTAGAGAAAAGCAATCTAAATGAGCTATCTCGAATATTAATGGATATATAAATATTGTAATACCACTTGTTTTAAACTTAAGGACAAGTGCTATCTGCTATACACTGTTGGTATGGACCCTGGGCTTACACCAACAACGTTATTTAAAATTATTGCCATCACAGCAGTTAAAACAGTGAGGCAACTACAGAAATCAAATCTAAAGAACTAATGGAGATATACAAACGTAATATCACGAACTAATGGACATATACAAACGTAATATCACGAACTAATGTAGATATACAAACGTAATATCACGAACTAATGGACATATACAAAAGTAATATTACGATCTAATGGAGATATACAAACGTAATATTACGATCTAATGGAGATATACAAACGTAATATCACGAACTAATGTAGATATACAAACGAAATATCACGAACTAATGTAGATATACAAACGTAATATCATTTATTTCATTGCTTAATCTCAAGAACTAATGCAGATATACAAATGTAAATATGTAAATATGCAGATATATAAATGTAATGACTTGAAATGGAACAAACACATTGAAAATTTAAGTAACAAGATTCCTAGAAATGTTGGGATGGTCAGTAGTACTTTGCCAAACCTAACACCAAAAACATTAATCTCTACATCATCATCATCATCATCATTGTAAACCATTATCAATCCACTGCTGGACGAAGGTCTCCCCTAGTTTCCTCCACAACGGTCTGTCTTGTGCCAGTCTCCTCCATGTCACTCCCGCATATTTTCGAATTTCATCCACCCATCTCCCATGTGGTCTTCTTGTGGGTCTTTTCCTGTCCCTTGGAATCCAATCTAAAATTTCGGCTGTCCATCGATGGTCTGTCCTTCTTGCAGTATGTCCAGCCCATTGCCATTTCAGGGATTTAACTCTGATCATGATGTCTTCCACTCTTGTCATTTTTCGGATCCACGAGTTCCTCTTCTTATCTCTCCTGGTTACACCAAGCATGCACCTCTCCATGCCTCTTTGAGTTGTCTGCAGTATTTGTATAACTCTTTTAGTTAAGGTCCACGTCTCTGCACCATACCTAAGCACTGGAAGGATGCATTGATCAAACACTTTTCTTTTAAGACATAATGGTATATTGCTCTTGAAAATTATGCTGTTTCTTCCAAAAGCTCTCCAGGCAAGTTTTGTGCGCCGATTAATTTCTTCATCAATGTGACCCTCACTTGATATCTGTTGTCCAAGATAAACGTACGTGTCTGTTATCTCCAGCTTTTCTCCATCAATCGATAAATCTTCATTTCTTTTAAAAGCATTGAACATCACTTTTATCTTCTGAAAGTTCATTTTTAATCCCACTTCTTTACTTTTGTCAGCAAGTTCCTGGATCATACTCTGCAGCTCTGATGGGGTAGTTGCATAAATGACTACGTCATCAGCAAAACGAAGGTGGGTTAGATAATCTCCATTAATCTTTATCCCTTTGCTTTCCCAGTTCAGTGATTGAAAGGCATTTTCCAATGTGGCATTAAAGACCTTCGGAGATATGGTGTCACCTTGCCTCACTCCCTTTCCAATTTTTATGTGTGTTGTTTTTTCAAACAGCCGAATCTTTGCACTTGCATTTTCATAGATGTTATTAATAATATTAATGTATGCATCTTCAATACTGCAGGATTTAAGAGCCATTGTAACTGCTGATGGTTTCACCGAATCCAAGGCTTTTTCATAATCAATGAAAGCCATGCATAATGGAAGTTCATATTCCCTTACTCTTTCTTTTTTAGTTCTCTCAGTACGTGGATATGATCTATTGTGCTGTAGCCACTCCTAAATCTAGCTTGTTCTCTCGGTTGAGCCATGTCCAGTGTTACCTTCAAGCTGTGTGAAAGAACTTTAGTGAAGATTTTATAAACCACTGATAGGAGGCTGATAGGTCTGTAGTTCCTCAGATCCTCAATGTCACCTTTTTTATGTAGCAGGATCATTGTAGCGTTGTTCCAATCCTCAGGAATCTTCCCTTCATTAAGGCATCGAGTGAAAATTTAGGCGAGTACTGTTTCGATTTCTCCACTTGCTTCTTGTATGATGTCTAAAGTAATTCCATCTTCTCCTGGACCTTTTCCCCGCTTCATGTTCTTGATTGCATGTGCAACTTCTGCTGGGAGGACTGGAAGAACTATGGTACTGGTACCTTTCATGATGTCAATTTCTATATATCATACTCTAATTCAAACACATATTAATTATTGCATTTTAACCTTGGGACAAACCACACAATATAATATTAACAAACTACAGGTACTGCAAAATAGATTTATAAGAGGAATACACCTTAAAACATCAAATAATTTTCAACCAATCTCATATATCGGTCAAAAGTGAACCCCAATATACATAATATTTTAACGATAAAGCAATTATATGACTATAATTTGGGAAAAATAATGTATAAAAGAATTAAAAATGCTATACATAATGATATAATAATACTAAATATACATACTCATTACCACAATACTAGGAATAGATCACTACTAATTCCAATACTCCCACAAACTGAGAAACTTAAAATGAATATAAATTATAGTGGCCCGAAATTTTGGAACTCATTGCCCCAAGAACTAGCATCAGTCAATAATTTGAACATATTTAAAATAAAAATAAAGGCACATCTTATGAAATAATTAGTAAACAATAGGCAATTTCGATTGAATGGGAGACATGTGGGTTAGCATCATTATAAAATGAGATGCAAATGTTATTTGTTGTTTATTTATAAATATATATGTAATTATATAGTGAAGTGTATATGACACTTGGGATGTAAGGTCAGGTGATGCGTAACATCACAGCCTCTCCTTGACAAATGTCAACCCCGCCTTCTCGTGGTGCATCCTGTTCCTACTAAAGGGGCTCTGACGACCGCCAATAGCGGTATAACTATACCATCGGGATTAGAGGAAATTCTATCCCACACTCACCAACCCGCTTGGCCAGCGTGGTGAGTTATGGCCAAACCCCTCCAAAATGACTCCACAACATAAATCTTGGCCCACAGTCTCCGGCAGCTGGAATGTACCTGGCCAAGGTAGCGGCCAGTGCGACATGAAGGCAGAGGGTGCTAAGAATCCCCGGAGGACCGGACTAGGCTGCCATCTGATGCTGACCTTGGCAACGTACAATGGACGCTCCCTATCTTCTGATTCAAGGCTTCTTGAATTGGAAGAGGACCTACAAAGGATCAAGTGGGACATCGTGGGGCTAAGTGAGGTAAGGAGAAAAGGAGAAGATCTCATCGAACTGAAAAGTGGACATCTCTTCTACTATCGTGGGACAGATACTGGCAGAACTAGTGGTGTTGGATTTATAATAAACAAGAAACTGAAGGATAAAGTTGTAGAAGTTGAAAGTTCATCTGACAGAGCTGCACGGCTTGTTATCCAACTATCGAGAAGATACCAGGCTCAGATTATTCAAACTTATGCACCCACCACAAGTCATGCTGAAGAAGAAATTGAAGAATTTTATGAGGAAATTTGTCATCTAAATAATAAAGGTAAGCAGCACATAAAGATAATTATGGGAGATTTCAATGCAAAAATAGGGCAACGGCAACAGAATGAAACTTCAGTAGGTAAATTCGGTCACGGCAACAGAAACCAGCGTGGAAATACTCTCGTTGAGTTTGCAGAGGCAGAAGGGTTTTTCATCTTGAACTCCTTCTTCAAGAAAAAGCCACACAGGAAATGGACATGGAGACATCCAAATGGGACGACAAGTGAAATTGATTTTATTATGTGTAACAAAAAATTCGTCATAGAAGACTGCAGTGTGCTAAACAAGTTCAACACAGGCAGTGACCATAGATTGGTGAGATGTAAGATGCACCTCAACACTAAACTTGAACGTGGCAATCTCATAAGACAAACAAAATCTATTGACATAACCAACCTTAAAAAACACCATAATACCTTCAAGTTGGAACTGAAGAACAGGTTCTCTGCTTTAGAAGGCCTAACATCGGAAGAAGTGGACATCTCTGAAGTTAACAGAAGAGGAACCAAAGCTCTTATGGAAAAAGCAACAAAATTAGCTGGGTCTAAGAACAAGTTGCATGTAAATAAATTATCAGGAAAAACGAAAATGTTGATGCAAAAAAGAAGAGAGATGAGGACAACTAAAGAAGATGTGACTTCCAAAGTGGAATATATAGAGCTATGCAAGACAGTACGAAAAAGTATCACTGAAGACGTAAGAAAATTCAACTGTGAACTAGTGAGGAAAGCAATTAAAAACAACCAAAGCCTAAAGATAGCAAAGGGACATCTCAGTAAGGGAAGAAAACAGATTAATGCACTGAGAAAAGAAGATGGTTCTGTAACAAGAAATAGAGGCGAAATTTTGACAAGAGTGAAAGATTTCTACTCCAAATTATATGAAAGGGATGATACATGCACTCCAGACATCATGAAAGATACCAGTACCAGAGTTCCTCCAGTCCTTCCAGCAGAAGTTGCACATGCAATCAAGAACATGAAGCGGTGAAAAGCTCCAGGAGAAGATGGAATTACTGTAGACATCATACAAGAAGCAAGTGGAGAAATCGAAACAGTACTCGCCCAAATTTTCACTCGATGATTTAATGAAGGAAAGATTCCTGAGGATTGGAACACCGCTACAATGATCCTGCTACATAAGAAAGGTGACATTGAGGATCTCGGAAACTACAGACCTATCAGCCTCCTATCAGTAGTTTATAAAATCTTCACTAAAGTTCTTTCACACCGCTTGAAGGTAACACTGGACATGGCTCAACCGAGAGAACAAGCTGGATTCAGGAGTGGCTACAGCACAATAGATCATATCCATGTGCTGAGAGAACTAATTGAAAGAGCGAGGGAATATGAACTTCCATTGTGCATGGCTTTTATCGATTATGAAAAAGCCTTTGATTCGGTGAAACCATCAGCAGTTACAATGGCTCTGAAAACCTGCGGTATTGAAGATGCATACATTAATATTATTAATAACATCTATGAAAATGCAAGTGCAAAGATTAGGCTGTTTGAAAATACAACACACATAAAAATTGGAAAGGGAGTGAGACAAGGTGACACCATATCTCCGAAGCTCTTTAATGCCAAATTGGAGGGTGTTTTTCAGTCCCTGAGCTGGGAAAACAAGGGGATAAAGATTAATGGAGATTATCTAACCCACCTTCGTTTTGCTGATGACGTAGTCATTTTTGCAACTAGCCCATCAGAGCTGCAGAGTATGATCCAGGAACTTGCTGACAAGAGTAAAGAAGTGGGATTAAAAATGAACTTTCAGAAGACAAAAGTGATGTTCAATGCTTTTACAAGAAATGAAGATTTATCGATTGATGGAGAAAAGCTGGAGATAACCGACACGTACGTTTATCTTGGACAGCAGATATCAAGTGAGGGTCACATTGATGAAGAAATTAATCGGCGTACAAAACTTGCCTTTAGAGCTTTTGGAAGAAACAGCATAATTTTCAAGAGCAATATGCCATTATGTCTTAAAAGAAAAGTGTTTGATCAATGCATCCTTCCAGTGCTTACGTATGGTGCAGAGACGTGGACCTTAACTAAAAGAGACATACAAAGGCTGCAGACAATTCAAAGAAGCATGGAGAGGTGCATACTTGGTGTAACCAGGAGATATAAGAAGAGGAACTCGTGGATCCGAAAAATGACAAGAGTGGAAGACATCATGATCAGAGTTTAATCCCTGAAATGGCAATATGCTAGACATACTGCCAGAAGGACAGATCATCGATGGACAGCCGAAATTTTAGATTGGATTCCAAGGGACAGGAAAAGACCCAGAAGAAGACCACATGGGAGATGGGTGGATGAAATTCGAAAGTATGCAGGGGTGACATGGAGGAGACTGGCACAAGACAGACCGTTGTGGAGGAAACTTGGGGAGACCTTCGTCCAGCAGTGGATTGATAATGGTTGACAATGATGATGATGATGATGATATGACACTTGTTGTTTATTTAGATATAATGAAGGCTATTGGTGATTTAACACATTGATATATGTGTTGGTTGTGAGCTAGTACGTGTATATTCACATACTAACCTGCCATATATGTGTTGGCTTGCCTTTTCTGTTGAGCTTTATGTTTTATGTATTCTGGGGAGAGGAGGGCTATGTAACGCCTCACGGCCTTTTCCCTCCTTTTCTTAGTTGCTGTAGTTGCAAATGAATGAATAAATAAATGAAATGAAATGATGATATCACTTGTTTTATGGCTTAAAACAAGTGCTTACTGAAGCACATTGACAGTGTAGACCTTGGGATATTATGAAAAAGTTATTAACTGTTATTACCCTGACACGAGGTGAAACAATGAGGCATGTAGATAAAATAAAGCTACTTTTTAACTTAAGGTTAACATGATCAGCATTCATGCATTATCTTATGATGCACACTCCTTTTACTATTAGTGAACTATACCCATTTGTGCTTCGTTTAAAAGAGAAAATGGGTCCAATCCTGGCTGATTTTCCTAGGTTGCTGTTAAAAATGCAATTTGCAGATGTGCTCCTAAGAGGTCCAAGAGTCGACGGCTGTCAGCAAAGATAGCTGCTAAATTGATACGAAGTGTCACTGCACTCAGTGCGCTCTCACTGTGATCCCTCCTCGTCTTCTAATGCTCTGTCTCCATAAGTTTCAAACAAGCACTACCCTCGGAAAAGTCCAGTAAGTGAAAGAGCATTTTTAAGTAATCCAATAATCTGCGAATTAAAATAAAAAACGCGGATAAACATAGGTATAAAATGAAATAAAAAAATATTTTAATCAACTACTGAAAAATCAAGTGCATTCTAAAGTTATGTTTTTGTCATGCTACACATATGTCATTCGACATGCCTAAATAATACACACGGTTTTAGTGCTGTTATTGCTGCCCTGATGTAGCAGGGGTCTAAGCGATGGCGTCTGATCATTCGACCGAAAGGGGTGCGGTTCGTATCCCGTGAGGCATGGCTGTTGTGTTTGTCTTACGGCACTGGCTCTCACCCTTCCCTGGAACCAGGGACAATAAATTTGGGACGGCGTATTGTTTATAGCCCATTTAGTTGCTCACGGTGGTCGTTAAACCTCCAGTCAAAAAAATGCTGTTGCCTGCAACTATCTTCGTAGATATATTAATTTCAGAACATGGATTTGAGCGTACTTGTCAGTTTACACAGGAGTTAAAATGGCCTGGCACAGACCTGAAGGGTTTTAACAGTCCCGTCACATACACCGAATATAATTGAATTACGTATTTAATATTTTGAAACTGAGAAGCTCACCAAATAGCGAACAAGAGTAAAAACCTGCCAAAAAGAAGCAGCAAAGTTTAGTACGATTTTATATATTAATAACTAATTTTCTGTATAATAAAGTGAAAGTTATAGGTTTATAGTTTAAGAACAAAATGTTTCATGCCTTACAAAACACTCCACATTTGAATTTTAATCCTGGCAGTTGATGAACCGCATTTAGATAATTAAACTTGCGTGTTAAAAAATTGCGTGCATAGGACAGTAAAGTTATTTGTATTTATAATATATAAACTATAGCGGTTTTTATATATATAAACCATAGTCTTTTTCAGTACATAGCTAACACAAATTTTTGTAAATGTAAAGTTTTAGAGGGCTGAATAGCATTAAAATCTTAAATTTCTAGATAGAAATATTGGCTTACTTACACAAATTATTACAATTTGAAGAAGTTGTTAAGTAAAATTATTTCACTTAACAACTTGAAGCATCAAATCAATGTTTGACAAGAACGAATTACAAGATTATCACACTCCAATTTAAAGAGAGACGAATGACACCTTCTAAGAGAGAATAGCAAATTTCAAACTGTTGGTTTTGCATAGTGAAATATTATGGTCGACGTAAAAAATTATTATTTCTATAATTAATTATTAAGGCCTTCCGTCCGGCAGAGTAAGAAAGACCTATCCAAATTCCTGTTAAACATAATAAATTACTAACTCGTTTCGATTTATTAATCACAAAATATTGTCCTATTGGGTGTCGATTTTCTGAAATAGTTCGAACTGGGTTTCAAATGTTTGCTTAAGAAAGATATCGCTGAACTGCAAATCTACAGACAAGTTTCTGGGAAGAAATAGTGTTTCCTATACGAAAGCAGTTGCAATAAACCGAACATGATACTGTTGATGTGCTAATCAGTGACCACCACCAATTAACTAAAAACCATGTGCCATTACCCCAAGAATAAAAATGTTTTTGGCTAAGCTAAAATTTATAAATCACTTTTTGACGCTGTCTTTCGGAATGCGTTGCTTAACAATCGCTCATTAAAATTAGTTCGTCATATGTGCTTTAATATTTCTATTTTTATGATATTTTATCATTTATATATTCAGCTGTGACCACCCTCCGCTAAGGAGAGATTATATATATATTATGTTTCTTTTTTTAATGCTAAGATTTTCAGTTGCACAGCAAACTCTTGTGTGGTCATTCTTTATGAAACGTCTTTTTTTATTTTGAAAGAAACAATGGTATTTGTGAAGAGGGGCGCACACCATTTGTTGGGCAAGTGAGATTACTCACAGACATCTGATAAAAGCCATACAGTTCAATAGGGGATACTTAATAGTAATATGGTGCCGACCCGGTTGCGCAGTGGTCTCAGCGGTGGCCTCTGATCATTCGTCCGTAAGGGGTCCGGGTTCGAATCCCGGTGAGGCATTAATGTTGTGTTTGTCTTACGACACTGGCTCTTTCCCTTCCCTGGAACCAGTTACCCTAAATTAAGGACGGACAACTGCTTATAGCCCATTGAGTTGCTCACGGTGATCGTTAAACCTCCAACCAAAAAAAAAATAAATAAATAAATAATGGTAATATGCTAATATGAATGTGTTCCATACAAAGGAAATTCCCTGCGAATAATACCAATAAAAACATTGAAAGGAACGAAACTTCCTCTTGCATGAACTAGATGTGCTCACAATTTTAATTAACTAATGCATATTTTCTAGTTACATATGTAAGTTTTCCAACCTTCTGAAAGTTTCACTTTAATATTTTACCTGTAATGCTTGAGTGAGCCATTTTTTTTACTGCTGAAATCAAGTTTTATTTCGCCTTTTGCTAAAAACAAAATGAATACTGCAGGTTGTAATAATTTGAAATGTTGCTGAATTAGGTAACACTGCTCGAAATATTTCGTGTATCATCATCTTATGTTGCTAGTAGTTTTACTGATTGTATACTCCGAGTCAACGGAAGATTAAACCATTCTGAACGGTAGGGAGGAGCCAGCTTCGCTATGAAAATTTAATTATCGGCGTTCAGAGCCAGACGCAACAAATTTATTTTTCAGAGTGCATTATTTTTTACTGAGCAGTTTTTATGACGGAATTTGTATTAAAAATGGACGCCCAGTCGTTTTGATTCCATACTTCCTAATGAAAACATTTGGTCCCTCTTTCCTCAGAAAAAAGGATTTCCCACACATTAAAATTTGCCCTGCGATTAAAAAACATCCTAATTAAGATTGTACAATTGTAATTTTTGCAAAATCATTTCCGGCACTATATTAAAAAACAATAGATTTACTTCGATCTACGTATGATACTAGCTTTAGTCGCGCTACTCGGCCTTACAACTACATCAAATATAGTAGTTCGTTTTTAATATAGTTTGAAGGAGTTTTTGCAAAAAATACCATATTAATATTTTTGTGTACAATTATTTTTGCGCTGCAAGCTTGAAAAGCGCGAATGTCGCGAAATTTTTAAAACAACGGCGGTAGAGGCAGTTTTATAAACAGTGATGTGCAACATGAAAAACAGTGAGAACAAAACAGTAGTAAACAGCAGAAATAAAACAAATTAGGTTTTGTTTTGCTTCCAGTTAACCTGGATATTTTGCTATAACTCCGCATTAGAAGCTCTAGACGGATTTTTATGTTCTGGCGCCCAGCAAATATTTTGTCGATGTGGGCCTAATATTTTAAAGGTATTTTTTTCATCCCTTAATAAACTAAAAAGGTGTTACAATAAAAATTTTCTTTGTTCGTTTTACTTACACGAACAAACTTTGCAGCTTAACTTTATAAACGAGAATCAGCCATTCACTGTGGTACGACGCAAAAGTATAATTGCTATTGTTACACAGAAAGGCGACCAGCACCTAATGACAGTTTTACGCAGACGCAGTTGAGCGCGCATGTGCTTATTCACTGCTATTCTTTGAAGCTTCGTCAAGGCAGCCGAGACGACGAGTTTACGGGCGTCGCCTGTACCGCCACTCGTTATTAATAGTGCTCTGGCAAACGGATATGATACGCTGTAATGTGTCACCCCTACTCAGCTACCGTAGTGGCTGACATTTGCATGTAGAAAACTTGGAACTGGTTACTACTGCGGAAATTTTCTTTCGGAATGTTTGTTCTCAATTTTACGCGGGGCTTAGACCTGATGCTCATAATGACCCGACAGCACTGGGTAACGGAACGGACCTGCATTTTTACATGTCATTATTGGTTGTAGCTAACTGTTATGCGTTGGTAATAACGTCATTATTTATTCATATATTACTGAATTAAAAGTATTGCTGGGAGTGATACTTTTCAGTCCCGTTATTATTTGTAGGTGTTCTTCCGTGACAAACTCTTTCAAAAATTTCCCAAGCTCCACAGTTTCGGATATATTAAATATTCATATGCTGATCTATTATGCATATGAAGTCAGTGTTCCGATATATTCTTAATATTTGGGAATTCACTTCAAAGAAAAGCCGTAAGAATTCGTGATGCACTGGCGGAAGAGAATTAGCTTTTTATCCTATCAGACGAATAGTAACACTTCAATAACCATTCTTCATAAATAATGTCTATCAGAAACTGGGAACTATCTTTAATTCCTGTTCTAATTAATAAAAAAAACACCGAAATTTCTGGAAACGATTGGTCGGCTTTTACAAGACTACATACTCAGTACATGTTAGACAATGCTGAACAAACTAAACAGAAAGTAATTTACATATTCACTTTTGCAAACTTTTGTCGATTCAATAGCAGGTTCCGTTTCATTTGGTTATTGGAATGTCAGATAGATTCGTTCGTTTTTTTCCAATTATTGGAATCCTTATTTTTCATTAAAAAGGTTTCACAAATCAATCAATAACATATTCTACTTTCATTGCTCACGATCTCTTGCCAACCTTCCAGGAGGTTATAAATGCCTCGACGGTAGAAATACCCGAGTTTTCACTCGAAGAAATCTTCGAGATACCCTTTCGGTTCGAAGTCGTTGTTAAACGATACGAATCGCGGGCTGTTGGAAAGCGACCAGAAAAGGTGATAATTTGAGAGTGCTAGATCAGGAGAATATGGTGAGTGCGGTAGAACTTCCCAACCGAATTCTTGAATAGCAGTTTTGATCAGATTAGAGATGTGGAGGTGACCGATGTCGTGGTGAAGAAACACACCGTGCCCCCAGTTGGGTAGTTTCAGATGAATTGCCTCATTGAGCCGGTGCATTTGCTGAACGTAAAGCTGTGCATTGATCGTATTGTTCGTAGTGGATTACTCTTTCCCAATCCCACCAAACGCAGATCATGCTCTTGCGTGGATACAGCTTCTCCTTGACTCGAGGTGTTGCTTGCTTGTAAGGACTCAGCCATTCTTTCCTCTGTTCCATATTTACATAGCGACACCATTTTACATCGTCGGTGACAATGCTCTAAAGAAATTTCAGTTTATGTCCATGAGTAGCCTGGCGTCGAACTAGCAACCTGGCGGAGATAGTGGAGCACTGGAATTTGTTTCTTGCGTTTAGAAAATGTAGAATCCATTCGCACCGAATATTTAGACCTTACAGATCGAGTGAAGGCGACGGGCGAAGGTATCACGAGAGCATCACATCTGTTGTCGCGATTTCCTAGCAGACTGGCGCAGATCCCAGTGGATAAGCTCACGCAAGTGTCTGTGAGGTCGAATTACCTCTTCTTGAAGAGTGAATAACATTTCTGTAAAGTTCTCTAAGTAACAGCGCATTCTCCGTACACAGCACAAATGTCTCGAGCAGTTTCGGCAGCTCATTGAAAGCGAAGAGAAGCAGGTGTCGAAAAATCTCATTTCTGTCTACTTGCAGTGCCAAGTAGACATAAATAACCAAATATAATATTAACCCAAATGTAATATTGAAATCAATAAACAAAAGTTGTACAGGAAGAATAGAGCTACAAATGATCAAAGTACAGTATTTTTCGTGTTCTTTCCAATAACATTGGAAAAAACCAAAGGAACTCATCTGACAACCCAATGTTATTCCTGTTTGAATTCATAAAAAAACGCCGAAATTTTGGAGAACGATCGATCGGCTTTTACAAAGTACAAACGTATGTACATGTTAGACAATGCAGAGCAAACTAAGCGGGCATGATTGCGTGATCCTTGTACACTTGTGACATATTTCGCTGAAATGTAATGCACACATTGAACGTATGGAAACTGGTTTGACATGCCGTCATTACAAACTTGTGGTCTCGTCCTTATTCCTGTATTCTCTCTTAAAGCTTAATCACTTCTAAGATGGTATATAGGAGTACGTATACTGAATCCTTCGAACGTGGGATTGAAGCTCTGGGTAATATCAAGTAACAAGGAGATTTGCACACGTTCCATCTGTTATTCAGTTTTATCATACTGCACATACCTACATCATAAACAATTAAATATCTTTTTTGCTTTAGGTAAATGATTTCAATTTCCTTCATTTT
The DNA here is from genome assembly GCA_039090855.1 of Macrothele yani. Lineage (NCBI taxonomy): Eukaryota > Metazoa > Arthropoda > Arachnida > Araneae > Macrothelidae > Macrothele > Macrothele yani. Next base: position 141,205,936 of record CM077015.1, read on the forward strand.
ATTAAAGTATGTGTGCAATTTTAACATAAGAGCACAAATGTGATAACTTTTTACGTATCTGGGTGGAAGCGATCTTAACGCGAATAGTATTATTATTGAATATTTTCTTAAGCTATCAATTTGGTTGGGCTCTTTTGATTATAATATTTTTATAGTCTTGGCCTCATTAGATTTAACAGAACCTAAAAATATTTGTCTTTGAACTTAACAGTGTTAATATTTCCTTAAGTTCGAACTGGTGCTTGAGTAGAATTAACACTTATGTGCTTTTTTAACATATTGCTTTGTAGATACACTGGTGGACGTAACGTGAACAAGACGCACTTAAAACTTACAGCAACACCAATTTTTATAAACCCTAACTTATTTTGCTCTGTGTCATATATAAAAGGCCATTTGCAGCGCAAGATTTTGAACAGCATATACTACCTGATATGATGTTGAAGCAAGAGAAAAGGACATTTCAAGAGTTATAACACCAAACATATCAGAACGGTACAGCTACGGTGGAATGGCTAGTACACTATACCAAGTGAAACGCAATTTCGATGCACAATAAATTGTCAAAAATGAGGAAAAGTCCATGCTTGCGTGTGCTTCGCTGTACGCACCAGATTTGGGAAAACGCTTCGATAACTTAACACGAAATATTGGTTACTTTGATGGACGAGGTCTTTTAAATCCAATTGCGCATTTTTCACGAACAGCTGAATGCGATGCGGCACTTTGGACGACGCAGAGATCTGTGCAATGCCCCTCCATTACCAAGATGAAACCACAAGTCTTTGCATAGAAATTACAGTGATCTATTAGGACCAGAAAAAAGTTTACAGTTATGATATAAAAGGTGAAATACCTGTTGCTGCCCTCACTGGGAATATCTTGTTGAACGCATCCATACCTGTTTAGGAGAATTCTACATGCATAACTAGATACTGTACATCATACAAAACAGCTGCAGTCATGGAGCACATGGAGTTTAAATTAGACCCGTAGTTTTTAAGGAAAACGTGTCGCATGAGCTGCCACCCGTATTGTGTGTCTTTAGAGAAAGACACCGTATTGTATTCCTTTTGTATCATTTAATCATCGTGCAAGCTCCCTACAAGTAACATGGAGGAAACTGAAAGCAGTAGAAGCTGTTTTAAATCAGGCGAGCCTTTTCAAAACTGGCTGGGGAAAAGATATCCTATTTACATGCTCCACGTTTCTAAACATGTAGCGAAGTTCGTTACCTTCATAAACTTTCCTGTTGAGGTCAGAAACGCCTGAGTTACGTATACGTATCACGCACACGAATAAGAAATGGAGTGATTCTAGAATTGGCTTACACATTTTGCAGCACATTATCTTTTGAAGAAAGTGAAAAGGAAATGTTTCATATATATTCCACAAAAAGTTTCCATTGTATGAAAGACAGACCATAAACTATACACATATTAGTTCTTGTTAGATATCACTCAAACGACGTTCGTAAATTTGGTAGCCCTTGAATTAAATCGAAAAGTAGCACTTGTTTCTTGAATGGAATATTCCTTTTGCGTTTTTCTCACTGCTGGAAACGTTTTGATATGACCCAAAGAGGAAAAGTGGCAGTTATTGATAAGTCATGTTATTACCCTAAATGAACGTAATTATTTATTTTATTTCAATCAGAATTTAAAAATTTGATGAATAAAATTGTGAGAAAAATAAAAAAATGTCGTGTTCTGTGTTTCTCAACAGCATAAAAGATCATAGTTTTACAGCATTTTCTAGATACTGTGGTATTGCAATGAGAACGTATATGCTAATTCAGACGTCCAATTATTTTCAACATAGAGTGAAGAGAAATATCCAAACATACCATTTGTCCTTCAAACTGGAGTTCAATACGTTTAACATCTGCTAATTAAGACGTCCAATAATTCCCACCTGAGAGTGAAGGAAAATATCCCAACTTATGTTTTGGACTTCAAACAGGAGTTAAGGGAGTTTAACTCCTTTTGTTTAAAGTTTATTGAAAGAACGGCTTAAAAAATGAAAGGGCATAATAAAGAGTATAGCTTCAGTACAGTATTTGAAAAAATCGTGTACATATATTCATTATTTTCAAGGGAGTTAAGTCCCTTTTTAAAAAACAAGGACATTAAAGAAAGCAAAAAAAAAAAATTACCAGCAATATAGAACACACAAAAAAACCCGCGAACCGGCGGCCTTGAGTTCTTAGGGTATGTACTGCTGTACAAAAGGAACGCAAATAGGCATGCATAACAACGAACAAAAAATGTAAGTTTTAGAGATTTTTGGAATTTATGTATCACATTTTTTTAATGTTTACCTTCCAGTACATTAATTTGAAAATTTTATTCAATTATTCTTAGTAACAGTGTTTTTCATTGTAATCGTCCCTGATATTTGTTTTAAGTTCGCCTTTAGTTTGCATCAATCACTTCGATCAACATTGTTTCTTGAGAAGCTATAATAAAATTTATGGTCTAGTCTCTGACCTGTAGCCTTAAATATTAAGCAGGCCATAATTTCTTTTAGGTTAAATGGTTACATTACCACATTAAGGGTTGTGTCGCACATGTGTGGTCGTCATCCCTCTGTATGAATAATTCATTGCACGGTGCTATCATCTTTTTGTCTCAGATATGAAGACATCGGTGTTCACCTGCAATTTACACACAGGTCTGATTAGTAAAATTATGGATTTCCCTTGGGCTTAAGGTGGTTCCATCTAAAATATCTGTCTTATGTTTCCAATAGTGAAATTCCTTTACATATTTTCTTCGTAATTAATCAATTCCCAAGGATGTATTCCGTATGCATTCTGTTCTTGCCTTCCACCGCTCAGTAGCTTAAGTACCAAATTATACTTCATGGTCTTCTTATTTTTAATACGGTGCATCTGTTTCCAGTTCAGCATTGTTTTCCAAGATTTTGTCATCCTAAACTCAACTAAAAAACAATGTTAACTTACGCCGAACTTCCGACAAAAGCCACCTTTCAACAATAATCACTTTCTTTCAAATCCAAGCACTGACCGTTATTCAAAGATTACACCGTACTATACATCCGGAATGATTACACATGATGATAGACCAACGGTGCGTTCTCACCCGATGAACAAAATTGCTTTAAGAAATATTTGCAAGATACTAGGTACTGAAAATCTCAAACTGAAACGTGCTCAGTTACATATTGACTCTTCAACTGATCTCTGTTTGCTGTAAGGGAAAAAATCTGTAATGTTTTTTATTTCATTTTCTATTTGACGTTATTTCACGACATCAGGGATGACATGGGGCATTTCAGATTTGAACCCTTTGCCTGATGGTCTTGTGATCAATGTTTACCAGTAGATTTTCGTTTCCTAAGTTTTCAGGATTTCTAATATTCTTAGCAATTCTAAAAAACATCCATGCTTTATTTATGCTGTTTTTAGTAATTTGAGGTGTAGCGACTACTGTGAGATAGTCTATGGGTTAAAATCAGTTGCTCGTTCTTACCCATTTAACCGGCGGAAACGAATTAACTCGTGGTTTGCAAATGATGCGAAATAAAAATGAAATAATACAAATTGATAACGTGAAACGGCACACCGATTATGTGGAATGTAGTAACACTACACCAGTGATCCGATTTATTGGCGAGGGAAGTATACATAAGCATTTATTTTAAGGAACGTAGTGTCTTTAAATGAATATAACATCGCATCTGTTTATTGTCAAGTTCGCGCGTTCAAATTGTTAAAGCGTTTTATTATCCAGTTCTCAGTTTCTGCCTAACTTCCTTGAAAAAGCCATCTGGTTGATGTGCGAAAGCTTAGATACGCTTATGTGTCTGTTTCTTACGCCAATAAATCGGATCATTAGTATAGTGTTACTATATTCGAAAAAATACGTTCACCAGAAAGTCTGCTACAGCAGTCATACATCTCTGAATTGGCTGCATTTATTATTCATCATGCAGCATTAATCACATCAGAAAACCTGAAAATTCCATAACCGTGAAACGGTAATCGAACCCGCATATCCCGATTTCCGTTCCAGCATGCTATCCGTTACACCATCTAAGACAAACAAGCCCTAAATATCTGAGTGTTATGCATCAGAACTTTCTCTGATTTTCGACAATCAAAGCATTTTTGTTGCGTTGTTAGTGAGATGGTTACATGATGAACGTTAAATACAGACAATTCAGAGATTTTTTTTTTTTTTTGATTGGAGGTTTAACGACCACCGTGAGCAACTCAATGGGCTATAAGCAGTCGCCCGTCCCTAATTTAGGGTCACTGGTTCCAGGGAAGGGAGAGAGCCAGTGCCGTAAGACAAACACAACATCCATGCCTCACCGGGATTCGAACCCGGACCCCTTCGGACGAATGATCAGAGGCCAACGCCTTAGACCACTGCACCACCGGGACGGCCAATTCAGAGATGTCTGATTTCCCTGTTAACAATTCTGAAATATATCCACATATTACTAGAAGAATATTTCTTCCACATGATTTACCTGAGAGATTGGTGGTTTACTTAACCACGTTACGGGAGTAGAATTTACCTCGACTGGCGAAAATGATATAGTTTCTGATTCTTAAGCATTCAGATACTTGGGACTTTGTTATCTGGGTAGTGTAAAAACTAGCATGCTCTACAATATATCAGGAGATGAGGGTTCAATTCCCGCTCCACGGCAATGTAATATTCAAGTTTTCTGCTATGAGTAAAGTTGCGTGATGAACATTAAATACAGACTATTCACAGATGTCTGATTTCTCTGTTAATAATTCAGACCTATTAGGTGTGCCGACAGTTGTACCCGTTTTTCATGACGTAAATTCCTAATAAAAATTTAAGTAACAGTGCTGTACCACAAGGAGCGTTTGTTCCCCAAAAAACTTCGAGGAGTAGGCTATAAAATTTCACCAAACATTAGGTACACTTCTTTCGTAAACAGGTTACACAAGCTTTAGCATATCGAGAAATAAGGATAAATTGTGGTATTGTTTGCTTTATGAGTTCAACAAGGCAACAATACAGCTGAATCCTGCCGCGGCATTTGTGAGACGCATGGCGACGATGCTGCAGACGAAAACACATGTCATCGTTGGTTCCGGAAATTCCGTGAAGAAGATGGAAGGTGCAGAGGTCAACAACACTCTGGACGCCAATTAGATGTTTCTGAAGCGAATAGCAACCTAGGCATATCAAGCGACCGATATGTTATTCAGTAATTATAATTTTTTTATACGCAGAATAACAATAGCAAGAAGGCATGCTCTTGAGTTTACCACAAAGTTCGACCAGTTGGCATTGCATGACCTCGCCGCCACAAATCGATCGGACACAATGCTCACTTGTCGTTATCTGCTTGCGTTTAACGAAAATGAGCCTTTCTTGGAATGATTAGTTATGGGAGATGAAAATTGAATCCTTTACAGAAATGTAAAGCGTAAAACGACTGTACGTCCTTTTGAACAGCCTGTTCTATCCAGTTCAATGACGGAGGTGGTTTGCAATCCAGAAATATCTTGTTAAGTGTATGGTGAGAGCCAAGAAATGATCCACTGGAAGCTGCTTGCACCTAATCAAATAATAAATGCTGAGCTATACTTCCAACACCTTGAAAGGCTGAAACAAAAATGGAAATCTTAGTGTCCTGCACGGATTATTCGCAAAGTCGTCATCTTGCAGCATGCCAACGCAACACACCATACAGCTTTAGCTACTCAGTAAATGTTACTGGGCATTGGATGGGAAGTGTTGCTGCCCTCCCAGTATTTACCAGACATTGCACATGCGTACTAACATCATTTTCGGTCTCTATGTAAAATCTTCTTTGAAGAACCTTTGATGAAGCTGAAGATGTCCAAACTGCATGACAATTACTTTGTAAATAGCTTTTTAATCCAAGGTAAAAGAGTTCTGGAGAAGGAAATTCAGTTACCATTATAAAGACGGCAAGATATCATCGATAATAGTGGTAATTTTTTAAACGAATAAAGACGTTATTTATTTGAAAAAAATGTTTTCCTTCTCTAGTAAAAATGGTGAAAATTGCTTGAACGTGCCTAATGTTTTTATGTATTACCATAATTTTTCGTACAAACAATTTGAATGTGTTTTCTGTGTAAGATGTGGGAAGACCTCTGCTGGAACGAATGAACATGCACATCAGATATTCTTGTCCTACCCTTAACAATGTAATTCAAGTTAAGGTACCACTTTCTTTCTTCGTGTAATCCGAGGACTGTCATATTTAGTAAAAGAAAATCCATCGTGCATTCCAAAGGCCATGAAGTTCAGGTATTGTCACGTAGAATCCGAACCGGCGTTGTTAATCCGAGGACTGTCATATTTAGTAAAAGAAAATCCATCGTGCATTCCAAAGTCCATGAAGTTCAGGTAATGTCACGTAGAATCCGAACCGGCGATGTTAATCCGGAACAGAATTTTCACCAAAAAGGAAGATATTAGTAAACAAATGAATAAATGGAAATATAATTATGGTAAAGTTTAAATAATAATAATACGTTTTTAAAATATTCCCTGTCATATTTTCAAGTAAAAAAAGGGGGAACTGATTAGATTTTTCAGTATCACCATAGTTTCATGGTAAGACCACCGGCACCAACAAGTGTGTATTACGCTGAGTTTCATACAGCACGTGATTCTGCGCGAGAGCGAATAATATAAACTCCGTTGCACAGAATTTGGGACAAAATGCTTCTTGGTAAAAAAAAAGAGAGACAACAACAACAATAAAAAAACTTATTTTTAATTGTTTGGAGACCTTCATTTCCGTGAGTGTTACGTTTTGTTGTTATTTACGCGGTTCTAGTAATCTTCCAATTGTACAACCATAATACACGAACATAATTGCTGAAGAAATTGTAAGAATTTTTATTTGGTTTCAGCAAAATTTCAGAAAAATATATTTTATTATTAAAACAATTCGTACTGGATTTCGTTCGATAAAAATAAATCGTAGGAAAAAGAATGCCTTTCACTAGGCGAAGATATCGAAAAGTTAAAATTGAGGCTTAAGATAAACTATTTTTTGATTGAGACAGCTTGGATGCGACTGGAGGAATAAGGTCTTTTTCGAAGCAAACGAATATCCGGTGCACATTTCTGTCCCGGTTACTCGGGTTTGCTAACGTGTTTCCGGTACTCACTTCTTGTACCGGTTAGACGTTAGCAAGAAATGTGAACGATAAATGCAATCGAAGTATATTGAAATTGCCCTGTTTATATCCTCATAGATCATACTTTCATATAGAAAACTTTAATATAATGTCGTGTCGACGGTGAGGTCCTGGATTTCTTTTAAGCACATCTTTTTTTTTATTTTTCTTGAACGATCTTTCCCTTAAGAACTTTTAAACCTATTTAGCACCTCTATTTCGTTTGCTATAACATTTCGTTTGCAAATAAGTTGAAGCTCAACGAAGCAAATGCTGAGTGGCAAGCCTTATTTATTTCATTCAACATATATTAAATTTCCAACTAATATGCGCTCATGTTTCTGTACTGGACCAAAAAATTAGACAGAAATTGCCCCTATAATTGAATGGAAAGTTTTCTGTTGAACAAGTTTTCTGTTGATATTTGAATAGAAGGCTTTCTGTTGAGCGTAGTAGGAAATTTTGAGGATAAGATATCAAGCTCGTAATTAGATGCGCGACAGTTTCATACTACATTACATTACGTAACAACTCACTCAAACACCTTGTAAACGAGTGCTGTGAATGAACTTAATTAGATAGATGATTACAATTATTCTGGACAAAATGGATTGACACGGATATAAAACATGATAAAAGTAGGAATTTCAGGATCAAACTAATACTTAAATGTCAAAGAAATGAAAAGGAACGTCACTTTCCACTAAAGTTACGTAACCAACACTAGAATGAAAGAGGCGCTAATGTGGATTTACCGATTAAATCTGAAAAATGTCTTTGTTGATATGCACGGTGTACGTACAAACAACAGTGGGAGAAAAATTCACAGTGTGAAATTTTGTGTGACAATATGTATTGGGAAAGTGATTCTTATGACAGTAGTTCTCACCCTTCCCTGGAGCCGGTAACATTAAATGTGGGACAGGCTAATGCTTACAGACCATTGAGTTGCTCATTGTCGGTGTTAAACCATTAAAGAAAAAAGGAAAAGTGGTACATCCACAGCTAGACGCAACTGAACGTCTTTATATCATATCGCATGAATTTCGACCTCCAATGAAATACGTTTACCTACAGTTTTCTGTGTTTGTTACACTGCTTCCAGAAATATTGATTTCTATGAGATCTTCCCTCGGTTTGCTCATATTAAAAGAAAAGCCTGTCCAAAGACTTCTTAGAGATGTGGGATTTCCACAAGTTTGACAAGAAAGTTATGTGCAACTGTAACGTACCAGGAGATGTGACGTACCTGCCAGAAGGACGCACGCGACGTAAAGACAGATAGTAGTCAGAACAAACGTCCGCGTAGCTCAATTGGTAGAGCAACTTATTCCGGAATGAGGGGACCCGGGTTCGAATCCTGCGCGGATAGAAATGACGGAGAAATTTACTTCGTTATACAACATATATTAGTAAGAAATTTTAGGAGTTATAAACTGAACAGTTACTGATACATAAACTTCCTCAACATAGAGTTACCATTTAGTAAACACAAAAATTCCTCTTATTAAGAAGTGAACATTTTTTTAGTGTAATTCATGTTCGAAATAAGAAGATTAAATTTAAATTTGGGAATTCAATTTGTTGCACAAGAGGATATAATAATAAATCTAATTTTAAAGAATAGAATCTAAGATTCCACGTTTCTGACTTAAAACAAAATCTTACAGTGCACTTAAGTTCTTTGTCAAATACGGAGCAGCTCATCAACGATACTGTCGTTCGTATACGTGGAGAGCATTTTAGATGAAAGAAGATTTTGGCATGCAAAATATGATACACATTTAAGACACGATATCGAATCCACAACAGATATTATTATGAAAACTTTTACAAAAATTTGTAAAAAATGTTATGATTTCGTTAAGAGAAGTATAAAATGTAATATTAAAAATGTAATAAAGAAGTATTGACATTTTGAAATGTTATGAAATATGTAATAAAGAAATATTTTAATTATGTACCATCATGGACACATACAGTGGGAAAATTTGTTTTCAGACGATCCTCTAATTTTCAATTCGCTGATTTCGCTAGTGGCAGTCAAAATGTTTGTCTAAACACAGACAATGGATCCTCGTCTACGCGAGCAAAACATGCCCTATGCCGCTAAGCACTGCATCGACCAGATCTTACAGCCACTGCCATGCACAAAGGATGTGTTGCTCATGTTGCTGCTATCAAGTACGCACTCAACCATCAGCTAAATGTAGAACATATACTGATTTTACAGATCAGCAAGCTTTCCTCCAATAATCCAGCGTCTACACCGTATGCTCTTCGCACTTGTTGGATGGTTTACGTCGATGGACATTTTTCAGCAGAGGTGGTCGCATATTGTGTCATATTGTGTCTGCACGCTGTTTTGCCCATCAGTGCAAAATAGCATGCCAAGCACATTTTCGCTGGATACTGTTTCTGGTTGATTAATACTGTGTTTGGCCGTTAAAAAGAAACAGTGCTACGAACAACCATCCCTTACAAAGCAAAGCACAGCTCGTTCACATATGAAATTCCCTAATTTTCCGACTTCCATAGTTGTGTCGTTGATTCGTTATCTCCTCATTTTGGCTTAAATGGGATTTAGTTAAAGTCGTTAAACATGTTTGAGACAATATATTGGTTTCGTAATTGACCCAACGAAAATAAATAAGGTACATCCAAATTTTAATATAATGTTCAATTTGTATGTCATGTACTTACACTGTAAAAAAAAAACCCTGAAATTCACATTACTTTTTTTCTGTGAATTTACATAAAAAATCTGTTTTTTCAGCTGATCTGTGTTTTCCTGGAATTTCAGTAAAACTTTCGAACATTGTGTTAAAATGTTTGTAAATTCACAGAAAAACTTAGTCAGAAAGATCTGGCAATGGTTTATAGCGTAACGCGCATGCGCAGTTCGACTCCACCTACGAAAACAACGATCAACCATGAGATATATCTAAAGACCTTGGATCAACGTGAATGCAAACCACATGTGTAGCACGAAACTTTTCTGGTAAGTACATTTTTCAGTTTCATTATGATTTAAATCAACTGCAGTTAATTGATTTCAGATATGTGCGCTGCTCTGTAGTATATTTGAAATTGTGTGTGTTATACTAACATCTTCAAAATCCATCATTTACACAGTACGGGGCTGTTTACCAAACTGTTTTGTTATGATATTTTAATTCACATATATAAGGTATTTTGGTAAACCTTCCAAATTGTAAGTTACATTAGAAAAATAACTTAAAATTTCATGAACAAGACGGAATTTCAATAGGGAACGTTGCCTGACCAAACCGATCCGCCTAATTGAAACGCCAACAGACAACTCCCAATACCAAATTATCGAATCAGAAACCCTCTGGCCCTTAGGTTATTGTGTGGTATAGATACATATAGCGAAATATCGCAATCCTTCGCATTTTTTTTATCGGAGTGGTAATGTGAAGAATTACCAATCAGAAACGTGGTGAGAAGTAATTAGAATCGGCAAATTGTCAGAATTTTTTTAGTTACACAACCCTGAAAATTTAACCATCCAGCAGATACAAGTTTCCAAAGGCTCATAAGGCATACTGTTTTTGTCCCCCCCCCGCACCCCATCCAATTTAACTTTCTTTTTGTAAAAAGTTTAGCCTATATGTTCTAGCTAATTTTTTTTGTATTGATTTGCAGTTATGGTGATGCACTGGTAGCAGCCCCTTGGGTAATTTTTACTGAAAATTTAAATCCCTGCAAAATTCGTTCTGTTCCTATTAGGATTGAAGAGACTTTGGAATGACGAAGACTGAGAATTTGAAGATTTGTTTTCAGGACATTTCACATGAAAGCATTTGTAATGTGAAACAAATCCAGCACATTTGTGAAATATCTGACAATTTTTTTTACCGATATTCTAACTTATCTGACCGTAAGCGATATTTTCCAAAACAATGATTTTCCTCGAAATTCTGCATCAGCTATATTAAAAATCTAATTTATGTTCGATATTTAACGGTGAAACAACTTATCTATTGATTTAAAGGCCAAGTCTTAAGTATCGCTATCACGAACTTTCCAAATCAGAAACCAATTCGATGGCACTGCGAGTCAATAAAACAAAGAGAAGCGTAACTCGGAGTATGGCACTGCACCCATTATACGAAGAGATGCGTAACTCGGAGTATGGCACTGCACCCATTATACGAAGAGATGCGTAACTCGGAGTATGACCAGTCAGAGTTAAGAAGAATCGCTAAAAAATGAATAAAAGCTACCGACTGGTCTAGAATACTAATAAACTAAAATTTGTATTTTTTTGTTTCTCTACATATGTATAAAAAATGCTAAAACTCCCACTTTTTTTTTTTTTTGGCAGAACTGACATTATTTCACTGGAAGTATCATACCATGAATTCAAGTGGATCTTCAAATTTCCAGTGTAAAATGTGCAAATCCTTTTTTCGAGACTTAAGTCCTATGCAACTCATATAAAAATACACAAAAACATTACTAGGGTGCAGTTTCCTTGTGGTTTCATAACATGCTCTAGAACATTTGCTAAATTTTCATCTTTGAAGACACATACTTCACGTAACAACCTGAAACTTACACCATTGTGTACTACTCAGACTTTATTAAAAATAGCCTGCCCCATTCAAACATGTCAGTAACAGAATGCAGACTGAGCTTCCTTAATTTCACATGTTCAACTACACATAAAAAGACAAGATGAAGTTCCATGTCCTTATGAGCAGTGTAGTAAAACATTGGTAAATTTAGTAACAGGTCGACATTTTCATCGCACTTGTCTCAAAAACATACAACACATTTTCTGACGGCCAATAAATTCAGGAACAACGAACTGTTACAACCTTGTACAATTTTTAATGCATGCAAAATAATGGGGAAAGGTGCAAAAATATAGTATTAGATAAAAGGAAAGAAATTTACGTGGGACTACGATGGTTTGGAAGAGTACGTGCAGTAGGCCTAGGACGACGGGGTGAAGGTGGAGTCCGATGAATGGAAGCTTCTTTTAGAAAGGCAAGTAATGTGCGGAAGATTACAGAAGAAAGTGGTTCCGCAGTACGCAGTCATAGAAGCATCTTGTAGGAATACGCTGAAGGAAACAGGTCGGCTTTACACAGCATTGTAAACTGTGGTGTTGGTAGCTTTTTCAACGGTGTGAGTGGCTCTTTCCAAAGTCTCCATACTTCATTTCAGATTTCGTCAGGGCTTAAAATTTCATTATCCGGCAAAATACAATAAGCTCTTGACCTCCCTGCTACACTATGATATCTAAATTGAAGAAACTCCTTTAATTTCAAAAATATCCGTTTTAGGGCGCAAAAATATTAGCTACACTATACGGAATAAGAGCATAACTACAAATGAAGTACTTGAAGAAATCAACTACCCCTGTACATCTTTGAAACCATAACTTGAAATTCAACCGAAACCAAAAGTTCTTACTCAACACTTCTGTCGTACATGGAAACATTTACATTCCTTCATTTGTTTCTATTCGGATACATTGTGAAACTAATAATGACATTCCGCACATTTCTTTCTCAAAAATTAAAAAAACAGTTTTTGAACTATTTCCTTTTGCGCCGGATTACAGCACGCATCACACTCTTCCGAAGAATACACTCCACTTTTATTGTATTCTTCTGGGCATTCACTACGAACTTCTGCTCCCTATCAAAACACGGAAGCTTCACGTCGTTGCCGTTAACATCGCTTAAGCCTCCTCCCTCACCAACTGCTACACACCATCGTACTCCAGGTAAATAATTCGGTGAAATTCTTTCACATTCTTTTAAATTTCTGTATTTTTGCAGCTTGCCCCATTATTTCGCATGCTTAAAAAATTTTATGTCGCACTCTCCCCACACAGTAAACTTTTCCCGACTAAATAATTTAGGACGTTAAATTACACATTTACCACATTGGTAAATTTAGTAACAAGTCGACATTTTAATCGCACTTGTCTCGAAAGCATACAACAAGGTTTCTGACAGCCGATAAATTCAAGAACAACGAACCATTACAACCTTGTGAAGATGTTGACAGTGAGAGTAACCTAAATAAGGAGAATGTAAATGAACTGAGTAGCAGTACAAACAGTAAAATTTCAGCCTTAGACATGAACACATCAGTTGCTTTGTTTTGTTTAAGGCTACTGGCCAAATTTTATTTACCTTCTTTTGTTGTCGATGTGATCATTACTGAAATGCTCAATATTCATGAAATAAATCAGGAAAATATTATGCAGTTCATAAGCAGTCAGTTGCAAAAAAGTAATCAAGTTAATGAATTTCAGATTACTGAAGTTCTCCAAAAAAAACAAAAGCACAATTTTCTGAATCATGCATGCTCAAATAGAGGTTTGCTTGTTGTTACTATTTGACGAAAAAATATTTTGAGCAAAATTTCAGTTATGTTCATCCTGTTGCCATGAATTTAGGCAGAAATGGTGATAATAAAACATCTATTTTCTACTGCATGCCAATCTTAAAAAGCCTGGCAGTTTTAATACAAAATGCTTCTGTAGAAAAGCAAATCAAATCTCTACTTCTGTGCTCTGAAGGAGTTTTATCAAACTTCACAGATGGGACCATTTTCAAAGGTGTTAGGTTTTTTCATGAATCAGCAAATTTGAAAATTCTGCTGTATCAGAAAAGTTTCGAAACAGTAAACCCCCTTGGGTTTGGAAAAAAAGCATAAAATTATGGGAGTGTATTACACATGAAATATGTATCCTTGGTTCAGATCAAAAATGGAACCAATGCAATTAGTTCTGTTATGCAGACAGGTGGATTTTGATATTTATGGGCATGAAGTAATATTCATGCCACATATGCAACAAAAAATACTTTCGTTTCCCCAAAATAGTATAAATGTTCATCAAATTTTAGATCTTATTTAATCTTTAAAGTGTTTACTAGATATTTACTTGTTACTGTATATTATTCGCCACTAAAGAAACTTTTGTTTCCCAAAAATAGTAAATGTTCACCAAATTTTAGACCACGTAATAATGATAGTGAGAACCAGGTATTAACTTCTCATCATTTTCTTAATTATTGGACGCTAAAAAACTGTGTCTCCCAAAAATACTAAATGTTCACCAAATTTTAGATGATATTTAATTTAAGATCAATAACCTGATATTGACTTGTTAGCCTCTTTTATCATTTGTAAGCAAAATAATATTTACCAAACGTAAGACTACATACTTTTAAAACGGGGAAAATGTAATCATAATTATGTTATTCTTATGATATTAGAACTGAAATGAAAATTAATAATTCATAATAAATCTAAAGTTATTTTTCTGACCAAAAAATAACAGTAGCAGCGTTCGAATTACCCAGTGGTCGTCATTGGCCATTAAAACTTCCATCGGATCATTGAACTATTGATTTTACTGGCCCAGATGGCCTGGAAGTTTTTTTTTGTTTTTTTTCAAATTTGTCACAAGTTAAAAAATGAATTTCTGTTGTTTTTTTTTACCTTGCTGTATGTTTTTCTTTTTAGGCTGCAAACAAATGACAGGTTTAAAAACAAATATTGGATATAATTCCATTGAAATGATACATTATTTTCTACATATATTGTAAATGTTGTTAAATTTTTTTTGTTATTTTTTTACACACCAGTAGGCATTTTGGTGGACCAATGGTTTGCCAATTCTAGTGGTCCACTGGGCCAGTAGATCTTATTCTAACCCTGAGTAGTAATACCCATATACCTGCCTGCAGTTACCTGTAAATACTTGTAGTTATAAGTGTTAAGCTGATACAATGAAAACTAAAGTTTTATTATAATAATCATGATATAGAAATTAGTCTCACTAATTATTAAAAATAAAATCACATAATAAACGTGAAATAAGAAGTTATTGAATTAGTAAGGCTTTTTTTTATTTTACTGTCAGTCCTCTTTTACGTTTTTCCCTGATTGGTACATTCTTTGTTTCAGCAGGTTGTTCAACATATTTCAGCCGAATTGCTAACCCAACTAAATGTTTACACACGTAAACACTGATATACTTTGGGCAATTATTGCATGTGCCATTCAGCCAATCAGTCTTGTCTTGTGGTAATTCTACTTCCTACTCACTAAAATGTTGTTCCTTGTACTCATCGAACGATTCCCAGGGATTGCCCGAAGTTTCACATTCCAATGCGTCACCACCTGAAATTTGTTTGGGGGCGGGGCTTATAATTACACCGAAGAGCAATTGAATTAGAGACAGCTGGCGTTATGCAAATGTGGTGCTGTGGGTGGCCCTATAAACGCAAACGACATGACTTATACAACGATCTGACAATATAAGGAGTGATGCGACGGAAATCAGTAAGAGTCGGACGCAGTATGGGTAAGACGAAGGATCAAAGCGCATTTGATCATGGGCAAGTTGTCGGGGCCTGACGAATGGGTCACTCCATCTCGGAAGTCGTGCAGCCACTGTGTCCCAGGTGCACTGTGAGTACGTTGAATCCGGTAAAACCATCCCTGCAAGGGCCAACTGCCATGGACGACAGCGTGTGGATGAGCGGGGTCATCGTCAGCTAGCTCGCATTGTAACAACGGATAGACAGGCCACAGTGCAAGAAATCACTCGGCAATTTAACGTTGGTGCACAAAAACGTGTAAGGAGCCACACCATGCAGAACCATCTCCTCGCTATGGGGTACAGAAACCATCGACCCACGAGGGTACCGCTGATGACCGCACATCACAGGGTGCAAACATTAGCGTGGGCGCGGGAACATCGCCACTGGACTCTAGACATGTGGGAAAATGATGCCTGGACTGATGAGTCGAGATTCACGTTGGTACATGTGGATGGTAGAATACGAGTACGGCGCAAATCACATGAAGCGATGGATCCTTCTTGCCAGCAGGGTACTCTTCAAGCTATGGGGGTGGCATTCTCGTCTGGGCACTGTTTACGTGGACTGAAATGGAACCCCTGGTACGTGCGACATCGTCCCTCACAGGTCAACGTTACTGGGATATCCTGGACGACCATTTGCTCCCATTTGGGAGTCTTCAAGATCCCACTGGGGACCTCATCCTGCAACAAGACAATGCAGCATGCTATCTGTCCCAAATTGTATCCGAATGGTTAGATGAACACTCCACCGACGTGACCTCGCTTCCTTGGCCAGCTAGGTCACTTGACATAAATCCCATCGAGCACATCTGGGATGCCATCGAGAGAGATGTTCGAGGCTCTGACCCCCCTCCCTTCATGAAATAACCGTGAACTGTGGGAGCTTGTTCACGGGTCGTGGATCCGTATGGCTTCCCAAAGCTTCAGGTGTCGTTACTAGACAGGTATCTCTAATTCAATTGCTCTTCAGTGTATGCTAGCTAAATAATAATTTGATGTAATATTTTTTTTATTTTGACAAAGTGTTTATTGCAACAACAAAAACTTTATTTTTTTAGCATTGTCATGTAAATTTAGTGTTACACATTTGGTAAACATTTACTAAATTCGGTATAGCAATAGTATTTAAAATACAGGCATTACTAAAACAGTAGATACCATTATTATTTTAGTAACTCAAATTTCGTTTTTTGATCTATCATCATTTAGTATCTCAAAAGTATTTTTGATATTCATTATTTTTTTTGTATTTTTTGGAGTACGGTGCTAGGGGTTCAGAATTTAATTTGGTAAACATTTAATTTGATCCCCTTATTAATGACCTGAAGAAACTAGAAAATGGAGTCGATCTGGACACAGGTAATACAGTGAAAGGTTCAATATTTATTAATATTTAAATTTAAAATTAATTGTTTAACTTTTTATTGTATGAGATTGAATATATTTTTCAGTTGAAAAAATGCTGCAAAATGTTATGAAGTATAAAAAAAAACATGTATAAGAGTATGATTTCCCCTGCACAATACTTTTAATAATTTTTGAAATTTACAACACAAAAATATTCTCAAAAGTGATGCTACTACTAATTTAAGAACACAAGTTATTCTCTGAAATTATTTATTTCTATATATATAAAAGTGAAAGTATGTTTTGTTGGAAGCACAAGGAAAGATACTGCGCACTTCGCAGTAGTCGAAACGTTAAAAAAAAGTCCACACAAGAGAGGAAGAGAAAGAATTGTTTTGAAATTCTCTTTGCCTCGGGTGCGTGGTTCATCATATGAACTCTATACAGCCGCCCCGGTGGCGCAGTGGTCTAAGGCGATGGCCTCTGATCATTCGTCTGAAAGGGGTCCGGGTTCGAATCCCGGTGAGGCATGGATGTTATGTTTGTCTTACGGCACTGGCTCTCTCCCTTCCCTGTAACCAGTGACCCTAAATTGTAGACGGGCGACTGCTTATAGCCCATTGAGTTGCTCACAGTGGTCGTTAAACCTCAAATCAGAAAAAACTCTATACGCTAAGTGGCAACGGAACGGAAGTTGTTCATCAGCAGCTGCAATAATGCAAGCTTTAAAAAGAAATGAACCCTCAATATGTTATGTGTATAGTGCTCCTATTACGTTATTTTATTAAATAATAGTTTTGTTCATCTAATGAAACCATTATTCAAGGTGAGTTTGTTCATGCATGCAATAGTTCTTCTTTTCCAAAGTTTTAAGTCCGCCATTAGGGCATTGGGCTACTTGCTTCCGAAAGACATCAACGATAAAATGTAGATAAACGATATGTTTGTTCCGCATATGTTCGTAAGCGGTTTGATGGATTTACACCAAAATTGGCATACAAACTCTTCATCACCCAGATTAAAAAAAACATGTGGTACGATTTTTAGAAATTCCATCCCTAAGGGGGTCAAATGTGTTTTTATGAGGCCCTCTATAGACTGGGTGAAAGTCGGCTGCTGAAGTATTGCTCCATGTCAGAGCAACAGTCTTCAGGTGACGCCTCACTGCTCGCAAGTGTCTGTGGTACAGGCATACGGGAAAGAGTCCAAATGGTTATGCATCATTCTTGATGGTTTTCTAAGCGATTTGCTAGAAAGTGCCTTATCTACACTAGAAAGCTGAATGCGATGTGCAGGAAGAGTATTGTACATGTTTGCTATTTCGAGTTTTTAGGGCTCAGAACGGCCATTATAAATTGTGATAAGGTGTTGTCTGAACGGCAGGTGCAAATAAAGTACTGCTATGTGATTCAGTATGGTGAATAATTTTGAAGTGCTCAAAAACAAACTTTGTCTATCCTGGACAATGCTGGGTATCTCCACTAATAATTGATAAAACATAAATTTTAAAATTGTTGTGGAGGAAACATTAGTTTTGAAAATTTTTAGTGTTAGTCATGCAAAACATATTTCCACTTTGTGTTCTCAGCTATAAATGTGCCTCAGAAATGGCAGCACTTGTAAGGAAAATCTCCTGTTTGTATTCTTGTAGCCACAGGGCAAACCCACTTGAATTTTTTTACAGCTTTTCCAGTACCACAGACTCCATTAAAAATAAAATTTCAATGTTACTTTAATTTTATCATTATTAGTACTTGCAAAATGTCATTGACAAGATAAAATGGTTATCAAAGTTATTGGTCTGGGCTTGCAAATAAGAAATCCAGTTGTCTGCCAGGTGTACAAATAAAAATGTGTTGGAAGGGAAAATTCATAGGTTAATTTTTTTTAAGCATTAATGGAAACGAAATTAAGTAAAATAGCACAAGAAAAAGTTGCTCCTAGGTCCACCCTCTCCCCCATGAATTCAGTACTGTCTCCCTAATAGTAAATGTTTCCCTGAATTCCGGCCCATACAGCAAGCCAAGAGGGAATGCCGTCATAAGTCATAATCCTTTCAGCGAGCATTGTTCCTGATCATCCTGCTTCCCAATGTTCCTGATCACTCTGCTTCTCGTGGAGATGACACAAAAACAACCTCCAACGCTGAAATATAAACTGATACAAAAACAGTAAAGCCATGTGAAACACTTCCCCAAAACAAACTACCAAATACAAATAACCCAATGGCATGAATTCGTCGGTCGATTGGGGATAGGTGTGGAATATCAAACACTTTTCCAAAACTTATAACTGCTTAACCTTAAATACGTGTCAAATGAAACAAAAAGGTTTAAAGCAAACTTGCACAAACACTGAGTAACAAATCTCTCGGTGCTATAATAAAAGCCCGCCCAGACTTGTGTGGCTTGTCCTGTGGATATTAAAAATGGAATAACTATGTTTAGATGCAAAAACCTAACTTATTATTTACAACTCCTAGTTTAAAATGTAGTTGATATATAAACCTGTTAAGAAACGAATGCATGAATTATGTTGGAAGCCTATGAATTGAAACAAAAAAACTTGCCTTTTATGAACTTTTGATAAATAATCTATGAAGATAACAACATAACAAACTGTTTGTGAACTTGCTTTTTAATAATCCTAGATGATAAACTAACGAATGTGTAAACTTCGTCAAAAACAAGGTTCACACATACGAGCAATACTGTTTTCTTTGAAATCTTAAGAACCCTGCTATGACATCACGCGCGACAGCAGCGCAGCACATTAAGGCTCCATCAAGTACAACTTCCTCCGGTCCAGACAGCATGGCATCACATCATTTGGAACTGCTATTCGTTCAGTTCTCCGCTCGCGAAGCACTTGAAGTCAGGAGACATCAGAACTTGAAATCTTCGTGGATGTTTAGTAATTATAATATTTCAGCAGGCTTTTAGATTAAAAAGGAAGGTCGCCCATCCTGCTACGGCAAAAAGTGGGTCCTCTGCCCTTTCTATCATTGCACTTAGAATAATAAAGATTGTTCTCTTTGAATATTAATTGAAGAGACGAGTTAAAAGTTCAACTGTTGCCAAAGTACAGTGGGTAAGCTTTGCTATAAAAAGTGCTAGGTTCTCAAGAAGTCTCCTCCATTGCACTACAGAAGGATAAATTTATAAAATAGGTATGCTGCCTTAATAAGTAGGCTTCTCTGCCTTTAGAGGAGTTTAAACTCCCCAATAAAAAGTGCTTTTCTTAGCTCTTTTCAAAGCTTAGGAAAACTCGGAGCAAAATCTGGATTTTTCGCACAAACGCGTGCTGAAAAAACTATTTTTGCTAGGAATTGCGCACTAATTTATTTAGAATTAATTAAATTGGACAGCATATTCCTGGTCTTTAAACATACACAAGCACCAAAAAGATTTTCATTTCAGTAATTATTTTCAATAAATTCTGCATTTCTATGCAAAATGATGCAGATGCACTAAATAAAAATCTATGTGCTCCAGAAGTAAATTAAACAGTGAATTGAGGGACTTTTCTCAGATATAAAAGGCTACAAAAATAAAAACCTCCAACACCCAAAGCAAAATAGCCCTAAAAATAAAGATAGTAAGCGAAAAGCTGTAAATGCATGAAACAGCAAGAACTGGAGGAAGTGTGCTTCCGCCCCTCTGGAAAAATCCAGAACAAGGAGACAAATTTGGTTCTGATAGAAATAAAATTAGATTATAAGAGAAGCATGCATTTTTCTCTAAAGAAAAAAAAGTCCAAACGGCGTACAAAATAAAGTAGAAACCACATGCGTTCGAGTGACGTGGGAAGCTAAAAAAGTGGTTTAAATTCAAAATAGACTGCGTGGGGGGTGGGGGTTAAGGTGGTTGTTGCAAGAAATCAATCATCAGAAAAGGTATTCCAGTAAAGAAAACCGTCAGCATTTATCCATACTAACTGGAAAAGCAGAGGGAAAGGCCTCGCTCAAAAGTGCAAGTCACCATAACACGGAGTACCAGTTAATGCGGAATCAGCGGAACGAATGATGTTACGTCACAATACTTGGACGCCATCCACTTTAGTGTCGACCGAGAACAAACAAGCACTGCTAGAAGATCAACAGCCAATGGGAACAAAGTAAACAAAAGGAGCATCAGCGCTGGACTGGCCATTCTCCGAACCATTACGCCGCACATGTGCAGGTTTGAACTTCAGCGTTCAGCATGGAAGAAAATAATTTGGCGTACGATTACGAAAAATTTAGTTTTGGTAGTGTCGTGATGGCGGGCCAACGCGACACCCAACCTGAGACATAGGTTGTGCATCATTGTTCTGAGGTCTAATGACATCCCATTTGCCTTGACGTCTTCTTGGACGGTTTTTTCAACATGACGTCTCCACCCTCACCGATGAGTTGAGTGCACCAGAAAGGTAAAACCTTAAATATTTCCTTTTTTTCCTTTGGCCATCAAAATTCTTCATAAACAAATGCTGAAGGCAAATCTCCATATGCAGAAAAAGAAAAGAGCAGGAAGCGGAAATTCCAAATAGAAAGTGTTTGATTGTTATTTTATAATTCTGATGAAACATGATACTTTCTAGTTGCACATTATGGTATTAACCAAATCATGCCATTATACGTGGAATATATATAGTATCTGAAACAATCATTTGATGTTTCTGAATATTTTTGTTTCACGCGTTATGTTCTATGAAAGTTCGACTGGCTGATACATAATGTCCGACTGTGAAAATTATTTGTGAGTCAATTGACCATTATAATTAAAAAATACATATTAAGCGTATTAATGCTTACCACTTGCGAACTACCCCGCTTTCCTTCGCTGACAATGAAGGAAAGCGGGGTAATTCTCAAGTATTAAGCATTAATATGTATTTTTTAACTATAATGATCAATTGATACAAATAATTTTCACCATCTGAAGCTACGTATCAGCCAGTTGAACTTTCACAGAACATAACGTGTGAAACAGAAATATTCAGAAACATCAAATGATTGTTTCAGATATGAAACATGATACATTTTGCCTGATAGAAGAAAAAAATTCAAGTCAATGAGTTTCTGATGTTGAGCAAGTGTTGAATACATTTTTTTTCTATTTTTTGTATGTTTTTGTGAAGGAAGAATGAAGGGGGAATTGCTAAGAATGTTCTTTTCTGTTCGACCCATCAGATACCCCGAAAGGGTATGCTAAATTTTTAAATTGGAGTTTTAAATCAAAATGTTGAAATAGAGAAAGAGAAGGTACTTATGTTAAGAGGATTTGGGGTAGAAAATTTAGAAATTTGCAAAGCTAGAAGAAGAGGTAATGTAATGCATTACTGTTTTTCAAAAATTATGTATCTGTTAATTTTTTCTTATTGGCCAAAGTGTAAAGATGTGTGATGTATTCATGTGGATGGAGTGGTATATTCAAGCTGGGGGAGTTGGGGGAGTTAGAAATGTGACTGTCTTCAAAGCCTGTTAATAAATATGAGTGAATAATTACAAGGCAATTCTATATAATTTTGGTACATTGGTGTAAATTTGGTAGTTGTGAAAAGAGTAATAATCCCATGCTTTTGTGATAATTTATTTCGGTGAAAAATATTTCCAAAATGAATGTAAATTAAGTGAAGGAACCAATCAATGGTGTAGCTTGTGAAATGAGTCCCTTCAAAGTTCACTTGGGCTTAAACCTCTTTTGGCCTTCTTGGATGTGATGTGTTAAAATTAATGCTCAAATTCGTCTGTTAAAGAAATTCTGTGAAACAAAAAAGTTCTTTTCAGCCAGGCAAAAGGCCTCAGCTGCAAATAAATAAATACAGCTGAAGTCAGCTTTCTCACCCAATTTCTGACTCACATTTGCTCTTGTGTTCAGTGATTCTAGGATAATATGTGCAATTTTTGTGTTTTGTTTAGTGACATCTCATACAATCCCCCTGGCAGGTCATTTCTTTTTTAAAACAAACTAGTCTATTTTTGTTTTGGGGATATTGCGGCAGCGTAATTTATTTATTTAAATTTGTTTATCCATTATCATCACCAGCCTTACTAAGTTTTCTTTGGTGCATACATATATTATGAGATATGATATTGCAATTTCATAATCATCAAGAATATTAATAATTTTAATGTTTAACCAAATGTACACAACAGTTATACGTATCATTACCCTACTTTGCACAATATTTAATGCTATGTGTTTAATACTAATTCTTTGCATTTTCTGTTTTTCAGGGCGCTTTGCAAACATAAACCATCGGAGGGGAACGAAAGTTCCAAAAAAGAAGGTGCAGCAGCCTGCAATAGCACCTAGGGTGTTGCAACTTGAAGAAAAGACAAAAACATTGTTGAAACAATTTTTTGAAATTTGGTCCAGTTTTAGAAATGAAATTGAAGCATTTTTTTCCTGTACATAATCGGAAATAAAGTGGGGCACATATCATTAAATGTAGTTTGCTGAATCTTTGAAATCTGACATACGTATTTGCATTTTGGTATAAAAATAATTATAGAACAAATATCATGACAGACCGTGAGTGTTAATACTGAAGGTTTTAAAAGAGCACGAATGCTCCTCTAAAATCATCCATCTTTATGTTAATGGTCAAATCTCATTAATATTCTATGAAAACTGCAGTAATTAGCTTTGATCTTTTCTTTTTTTAACTACTAGTAATGCAAGGAAAATGCTAGCACTCCTATATGATACAGTAGCATTAACAGATGTAATGTTGAAAATCACAATTACAAAAAGTATCTATATTTATCTTTTCTGTTTATAAGCAATGGGAATTTCTAGTCTTAGTGTAAACACATGTAGGCATTTACAGAGCTTTCAGCTTGATACAAGCGGTTAATCATACCAGCTAGCTTTGAATAATCTGGTGGTTTTGGAGAAATTCAAATATACCTAAGAAATGTTAGCTGGCTAACATCTTTGAAAACAGCGAGCTGTGGGTAATTACAATTTGTAATTAATGTTTCATTTGTTTATTATTGTTGTGTCCTAGCATTTTACTGTGAAGGAAAATAAAACTCTGGAACATTAAATTCCTACCAAAACACTTGAAGTTTTTTTTTTAGGCTTACATAGTTGTCATGACCGATTTCTACTCCTACGAAATCTTTTCATTCCATTAAAATTACAAGTTGATTTATACAACAGCCATGTTTATAACTTGGAACATAGATTCAGAAGAAAACCCAAAAGCCATTCATTGAAGTGTTAAGAACAGGCAGTTTTTTTTTTAATTCTACAACATTCTTCCAAAATTCTGCTGAATCAATGACAAAAAATTTTATACACATAAGCTGTTGCTAAAAGATACTAAACATATGAGTGACGGCAACAAGAAAAAGTACAGATCTGCTATTGATCATACTGTCATTTCGTAAACAGAACACATTGACCATTAACATGTGGTATTTGTACTGTTTGTATAAGGTGGTTTCTAAAAATGAAAATCCGAAATATTCCTGCAAAAACCATTTGTAAACAACGGTTTTATAAAACAGATCTTCTAACAAAAAAAATATTGTGTGAAAAAACCTGCCAATTCTTTTTAAATAAGAATTCCTGTAGGACGTTTTGTTGCCAGAAATGTAAATACTATTTACATAAACAGAACTGACTAAAATATTAATTACAAAGGAAAAATTTTGTGGTGAGTATAAAAAAAATGTGTGATAAGTATAAACCAAAACATTGTACAAAACAAAATTTGCCTGCTGAAAACAAATACTACTTACATAAACAGTTTATAGAAATAAAATATTATTGAGGTACTTTGCCTATTTAATTTTCACACCTTATCATTCGCCTGGTTCTGTGTAAATACATGTTCCATGCGAAATGTTTTTGGGTGTTTTCTTACATACAATATTATATGATACTCGCTTCGACCATAATGTGTGCAAAGAAATTATGTAAAAAACAATGTAATTTAAAGGAAACCTATATATCACCAAAATGATATTTGGAAATTAAAACTTATGAAAAGAAACATTGTCTGAATACATATTTTATTGGGAAACAGAATATTTAAAAAAATTCGAAGACCAGACCTAATCTGTCAGAAAGCATTATTTTGCGGAAAAGTGAAATAATAAAAAAGTTTCGTAATTAAATTTATAATTCTATCAGAAAGAAATAATTTGTGGGAAAACGTTATTAAACATAACGTTTCTATGTAAAGAATTATACCCAGGGAATAAATAATTGGATAAAATATAAAACATAATATTTGTAAATATACATAGTAACTGTCAGAAAACAGAAATATTTTGTGAAAAAGCATTACGTTATAAAACAGTTTTTGTAAATAAACATAATAATTCTATCAAAACACCGAATGTTACAAAACAAATTTTGTGAAAAAACGTAATAATTCTGTCCGAAAACAGAAATATTTTGTGAAAATGCGGAATGGTATAAAACAGGTTTTGTAAAATAACGTAATTATTTTGTAAGAAAACACAAATATTTTGTGAAAATACTGAATAGCACAAAACGGTTTTTGTAAAAAAACGTAATAATTCTGTCAGAAAACGTAAATACTTTGTGAAAAGACAGAATGTTATAAAACTGTTTTTGTAAATAAACGTAATAATTCTGTCAGAAAACGGAAATATTTTGTGGAAAAACATAATATTATAAAACGGAAGTTTTGTAAAAAAACAGAATTTATATTAACGGAACGGAATTATTTTGGCAACTGTGCTGCCATAAGATTTTACGTTAATTCACGGAAATTTTTTTTACAGTGCATCGAGATTTTCACGTCGAAATCTTTTAGAAAAAGATGCAAAGCCAATGATTTTTATTTTTCGAAAATCATGATGTCCAAAAGACATTCAAATAAAGTTTCTTACTGACAAATTCAAGTCATGAGGATAATCCAAATCGCATTTTAAATATCGAAATGAAGAAATGGAAACAGTCGTTTCCTAAGAATTATTCGTTCATTTTTACTAAACTTATTCCAGGAAAGTTGAATTAACTTCTATCTGATAAATTAAAAAAATCAGTTGGAAGTCAGTGATAAAGGGTTTATAAAAACAGCCTTGATGTGCCCAAATGTTTATTGCATACATACGCCAAAATATCATTCCCATAATATGTTTCTCAAATGAAATCCTTTTTTTCTCAGTGCAACCAAAATCCATTAATCGTGCCGCTTAATTTACATCTCTATTTTAACTGAAATAAGCGTATCTCATAGGCGACAAGGTATGTATTTAAATGTGTCAAGAAACGTGCGACCTTCGTATAGTTGTGCATAAGAGGCATGTACATGACAAATTTCCTTTCTGTGTGGAAAATATCAGTCACTTTAGCGATATAATTACTTTTCTTTATCTCCATTTCTGGGGACATTTGCATAATGTGTTTAGAGTAAGGAATCACATTGGAGTTGTGTCTTTTTCAAAAGTGCTGGGGAAAATGCAGCCGCCCCGGTGGCGCAGTGGTCTAAGCGATGGCCTCTGATCATTCGTCCGAACGGGGTCCGGGTTCGAATCCCGGTGAGGCGTGGATGTTGTGTTTGTCTTACGGCACTGGCTCTCTCCCTTCCCTTTAACCAGTGACCCTAAATTAGGGACGGGCGACTGCTTATAGCCCATTGAGTTGCTCACGGTGGTCGTTAAACCTCCAATAAAAAAAAATGCATTTTAATTACGAACTGCAGCGATACAGCTTTTAAACTTGTTTAAGTTAAAGAAGCAAATCTGTAGAAAAAAAGGGAACGCTTCCAACGTTTCTTGTAACGCAGCACGACGAACTCGACAGAAAAATCCCGCCCTTAATAACATTTCAACACCACATACACGTCTTCAACTGTAAGATGTTGATCTACGATATATTCATTCCGGAACAGGTACTTTTCCGACTTTGTTTATGTTCAAGTTAGTTCCTCATCGTAAATAGGATAAGAAAAGGAAATGCACACATATGTTGAGGTTGTTAAGATAGATGAAAATCTAAGAAACTCCTAATAAACAGTATCAACATATTTATGCATCTCAGTTCGTTTGACTCTCTAAATACACTGACGTTCAAAATTAAGTTCTGAAAGCCATTCGCAGGAATAAAAAGTACACATGTGACGGCACATTCCTACCTGCCGTTACGTGTTTCATTTTCTCCGTTTGGAATGTTAGGAGGGGAAAGAAGTAGTGAAATAAACATTTTTTAGCAACAGAGATATGCGTGCATATTATACATTAGAAGTGCCACGTCCGCAACCTAAACATGTCTTAATGAAGAATGTGATGACCTCGTACGGAAAGACAACTGTCACAACGGCGATTCATTTTCATCATGAACTTGGACACATAAAACATTTTTATTCCAAACTCTCCAGTACCCAGATAAGTTCGTTAAATCAAGAGAAATTAAAAGCAATTGGTATTTAGTTCATTTCTTAACAAATGGATCTCTTTATGAATGAAACTTAAATTACACGTAAGGAATTTGGATTAGCAAAATATATTAAGATTAACACTCGTTAAACTTGTGCTAGCTAAGTATATTTAGTTTGCTGTCTACCTTCCTTGAAAAAACCATCTGGTTGATGTGCGAAAGCTTGGAAACTTTGAATTTATGTACGCCAATAAATTCGGATAACTAGCATAGTTATATTGTCTTAAGTAGGTTTTAGTTGGAAATTCAGAACGAATAAAATTATGCATACACAATAATAAGCACATATGTTTATATTATGCATACCTACAGCCAATTGTCAAAACATCATGGCCAGCGTGCCTCTGTGCAGATCAAAGGTACTGTGGGTAAACGACTCACCATGTGAATGTCAGGAAATTGTATAAATAGCATCTGATACTGATATCTCTCAGAGTTATTCTTGTTCTTCCGATGAGAAAGGCAACGGACTTAATTGAGTTTGACAAAGTAGAAATTGTAATGGCCAGACGACTGGTTCAGAGCATTTCTGAGACGCAAGGCATGGAAATGCTTATCGTCAAAGCTGTGGTATGTACCTTTAAAAAGGAGTCCGAGGAGAGACGACCACGACCCGCTAATATGGTGTAGTCTGACTAAGTCTCATCGATTCTAAAAGGCTATCCCGGGTGATACAAGCCTAGATAAGAAATATCATGATGCAACTTGGAGGTTTTTTAAATGATGATGACGGTAGTAATGTGTGACAAAACACATTACGCCGAGCCATGCTGAAACTGGGACTCCGTAACCGTGAGTTGCAGCGAATCCCATCCTAATTTCAATTCATGCTTACAACTGAAAGGGGTGCTGCTGTTTTATTTGAAAATTCAGAGACAAAATATATTTTTAATATCAAATCAGGAAATCTGTACTAAACCAGTAGAACCCCGAAACGAGAACTAAGAGGTTTATATTAAACATTTAAATAATGCTGTGCCCTGAAAAGTCAGATTTAATTCCAATTTGCTGGTACTTTTAAATCAGACGCAACCATGTGCTGCCAAACGATTATAACCGGACCTTTATTTTAAAATTTAGAAAAAGAAATTTGATGAAAATTCTTCTTTTTGGAAAACTCTTGTGCTTATCCACACTCTTCGTAGCTCCTAATGAAGACTGAGCGGTCCCCGGACTTTCTGTATGAAAACATTTCCCCAGAGAATGTTGTTATTCAGTTTGGATAGATTAATACGTACTCTATATTCCCTGATTGCAATGTGTGCATTTCTTTACTCTCGATAATACATTTATGGAATGGATCCGGAATTGTTCCTGCGGATGTTAAACTTGAGTCTTTCGACTTTAAAAACAATAGTTACTTCGTTTATTAGGGCGTCTTTCTCGCAGGATGATCTTATGTAACGATGTTAGATTACTGGCATCTCTGTGGCGTAGATATGTTTTTCTTTGTGTTTATGCTATAATTTACATATTAGTCCGAATGGTCTTTAAACGTTTGTCTTTTAGATTAAGAAACATTATCAGATGGCTTTGTAGTCACTTTGGTCAGGTGTCCTGATACCAGTAACCCACGACCATTCATGGGCTGTTGCCTTCCCAGGAACGTAACAGGTCTTGGAACTGTTTACGTTATATATACACTGAAATGACAAAAGTCATGGTATGCGTACCTAGTACCTCCCCTTGCCCGTAGAAGTGCAGCAACTCGACATCGCTTCGATTCCACAAGCGACCGGAAGACTTCTTGAGAGATGTCTAACCATGTAGTCCGAGCTGCTGTCTGCAGTTCCCTGGGATTTGTATATGCAGGATCTAGGGTGCGAATGGATCTTTCAACCACATCCTATAAGTGCCCTATGGGGTTCATGTTGGGAGAACGTGGTGGACACCCATCCTTCGTAACTGTCTAGAATGCTCCTCGAACCCATTTTGAACAAATTTGTCCCGACGACATGGGACATTTTCCACCTGGAAGATTCCATCGTTATTGGTGTACAGAATAATTCCATGAATATTTTGCAAATGGTCCCCCAACAAAGCAACAAAGCGATTGCCGGTTAATAATGTGTTCACGAGGACCAGAGGACACAATCTGTGCCAAGTAAAGTCACCCTACACATGTATGTAGGCACAAACACCTCGTACAGCGCCTTGTTGACAGCTTTGTTCCATGGCCTCATGGGCTCTTGGCCAACCCGGAACCCAATCAGGTTGTAACAACTGTTAGCGTGACTCATCGAACCACTCCACACATTGCCAGTCTTTCAGGGTCCAATTGCCATGAACGACGATCCCAGGTGAGGCACTGTGTCCAATGTGGTGGTGTTAACGAAGGCACTCTGGTGGATATTCTGCTCCCACACTCCAGGAACACTAAATTACGCGGAACTGACACCATTAATGCGTTTCTGATACCTCCTGCATTGAATGTGATGTTATTTGGGCCAGAGGTGCTCGTCTGTTACCATTGGTAGTTCTAGTCAGACGCCGCTGGTCAGCACTTCACTAACGGTGGTCGGCCACTGCGCTGTTCACGGTAGGTGGTAATGCCTTCCATGATGTATTCTCGGCACACACCTGACACCGTGGATCGAGCAATGTTGAATGTTCGCATAACTTCGTGCCTCGTTCGAATTCCGATAATTCACGTGAACTTGACATAATACTACTTGTGGTTATTCAGCCTGACTCACGAGATTACACCTCGCAAAAGATAAAAATCGTGGCGTGCGTCGAAACATTTATACGACGGCAGCGCCAGTTAAAAATTTGCATACTACTATTTCACAACTTTTGGCACTTCAGTGTACGCTGTACACACTACTGTTTGTTAAAAATGCAACACCCGGAAATATGTATGCCATTGGACTGAAACTCTAAGGATGAGTAGGTCATGGGAGGACGTGCAAATGATTACATCAGCACACATAAAATGATATTTGACATCAACTTCCTGTTAGTTGTTCCTGAGGAGGTAAAAAGGCAGAACGCACCGGGCATGTTGCCTTAGTCGATCAGACTGAAACTACAAGGATGAGTAGGTCACGTGAGGAGGTGCAAAATATTACATCAGGCCACATGCAAAAGATTCGTGACTGCCACTTCCTCGTAGCTGCGCCTCAGGAGGTGTAACGGGAGAACGCAGCGGGTGAGTGGCCATAGTCGATACGCGGGATACCTGGTAGTATGGAAGTAGTAGTAACTAAGTATGGCCCGCCGTATCAGAAATGACCCGTACGTACAGCTGAAGGCGTTTGAGCAATGTTGATATGTCTGACTGCTGAAATAGGGTTTTACTTTCGCAACATCACCACGTGTGTTGATTGAAACGCGAGCAGAGCGATGTTATATCGAGTCAGTTAGAAGGAAAAGGCTGGCACATCGACGCAATTGGTTTTGAGTCCAACAATGACCCAATGCGCGGAAAGACCATTGTATCTACGGTATAGCGTTGACGGACCTGCCACGCAAGTTCCCAGGGTTAGCAGAACAGTGATGTTATGCATCAAAAAGGAGCGTACATCCTTTTTGTCGGGAAACAAAGGATCGTGTAGGGCCTAACTAACCTTACGTGACATCAAGCATGAGGAGGGAGATTTGAGCCACTTCATTATTATTGAATGCATCTTCGATCGCTAAGGACAGGGTCTGCTACAACTGGACTAGGAATAAAAAATACTCGGCTACATTCCCCATCCTGCGTCCCTCGGCTAAACTGTGTTAGCCTAAATGCACACTTTAGGATGACACTGTCATAGATTTAATGAACATATACTAGTCTTAAGACGTAATGCATTCCGATATATCTGTCTGATTGTCCAACAAATACAACATGCGATAGATAGCACTGATATAAGTATTAGCAGATATCGGAACATACGATTTAATGCTTTAGGATGATTCGACTATCTTGCACTGAAAGAGATAAGCACCTTTACCTAACATAATTTGAACACGCCCTTTTGTTTAATGGAAAGTTGGATTTGGGGCTAAATAGAAAACAAGTGGCGTTGTTAACTTTTTTAAAGGTCTTCCACAAATTATTCTGCACATCTACATTTTATACATGCAGAAAGTGATACTCTTGTGCAGCTCGACTTCTCAATTTTATTTCACAATTTGATCTTCAAAATTCGACCCAAGAAGCAGTACACATGGTATTTTATCAAAATTGTGCTTAAAGTTTTCAACAAATACAATAATTCCTAGAGTTTTCAGTTTTAAGTTAAACTAAATAATTTATATTATGATGTGTTAAAAGTTGGAGGTAGGTTATTCCACTTTATTTCTCCATATTCGTGCTAGCCTTTCCCAAGCCATAAATTTTTACTGAAAATTAAATTCTCGATTTCGTGATTTATAGGTGTGTACCTGACATGTGATTTAAAAACACATTCGTTTCGTTTTAATACTAGAGATATATATTGCTGACAGCAATTTATATCTGGCAACTGGTTACCATCCTGCACATATTTGTGTATTAAACTTTATAACAGCCACTTTCATATTTTAAAAATTCGTGTGTAACGAACGGAATTTTGCGTTTTTAAGGCGATTTGTGTTCCCTGGAATTATCCGTTGACATGATTTCCAAAGTTTTCAATATTCTATCCTTAAAAAAACTGATTTCATATAACTTCAATAATAGTAACCACTAAGGTAGTTTTCCTTGAAAGACTTTATTTTTACCTGTTTAGTAGGTCTTTAGTTGGGCCTACTGTTTTAATATTAATTATTCCTACTGTCCAGTCTTGTAGTTCAACGTGATCAAAACTTCGGGATGGTCAGTTTGCTAGTAATACATCTTCTCATTTAACATTACTGATTACCCAAAATCCTTTGCAAAGTAAATAAACAAGATTTTGCACAACATAGGGCCCGTATTGTTTTCTCAGGTAACCATTTTCATAAATTTTTAGGACAATCCAGGAAAAAATCATTATTTCATCCTTGCTTACCTCTAATGATTCCTATCAACTTCTTCTGTAATAAGAATTCCAGAATTCCCTTTACATTTTTTTTCGGTTTTTAAACTAACATATGCGAAATACAAGCGCATATCATGTTATGAAGCTGCATTATTTGTCTTTGTCATATTTAACATATATGCAAAACAAAATAGTAGATACCGAGTGTTTCTACGAAATAACGAGGCAATGGATCCCTCTTGCACACTTAAGACAAGAAGGTATTCAAGCAGTGCTGTGATTTGGGGATGTTTTGCTTCTGTTGGAGTGGGTAGAATGTTTGTGTGTGATAGCACTGTTAATTAACAGGTGTACAAGAGTATTCTCTAGGACAAGATGGTGCTTCAAGTTCGTGCTTTGTTCCAGGGTGAGCCATACATTATCCAGGACGAGTCAGCCCCATTCCACTGTGTAAAAATCATTAAAGTTTATCTGACGTCTTTAGGCAATGTTGTGCCACTTCTTTAGTCTGGCAATTCGACAGACTTGAACCCGATTGAGAATTTGTGGAGATTTCTGAAAAAGAAAGTGCACGAACGTCACCCTAAAAATAAAGTGACACTGATTAACTCAATTTCTGACGTTTGGTACAACTGTATTTCATCCGATATGTTGCGTACGTTACAGGATTCCACGCGCAACAGGTGTCCAGGCGTTTTTAAATCAAAAGGTCACCCAACGAAATATTACGTACGTAATTGTATTTGAACATGTTACTTTACCATGGTTTCTGTTTCGCAGTACTTTCTGTTTAAAACTTGTTCTGTTACAGATATTCCCAATATATATATATATATATATATATATATATATATATATATACTGGCGGAAAAAAAGATCCGAACACCACGAAAAAATAGTTGTAGAGGAATGAAATGGCGGCAATACATTTGTATAGGTAACATTCTTAATCGATTAAGGTTTCAAGATCACAGCTTATTGTAAGCGCGATAAGAGCCATTTTAAATGTGAAATGCTGGTACATTAATAACCGGTATAACCGCCAGAATGTTGAATGCAAGCACGCAAACGTTCATGCATTTTTTCGTACAGGTGCTGGATGTCAGTTTGTGGGATGGAGTTCCGTGCCTGTTGCACTTGGTCGGACAATACAGGGACGGTTACTGCTGGTTGGGGGTGACGCTGGAGCTGTCGTCCAATGATGTACCATACGTGCTCGATTGGTGAAAGATCTGGTGATCTAGCAGGCCACGGCAACCTGTCGACACTCTGTAGAGCATGTTGGGTTACAACAGCGGTATGCGATCGAGCGTTATCCTGTTGAAAAACACCGGCTGGAATGTTGTTCATGAATGGCAGCACAACAGGTTGAATCACCAGACCGACGTACAACTGTGCCGTCAGGGTGCGTGGGATAACCATGAGAGTGCTCCTGCTGTCATAGGAAATTGTTCCCCAGACCATAACTCCAGGTGTAGGTCCAGTGTGTCTCTGCCGCAGAAAGGTTGGTTGCAGGCGCTCACCTGGCCTCCTTCTAACCAACACACGGCCATCACTGGCACACAGGCAGAACCGGCTTTCATCAGAAAACACAACAGATCTCCACTCCGTCCTCCAATGAGCTCTAGCTTGAAACCACTGACGTCGCAAACGGCAGTGGTTTGGAATAAGTGGAATGCACGCTACAGGGCATCTGGCTCGGAGCTGTCGTTCAAGTAACCGACTTATAACAGTTCGTTGTGTCACTGTGGGAACAAATGTAGTTCGAATTGCTGCCGCCGACGCGGTACGATGCGCCACGGCCATACGCCGTACACGGCGGTCTTCCCTCTCAGTAGTGATATGTCGCCGGCCGAAACCTTTACTTCTTGAGGCAGTACCTTCCCTTGATCACCGCTGCCAACAATCATGCACCGTGGCTACATTCCTGCCAAGACGTTCTACAATATTGCGGAAAGAAAATCCACCTTCTTGTAGCCCTATTACACTACCTCGTTCAAACTGCGTGAGCTGTTGATAATGGCTTCTTCGTCTCCTTAAAGGCATTCTTGTCTAACATCAACACCCTACGTCGAATCTCAACGATAACTAACGCTCACGAACGTTACAGCGCCTATTTACAGCAAGCCTGCTTTGCATGTTCCGATGGACGCTACTAGCTCCACACGTATGGGTCGAGCGCGAAATTCGCATAGACGTCATCTTACAGATGTACTCTCACCGCCTAATAACTGTCGTTATCTAACACAAACCCTTCTTGGTGTTGGGATTTTTTTCCGTCAGTGTATATATTAATTCCGACAAGGCTGCCATCTGATACTGGACTAGGCTACGTATAATGGACGCTCACTATCTTCTGATTCAAGGCTTCTTGAATTGGAAGAGGAACTGCAAAGGATCAAGTGGGACATCGTCGGTCTAAGTGAGGTAAGGAGAAAAGGAGAAGATCTCATTGAACTGAAAAGTGGACATCTCTTCTACTATCGTGGGACAGATACTGGCAGAACTAGTGGTGTTGGATTTATAATAAACAAGAAACTGAAAGATAAAGTTGTAGAAGTTGAAAGTTCCTCTGACAGAGCTGCACGACTCGTTATCCAACTCTCGAGAAGATACCAGGCTCAGATTATTCAAACTTATGCACCCACCACAAGTCATCCTGAAGAAGAAATTGAAGAATTTTATGAGGAAATTCGTCATTTAAATAATAAAGGTAAGCAGCACTTGAAGATAATTATGGGAGATTTCAATGCAAAAATAGGGCAACGGCAACAGAATGAAACTTCAGTAGGTAAATTCGGTCACGGCAACAGAAACCATCGTGGAAATACTCTCGTTGAGTTTGCAGAGGCAGAAGGGTTTTTCATCTTGAACTCCTTTTTCAAGAAAAAGCCACACAGGAAATGGACATGGAGACATCCAAATGGGACGACAAGTAAAATTGATTTTGTTATGTGTTACACAAAATTCATCATAGAAGACTGCAGTGTGCTAAACAAGTTCAACACAGGTAGTGACCATAGATTGGTGAGGTGTAAGATGCACCTCAACCCTAAACTCGAACGTGGCAAGCTTATAAGACAAACAAAATGTATTGACATAACCGACCTTAAAAAACACAATAATACCTTCAAGTTGGAACTGAAGAACAGATTCTCTGCTTTAGAAGGCCTAACATCAAAAGACGTGGATATTTCTGAAGTTAACAGAAAAGTAACCAAAGCTCTTATGGAAACAGCAACAAAATTAGCTGGGTCTAAGAACAAGTTGCATGTGAACAAATTATCAAGAAAAACCAAAATGTTGATGCAAAAAAGAAGAGACATGAGGACAACTAAAGAAGATGTGACTTCCAAAATGGAATACATAGAGCTATGCAAGACAGTACGAAAAAGTATCACTAAAGACGTAAGGCAATTCAACAGTGAACTAGTGAGGAAAGCAATTGAAAACAACAAAAGCCTAAAGATAGGAAAGGGACATCTCCGTAAGGAAAGAAAACAGATTATGGCACTGAGAAAAGAAGATGGTTATACAAAAGGGATGATGCATGTACCCCAAACATCATGGAAGGCACCACAGTTCTTCCAGTCCTCCCAGTAGAAGTTGCACATGCAATCAAGAACATGAAGCGGGGAAAAACTCCAGGAGAAGATGGAATTACTGTAGACATCATACAAGAAGCAAGTGGAGAAAAATTAGAAACAGTACTCGCCCAAATTTTCACTCTATGCCTTAATTAAGGGAAGATTCCTGAGGTTTGGAACAACGCTATAATGATACTGCTACATAAATAATGTAACATTGAGGATCTCAAGAACTACAGACCTATCAGCCTCCTATCAGTGGTTTATAAAATCTTTACTAAAGTTCTTTCACACCGTTTGAAGGTAACACTGGACATGGCTCAAATAAGAGAACAAGCTGGATTCAGGTGTGGCTAAAGCACAATAGATCATATCCACGTACTGAGAGAACTAATTGAAAGAGCGAGGGAATATGAACTTTCATTGTGCATGGCTTTTATCGATTATGAAAAAGCCTTTGATTCAGAGAAATCATCAGCAGTTACAATGGCTCTGAAATCCTGCGGCATTGAAGATGCATACATTAATATTATGAATAACATCTATGAAAATGCAAGTGCAAAGATTCCCCGGTTTGAAAATACAACACACATAAAAATTGGAAAGAGAGTGAGACAAGGTGACACCATATCTTCGAAGCTCTTTAAAGCCACATTGGAAAATATCTTTCAATCACTGAACTGGGAAAACAAAGGGATAAAGATTAATGGAGATTATCTAACCCACCTTCGTTTTTCTGATGACTTAGTCATTTTGGCAACTACCCCATCAGAACTGCAGAGTATGATCCAAGAACTTGCTGACAAGAGTAAAGAAGTGGGATTAAAAATGAACTTTCAGAAGACAAAAGTGATGTTCAGTACTTTTACAAGAAATGAAGATTTACCGATTGATGGAGAAAAGCTGGAGATGACAGACACGTACGTTTATCTTGGACAGCACATATCAAGGGAGGGTCACATTGGTGAAGAAATTAATCGGCGTACAAAACTTGCCTGGAGAGCTTTTGGAAGAAACAGCATAATTTTCAAGAGCAATATGCCATTATGTCTTAAAAGAAAGGTGTTTGATCAATGCATCCTTCCAGTGCTTACGTATGGTGCAGAGACGTGGACCTTAACTAAAAAAGACATACAAAGGCTGCAGACAACTCAAAGAGGCATGGAGAGGTGCATACTTGGTGTAACCAGGAGAGATAAGAAGAGGAACTCGTGGATCCGAAAAATGACAAGAGTGGAACACATCATGATCAGAGTTAAATCCCTGAAATGGCAATGGGCTGGTCATACTGCTAGAAGGACAGACCATCGATGGACAGCCGAAATTTTAGATTGGATTCCAAGGGACAGGAAAAGACCCAGAAGAAGACGACATGGAAGATGGGTGGATGAAATTCGAAAGTATGCTGGAGTGACATGGAGGAGACTGGCACAAGGCAGACCGTTGTGGAGGAAACTTGGGGAGACCTTCGTCCAGCAGTGGATTGATATAGGTAGACAATGATGATGATGATGATATTAATTCCAAACTATTTTTACGATTTGACGGCGCTTCAGAGTAATATATTGGTTCAATAATATTAGTACCACACCAAACCTATGTTATGTGAAGTATAATAACAAAGCCGATGCAATTTACAAAATTCCCAATATTTCTCCGTTAAAATGCATGACGGGTGAGTATGTTTTCAGAATGTTGCAGGCTACTTAGGGTTAACACATCTGCTGAAGGCTTTTCTATAAGTGAATATGTGAGGTCACCAATGTCACCCAAAGGAGCATCGGATCAAAAAAGTGATGGATAGGTGTATAATAGACAACAGTCTAATCTCGGCTAATCATCAGTTGCTATAATTATCATGCGTGTGATTTTTTTTTCATAATATTTTTTATTAATGTTTATTTTTGCTATTAAATTGGATATCTTAAATTCGGGTTTACAAAAATTGTCTTAAAAAAGTTGTCTAAAAAAAATATATTTGATGCTTTATTTTTGATTGGTACAATGTGCTCTTGTAATATACGAGCGTTCTGTCTGAGTTAATTTGTTCTCTATCGATATATTCCTTTTTATTCAATGTTTTCTTTTTTTATAAGAAAGTTCTACTTATTCGTCTAAACCCTACTGTCATGTTTTACTACTTGTGTCTTTCTTCCATAGTTCCAGTGAGAAGTTGGTTTGATTGGACATGATTTGTTTTCAATTACTTTAATCTGCAGGCCTATTATACAGTTAGAATTATACTGCGAGCAACAGAGATGATCCAGTATGTTGGACGCAGCATATTTTACGCCATCCATCGTCCATTATGGATATTTGAAGCTGCGAGTATTGCTGGCCAAAGAGGATAATTTTCCATTTTCGATTTCTTCATATTGAAATACTACTTGCGCACTTACAAAACGGTGAAATAGAATTGAAATAAAATTTGTGTGCAAGCAGTAGTATTCAGTGAGTTCCCTTACAGTACAAAATGCACTTCATTTGTAACAAATTGAAACATTTCTTCCAATTGCGTAAACTGCAAAATCTGGCTCTTGGATAACTTTAAATATCCCAAAGGATTTTTATATTTATACATTACGGTTCACAGGATTTACTTTTTATTTATCTAAGATTAATTTCTGTAACAGTAATATCATGGTTTCTGAGTCATGCATCCAAAACTTTAACGAGAGAACACGATTATTCGTTTTAAAGAAACGAATAATCGTGTTCTTTGTCGAATGCTAAACATTCGACAAAAATTGATACTGTGTTTTAAATAAAATTCAAGTTCTGAAAAGAAATCACTGGCAAAGCAAAAAAAAAAAAATATGAGGAGTCCAGCATTTCCCTGCACGGTGTAATTGGACATGATTTTTTCAATTAATTTAATCCACTAATTTTGGTTTTCTTTTCCAGTTCTGTTTATTTAGGCGGATACGAGAACTTCTCGAAACAGTCATTCCTACATTTTGTGGGGAGAAACCAGCTCTGACGTATCTGAACAAGAACAGATTACTTTCTTAACTCAAATGCCTAGCAAAAGGCAAATAAAACAGACTTGTAATAAATGAAAAGAATGTAGAAATTTTCAAACTATTATAAAATTTTTCCAAAAGAAAAACTGGAAGTAATTAAAATTTCATCCAGTTTTTTAAATACTAAATACTGTTTATTTTTTGAAATACAGTATCAATTGATTTCTCTTTGTAAAAATACAAAAAACACATTAACAGCGTAAACATTTTTAGAAGTATATCATTTGATTACTGCTTTAATAATAATACCAAGAGTTATTCAGGAAAACATTTACCTTGATGAACAATGTTCGACTTGTCACAACGCTAGGTTTTTAATTGGCAGTGTTTTTTTCATTCTCTTGAACCCCACTGTACTTCAAGGAATATAGATCAGATGACTTTCACAGTCTCTTCCCAGTACCTCGAATGATATTTAATTTCAAATGCAAGTTATACGACATATACCTCTAAAATCTAAGACGGTCAGTTATTGCGAGAACTGGTTTACGAAAAGATAAAACATGTTTATTTCCACCTATTGAAAATGGTTTCATCTTCAGCTCGTGTCTTTCCTATCGAAAATTGCTATCGAAAATCATAACGTAACTGAACAATTCCAGTTGGTACCTACAAAGCTGGTTAGCTAGGTTCCGTCAAAGTGTGGTGTTGGCCACATTTTGTGAAATGTTGTGTGGTGTTTGTGCCTGATGGCGCCATATTGGGTGTGTTTTACCTGAAAATTTTCTTCATGGGGGAAAGGCGTCCTTCTTTGAGTCCTCAAGCTGCGAATAAGTACATGGATGTAGTAAAATACATCAGCTGCATTTCTTTCTACGATTTGTTCCACAGAAGCTAATATTTTTCGTTATAACCCACTTATGGTGTATTATTAATCGTCATATTTCTCTGTCACACTGAGTGACCGATGTTTCAGAGAACCATAGTAGTTTTGAGTTCCTTGAATGTGCGATCATGCAACTCAAAATGTTATGATTACTCGGGTGGGTCACGTGACTGATTCAGCCAAAGAGGGTAACTTCGGCGAAGGCCAAGTGACATATATGTGTTCGTGAAATCAGTAGGGTCAATTGTTTTAAGTCGAAAAAGTAAGGCAAACGTTTCATAAAACAAAGAATAGCACGATTTCCTTGATTCAAACTTTGTTTTTTTCCTTCCATTGCTTTATAAAAAAAAAAGAAGAAAACATTACAAACAGGAACGTGTGGAGAACTAAGACTTCGCACAGTCTAAAGTTAATTTAAATAGGATGTTTTGATCTTTGAAGACAAAGTGATATCTTATGTTATTTTGCTCTCAGATTTATTCTTCAGAAATCTTACGAAGAAAAATCCTGAATGGATCCGATTTTTCAGTAAGGATACTGGACAGATGGCGCATATTTCTAGAATAGGATGTGCTAAAAACAGAAACAAAAATAGTCTAAAAATTCCACAGAGAGATTCTTCCTTCTAATACCTCTATTTATTTTTTCACGTAAAACAAAAATGAATTTGTTCGATCCATAACTTGTGAGAAAATACCGATCTTATCTTATAGCAGAGAAATTTTATTTTATTTGTACGATTTTCAATAATACACTGCCGGACAATTGCTAAGGACGGATGACAATAGCAACGATAGCAACCATAAAATGGAAGGCAGGAAAATGTGGAAATTAGCATAAGTGTGGGATACAGTAAGTCGTGTTGTGCGTATGCAAATTTTGGATTGCAGAACTTGTTCGTGACGTCATAGCGCTAATAAAAGATATAAAGGATTTGACGCGTATTGACCGTTGTTGTTCAAACGCAAAGTTGAAAGGGAAAGAACCAATTGACGAACTTGCAATTTTCAGTATGTCTTCCCGACACCATCTAGATGATTTTACGCGTGGTCGTATTATTGGCAAGATTGAAAAAGGGCGAAAAATAACAGATGTTGCCAGGGAGTTCGACGTCAGCCACAGTGTTGTTTCAAGGCTTTGAAATCATTTCAAACAAATGGAGAGTGTAGCAAACGTCACGGGGGAGGTCGTGTTCGTAGTACGACACCTGCAGAAGATCGGTACATAGTGCTATCAACAAAAAGACACCGGCGCAGCACAGCTAGTGAGGTAGCAAATCAGTTTATGGCTGCTACTGGCAAGTGGATCTCCCGAAAAACTGTCGCCAGACGTTTGCATGAAGGAGGACTACACGCCCGCCGTCCTGTTGTTTGTATCCCATTGTCCAGACGTCACCGTACCGCCCGTTTGCAATGGGGCCATCAATATCGCAATTGGACTGATAACGACTGGTCTGCTGTTCTCTTCTCAGATGAGAGTAGATACAGTCTATCGTCAGATTGTCGACGACAACTGATCTGGCGTGATAGTGGTACTGCATATTGTCCAGCAAACATACAGGAAAGGGGTCGATATCCGACATGTAGTGTCATGGTATGGGCTGGCATCATGATCAATGGCCGTACGTCCCTCTATGTGCTTCCAACTGGGACTATGACTGTCCTACGATACATTAATGATGTTCTGCTACCTCATTTTCGCATGTTCCGTGGTGCTGTCCGTGATAGATTCATTTTCATGGACGACAACGCAACATGTCATCGAACAGTCGCTGTCCAGGAGTGTCTTGAGAGCGAGGATATTCAACGCCTCGTATGGCCAGCACGTTCTCCAGATCTGAATCCTATTGAAAATGTGTGGGATGCTTTGGGGAGGAGCCTTGTTGGTCGCCAATGCTCTCTAATAAACAAGGACACTCTCATCCTTGCACTGACAGAGGAATGGGATAAATTACCCCAACACCTGCTTGATAATGTTTTTCAAAGCATGACACGACGTGTGGAATCTTGCATCGCCCTCCATGGTGGCCATATCCCGTATTGACATCTTACGCCGGAACGCCTGCGGACGGTAATTGCATTTTTTTACGTTTACGTATTCTGCACAAAATGGCCTGTTTGTCCCTTGAACATGTTCCAAAGCCTTCTGAATTTCAGAGCACAACAAATTGTCTTTCTTGTAATGTCCTGGCATTCTGACATTATTTTATTTCACTTGGCATCCAACCACACTTATTTTTTTATGCGCTATATAGCCGTTTATGATTTGTCCTTAGCAATTGTCCAGCAGTGTATTAGGTGTACGCACAATTTTCAAGAGTTTTATGGGCCGCCCCGGTGGCACAGTGGTCTAAGGCGCTGGCCTTTGATCATTCGTCCGTAAGCGGTCCGGGTTCGAATCCCGGTGAGGCATGGATGTTGTGTTTGTCTTACGGA
Source organism: Macrothele yani (assembly GCA_039090855.1). NCBI lineage: Eukaryota > Metazoa > Arthropoda > Arachnida > Araneae > Macrothelidae > Macrothele > Macrothele yani. Next base: position 141,248,048 of record CM077015.1, read on the forward strand.
ACTGGCTCTCTCCCTTCCCTGGAACCAGTGACCCTAATTTTTTTTTTTTTTTTTTTTTTTTTACTTGGAGGTTTAACGACCACCGTGAGCAACTCAATGGGCTATAAGCAGTCGCCCGTCCCTAATTTAGGGTCACTGGTTCCAGGGAAGGGAGAGAGCCAGTGCCGTAAGACAAACACAACATCCATACCTCACCGGGATTCGAACCCGGACCCCTTTCGGACGAATGATCAGAAGCCAACGCCTTAGACCACTGCGCCACCGGGGCGGCGACCCTAAATTAGGGACGGGCGACTGCTTATAGCCCATTGAGTTGCTCACGGTGGTCGTTAAACCTCCAAAAAAAAAAAAAAAAAAAAGTTTTATGGTCAAACAGATATCGGACATGCAAACCTTACGCTGGACACGAAATATTGCATCGAACGAAACAAATGGTTCGATGAGGACGATATATTCGAAATAAGCCGCGTTCCTTCCAAATTCATAAGCAGGCCAATTTCCTGGGCCACAGCAACGACATGAAATCGTGATGTAACAAATATACTTTCGACAACCGTGTTCCGAAAATGGTCGTTTTGGTTGACGTTTCTCCTTTAAAAATAATAACTGACGACTGTAGAGTTTAGAAATCCCTGTAGGACATTGCAGCATAAGATAATAGTTCAACAGACCTCGCATATCACACCAAATGTAGAGAAATTATTTTCAGTTGAAGATGGGCTTCGCTGTTGAACTCGTCGACTGGCCATGAGTCAACCATGAGCTTTTGAATTACGGGGTGACACAGTAAAACATTTCTGATCACCCGTAATGATATTCCTCAAAAAGCCGATTTCCCGGAGTCTGGCGAGCAACGAAACGCACACGTTCTAAATATATTTTTGCTAGATGGGGTTTCGTGTTTGGCAAACTTTTTCACTTTTGAATTGTCCTTGAAAAGAAATGGCCATCCTTTTGCTGAGGATTATAAACCAGTAATTTTTTAATGTGTTTTCCTCTTCCTTGAAAGGGGAGACTAATGTTTTTATTTTAAGCATTATTTGGGGCATATTTTAAATACGTAGTGGAACCTCGTCTGTACGTATTTTTAATGCATCGTCTTCAAAACCTTGAAAACTTTAAGAAACGTTTACTGAAATTTGAGAATGTTAAATACTATTGAAAAATTTGAAAGGCTTTAAACAGAGAAAAACGGTTTGGGGCAGAATTGTAATTTTAGACTGAGCAAATTTATAATGTAAGACAACCACACATACAGTAGATGCACCAAGTGCTATCTTAAGCCTGTTTCTATCCTGAAATTTCTGTCGAATAGGTTTTTCTAATTGTATTAAAAAAACCTATGTTAATAAATGACTACCTGTAATGATTCGTAAATTTTAATATATAAAAAAAATTTGCTTCAAAAAACTGGGTAATATAACTCAATACGCTTTTGTTTTATATTCAATAATTTTATTACACATTATTTATTTAATCATTGCTGTTCACAATGCAGTTTGTACGTAGATGATTTATCATTAGTGCGGAGTAAAATATTTCTTAAAACTCCTTGTTTGATTTTTTTTAAATTTACCCTGAAATCAGAACTATTAACGTTAGTCAGTCCACAGCCAAAGAATTTCACGCAGACTGATACAGCTGATCTGTAACTATGAAAACAGAATCTATTTTATTTATTTCCAACGAAAAGATGTTATCATGTTTAACGTTCCACAACTTTGTTAGATGAAATTGCATTGCTCAAAATTACGATCTGTTTGATAAACACATAATCATAAATACATCTGACTGATGAAGTGCTTTCCTAGTCGAGGAAATATTTTTAAATTTTCACAATTCTGGAAAAGCACAGCTGAACGGATGGAATATATTCGACCATTTAAATTATCTACTGGTTTTAAGGGTGTTGGTCCAATTACAGCTGATTTTTTTTTTAGAAAACACCGTAAACGTTAAGTACGCGCCAAATTTTAAATCTCATCGTCTGTGATTAGTAAAGGGTTAGTGTTCGATACAGTGTACAGTGATATGTTCCAACAGGACATATAACTGTAACGAACACAAACCCTTGAAAATAGCATGTATTATGCTCTAAATGAGAGCCAAGATTTCCAAACCTATCTTGTACAAAACTCGAAAGAAAACATATTTTTTTTAATTTTTTAAAGAAGTTGGCCGTGATCCCAGAGTTTATATCTATGCTTGGAGTAGCAGTTCGAACGGCAGATTAATGCCTTTTATCAAATGTACAAAAGGCAATTAAAGACATGAGATTTCATGTGTTTGCCGATCCTACTTAACAATGCAAAACAAACCACACGTCCAGATAACAACCCATCCTGAATTCTGATATGCCAGTAAATAACTAAGTTGCAGGGCTAACAGTTAAGCGAAGACAAAATCTTTGAAAGTAAACAGAAAGTGTGGAAATTAGTTTGATAGATAAAATTGATTTTGTGAACACGAAGCTAATAACTTTAAAATTTGAAGACTGTGTTTGCTGATCTACATATGATTTCCACAGTTTATAAGGGAATCATCGTTTTTCGTTAAACTAAGACATGCATTTTGAGAATTTTAGCTCCGGAAAATGTAGAATTATGTTCAGTGCTGGTGCATATTAGCTTTGTTCGATTTTCGGACACATAAGTAAATTTACAGCAGTAATAAGGACGCCATGAACATTTTTTTCATGGGTGTCAGCGAAACGACAATATGCCTCTGTGTGGCACAGTGGTGCGAGAACTGGCCGAAAAGTAATCGTCCGAGATATGTCAAGATTCGAAGGCCGCAGAAAATGATCTTGTGTTGGTCTTGAGGCTTCGAGTCTGGCCCTTCCTTGAATCAGTGGCAATAAATTAAAAACGAGAGATAAGTTATTGCACGTCGAGTTATTTAAGGTATTCCTAGATAAAAAAAGGGGGGGGGGCAGATTTTGCATGCAAGTAAGCAAACCAAGACATATCTGATTTCTCCATTTTACGACAACCGTGAGTAACTCTACGCAGCTAAAAACACGCACCTGTGTAACCTTTAGAAACATTGATTTCTCGTGGGGGAGAATGTTAGGACCGTAAGAAATATCTACAACCCATGCCTCGTAGTTGTTCGAATCGTTTCCACACGCAAGAATTCGCTGAAACTCTCACCTAGATCTCTGCGACCCTCCCCGGAAAGGAGGACCCGACATTCATTACGAAAAACGCAATTAGAGGGTTTTGTGGGGCCCAATGTGAAAAAGAACATTATTTTTTTTTATTATTCTGTTTAGTATGCTATTTGGCAGGAAAAGACAAACAGATGGCTGGAAAATTACCTTAGTCTTTAATGTTAGATTCAAAAGTTCTACCAAAAAGCACTTCTGTACTTTGATTCAGGTTTAATCGAGATGGAAAGAGTCCACGTATTTATTTCAGCCTCCAGCATAATTTTTAAAATCAAGATATTGCTGCCGCAGAAGACTTATTAATTCGCAGCAGATGATGAGACACTTTTTGTTGATTGGATGTTTAACGACCACCGTGAGCAACTCAGTGGGTTATAAGCAGTCGTCCGTCCCTAATTTAGGGCCACTGGTTCCAGGAAAGGGAGATAGCCAGGGCCTTAAAACAAACACAACATCCATGTCTCACAAGATTCAAACCCGGACCCCTTCCGGACGAAAGATCAGAAGCCATCGCCTGGACCACTACGCCACCAGGACTGCCTGATGAGACAGTTAGTATGCAGCATTTTGTTAAACATGCAGCTGTGTCCGTCAACATATTTTTCTTGGCACGCAGTATACAATTTGCGTTTTTGGAAAACTATCTAGATCTCAAGAATGAACGAAAAGCAGAAACAGTATTTCATCATTCTGGTTTCAGTACATAAAGTTATAGGTCTGAAGCCAGTGCATCCTCAAAACTGTCAAACTATCATAACAAGTTATTACAAAAATCAATTTTTAGTGTAATAAAACAAGCGTTATTTCGCAAATTTCAATCCCCTTTGGGTGATTGAAAGAAGCAGACAGATACTTTAATCTGTATGTAAGAAACATAGGAGAACGTTATTCGTTCTGAATACAGGAATCAATTGTAGTGGGTCCGGAAAAATAACAAGTATGTAATGAAACCAGAACGAAATACCGTTTTCAATAAAATGAGAAACATTGGAAGGAAATTATATTAGGTTAATAAATAAAATATACAGGAAAGCTACAGAAACAATACAGTTGCAGGACACAGGTTGTTTTCAAAATACAGGATATTTACACAAACAAAAGCACTAACTTTACAATTACTTAAGACTATATTTTTAGAAACTTAAACTATGATGAAGAAGCTGGTAATAATTAAGAACGAGAAACAATGAAATGCAAAACATAGAAGGAAAACAAAACGAAATATAAGATGAATACATTTATTTAGGTCAAGTAATAAGCTTTATAGAAAGACAAGGAAGAGAAATCAATACATGAATTATTATCCATGGTAATACAACCTTTTGGGGACTTAAAGACTATTTAACGGGCGATCTTTCTTCGTGTTTAAAAAGAAAAATCTTGAATGCATATATTGACTCCGTTATACTACGGAAGTCAAACGTGGAATGTCACAACACGAACAATGTGAAAAAGTAAGAGTATCGCTAAGAAAGTTAGAGAAGAATGTTGGAAATAACAAGAAGAGACAGAGTTAGAAATAGATTTATTAGAGAAGGAACACGAACAATATAGATTAAAATGAAATGCAAAAACATAGAAGGAAAACAAAAAGCAATATAAGATGAATACATTTATTTAGGTCAAGTAATAAGTTTTAAAGAAAGACAAGGAAGAGAAATCAATAGAAGAATTATTATCCAAGGTAACACAACCTTTTGGGCACTTAACGACTATTTAACCGGAGATCTTTCTTTGTGTTTAAAAAGAAAAAAAAATTGCCGCCCCGGTGGCGCAGTGGTCTAAGGCGCTGGCCTCTGATCATTCGTCCGTAAGGGGTCCGGGTTCGAATCCCGGTGAGGCATGGATGTTGTGTTTGTCTTACGGCACTGGCTCTCTCCCTTCCCTGGAACCAGTGACCCTAAATTAGGGACGGGAGACTGCTTATAACCCATTGAGTTGCTCACGGTGGTCGTTAAACCTCCAATAAAAAAAAAAAATCTTGAACTCATATATTGACTCCGTTATACTACGGAAGTCAACCGTGGAATGTCACAACACGAACAATGTTGAAAAGTAAGAGTATCGCTAAGAAAGTTAGAGAAGGATGTTGGAAATTACAAGAAAAGACAGAGTTAGAAATGCATTTATTAGAGAAAGAACACTAACAAAATAGGTTAAAAAATAATAAAAGCATCAAAGCGGAGATAGGCTTGGCATATTGGAAGACTGAAAGATGAACATGATTAATAACAGAATGGAAGGAGAAGAAGGAGGCGCCAGCGAACAAGATGGACAGATGACCTTTAGAAATTTAGTGTTCCAAAACGGTGGACTATGGCTAGGGATCGAGGAAGTTGAAAAGACTGGGCTCGGCCTATACCCAGCAGTGGATTTCAACACGCTAAGAAGAAGAAGAATGAAACCAGAATAACGAAACTTTCTTCAAGATCGCACTTTCTTTTCTTTTAATTCATGATCATTGTTGATTCAATATCGTGCCCACACCGGTATCAACATGCTTCGTTACTACTTTATCTGTCCTCAAAATTTCCTTCAGGAATATTAATTGTGTCCCTGCACCGAATGTATTTTTTCTCACGATAACGTTTTGCTTCCCCGTGAATCGAATCCATCTCAACCAGCTGCAAAATACCAGGTTTGTTCATTATTCCGAAGTGAATATCTGACTAATTATGAAAATCAACACCTAACAGCCGTGTTTTTGACTGTCCAACTTGCACTACTCTTATGCTCAACCCGACTAGATCAATCCACCGCAGGAAAAGTTATCTTAATTAACTTCACATGTTAATTAATTACAATATTGACAGTCCTCAAATACTTTATTACACAATTTCAATTTGTCAAAATATTTAATTTCAAAATAATATAAGCTTTTAAATGAACTATCACATTTACCTTGAGAAGCTCTATCCCTCAAAAGAGGCACAGACGGTTCTTGGCCGAACTTTGTAGCATGAAACAGAAAATTCAATAATTATCAGCATCCACGGAATCTGGGCACACATACCATTTCTCTGCATCGATACTCACGCGAAGACAAATGAAAGCCAACTGTGTCATAAAGCGGGTGGCATAGGCAGCAAACAGTCGACCAGGTAAGTCCGATACGAGAGAGTTATAAGTTTCAGCAGCAGCTCAGCACACATCACGTTCCTTTGAATAGACGCTCACCGGCAGTCAGATGAACATCAACTGTAACATTAAGCGGATGACATGGTCAGGAAGCTGTCTACCCAGACAGTCCAATACGAGGAAGTTAGTAGCACCAGCTACAACTAAGTACACATCACACTCCGCTGCGTGAATGCTCACCGACAAGCAGATGAAGATGAACTCTAACACGAGGCGGACAGCGTCGGCAGGAATCCATCGACTAGGTCGGTCCGATACGACGAGACAGTTAGTAGCAACAGCAGAGACTCCGCACACATCTCACTCCGCCGCAAGGAAGCTAATCGGCAGGTAGCATATTCAATGATCAGCTTCAGCATCCCTGTGTCGTTATCTGCTCTTTCAGATACATATCTCCAACAGTGTCGCTAAATCCCCAAGCAAAAGGAAAGAACGAACGAGCAGACCAGCAGCTAGCCGCACAAATATGCAACAAAACAAAAAGCAGCAACAGCCATAGTACTTGTTGTTTTATCTTCCTCCACAACAAGGAGCCTAGGCACACCAAAGACATGTAAATGCACACTGAGACAAGAGCCCTGGATCACGCATTCCAAAGACATGTAGATGCACACAAAGCAGACACAATGAACCGAAGAAGTACTCCAGGAAAGTGTCGCGAGGCATTTAGATATTATCAAATAGCTTTACCTAATTACCCGTAACGTGACATGTTCCAAGATAAAACAACAATATCTCAGAATGTGATGTGCCAACAAACGAAATATTTGATTTTCCTGTTAATTTACGTTTGACTGAATAATAATTGTTATACAACATCGTAACAAGACCAAGGGTACGGAAACACAGATCATTCTTCTATTAAATGCGCTTCTTTCGGAACCAGAGTTGTCAAAAACAAATGTATAAACCCATTCGGGCAGTTATTGGGTGATATTTGGGTCATCTTGACGTTCCACGTAATGCAGGCCGTTCGCACAAGGAAATTCTATTATATTAGTCTTTAGAAATTTCATCAAAAGACTCCTGCAATTCCTCATCTTAAAAGCGAAAGAATACCTGCAAACCTGAGTAAAATAAAGAAGCCCAAAGTAATTACGGGCGCCCGCTAGAAAAGACAAATATTATAAGCAGGCGGGAGTTAACGTTTGGGGCGAACGCGAAAGTGCAACTACCTATCGGGGGATCTTTATTTATCTTATCGCGCCGACAGAGACCACGAGTGGCTCAGGTTTAGAATTACTGTAAAAATTCTTAAGTTCGGTTAAATTTTAATATTATGCATAAATCATGAAACTTTACGTAAAACGGACACAGCAGCAGACTAGAGTATACATCTACTAGTGTGATGCAAGTTTCTACAAATACATTCGTTATATACATCCTGTGATGCCAGTGCTACTAAAGTCTCTCTGGTGGAAATCGCAATGTGGTTTGTTGGAGTCAAACATTAAAATTCTGCCAACTTATCAATCGCATCGTTGAGTGGAACTGTGGAAAAAGCTGTGCAGATAGTTCTATGTTGCATTCCTTTCATGATCCGCAACGAGTGAAATAATTGCCTTTTTAGTTACGTTTAAGTACGTTCATATTCTGAAGAAAAGAAGGATGTCCCAGGAATAATTTTCTGTCTTCAGTTTTACCGCAATATCCCACTTCGGAGAAGGGGTTATCGTAACTATTACAGTTATGAGAATGCACAATATTTTTTAATCATTTGCAAACATCATGGGTACGCTTACTGACGCTCAGCAGCTTTAATTTTGTGACTCGTTAATTAGAAACAGAAATTTTGCAAACAGCCATTGATAAAAATTCGAAACAATGAGAGAAAACTTTATTGTTTGACTTGACGACTTCTGACAAACCCTGGTGATATTGTGCTTGTACTTTGCAATATTGAATTAGAAGAAATAGATGTAAAAATGTACTTTAATATTACGTACGTAATATTTATCCTGCCTTCTTCTCGCTGGCTTTCGGAGCCTAACCAAAGGCTAACTGTAAAATGAACAGCAACAAGAAAACATTTTTTATATTTTAATTTAAAGGATATTTTTTGGCGGATAAAATATTGAAAGCTACAATATTTCCTGTATGGAAATTAGTGAGCATTAGGAAATTATAAAATCCGAAAAACATGATTCCAAACCGTTTATTACTGAACACTATCTGAATGAGAAATTTATGCCTGAAATTTTCTAATCGTAAGAACAGTAATACCTAGAATTTAAAAGAAACAAAACGGAAGCGGATTGCAGCATAAGAAAAATACTGATGAGTCATCATACAAGACCAGGAGGTGAGAGGAAAACTGTGGAAAACAAATACATTCAACACATTAGAAAAAATGCATATCAATCAACTCCACAGAGAGCGAGAGCGTTTTCACAATATCTTAACTATTCTGTTTTATGTAGTCATCATGCACCAACGACTATGAACACACACGACCACACGTTGTACTTTGGCAACACGTGGTCCTGTGTGTTGTTTGTTAAATGTATATGTTGCGAAAGCAAAAAATCCCCCTCTGAAATACATCTATAGCAATTTTGGCGAAAAGAAGAAAAACATTCTACTGGAAACTACAGCGAGAGAATTGACATCAATGAAAATGTGTATCCGGTAAATGGGCGGAATTTTGCATTATTTCGTGTTTGATAAGTAAGTCTGGCGGTAGTGTGATACAATAATGTACATTCAATCACTCTATTGAATCACACATCTGATGGATATATTATACCTCATTGTCAGTTCTTAAGAATTACAGATATGATGATGATTCCAGCAGCTCATCTGCTGTTCTTTTCCAGTAAAAAATGAATTCTGGTGGCTGTCTGATACTGACCAGCAAATGTGACTCTCAATTTATGACACAGTGTGATATTTTCAAAAATCGGGAGAAAAGTGCCTTATAAACGCCAATGTTATGTAACATTCGTGTGTTTTCTTTTATAGCAGCAAGTATCTCTATTAAATAAAAGAGGTTTTACTGAAGGTGCAACAGTAAAGCTGTTGAGGGAATTGTCGCCAGCTTATGTGAACCAAAATAGAAGCAATGGAATCATGATGAAAAAAACCTTAGCATTATTACGTATCGAATTCTTTTAAAGTATTAAAACAAGAGGTCGTTGTGCAACAGGAACTTAAGTGGGATTCACGACCAATATCTGTTTGAACGGTTCCGACGCTGTGTTGTGTCCCTGTTGCGCTATGTGTTGTTACATATTGTCGAAAATACAAATTCTGTTTCCTCGATACCAAATAAAACGTGATTGTGTGGACGCCTAACATACTAACATTACGTATAGGCGAGATATAAATCATTTATTGAATAAAATCATTCAATAGTCGAGATATTTATTTATTGACAAAGGGCATGGTGCCTTAGTATGCATTATTCCCAAATAAATGCTTTAGCGTCCACGTTATAAATAATTTAAACATGCTACGCAGCGGAGCATAGATCTTAATAACTAGCACACATATTTTACTGATTTGTAAGTTTGTTTTCCCATTTTTCACCAGAAGTTCTAATTTCCGGACATTTTTCATATCAAAATGTTAAGATGTAGAAACTCATAAGAAATGTTATAATCCACACTGTAGGGGAAAATGTTTTAATTCAAACTCTGTGGCTAATGCTTCTTTATAAGGAAGCCACTACGAAGCAAAATTTTAAAACAATTGTACGCAAGTTTCCGTAGGAACACTCGTATATTTGAAGAGACTAATGTATATATTGAATCACGTCAAAATTTGCAAGTTCATTTAAAATATGTGGTTGCGAAGTGATTACAAAACATACTTCAAACGGTCATTTTTAAAACGCATATGAAACTAGAATATTAACTAAACACTAATATGTTCCATAGATATCCATCAGAACTAATTTAACAGGATTTATTTACAATAAGAACTAATAATTCCTGCAAAGCCACATATTCATAAGCTTTCTTCAAGTGTAGGCAGTGAAACTTTATTGATTTTGTTCTGTATATCATCGTAGCCGGAGGCCCCGACAGGGTGGGAGCCCCGTGTATCAAGAACCATTAAGGTTTTCCAATGGGTGTCATGCAACAATTGAAGACTAAATTATAGTGAAAGTTTAGAAATGGAATTTAAAAAGAAACAAATATATTTCACCAATTTAGCATTTTTTTAAGATAAGGTAGAAATTTCCCGCTGTCAGACGTATAAAAGTATCACCCCGTTAACTACGAAAAAATGCCATTAACGTGTATTACATTTGCGCAGAATACATATCTGCTCCGCGGATGAAGAATCCGTCTCGCTCAGAACTCAAGTCCCCATTGAAAGGCAGGTGCGGATCTTGACCGCCCATTAAGTTCCTAGAAAGTCGTCTCTAATATTTAAAATTGAGTTAGAAAAAGCTGAGAAAAGCTAAGGGAGGAAGTGTCCTAGTCATGAGTTCCTAGATCACTTGGGTAGCACTCCCTGTAGGGAATGGAATTGTAAAGCGTGTGCAGGTACACATCTAAGTGGAATTGCATTTCTTTGAACATAAACTGGTGGAAAGTTAAAAAAGAACTCCCAGAAGGAATGCCGGTGGGAATGTCATATTATTAATATAATACGTTAATTGTTAAGAGCAGTAGAAACTGTGATTCAAGTTGGAATGTAATTGGACGAAATAATGACGTTACTGCGGACGACAACATGCAAATGTGCGCAGTGCGTATTTAAGGACTAAAGGCGTGACAAACTAAGTCATTCTTCTGGTGACGTGTTGTTCAGTACTCGTTGAAGATGCTAACTTGCCTAGACGAAGCAGGTGCGCATTATTCATTCAGTTATCGAAGTTCGAGCGAAGTCGTGTAGTGGGTCTGTGGGAAGGAAATTGGTTCTTCCGTCAAATTGCGGACCGAGTGGATCGAGATGTATCGGTCATGGTAAGGTGGCGGCCTCGGTAGTCAGACGACCATTTGCACACTCGCAGACGTTGTTCCGCGCAGCACAGAGTTACAGACGCACGAGAGAAATGCGTATTAGAAGGGTGGCGTTGGAAGAGTGGACGGCTGCTGCGTCACAAATTTGATCTTCTGTCATATTAAGGGTGTCTACCAGAACTATACGGAATCCTTTGTTGGATGCAGGAGTACGGACACCCAGGCCGCTGTCACGGTCACTACTGACTCCTGATCACGGTAGAACACGTTTGTAAAGGTGTCGAGAACGAGTTCATTGAGTGGAAGAATGACGGTCTGTGGTCTTTAGTGATAAAAGCCGATTCTGATTGGGAGCGACTGACGTCATATACCCTTTCTAAAGCGACAAGAATAGCCGCTTCAGCAAACGTGCATCCGCGGATGACACATCGACCCCACGCAGGACATTATGGTGTAGAGAGCGATTAGCTATCACTCTCGTACGTGTCTGGTGTTTGTACGGGGTACACTGATTAGCAGTACGTACGTCAGCGACATCGTGCAGCCGGTCGTCCTCCATTTATGAGTGCGATCCCAAATGCGATATTCCAGGCGGATAATCGTCTAACGAATTTCTCACCTACAGGTGGTAACTGCGTGATACGTAATAGTTGATGTAACTAAAATGTAACAAGATGTAGCTCATATGTACAGTTTCTATTAAGCGGCCCATGCAAAGAGATAACGATAATTGGGATGGCGAATTTTACGGATAGAGCTAAAACGAGGATATATATATATATAAAACAACAACACATGGATTGCCGAAACTCTTAAGAGGAAAGTGAAGACGTGTTCGTGCTCGACGCCTGTAAAATCTGCTGCTGATGTCTGAAATTCAAAGCCGTAAGTGACAATTTATGGAAAACGTAAGCATTTTATTTTTAAAAATATGTATAATAAGTTTCCCACGTTCGAGCAGGGTGAACTATGCAATGTGTCCATGTATACTGTTATTTCCATATTTCTTTAAATTTACACAATGTGGGAGTACAAAAAGACAACTTGTTCACAATCACGAAGTTACAAAAGTTATCATAGAATAACCACGGGTAAACATTGTGCGGAAATATCTGTTGTGGAACACAAACATACAATCCTAATGTTGTCCAAAATTACTGGTGTTATGTGCAAATGTGTTGCGCATGGAGCATTGGATTTGGATAAACATGGGCGATACATTTTTGTGGGTAAATTGAAAATTTCTGAAATTATTACGAAATTGCCACTGTTTACCCATCGTGGCTAAGTGTGGGCAAGTAGGTATATAACATACGAATATGTTTGTCAGTCATCGCTTTCAAGCGTCAGAGCTACGGTGAACAGGAAACAATGCTTGATCAGTGTGCAAAGCTAACAATTGACATGCGTACAGTGTACGTGAAAACAATATTCTTCATGGTTAAAGGGCTCGCAGAGCAAAGGGATAGAGATGTTGTGACACATAGCGCATCATCCACTGCAATAAAAATCAGAATATATAAGTTGCATCTTAAACGGCAAACTCAGGCTTTGCTGTAAATGTTTGCAGGACAAAGAAATACCATGTATTAAAATTAGTGTGCTTCAATACAAACCTCTTTGTACCATAAATATATATCCCATGAGCTTTCTCGAAGTTATAGTCATGTTTTTCTTGTTCTAATCAGAAACAATAGTTAATGCTGTAACTCAGCTAAATTTCTACATCTTTGTATTAATACTATTATCACTGTTTCATCACCACACCTCCAGATCACGTGTTTGACATGCATCTAATAGATATTTTCTAATCCGATATCTAATTGTTCAGTGCTGACTTAATGTTAACCAGTAAGATAACGAATACCCCAAGCTTGTCTCAAAGTATTTCAAGGCTGAGCGAAAGATTCAAACTGAAATGAGGTACTGAATTGGGTAACTCCAGAAAATTATTTTCAGTTTTTTCCGCCGAGTACACGATGCGTTGCGAATTCAAATTCGCGAATTTCACATAAATACACCCAAATTAACAAGTACTGTTTCATCTCAAATTATATTTAAATAATTTATTGTTCGAAGAATTTAGTGAAAAATTATGTATATTATTCATATTGAAGCTGTGTACAGTTTCCATCTTGTCTGATGATTTTAATACCAAAATGACATTCCACAATATTACAGTTTTACACATTTTAATCGATTACACATGGTAATCTTTAGAACTAATTAAGGGTAATTACAATTTTGGTTTCATCATTTCCTCGTCTCCTTTCCCTACTTATCGTTTCTTTCCTCTCCACCTTTTTTCTTTTAATCATCTCCTTTCTCCCACCATCGATGGGTTTGTGCCCAAGGGAAAGTTTACACGCTATTATACGTATCACACGGGGATTTCGTTGTTTCCAGTGGTAACGATATTACATTACAATGAAACTTGAGGCACTATTACTTATGCCAGAACAGCAGAGCGAACTGACAGAGTAGCGTGTAGCAAACTAAGACGATTTGTGAAATGCGCCAAGCGTTGGAATGGGACCAAAGCGCAGATGGCTTATGAAGAACCACAGAGATAGTGTATCGCAGATACCGGGTCAGACAACCTAGCCAGATGATACGGTTCAAGACGAGTATCCAGTTGTTAAGAAACTCGATTTGCTTTGGTGGATTTCGCGACTCTCTGGATTAGAAGTAGTTGCTCCAACAACTAGGCAACTCGCAGCCTTACTCTACGATATCTTCGGAGAGATAACATTTATGTAAAGCGAATAATTTTACGGAGCAAGAGTCAAGAAAATTAAAACGATCAACGCAATCGAGTCACATTATTGTGACCACCAGCTAATAATCAGAGTAAGGGCCGTTTACACCGCGTTCAGCAAATGGATTGGCTGGGAGTGACTCAATAAGGTCCTGGAAAGTGTTCACAGGTATGTTGAAGCATGCCAAATGCATTATATCTGACAGCTGCTAAAGTGACTTGGTGGAGAATCTATAGAGCGAACAACACGATTCTAGTGGTCCCACAGATGTGTATTGGATTTAAGTCTGGGAAATTAGGGAACAACGAAAGTACTTTGAAGCCTACATCGTGCTCTTCCAACCACTCTCGGGAATTTCTAGATATGTGACACGTCGCATTGTTGGGCTGGAAGATCACATCCACGCCACGGAAGACAATGAGCAGGTATAGGTGTATGTGGTCTCTTAGAATGGATTCATAATGAATTAGGCCAATAATGCCTTCAACATCTATGAGAACACAGAGAATGCCACGAAAACATTCCTCCGACCATAACGTTGCCACCACCAGCTTGTGTTCTGCCAGTAATGGTTGAGTAGTGTTTGTTTTACGATGTTTCTAGCTTTATACGCAAAGGTCCATCCGTTCGATGAAACAGAAAACGTGACCCATCACAGAAGGCAATGATTTGCTAATAAGCGGAGGTCGAATTCCGATACTGCGGTGCCAATGTAAGCCTTTTCTGCCCATGCACTTTCGTTATCATAGGTGCAGTGACCATCCGTCGGCGTGTCGTTTTTGACAAACTTCCGGTAGCACCCAGATTCATAAGGCCAGTGAGTTGCTCCACTGTAGTGTGTTGAACGGCCATCACGCACGTTTCTAGCCGACGTCCATCTTTCACATCAATGGCACGCGGTGCTCCCCAGTTTCCACACCGCATATTCGCAACAGTGTCATTTCTCCAATCACTGTGCATTTTAAACACAGCAACACGTGAACAGTTCACAAACTTAGGGTGGTTCGGAAATATTGCAACCCTTTGCTCGAAAGCCGATAATCATGCCATTTAACGAATATTATTCTCTCCTTTTATCCATGAGAGCAACAAGTGAAATATTCTCAAAATGCCTACATTACACCTTATATATCGACCAATCCAGCTCACGATTCGTTCTTTTTTTCATTGGCTAAGCGCTTTTGATGCCAAAAAAAAGAACGTGGTCACAATAACGTGACTACACTGTGTATAAAGTAACGTCAGGATGAACCAATTTTGTATTCATATTTCTGATAGAATAACTGTCATTCTTTCGTTCCGATGAAACAACATACTAAAATAGGGAAATGCAGAAATAAAAATATAAAACCATAAAGATGTAATGAAGGCAGATTCAATACTTTTTTTATAAAATTGTTGTGCTTCGTGTCCCAGCGTATATATAGGAGTGCTGACAATTTGTTAAAAAGTAGAGTTAGCTTAAAACTTTAGAGAAATTTATCCTAAAATACTTTAGCCTGGAGCTCTGTAAGGACGGTGACTGTCATCTGAATATAGTGATTTTGGACTAACTTTCAGCTTGGTAGATTACAGATAAATATTTGATATTTATATCTGCGTTTTTAACCTGCATCGTTTTCACGTACTCTCAGTAAAAACAACTAATACATGTCACTCCCTATCCTTTGAAATTATTTTCAAAACTCGCTAAAATAATCATGATTTCCAATTTTTCAATTTTGTTGAAACTCTTTTTTCCGATCTCCACAACTACATTTAATAATACGTATTTTTTTTTGAAATACGAGAATTCAGTGATATCTTGTATGGGTAAATTTAATTTACTAAAAAAATTCCATTTTGTTTACCTATAAGTACTTTACCATATATTCCTTGGAAAAAATATATTTTTTTTTATGAAAGTTCATTTGATCTTGTACAGCGGGTGGCGTAGTGTTCAGCGTTCGTGGCTGCCACAGAGATAACATCAGGTTCGAACCACTAAATACCCGCCGTGTGTCGGATGGGCACGACACACGGCGACACTGAGTCGACTTAAAGTGACACTGAGTCGACGTTAAGCCGTCGGACAATGGGTACTGGCCCCCGGTAATAAATAAAGGCGTCTTCCTCCTCCTTCTACCTCGACTCAGTGTCACTTTTCAATCGGGCACTCTAGCCCAAATCTCCTAGCTTCCTATTTCTAAGGGTTGTTGAAGACCTGGGGTCAAACACTCCCTTTCTAAAATCCTCTACACGTGATCTGATCTTACTTCGATCTTGGTGGTGGATGTCCTAGTGGTCAGCGACGTGCATGCCTTGGAGATAACATCAGGTTAGATCCCAGGCAGTAGAGGTGGATAACTATCGACAGTCAAAAAATAACCGACAGCAATCATTGGTGTGTTGGCAAAGTTTCTCGGGAGAAAATTTGTTTTCTGTGATGGAAATTTATTTCTGACAAGAATTTTTCTTTTTCACATTGTCAGAAATCTAGCTCCGATAAACTTTAAAACTAAGCATCTTTTTTTGTTTTTTCCGGGTTTAACGGCCACCGTGAGCAACACGATGGGCGATGGGCTGTAAATAGTCCCCCGTCCCTGATTTGGGGCCACTGGTTTCAGGGAAGAGAGAAGCCAGTGCTGTAAGACAAACACAACCATAACATCCATTCTTCACGGGATTCGAATCCGGACCGATCTCGGACGAAGGGTCAGAAGGCAGCGGATAGACCACTGCGTCACTGGGGTGTGGAATCTATGTTTTGACATGTACCCGAAGTGAGAAAGCAAAGGTCACGGAAAAAAACTGTTTTGCTTGAAGAACGAGCTGATTCGCGGCTTCTTAAATTTAATTTTATATTTGTATTGTATGACTATTTTATGTTTCTGTTAATAAAATCTAAAGAAGAAAATTCTACAGTTTTGTATGCAAAAATCATTCTTTCTATAATGTTTAGCAAAATCGCGGTAATAATTCGGGAGAAATTGAATAAATAAATTTTGAGTGGGGCTGTTCGTCAAATATCTTTTTTCCGGGGGGGGGGGCAGGGTCATTTAAAACGACAGCAGCTGGATGCTGTTGTTTTAAATTATCCCTTAGATGACGTATTGCCCGACGTTTTTTAGTTTTTTCCGCAAAGGCTATATTCTGCATAGACCTTATCCTTATAAAAAAAATAAAAAATAATGTTGCACAACAGATATATTACGTTTAACCATTATTACCGCTTACTTACTTTCAACAAAAAGCTGTTTCAGCACCTGACACACCTTTAAACTTCCAGTTCAAACAACAAGAACGGTGGCGCAGTGGCCGTTGAACAGACAAGTCGCATTGTTTTCGGCTCCTGCGTAGAAGTCAACGTTCGTTTGTTTGCTTGTTCTTTTTGTGGTATTTCGTTGTTTTGTGTTTTGGTTGCAGTGTTTCGTACCCTCGCTTCACGAGCAGTGAGGCTGAGTACCGAGTGGGTGCTCATTTTTTGTTTTTTTTCATTTTCGTGTGTCGTCAGTTACGACGCATGAGTTTTGGTGGGCCACTGATCGAGAATGTCCACTACCACTGTGAATAAGTCACTGTCGATTACAGCTGCTTCGTCGATTGCTGATATGTCTTCGCTTCATAGTTCTGTGTCTTCTTCGGGGAATGTTGCGTCCACTAGTGCCGCTGGACTTCCAGAGACTGTGCTTCTGGCCACCCGTGTGCCGGCTGCGTCTAATATTCCTGGTTCTGCTAGTTCTACTTCACCGTCGTTCGCACAAGCTGTGGGAAATACCTCATATAGTTCTAGTGATTCTGCACCACATTTTAAACGTGTAGCTTCGGCGTTGAAAATTATTCTTCCAAGTGATTCACCGCAAGGTAAGCAATTGTCGTCTACCTTATTATTAAGTGTTTTCATTCCTGCTTTGCGTGACACACCCCTCCCCAGTATCTGCATGGTGTGTCGAAGATCGTTCCAGCCGAAAGCATTGTGTCCATTATTCGCTTGGGTGGAGGGGTGGTTGTTCACTTCACCCACCAGCAAGCAGTAGATTTAATTATAGTTCATGGGGTTGATATTGGGTCCTTTCATCTACAACCTGTCGCTGTAGCCCAAAGACCAGTTACGGTGACCCTCTCTCCTGCCCCGCACGGGGATAACTTGTTTTCCAGTTATTTGGGGAGCGGCGCCCCCACGGCCCAAGCTGACCTTGTGACATGTCAACATCTGATGTCATGCCACCGCTTGTGTTTATTTTTTTGTGCTGTTGGAGTTTGCAGGGACGGCTGTTCATCCAGCTGTTGGGGAGTCGCGGCCCCACGATCCCGAGCTGGTCTTGTGTCTCGCTTTTTCGTTTTCTGCACTGGCCAGTTGCCAGTGTTGTATACGCTACCTAATCGCTACCACGCTATGTACTAACACCCCGGTCTTGTGGTTTTGTTTCCCTCCACTACTAACTGTTTATATTAACCGCTCAGTTCGTAGGTTGCTGATATTTCGTTTAGGTTCCACTCCAGGGTTTGTCTTCCTTGGATTACTTTTTCCCTTTTAGCTGGTTTGGGTGCCAGACCTACCTGCATGTTTGCCGCGTCCGGAGACCAGTGAGGCGGAAATGGGATGTCTGGCGGCTGAGGTCGCAGGAGACCGGAGAAGTACCTCCTGTGTACCAACACTCCTCTTCGACCCCGGCTTCGCTGTAAACGGGAGGCTAGAGACTAACCCACCTCTAGTCAGAAGTCTTGTAGCAAGTTGTGTACAGGGTTTTAGCGGCTTTTTTGTCGTATAGCACGGCAGGGTAAGCCCGGTGGCTGTGGGATCATGCCAAAGGCGTTGGCATAACGGTACCCGGAGGCCGAAGTGTCCGCCGAGTGCGTGTGATCACAGCCAACGGACTATATCTGCAGCGTATAAGCTCCAGAACTGTGTCCAGCGTCATTTTCTTGGCTTGCAGACCTCCAGTTCTCCCTTGTAGGGCTCGGTGGTGTGTGGAGTAGTCTGCAGACGAATCCTCCTCCTTTTTTCCATGGGTAAAAACAAAAACAAAAACACCAAACTCAAGTCACCTGAGAAAACGATAGTTGACAACGACTCTCCTACGTCTTCTCAACCTACCAAGTCCCATAACTTTAAACGGTCTTTAGATCATGACCTGGACCAAGAACGTGGAACCTCTTCTTCGGCAGCTGTACCAGTCGCTCCGAAGCGTCGTCTCCCCTCGATTGTTGTGAATACGCATGCTACACACTTAGTTGTAGAATCCATCGATCCGAATGAGAGACTGTCCACCAGCTCTCCCTTTTTCATTTCTAAAGCTTTGGACGCTGCAGTTGGCTCCTTGAAATCTGTGAGGAAGCTTCGCTCTGGGGACCTGCTTGTCCAAACTTGCAGTGTTTCTCAGAGTAACACTCTTCTGCACCTCAGTAGTCTTCAAGGCATTCCTGTCAAAGTGACACCTCACCCGTTTCTTAACATCTCTCGGTGTGTTATTTCGGAGTTTGATCTTTTGCCATGCAGTGAGGATGAATTGGTGAGTGAACTTGCAGATCAGGGTGTTATTGCTGCACGTCGTATGATGTTCCGGCGCGATGGTTCTTTGATTAAGTCTAAAAATGTAATCTTGACTTTTAACTGCCTGAAAATTCCGACCGAAATCAAGGCTGGCTACTTGGTCTGTGGAGTTCGCCAGTACATTCCCAGTCCTCTGCGCTGTTTCAGGTGCCAGAGGTACGGGCATTCACAACGTTCATGTCACAGTTCTGCTCGTTGCGCAAATTGTGGCTCAAGTGAACATGACGGGGAAGGTTGCACTTCTGCTGCCTGCTGTGTTAACTGTGGTGAGGCCCATGCAGCTTACTTCCGCAACTGTATGAAATGGAAGGACGAGATGGCGATCCAGCGCCTCAAGACCCTGGAAGGCCTCTCGTACCCTGCTGTCAAGGCCAAGTTGGGTATTCCCAACAACCGACAGCGTACTTTTGCCGCAGTAGTTCAGTCTCTGCCACAACCCGTGCAGCCCTTTGTTCCGCACCCTGTAGCTCTCGCCGCACTTGCCAAGAGATCTACAGCTGAACAAGCGACACAGGTGGATTTCACCGAGCTCCAGTTTATTCGACCACCTGACTCTGCGCCTTCTCTTTTAAAGACCACCGACTCTTCCAGTTCCCAGCAGAAAGCCTGCACGTGTGGAAGACCCGGCCCTAAATCCGCAAAGGTGTGCAGTGTCCATTCAACTGTCGCGGTCCAACTGACCAATATTGCAACTGTCTCAGACTCAGCGAGGTCCTCACCCTCAACCAACATTATAGAGGAACATAAGGGGAGGAGAGTGACAGTTCGTCCCTCTCCTGTGACTCATCTTATGTGTAGTTGTGTTCATTTTCGTGATGTGTTTTATCATTCTCATTCCT
This sequence comes from Macrothele yani, assembly GCA_039090855.1. NCBI lineage: Eukaryota > Metazoa > Arthropoda > Arachnida > Araneae > Macrothelidae > Macrothele > Macrothele yani. The sequence continues at coordinate 141,268,399 of CM077015.1, forward strand.
CAGTTTTACTTAATCGGCTAGTTTCTAACCATTGTACCATGTTTTTAATACTGTTTGTTTCATTGTCTTTTTTGGACCTTCCATCATTCTCATGGTTCGGTTTTACTTGGTCAGCCAGATTTTGGGATTTATGCCACGTTTTTTAATACTGTTTGTTTGTCTTGTGTCTGGCGCTCTTTGGCCAAACATGGCCCTTGCGCCATAAAAATCAACCAACCAACCAACCCTCTCTCCTGTACCAACGGCTGTTCCTGATTCTCTGTTGATTGATGCCCTCAACACGATGGGTCGTGTTGTGGGAGTGACCAAGATTCTTCCAGCTACAGCCCGTGATTCCTCCCTGAAACATGTGCAGGGTGAGCGCCGCCATTACCGGGTTATTTTTCCAACTTCTCAGTGAATTGCGGAACGCCCTGAAACTCTGAAATTAGTCACTGATATCCGGACGTACATTTTTAATCTTTTTGCAGGGGTTCAGTTGTTCCGCTGTAAAGGGGAAGGTCATCTCGCTTCTGCTTGTCCTCATGCTACTCCTGGTGCTAGATCTGATTCTTCATTAGCTACTACAGTTCCGTTGGCCGCTGCCCCTGCGGATGTTGTGCAGGCAGCTGAGGCACCTGCTCACATTCTGCTTTCATCAATTTTTCCTGCTGTTTCTCCAGTCGTTCCTTCCCTCTCGGTTCCTGTCGTCGTACAGGATGGATTGGAGCCCTCCAATGAGGATTTTCCATAGCTGGAAGTGTCTGCACCTAAATCACAGCGTAAACGCCCCAGCTCACCTGGTGTTTCTACTCGCTCTTCCCGTTCGTCTCAACGTCTACGGTCCAAGAAACCAGCCCATTCTACCTCGGGTTCACCTAGCCATCATGAGCCAAACTCTGAATTACTAGTTTCGAACCGATTCGCATGTCTCCAGGATGATGATGTTATGGACACGGTCGCCCCTGATCATGATGACAATGTAATGGTTGACTCTGACGCTGATTCTCCTTCTCCTACACTTCTTGACATTTCTACTGTGTTTGAAGAACTTGCGGTGCCTTTGCAGCCTCTTACCTTATCTGATCTGTATGCATTGACCACTCGCCCGCGTAAGGCGAAGTTGATCACACTACCTTGCATTAAGAGTAAGCTTCACTTGCTGCCTGAAATGATTTCACAGCTAAACCAGTTCCATGCATTTATAACTAATGTTAATTTGCCTGGCGGGACTGAGCAATAGCTCGCCGTCTGGGCTACTTACTCAAGATTTTGAGGGCTGAACTGGAAGGCTGGATGCAACCTATCAGTGATGTCCTTGTTAACACTAGTTAGCTTTAATTGTAGAGGGCTTGCGTTTTTTGCGGCGAATACTTTGGTTTTCGAGGACGTTCGTTACCTGGGGGCTAATATCCTCCTTCTCCAGGAGACGAACTGTTCCTTGGATGCCGGGTGTTCCCGCTGGAGACGCTGGCCGTACATTTTTTATCATAATTACCGGACCCATCTTAGGTCTGGTACCGCTATAGCATTTCATGTGCGTTTTCATTCTTCCCTTTCTGATCATGTTGAGTCACAGAGTCTGCTGGGTTCTTTTCAACATATTTCTTTTTGTTTTTGTTCTAAACGTATTCATGTTTTCAATATCCATATTCTGCAATCTGCTAAGGATGCAGAAACTTTCCTCCAACATCTTTCTTCTATCCTTTCGACCCTCCATCCAAATGATACAGTCATTGTTGCAGGCGATTTCAATTGCACTTTGCAACCCGGTTTTGACCGAGATGGTTCAACCGAAAGCCGTTCCGACCTTGTTTCCAATCTCACTCAACTCGTTGTTAATTTTGATTTGATTGATGCATTCCGTTCCCTTCATCCCCGGTCCAAGGAATTTTCCTGGTTCCCCCGGCTGCTTCACGCTGTGTCGCAGCACGCCTAGATAGATTCTATGTTTCCAGCTTTCTCCATTCCTCTCTAGTTGAAGGTACTCATTATCCTTCCGTTTCATCAGATCATCGCCCCGTTCTTTTAAAACTTTTTTTGCATTCTTCCTCTGTTCCCTTTTACCCAGTCTGGTCGCTCGACGATTCATTTTTAACTGATCCTGTTTTCTGTGCTGAAATTTGCTCTATGATCTCGTCTTCTGTAAAACAACTTTCTTCGTCTGACGACCCAGTGGCTCTGTGGCTTTCCACGAAACTTTTGATTATTTCTTTCGCACGTCAGTTTTCTTTCTCTTCCCGTACTTCTCGCTTTCAAGATATTGATGTTCTCTGTCGTAAATTGCAGACTATTTCTCCTTCTGATCCTTCTTTTCTCGTGTTTCAAGCTCAACTTTGTCGTATTCTGTTTACTTTTGCTTCATCAGCCCTTACTCGTCTGAAATTCCTCACTTGCGGTTTGACGACGACCCCTTTTCTAGTTTGAAGTCCCTTGAGAAGTATCATGTTAAAAGCAACACAATTTCCTTTCTTTCACTACCTGACGGCTCTACAGTTACCGACCCTTATCGTATCTGTGAACTTACTTTTTCCCATTATTCTGATCGTTTTGAACTCCGACTCCTTTCTCCTGCAGATACCTCCCGTCTTCTTCATGTCCTCCCTCAGGTTCTACATTGTTTTTTTGATTCCCTTGTTTCTCCTATCTCTCCTTCTGAAGTCCGCTCTGCAATTTCTAGTCTGAATGACCGTTCTTCCCCTGGCGCGGACGGTGTTCTGCTCTCATTTTATAAGAAGTTTCTTCCTTCTCTTCTCCCGCTTCTGGTTGCTTGTTTTAATGCCGTTTTTACTTCTTCAAATTTTCAGTCTTCTGATTTCACTTTTGCTATTCTCCGTCTCATCCCCAAAACCGGAAACCTTGGTCTTTTTTCTAACTGGTGTCCTATCTCTATTCTTAATACTGACTACAAAACCTTTGCTAAACTTCTCGCTTTTTGCCTCAATCCCGTCTTGCAGCATTTAATCCACCCCGATCAAACTTACACTATTCCCTCCCGTTCGATTACTACCAACATTTCCACCATTCGCAACTTATATTTTCTTGCTTCCCATCTTTTCGAACCTCTCGTAATTTTTAATATTGATCAGAAACAAGCTTTTGACTCCATTAATCACTCTTATCTCTTTGCTGTTCTTCGTCATTTTGGTTTTCCTACTCTTTTCTGACAAGCTCTTATTAATCTTTAGTCTCACTCTTCTTTCCGTATTCGCACTTCCACATTCATGACAGCTACCATCCCCTTTGACAACGGGATCCGGCAGGGTCGTCCCCTTTCGGGTCAACTTTTTACGCTTGCATTTGAACCTCTCTTACTTTGTCTGCGTTTTCGTTTGTTTTCTGTGATTCCTCGCAGTATTGCTCCTACTCGTCACCACCGCATAGTGTTGTCTGCATATGCTGATGACCTCACACTCTTTCTTCGCACTGAACGTTCTTTCGGTGTTGTCCTTTCTGCTTATCGTGAGTATGTTTTAATTTCCGGTTCCGAACTTAATCTGTCTAAATCTGTCAGTCTGTGGGCCGGATCGTGGGTGGCACACGGTGATCGCCCTTGGGGTGCCCGTTGGTCATCCTCGGTCATTAAACTTCTTGGTGTGTGCGTTGGAAATCCCGTGGCGGTTGCTGATGCCACATGGATTCCTTTGGTTCAGCAGCTCAATCGCCGTCTTGCTCCTTTTCGCCGGTTCAAACCTTTTTTGTCCTTTTTTAGCAGAGCACATCTGGTTTCTTCCTTTCTTCTTCCCATTCTGACACATTCGTGGTTCGCTTATTTTTCCTCACCCATTTTTCTCCAATCCGCACAACGTTTGATTACTGGTTTTATCTGGAATAAAGTTCACTGGGTTCATCGTTGTACTCTCGTCCTTCCTCTGTCCTTTGGAGGTCTTGCCCTCCCAGATCTTTTTCAAAAATCTAATGCTATTCATCTTCAGACTTTTCTCCGTTTTTTTTCTCATCCTCAGATTTCATTGATTACTATTGTTGATACTTTACTTTTCCCTCGCAGTCCGTTTCTCACTCTCGCTACTTTCCTCCGTATGGATCTGTTCCCCCTCATTCCAGATCACTTTCCCGATACTTATCGCATCGTCTTATCCCTCTGACATTCCTTATGTCCCGTCCGTCTCCCACCTACCTCAACTAATGATCTGCTTGCGGAACCTGTCTTTTACTCTTCTGCACTCCGTTCTCCCTCTTCACCTTACTTTTGCTTCTCCACCTGGTTCGCCAGTGGCGTGGTACAGGTATCCTAACTTGTAGACGCTTCTCTTTGCTGGAAGTCTCTTTCCCAAATCGACCCCTCTCTTGCTGACACTCCCTTACATCGCGCCCAGCTCCGGTTGCTTCATATTCAGATTCAACGCCTTTACCCGTCCCTCGTGAATTCTTATGGGTTAATTGTTTCTTCTTCGGCGTCCCCTTGCCTTCCTTTTCTGGTTTATTTGAATGATGTTCCCTTTCTGGTGCATCAAGTTACTGCAAAACTCTTGTACCGCCACTTTCTTACTTATTTTAGAACACCTCTCGCTATTCCTTTTGTGCCACCTGATGAAACCTCTCAGACATGGATCGATTCACACACTTCTCTGGCTTCCCCAAAAGCTACTGATATTCATTGGCTCCATCTTCATTGTCGCTTGCTCACACCACGGACTCTTCATAGTTTTGGTCGCCTGTCTTCTCCCTTGTGTTTTTTCTGTTCAACGCTCGGTGATGTTCATCACGCATATGACTCCTGTTTAGTTTACAGCCTCTTTTTTCATTGAAGTTTGCTCTTCTCTCCAAAGTCTGTCCTTCCTTTCACTCTGTTTCACATTACTATTTTCTTCGCCGTCATCATCCTTCCGCTGCTGTTCACAATCCAGTTTGCGCGTTTTTAATTTTGCAGGCCAAACTGACTCTTTATTTATATTATAATACCAGTGTTGATCGGCCTGCTCTTCGTCGATATCATCGTGCGAGAGTTTTTCTGTGCCGTACGTTTCGTTCCTCGATCAAGTCCGTCATCCAACTTGAGTACGAGGTAGCTCTGGCCCGGCAGACAGTTCCTGCTTTCTTCTCGATCTGGTCCCCCCACCTCCCATGGTTTCGGGTTGAGCATGGGTTGATTTAATTCGTTTGATTTTTTTTCTTGTTTTTGTTTTGATGTACTGGTTTCTTCACTTTGTTTTTTTTTTTGCTTTTCCGGGTTGTTGTCTTGTTCTGTTTTTGATTGAGCTGCAGGTTTTTTTCCCTTGTATTCATTCTTTTCCTTTGATTCTGTTGTTTTTCCTTTTAAATTTTCTTGTTTTTGATAGCCCTTTGGTAATGTTGTACTGTTTTGCTTCATTGAGATTCCGGTCATTTTGTTGTTTTTTCCCCTGTGCTTTGCTAGCTCTTTCTGCTGGTCGGTATATTCTTTCTTGGATAGCGCTTTTCTATACTTTTCCTTTTACTAGCGGCCTCGGCCTCTTTGTCTGAATTTTCTTGCCGTTTTGCGCTGTGATTGGATGTTTTACAGCTAGTTGCTTTGATTTTTTTCTGTCCGGAGTCCGTGTGCATTTGTGTTCCTGTTTTCTGTGTGTATTTTTTTCTGGTTCTTGGTGGTGCTGTGCAATCGGTTATTGTTTTTTGTGTGGGTATTTTTGTTGAGTTGTTTGTCTATGCATTATTGTGTGCTTGCTTTCTATGTTTTCGTCGGCCACAGTTGTTGGTCGACGCATTTCTTGTTGTGGTGTTTTGTTGTACTGGTTGGCCACCAATTGTTTGTGATCAGTGTTATTGTTTGGTATAGTGTGATGCTTGTTGGGTGGTGTTGTTTTCCGTTGGGCTAGTCTGTGTTGTCTAGTTTTGCAAAATTTTTTGGCGTGTTGTGTTTCTTTTGTGCTTGTTTGTTTGTTGTTGTTCCTGATCTACTTTTTTGTACTGTGTTTCCTGTATGTGGTATTCCCGTGTTTTTGTAATTGCTCTTGCTTTTTGCACGTGTTTTGTTTTAGTTGTTCGCATGGCGGCTGTCCTACTCGCTCTGCTCCTGTGTGAGTTTTTTTACTACTGCGATTGTATTTTATCTTAACTGCTAATGTGATAATCTTGTTTTTTACTTGTTTGTGCATGTTTTACTTCCGTGTTTCAGTTGGCTCCGCAGTTTAGAGAGCCTTTTTTTCTCATGCCCTGTGTTTCATGTTCACTTGTTTTGCTTTTTTATGAACTTTGAATTACTTAGTGTGGCCCTGCTGGTCTCATTGTGTTTTTTCATTGAGTACTCAGCCTTATCTCTCGTTTTCTATACAGTGTGCTTCTCGTGTGTATCTTGTCTATTGGGTTACGTTGACCCAAGGAGTTGGTCAACGCACTATTTGCCTTGTGCTCATTTTTTTTAATGTGCCTCTTGTGTTTTTTTCTTCACTGTATGCGACTACATGTGCAGTGAAGTTGTCGTTTGGGGCAGTTTTGTCTTTGATTATGTTTTAAGTGCACTTTTTTGTGTTTTCCTTTTTATGTTTCTTTGCACTTATGCTAGCGTTCTTCGTCTTGCTTCGTGTTTCTCCTATCCGGGTTTTTCCTGTAATATTTTATTTTTCTCAGCCCAGCCTTCTGTCGCCGTGCACGACTGGACGTACATTGTGTTGTTTTTAATGTGTTATGGTGCTATGCGATCTTGTTTCCGCGTGATTCTCTCTATAGCGCCACGTCGGCTTTCGGGGTTTGTCAACGCGCGACTTCTTGTTTTGTGTATGAAATTTGAATTGAGTGCGATTTTTTTTGTGAACCTCGTGTGCCTTTTTGGCTACATTTATTTTGTGTGATGCGGCGGTTTTTCCCCTTATTATCATATATTAATTCTGTGCAGTGTTCTTTCTGACATACATGCGTCGCTTCGTATTTCGTTTTTAGTTATAGCGGTTGGTTAATACCCCTCTTTATGTGCACGGTTTTTAGTTTTTTATGTTCTTCTTGTACTAATGTTTTGGCCGCTGCTGCATGTTTTCAGAAGTACACTTTTATTACTCCTGTAACTGTCTTGCAGTGTCAGTCAATTTGTGTTGTGTGGTATTGTTGTTGTGTTTTTCACCTGTCACTTTTGTGTTCGCGCTGCTATGTACTACTCTTTGGAATGTGTTTCCTTCATTCCCTCTGGGGTTTGGGTTTTGTGATGTGTGTGTTTTTCGTTTTTGTCTTCTGTGTTCCTTTTTTATCTGTATATATTTTAATCTTGTTCTGATTTTACCAGTTTTCTTTCCTCCTTTCTTTTGTGTTGAGACTTCTTGGCCTCGTCTCTTTTAATACAGTCTCATTAGACTGAAGCGTATCACATGTACCTTGCTTTTAGACTAATAAAGGTTTATTTTGAAGGCAGTGGTCTAAGCGATGGCCTCTGATCATTCGTCCGAATGGGGTTCGGGTTCGAATCCCGGTGAGGCATGGATGTTGTGTTTGTCTTTCGGCACTGGCTCTCTCCCTTCCCTGGAACCAGTGACCCTAAATTAGGGACGGGCGACTGCTTATAGCCCATTGAGTTGCTCACGGTGGTTGTTAAACCTCCAATAAAAAAAACAAAACAAGAAGGGCGCTTTGTGACTTGGTCTTTATCTGATTGAAACTTCCACTTTCGCCTTGAGCATGACTTAACATGAAGAACAACAAAGTGCAAAAACCGCTTACCCTCGCCGTTTTACCTTTTGATTATAGTTAACTTTGTTTTCGAATTGTCATCATGTATCAATATGGCTGGGCTCAGTGTTTTCGACACCAGTATAAATGGGATGAAAGTGGACGTTCCAGTCATAAAAGCCATCGATGGAAGCTGAATACCTTACGCCATCGTGATTTACACTTACTACATTGAAAAACATTAAACTATCGAGGGCTACGAAAAACTGTCGATGCACAGAGTTGGACAAAACTATCGATGTACTGAGTAAGACAAAGCTATCGATGTACTGAGTTGGACAATATCGATAGTGCCTCAAAATACCCAAGGCAGGTACGGATGCTGGACCCACTAAATACCCGCCGTTCGTCGAATGGGCACGTTAAGCCGTCGGACACGGGTACTGTCCCCCAGTAATAAATGAGGGCGTCTCCTTCGCCCTCTCCTTCGTGTCACTTTCCAGTGGGGCACTCTAGTCCAAATCTCCTAGCTTCTTATTTCTAAAGGTTGTTTATGCCCTGGAGTCGGACACTACCTTCCTAAAATCCTCTACATATGATCTGATCTGACCTATTTTGGATCTTTTTTTTCTTTTTGATTGGAGGATTAACGACGACCGTGAGCAACTCAATAGGCTATAAGCAGTCGCCCGTCCCTAATTTAGGGTCACTGGCTGCAGGGAAGGGAGAGAGCCAGTGCCGTAAGACAAACACAACATCCATGCCTGACCGGGATTCGAACCCGGACCTCTTTTGGACGAATGATCAGAGGCCATCGCGTAGACCACTGCACTACTGGGGCTGCATTTTGGATCTTCAGATTAATTTTGTTTTTGCTTTCACCTTTGATTACGCTTGGATTTCGCGTAACCAAACTTCGATATATAAGAATAGCAACTACGTGTTGTAATAAATGAATTGAATCAAAACTTTACTCACCTTTAGGTAAGTAGGTGAAAAAACGAAACAGTTCTTGGAAGATTATATGTGACTTGCGGGCGAGGAGAAATTGTAATTTAACAGAAATTGTTAGGTCATATGAACAACACACTGCAGAAAACCTAGGGCAACACAGAAAGGCATCCAACAGAAATTTCTAGGATTACGTTCTGAAATATAGCTGGTCTAGCTTCCTTGACCTAAATATAACTGGTCTAGCTTCCTTGACCTAAATATAACTGGTCTAACGTCCTTGACGTAAGTATCACTGGTCTAGCGTCAAGTCCATAACTGATCACATTATTAGGGGGCGGACATGAAGAAGCGAGGGGAAGTCTGGCTTATTGATTTGTCAGAGAACATTTTGAAGGCATTTGGGTAGCATTTGGGAAAACAGAAAATTGTCAAAGTGTGCAAGGTGGTTTTATAATTTCTTACGGTATACTTTTGGAACAGGGAATTAATTAAAATCAAGGTATCGGTTGTTAAAAGATTAACTTGATTTTTATATTCCTCTGATGAAAATGCAATGAAAAAATAAATAATAAAATAAAAATGAAAATACAAAAAAAAGTTCCGCATTTATTTTTCAATTTTTTTTTCAAGTTAAAATAACTTTGGCAAAAAAAAAGCAGAAAACAAGAAATCATTTTATGCTGAAATTCAAAAGGTTTTCTCCATGTCCACATTTTGAACAAGGTAGTGTTTCTCACAGCCTTTTATCAACAAAACTAACGAAACTGATTTCCATAATATGACTGATAAAAATGACTGTAACATTACTTTCGTTGAAGAAATAAATAGGCATGGGATATAATATAAATATTTATTTGAAATCGATTTTTCCGCATTCAATCTTTTCTTAGTTAGAGTACGGAAACTGAAAGGCCATAGGTAAACGTAAAAAATAAATTACAATGAAGCTATCATAGATTCATTAAGTTTGAAAGAACTGCAACATTAAAATTCAAAATTAAAGTTTTGTTATAATCACGTTCTTCCGATATGTGAAAATTAAATAAAAAATGTTTTCTAGAATAAGGAATATGCTTGAAGTCAAAACATTGAAGAAAATATTAAAGTTTTCAAGCATTAAACATTTTCACCCACAATGTTTTCTCGTAGTCCAAATTTTTAAATGAAAAGCAATTTTGAAGTGTGAAAATACCCCTCCTAGCTGAGAAATACAACACATGCGTAAAACGAAGAGTGGATGGCAATTTCAGATTAATATGAATTACTTACGAAATACATTACTAAAAGTGTAATTCTGTTGTATTATATATGTTACGACCAAAGCCTAAAGTGACACAGCATAATTGCCTGATAAAAATTCACGTAATACTTCTGTTGATGCCGCTCGCGTTATTTTAAAAAATATATATATTTATACAAATTTTGAAGGTGACAATCCGATTTTTGGCGTAAATGTGACAAGGATGGTAAGTCAGATAATATCCGAAAACTTGAAAAATCGGATATTATCTGACTTACCATCCTTGTCACATTTACGCCAAAAATCGGATTGTCATCTTCAAAATTTGTATTATATGGCGTAATCCCGTATTTCTTTCATGATATATATTTATTTTACTTGTTCTAATTCCCAGCATTTTATGTTTACCATTGCCTTGGAAAAGCCTCCCAGTGGAGAGCTAAGTCTCGGCAAATTTTTATGCGTATGACACCAAAAAAATAAACGGATTTACTACGCTATAAGCGCTTCTTGCGTATTACTTATTGGAATGTGTACCGTATGTCCGAGGGAAATCATCCTACTTCTGTGATATTATAATATCTTCTGTCCTTGGTATGTATTATCTCACTAGTAAAATCTCATTTCAATCCAAAGCTTTCTTCTTGGTGCGCGGAGTTTTATGACAATGAGTGTATATAAGTACCTCAATGTGATCTAGTATTTTTGTAACTAATTTATTTTGCGTATTTGAATAAAATTTACCATAAATAATTTCCTTAGTGATAATCAGTCAAAGATGAGAAACGCTCATCGCTGGGGAGTAAAGGGACTTTTGTGATTGTGTGAAATATATTTTATATTATTGTGGAACATATTCGTAGTCAAATATTTTCGGTTCTTTTTGGTCAAGTCGTAGCTTCTGCTTACCCTTAATCTGGATAGATAGTGAGTGCCACATTCGTTAATCTGAAGAATGAAACAAAGTTATTTGCTTGATATAAACGCACTCGCTTTAAATTTGATTATCCTAATGCACTTCACACAAAGTGCAGAAATATCTGTCATTCAATATATTTACATTAAGGGTACTTCATTCGTGTTCCACTCCCTCACACGCACTCTTTTAAGAATGGCATTTTGTTAGGTATTAAAGGAAAGCACTTCGTTTGGTGTAATTTTAAAATCATAATATTATCTACTTCCATGCTCTGCACATTTCTTTTATGGCATTACTCCCAGAATAACATAATAAAAAACTCGTGATTCCAACTTTTTGGCATTTCCTGAAAGGTTTCCTATCATCGTTAAGACGAAGATCTGACTTACTTTTTGGGTAAATCTTCCGCATTTGGACCCGAGCTACTTTTGCAAACCGACGACAGATGGCGACCCGTTGTCGCTGAATTGTTCAACTTGGAGTTACGTCGTGAAACTGCCAAAGGAAGTGAATGATATGGTTTTTTGGTAGTCTTTAATGGACCTCTTCGAATGGGAACTGTGTCGTATTTAGGAAATATTTATTTTGATGGCAGAGTTGTGTTTCCTCATGAATATCAAGCAGTCTATCTAGCAGAATAAATAAAGATAAACTTTATCTGCCAGGGAAGAACCCTCTGATCGTACGAATGAAGACTTCAAAGCAGTGTTCAGAGGAAAGATGGCAATTCCGTCGGAATAATTAATTATTCCAGAACATAATCTGCAATGTACATTTTGTGGTTTCCCTGTGTTAATTTTGTTTTGGAGGACGTCAGTTGCTCTGCATTCCTTGAGTGTACGTAACTGTCATTGGATCAACGAAGTTGAGGTAGTGGATGACTGTTAAATGGTCATAACCACAGCTTGGCAGGTCACGGTAAGCTGCCCACTGATCTACCATGATGGTAGTTCCTGGCCACACGTTTTTCGCGATGAGGGGAAGCAATACTCTTCGGAGCTGTTGTTGTCAGGGGAGATCTCCACCCTGAATCGCTTGGTATGTCTTTCAAACCTGCGAAGAATCCAGACACCTTCGACGAGACGACCGCAGTTGTACTTCCGCTTGGCGAGCTTCGCTTCTTCGACTTCCACGATTATTCCATCACCGCCAAGCCTTCCTTCTTCACACTGCGAGTCTACCATATACTCAGAGACTAGTTTTCTGCAATACCAGAACCAAACTCTCTCATATAATGTGTAGCACCGCCATGTGTAGTTTCTTCAAACGTCTCATCGTAGGACAATCCTTTGGCGAATCAATAGGAATCTGAGCATAATAGAACCACTTTCCAAGTGTACAGATGTATTACTTAGCATTCCCTGAAACGTGATGTTTCCGACACCTGAACTGTCCTGAACGACGAGACGCATCGACACGGAAAGTCATGGGATGGCCCTCAGATAATTTTCTTGAGGTTAGAAACAAACCTTGTAGTTCAGACCAGAAAATACACATTTCCTCATCCTTCGCCACTTCATCCAAAAACCACTTAGAACTTCACATATTAAGATAGGTTGCAAGAAACCTACCAAAGCACATATAATATGATTTCGGTAGTATATTAGTAATGCCTATCAGAGAAACAAGCTGTCTATCCAAGAAGTGTTCATGATAAAAAAAAATGTGGTTTTCATACAGTTACTTATACACTGAGTGGCCACTTTATTATGGTGTCACGTCAATTCGTCGCGTGCGTCAATTCGCCGACTACGTCAATTCGTCGCCTGCGTCAATTCGTCGCGTGCGTCAATTCGTCGACTACGTCAATTCGTCGCCAGCGTCAATTCGTCGCGCGTCAATTCGTCGACTACGACAATTCGTCGCGCGTCAATTCGTCGACCACGACGATTCGTCGCGCGTCAATTCGTCGCGCGTCAATTCGTCGCGGACAAATTCGTCGACTACGTCAATTCGTCGCGTTTACAGATTTTGGTTACATACAAAACGAATGCAGGAAAACGTACGACTTCGAACGTCTTGCTCCCTGATCAAATTTATAAAGTTTAGACACGCAGACAGGATAGGAATATTACGTTTTTCTTTGGCACTAAAAATATTAGACGGTAAACGGTTTTTGGAACGGGGCAGGGCCTGGTTGGACAGAGCCCCCCATATACAAAATTTTCGTAAAATCTACGGTTTTCAATTCAGAACCACCAAATCAGGTATCCTATCTCATAGCACTCTAACTTAGACGGTTGTCGGTTTTTGGAACGGGTCAAGGCCCGGGTAGTAAGAGCTCCCCCCCCCCCCCCCTACATACAAAATTTTCGTAAAATCTAGTTTTCATTTCAGAACCATCAAATTTGGTATCATGAAACTCTAACTTAGACGCTAGACGGTTTTTGGAAGGGGTTGGAGCCCGCGGGGTCAGAGCCCCCCCTCATAAAAATTTTCGCAAAATCGACAGTTTTCGTCTTAGAACCACCAAATTTGGTATACTATCTTATGGTACTCTAACTTAGACGGCAGACCGTTTTTGGAACCGGTCAAGGCCCGGGGGTGAGAGCCCCCACATACAAACTTTTCTTAAAAACCACAGTTTTCAATTCAGAACCACCTAATCTGGTATACTATCTCATGGTACTCTAACTTAGACGCTACACGGTTTTTGGAAGGGGTTGGAGCCCGGGGGTCAGACCCCCCCCTCGAATAAACACTTTTTCGTAAAATCTACAGTTTTCAATTTAGAACCACCAAATTTGGTATACTATCTCATGGTTCTCTAACTTAGACGCTAGACGGTTTTTGGAAGGGTTTGGAGCCCGGGGGTCAGACCCCCCACCGAATAAACACTTTTTCGTAAAATTTACAGTTTTCAATTTAGAACCACCAAATCTGGTATACTATCTCATGGTACTCTAACTTAGACGCTAGACGGTTTTTGGAAGGGGTTGGAGCCCGCGGCGTCTGAGCTCCCCCTCATAAAAAATTTCGTAAAATCTACATTTCAATCTACAGTTTTCATCTTAGAACCACCAAATTTGGTATACTATCTTATGGTACTCTAACTTAGACGGCAGACCGTTTTTGGAACGGGTCAAGGCCCGGGGGTCAGAGCCCCCCAGATACAAAATTTTCTTAAAAACTACAGTTTTCAATTCAGTACCACCTAATCTGGTATACTATCTCATGGTACTCTAACTTAGACGCTAGACGGTTTATGGAAGGGGTTGGAGCCCGGGGGTTCAGACCCCCCCCCCCCGAATAAAAACTTTTTCGTAAATATTACAGTTTTCAATTTAGAACCACCAAATTTGGTATACTATCTCATGGTACTCTAACTTAGACGCTAGACGGTTCTTGGAAGGGGTTGGAGCCCGCGGGGTCGAGCCCCCCCCCTCATAAAACATTTCGTAAAATCTACAGTTTTTTTCTTAGAACCACCAAATTTGGTATACTATCTTATGGTCTCTAACTTAGTCGGCAGACCGTTTTTGGAACGGGTCAAGGCCCGGGGGTCAGAGCCCCCCACATACAAACTTTTCCTTAAAAACCACAGTTTTCAATTCAGAACCACCTAATCTGGTATACTATCTCATGGTACTCTAACTTAGACGCTACACGGTTTTTGGAAGGGGTTGGAGCCCGGGGGTCAGACCCCCCCTCGAATAAACACTTTTTCGTAAAATCTACAGTTTTCAATTTAGAACCACCAAATTTGGTATACTATCTCATGGTTCTCTAACTTAGACGCTAGACGGTTTTTGGAAGGGTTTGGAGCCCGGGGGTCAGACCCCCCCACCGAATAAACACTTTTTCGTAAAATTTACAGTTTTCAATTTAGAACCACCAAATTTGGTATACTATCTCATGGTACTCTAACTTAGACGCTAGACGGTTCTTGGAAGGGGTTGGAGCCCTCGGGGTCGAGCCCCCCCCTCATAAAAAATTTCGTAAAATCTACAGCTTTTTTCTTAGAACCACCAAATTTGGTATACTATCTTATGGTCTCTAACTTAGTCGGCAGACCGTTTTTGGAACGGGTCAAGGCCGGGGGGGGGGGGCGTCAGAGCCCCCCACATACAAAATTTTCTTAAAAACTACAGTTTTCAATTCAGAACCACCTAATCTGGTATACTATCTCATGGTGCTCTAACTTAGACGCTAGACGGTTTTTGGAAGGGGTTGGAGCCCGGGGGTCAGACCCCCCTCGAATAAAAACTTTTTCGTAAAATCTACAGTTTTCAATTTAGAACCACCAAATTTGGCATACTCTCTCATGGTACTCTAACTTAGACGGTAGACGGTTTTGGGAACGGGTCGGGCACGGGGTCAGAGTCCCTCCGCCCATAAATATATTTCGTAAAAACTAAAGTTTTCAATTTAGAGCTACCAAATTTGGTATACTATATAATGGTGTTCTAAATTAAACGGTAGACGGTTTTCAGAACGGGTCGGGGCAAGGGTCGTTACCCCCCACCCCCTACACACAAACTTTCGTATAATCTATAGTTTCCAATTTAGAACCACCAAATTTTGTATATTATCTCATGGTACTCTAACTTAGACGGTAGAAGGTTTTTGGAACGGATCAAGGCCCGGGGGTAAGACCCCCCCCACATACAAATTTTCTTAAAATCTTTATTTTTCAATTCAGAACCACCAAATTTTGTGTCATGAAACTCTAACTTAGCGGGAGACGGTAAGTGAAAGCGCAACATTATTAACTTGATTTGTTATGCAAACCTTGTAAATACGACCACAGCTATTAAAAGTTACTAAAGAGTCCTTGTAAGTAATATTTTTTGACCGAGTGCAAGTACATATTACGCAATGTCAACAGGTCAAAATATCTAAATTAACAATGAAATTTGGAATATTTCTTTTTTCTTTCTTTTTATTTCAGTTTTGACACTTGTATTAAGTTTTAAAAACATATATTTCTCCTATCGTATACCTTCATTGTGCTTTAAACAGAATTTCTTACCATGTTTTGGGTATTTTGTTTCGTGTGGTTGCAGTTTTTTTAATGTTTTGGGCATTTCATTTTGTGTGGTTACTTCTTTTTATGTTTTGGGCATTTTACTTTGTATGGGTGTTTTTGTTATGTTTTTGTTCTTTTCTTTTCTGTGGTGGTTGTAATGTTGACAGGATGAAAAGGGGAAACTGTGGGCAGTCACGATGCCTACCTGCTTCTAATTTTTTTCAAATACAGCACATGATTTTGTATTGAGTTATACCACTTACTCATTAAGCGACTACAGGTTTCTTTAAATATGAACGTTTTCTTACAGCCTTTTGTTTCCTCTACCTAGCTTTTTCGGTTCCGCAATTTCTTTTTTTGGTTTTAGAATATTTTCCTTATTATTAATCTATTTTCTCATGCAAACTCTTTATGTAAGGTATGTTTATTCTATCGAAGTATTTTGCAATTATACGCGAAGCCCTGTTGCTGAAGTAAAAAAAATATTTCCAACTGAAACAACGCAGTTCAGATATTTTCCCGCTGTTAACTCAAGGAATGAAAACAAAAACAACAAATCTGTGCAATGGTTGAGGCATGAGACAGTACTTACTGGTAACAAGGCAAAGTTTTAAGGAAGAATGAGCTTAAGAATTTCTAACTGCAACAAAAAAGAGCATCCGCACTGTATCCCTCCCCATCCCCTAGTGCCGGCCTTTGGACGTCTTGAAAGAGAAGTCTTAAGGACACATCTGGATCGTAATTGCCTGAGCATTCGCGACAATCTTCTGGTGTCGTAGTAGAAAAACACACTTCCTACTTCGCCTAAATTGCTTGGATGTAATGCCAACGAACAAAGTTTTGCTCTCGCATTGGATTTCTGTTGCTTTTGATGGAATACTTTTACCCTGGGGTTCACCGCTTTCACTATAGTCTTCAGGACAGGCGGCAATACACCCCAACGTAAAACACTAATTTCACGGCAATTAACTGCAATTAGTGAAAGAGAGGGGCGGTACAGGAAATAAGTCGAACGAGACAGATCTGAACTTAGAAAGTCGGTTGAAGGTGTTGCATGAAAAACTGTGTTTTGCTTACAGATCATTTGGCACGTAGGGACGTAGGTTTCGTTTAATATGTTACGGGGTGAACAAATTGTCTTTTCAGTATAACAATTTTCTTTCATACGCATGGTGCAACACAAAAAATTTGAATTTATTTTTGAGAATTAGCATGACGCCTACCGGCCCAGAGTACAGCTGCCCAGTCCGCGTCTGCTGCCGCCTCCGGAACCTGGCTCCCGGGTTCTTCGCATCTGTTGATCCCCCGCCTGGAGCGTCCCAGCTGTAAAATACATGTACCTCTGCGTTTTGGAAAAACAAAAGATAAGATGCCGATCCTTAAAATTAACCCCTTCTTGTGACCGCAGGTACGAAAATTTTGAACTTCGCTTAAACCCTAACTGGAGGAACAAGCTTAACGTGATTGTCTGTATTCTGAGTGTTTTATTGAATGGTTGCTCATTAGTTCGTAGTTGACTAGAGAACAGAGAACGTGCTTGTTGAAACCTTTGTTGTGCGTTGTCAAGTGATAATAGTGGAAATATATCATTCTAAATATTTTGGAAAGAGAAAGTGCATTCTTTTCCGATGGCACTATGCAGATGAAGAATGCAACATAAGTAGTTAACTCACAAAAAGAAAATGATTTGCTGAAATGGAAAGGGTATTTATTTTGCCATAACAGAGTGCGTGGTGATTTACGGTATTGTCACTGTATTGAAAGAAATTATGGAAATTGTACTGGCTTTGCTAGTACTATTCTTATTGGAGATGAACACAGGATGCGCAATGAGAAACCACATAATCATGCTCCAAGACCGGAGAAAATTGATGTTGCTGTTGCAAGAGCGCAAATAAAAGAACGAGCGAGAAATACGGACGAAGCCCCTGCACAAATTATTCAAACCGTGACAACGTCAATGGCTACAGTAAATGCAGCTTACATGCCTAATATGGATGCACTAAGGCAAGTTGTAAAAAATGAGAAGACATGCCAAGACATGCCTGCGGAGCCTACGACTTCAGAACGGATCGATGCCCCAATAAATTTACAGGAGGAGATGGTGCAAAATTTCTTGGCAGAGATAGCGCATTTGGACATCAAAGAATTATTTTATTTTTAACAGAGAATAATTTACGAAAGCTTAAAGAAGCACCCCTCTGGATTATGGATGGGACATTTGAAACGTGTCCAACCCTTTCTAGGCAATTATGCTCCATTCATGCTATGGTTGAAACGAATCAAGAGATGCACAGACTTGTCCCACTAGCTTATGGGTTACTTTCCAGCAAGTATAAATAATATAATACTATTATAAAGTATTTTTGTAGGATTTACAAGACTATGCATCAGACTATGATATTCAGCTTGCACCACAATATACGCATAATGATAGATTTTGAAATAGCTACCGTTATAATGCTGCTAAAAAGGAATTTGGAAGCAGCACACACAAATGTTGTTGGTTTCATCTAGGAAAAAAATGTGCTGAGGAATATCCATCCTCTGGCATAGCCTTGGAATATAAGGAAAACAGTGAGTTTGCTCTCAAAGTCAGACATTTGCAAGCACTCGCATTTTTTTCATCTGATGAAATTTCAGCTGCTTTTGAAGAAGTGAAATCAATTTTACTAGAATATGCAGATTCTGTAGTTCAGTGGTTTGAGGAAAATTATGTTCTTGGAAAATTTCGTGGAAGCAGAAGAAACAATCCAAGCAGAAGCCCTCCGCTGTTCCCGCCAACAATTTGGTCAGTTAGTGAAAACAATTTATTTGGCTTTCCCAGAACACAAAACGAACTTGAAAGATTAGACAGACGCTGGAATACAATTCTGGGAGAGAGAAAACTGTGACTGTACGAAATAATCAGAGAAATTGCGAAAGAGCAGAGAACAACTATGGCCAAAATCGAAAGAGTGATAACACAGATTCCAACAAATCCACCCAGAAGAGAAACGCTGGCAAGATAAAAAGGAATTCGAACTTCTTTGGTGCACAGAGACAATGTTAACATGCTGGACATTTTAAGAGGAATTTCATATAATTCTACCCTTTACTAAAATGTGCTGGTATTTCTCACTAATTGAATTATACCTTTTGCTAACTTGTATTTGAATTTTTCAAGAATGTAATTCCGCCGAAGATGCAAGAATGTAAAACACAACGCAAAATTAAAAAAGTCAAAATTTTTAAAATAGCATGTCAAAAACATAAAATGTCAAAAAGTAATCCAAAATGTGAAACACATAAAAATTCAAAATGCAATCCAAAATGTGAAACAAATAAAAATTCAAAATGCAATCACAAGTCACAAGCATTACAAAAATGCGAAACGCTATGTAACAAGTACAACACAAAATAAAACAAATGCCAAAAAAAATGCATACGCTTTGTAAAATGTACAAAATAAAATAAATGCCATATTCACAAGGATTTCATGACGAGTCAAGTTAAAAATGAGCTTTTACTTAGACTTCAAATAATAATTACTAGCCTCTACACCTTTTTAAGTCTTTAATAAGTGCAACATCATTAACCTGACTTGTCATCAAACATTATAAATATGACCATAGCATACAATCACTTAAAAGACTTGTTAATGGATGAATTGAGGAATCACCAAGTTCAGCGGGTGAAAGTTAATGGCTGTTTATAGTTTTGTACTCGAGTAAATGCGCAACACAGTAAACTTGACTTTCTCTGAAAATTTTATGTATATGAGCACGGTTGATTGAAACCTGATAAAAAGGCTTGAGGCCTGTTTATTAATTTTTGTGCCTCAGTCAAAACGCAGTACCATGACCTTGGCATGTTATCGAAACCTTATGAATACGTCGGACTAAAAATTCCTAAAAAAGTTTACGCCTAAGGTCTTGTAACTAAAGTTTTGTGACAGGGTAAAACTGCAACATTAATAACTTGACATGTTATGTTAACGTTGTGAATGTGAGCACGGCGAATTAAAGATTTCAACAAATAGCCTTTGGGATTAATGTGTTGTAGCTGAGTAAAAATGTAACATTATCTTGATTTTCTATATAAACCACACTACGTGCTGAAATGGCCCAACTATATATACGTATACTTCAACCATATACCGAAGCGCTGACAAGGTGAAAACAAAAGTGCAATTTTGTACGGTCCCCAAACATTTTATGGCCAGCCTACATGGAAGTGGACACCTTAATATCAAAAACATACTTTTTGTACGGTCCACAACAAATAGCAATGGACACGTCGCAATCTTTGGGGGGGGTTAACCACAACAGTGATCAATTCAGTGGGCTATAAGCAGTCGGACATTCCCAATTTTGGGCCACTGGTTCCTGGGAAGGGGGACAGCCAGCGCCAGAAGTCAAGCACAACGTCCATGATTCACCGGGATTTGAACCAGGATCCTTCTCGACAAGTGGTCAGAAGCCAGGGCCAAGATCACTCCGCCGCCGTAGCGGCACACGTTGAAATGTATTTTTCATACGGCCCCAAACGCTCTTATGGACATACTAGATTGAACTGGACGCAAATAAATCATTAATATAATTTGTAGTAGCAGGGATACCAGTTATTTGCCAGGTACATATTACTATTTGTTGAATCACCAAGTTCAGCAGGTGAAAGTTAATGAATGAAAAAGATATTCCTGCAATTTTCCAGTAAACTTATTTTAAATTTTTTGATTTAGTTAATTTAATTTTGCGAAACAAAAAAGAAAGAAAAAGGAATGGGAATACTTACCTTCTAGGAGACATCTATAGAACTGCCGTACATCTGGCGTGTGCTTCTGTGAATCCCGCGACACAGAAATGCAATGTACCTATGTGATGTCGCATGCATACGACTTCACATTGGCATTGATCATCTTTTTCTTACCGTTTTGAATTTTGAATATCTGGAACTCTCTGTTTACATTACATTATATTTCTTTCTGATAAACCGTTCGTTATTAGTGAAAGCTAAACTATATAGATTTGTGTTTTTAATACACCATTAAACGCATATTTTTACACTTTATTGTTATCTACAGTCCCTAACTTAGACCGTAGGTTGGTTAGTTGGTTGGTTGGTTAGTTGGTTAGTTGGTTGATGGTTTATGGTGCAAGGCCCTCAAAGGGCCAAAGAGCGCCTTAAAACGTAAATAGGGTATTCTTAAGAGTAAAAAACGAAATTTTTTACGAAAATTTTGCATGGGGCTACCTTGACCCGGGCCCCGACCCCTTCCAAAAACCGTCTACCGTCAAAGTTAGATAACCATAAGTAGTATACCAAATCTGGTTGTCCTAAATTGAAAACTGCAGATTTTACGAAATTTTTATGAGGAGGGGAGGGGCTCTCACCCCGGGGTTCCAGCCCCTTCCAAAAACCGTCTAGCGTCTAAGTTAGAGTTTCATGATACCAAATTTGGTGGTTCTGAATTGAAAACTGTAGTTTTTAAGAAAATGTTGTATGTCTGTGTGTGTGTGCGGGGCGGAGGGGGGGAGGGCTCCGACCCCCAGGGCCTTGACCCGTCCCAAAAACCGTCGGCCGTCTAAGTTAAAGTACCATGAGATAGTATACCAAATTTGGTGGTTCTAAATTGAAAACTGTAGATTTTACGCTGCATTTTTATGGGGGGGCTCTTACCCCCGGGCTCCAACCCCTTCCAAAAACCGTCTAGCGTCTAAGTTAGAGTACCATGAGATAGTATACCAAATTTGGTGGTTCTAAATTGAAAACTGTAGATTTTATCGTCGTGTTTATAATTCCTACCGAGCTGGTAGAAGCCTAGTTATCTCGGCGCCATTAAAATGGCGTCATCCGGTGGTGTTGTCAACCCTGACATCACTTCCGGTGATCTCGGCACTTTGCCCAGCGGTGGCGTTGTCACATTGCCCTCCGGGTCGACGTCAACCGTTGGCGGCGTATCGTTTTCCTCCCCTGACGTCACTATTACAGCTCTTGCCCCAGCTGCTTCTCATATAGTGACAGAAGACGTCATGGACACTATGGATGGCGGTGCTCCTCTGCCTTCAACCTCCACTTCTACTGCTCCTCGCTCCTATTCTTCAGCGGTAACTTCCCAGAGGCTTCAGCCCAAGTCTAATTCCCTGCGAGCGGAAGCCGCAGCTTTAAAACCTCATGTCCGTCGCTCTGGTAATGAGGTTGTGCTGGAAATTCCAGTGGATTCTCCAGCAGGTACTTCTTTCACCACGGCTACTGAGTTGGGTGTGTGCTTTGAGGCGCTGCCAGACACACCACTCAAAATGTACTCTACTGCTCTGAAACAAAAGTTCTCTCCGTCAGCGATACGTCATATGTCGCGCAGAGGGTCGAGTGTCGTTGTTTACTTCTTTCATGCGGCAGATGCTACCTCAGTTTTACAGACTGGGCTGATTGTTGGTGATCACCAATTATTTCCTGAGCCTGTCGCCCAAAGACCAGTAACGGTCTCGATGTACCCAGTACATCCTGAAGTCACAGATGCTATGCTTTGTGCTTTTCTTATGCAATCCGGTCGTGTTGTGGGTAACATTACCACACACTCCGCTGCTCCAAAGGACGAGGATGATCGTTCAATTGAAAGTGCCCGACGAGTTGCACGAGTAGTATTCTCTTCGGATGAACATATCAAGACTTTTCCCACTCTCTTCACTGTAAAATGCGGAGACCAGATACGACGCATCGACGTTTTGACCTCCTTTCATTGTCAGACTTGTAAGGCGTATGGCCATCAACGAAGTGAGTGCTTCCGCCGCCCTGCTGTACCTCAGTCTTCGGGACCAAGAGTCACTCGTGACAACCCTGTTTTCTCCGCCCCTGCCGCTTCTAAGGAGGTGTCTTCAGAACTTCATCAACCTGCTCTACCATCGGACCCTTCTCCACGGGGTCCTGTCCCACAATTATTGACAGTGGACTTTCCTCCTCTGGTGCCGACTGCTCCGCCCACGTTCCTTGCAGCTCCAGCTGACCTGACTGCTGACCTTCATCCTCCGTCGGACGAAGACACCCCAAGTACAATTACTGACATGGACTGCCCTACTGCTAGTGACTATTCTGGCAATGACTCTGACCCTACAACTACCAGCAAGCCTGCTCAATGGGAGTCCTGGAGTGCTCCGCAGTCTCCGCTCCCTCCTCGCACCGGTGCTGCAAGAGGTCGTTCTGTTGACTCATCTTCCCGCTCCTCCTCTCAACGACGTACTTCGCCACGAATAAGTCGACATCCTGCTGTGATTCCAGGTGCTAAGACTCCACCCCCAGTGCTTTCCCTAGATTCTTTTCTCCGATACCTAGCTGAAGCGAGGGCGGATATACCGGTAGGTCCGCTTTCTCTTCATAAAATATATGAAGTATTATGCTCTCATAAACATCCTAGATTCTTTAATCAGTTTGTTGCACGTCATATGCTTGATCTTCCTACTGTTCTAACCCAAGTTTCTAGTGTGACATCTGTGTTTCGAAATCTTGTGCTTTCCTATCCCGATCTCAAATTTAGTGTTGACAGAATGAAGAAGCAAGCGAAGAAAATAACAGATTCCAGTGCACGTGCGTGTCGACCTGGGAAGGACCTACCGATTCCAGGTGGTCACACTTAACTGCAGAGGGTTCTCTGCTTCTCCTAGAAATGCCCTAGTGTATGAGGACTTGGCGCCTCTACACGCAGATCTTCTCTTGCTCCAAGAGACCAATTGCTCTGCTACCACTTTGTTCTCTCGTTGGCGGGCTTGGCCCTACGATTTTCACCATGCTTATCGAGTTGGACGGAATGGTGGCCTTGCAATTGGGATCCATCACCGATTACTCCCTCTGATTTCGACGCCAGTGATTCGTGCATTATATGTGGACAACTTCCAGGTCGTTGTCTTTTGCATTGAAAACGTGACCTATCATGTTTTTAACATATATGTCCCCTGTGATGAGCGTCTGTTACCTGATCTTCTCTCCACACTCCGTACAGAGCTGTCATGCATCCCACCGTCTGAATATATTCTCATCGGCGGAGATTTCAATTGTACGTTGTTGCCGGCCCTTGACCGCAATTCAACCGTTGGCGAATACCGCAGGCAACGTGTATTACAGATTTCTCAGCTAGTTGAAGATTTTCAATTGGTTGATGCGTTCCGGCATCTACACCCGTCGGAAATCTCTTTTACCTGGCGCTCTTCCATCCATGGCAGCACTACGGCAGCACGGCTGGATAAATTTTATGTTTCGACTGCTCTTCTCCCGTCGATCGCAGCTGCTACCCATCATCCTTCCGCCGCTTCAGACCACAGTATTGTCAGTCTGTCGGTGTGTGTTTCTCCTTCACCTTCAAGGACTCGACGAGTATGGACTTTTCCGGACTCGCTCCTGGATGATCAACAATTTTGTGTTGCTGTGCGTGAGTTCCTCCGTAGTCGTCAGCCCCTTCTTGATACTACGTCAGACGCGATGCAACTGTGGCTCAGTGTCAAACATGACTTGGTCCTTTTTGTACGGCGCTACTCCCATGCCTCTCGGAATGAGAGCGATATGAAAATTGCGAATCTACGTGCTCTATTGTCGATGCTCTCTCTTGATGATCCGCAATACCCCGGCTATCTGGCAGATCTTCACGCCGTGCTTCTTCCTCGCGCATCCGATGCAGCCTGCAGGATGCATTTCTTGCATCTCTCCCCTACAGCTGATTCTCACGATTACTTAACCGCCTTGGAATCTCAACATCGCTCTGCTACATCTTTGCGTCATCTTCGCCTCCAGGATGGTTCCATCACTTCGAACCCATCGCAGCTATGCACTTTCACTAAACAGTATTTCACCGCCAAGTACAGTGCAGTAACGCAGTCTTCATTCTCATTAGCTTCTCCTCTTCTCTCCTCTCTTCCTCAGGTCCCCTCTACTTTATCTACTTCTTTACTTTCCCCTTTCTCTCTTCGCGAACTCCGTGAGGCGTTCGCTACTCTCAATTCTCATGCTGCTCCTGGACCTGACGGCCTTCCTCTGTCCTTTTACCGTGCTTTTCTACCGTGCCTTCTGCCTTTTCTGTCTGCGTGTTTCTCGTCTGCTTTTTCCTCTCCTGCGTTACCGCCCGACTTTACTTTGGCACACATCATCCTCCTTCCTAAGAAGGGTGACCTCTTGGATCTGGGAAACTGGCGCCCTATCTCCATCCTAAACACTGACTATAAGTTCTATACAAAACTCTTATCCCGTCGCCTTAATTCTGTTCTCTCTTTCGTTATTTCTCCCGACCAGACATACACTGTGCCTGGTCGGACTATTTCCACTAACGCTTCTCTTCTCCTTCATCTTCACTTCCTCGCTCGCTCTTTTGATGAACCTCTTGCCTTTCTCAATCTGGATCAAAAGTCCGCTTTTTATAACGTGTCTCACTTTTATCTCTCTGCTGTCCTTTCACGATTTGGCTTTCCTGCTGCCTTTTCTTCCGCTCTCTTGGCCCTTTATCAGGGCGCCAGTTTCCATGTTCGAGCTGCCACATTTCTAACCACTCCAATTCCGTTTAGGCGAGGCATCCGGCAAGGATGTCCGCTCTCCGGCCAGCTATTCGCTCTCGCTTTTGAACCTTTCCTGTTAGCAGCCCAAAGATCACTCCTGGATGTCCTACCGCCGACAGTGGCTAGTACTCGTCATCATCGGATAATTTTCACCGCCTATGCTGATGATGTGACCTTTTGTGTCCGGGATGAATCTCAATTTGATCGCCTGTATTCTGTATATCAACAATATGTTGCAATATCTGGAGCTGCTCTGAATGCCACTAAAAGTACTGGCTTATGGTGTGGGGCATGGGCTGTCCGCACCGATGCTCCTTGGGGTGCGCAGTGGACAGCCACTACACAGAAGATCCTCGGTGCGTATGTCGGTTTGCCCTTGGCTTCTGCATCTGCCACCTGGACTGCTCTTCTTCCCAGGATACAACGGGCTGCTGCTTACTGGAGTAAGGCCCGCCCTTTCACATCGTTCCGTCAACGAGCAGCCATTGTTCGTCGACAACTTATCTCCCGATGCGAATACTCTTGGATGTCGACGGTTGTTCCCGTGTCACAAATGATGACCATCACTCGCCTCTCAACTTCCGTCATCTGGACTTCACATCACTGGGTTAAACCTGCCGCGCTTCATCTACCAGCCTCATTAGGTGGCATACAGCTTCCTGATCCAGCAGTCCTTTATAAAACACATCGCATTATTCATTTCATTCGCCTTGCCACTTCAACTGTTCCGTCCCTTACCGCTACCTTGAATGTTCTTGCTTCTTCTCGTGACCCATCTTTCACCTTCTTACTGTTTCTGAAGATGGATTCATACTCTCTTCTTCCGTCCCACCTCCCTTCTGTCCTGCGAGAGGGCCTTTCTCTCTTTCGTTCGCTTCCTCTTCTCCGTTCATTTCCTTCTTCAACTCTTGATCTTCTAGATGAACCTCTCTTCTTCTCTTCTCTTATTCACCCTCCTAACCTCCCTTACTTTTACTTTCCTCATTGGATCCGCTCTGGTGTGATAACTGTCCGTTCTCTCGTAACTTCTGATCTAACCTGGAGACCTCTTTCTTCCCTGTTTCTATCTCCAACCATTCCTCTTGCTAACGAATATCTTCTCCTTCGCACAGCGCTTTGGAGCCTCTTTCCACTCCTCGCTTCCCCTGATGGTCTCTTCTCGGTCCCCTCTGCTCCTCTTTCCTTACCGTTCTTTCTCCTCATTCGTAGCTCCCCGGTTCTAGTTACTTCTCTCTCCTCCTCTTCTCTTTATTGGCTTCTTCTTTCCCCTCCCGCACTTCCACTTTCTGTTCGTTCTGCTTCTCCTTCTCTTCTCCCCGCCATCTGGACAGCCTCTACCTCTCCCCTTTCCTCCTCTCTTGAACTCAATGTCCATTGGCAATTTCTTCACCTTCGTCTCCCCGCCCCATCAGTACTATTTCGCATGACCCTTCTCACCTCTCCACATTGTTCCTTTTGCCCTGAAGTCAGCGACGTCCAACATCAATACCTCTTCTGCCCCGTACTCCTGCCAGTCCTAAACACAGCATTTCGTCTTGCTGATCGAATTTGTGCTCGATCGTTACCATTTCTTGCATATGCTTGGCTACTCCAAACTAAGCATCCACCTACTCACTTGCCTCCTGTGTGCCGTTACATTTTTCTTCTTGTGAAGTTCACTGTATATGCTTTCCATCATGAACAACGCCTCCCTGCTCTTACTCCACCTCCTCAGGAGGCAAGTGCTATCATTCGGAGACGCTTCCTAGCACGGTTAACCACTCGTCTCCGAATGGAGCACTCTCGTGCTGCCTCAACAAACACCGATGACGTTTTTCAATCCACCTGGGCCCAATCGGCTGGGTGGTTCCATATCCACAATTTGCAGCTACATCTCAACTTATAGGTGTGATTTTTGTTGTCGCCCACATTCACTGTCACAACTCATGATTTTACGTATTAATTTTGGTGGTATGAGGCTCCTAGGTGGAGTCTCCTTTTTCACCCACATGATTCGCTATTTGTGATTATTCTGTTTTATGTGCTATTGGAGATAGCTCACCATGTTTCCCATGATATCTTCGATTTTGTTGTATTTTATGTTGTATATAATTCTTTCTTCTGCACAGTTTACTGCACACGCAATCTCCCCTACATTATGTTGAATATATTTTGAAATTTTATTGTCCCTGTGTATATAATTTAATGTAAGAAGATGCTCTTCTGAGTACTTTTAGCGATTCTCCCCCTTGTCACTGAATACTTCTGTACATATGATGTAAATTTTGAGTGTAGCACCACTGTTACATTTCTGTTTTATGAGAAGCTGCCCTTCTGGGTATGCTTAGCGGCTTTCTTTTTTTGTCACTGTATTGTTCTGTACATATGATATGACACTTATGAATTGCATTCTTGTTCGATTTCTGTTTTTTTTTTTTGTAAAGTTGCCCTCCTGGGTCCGTTTAGCGTATTTCTCTCTTGTCACTGCATAATTCTCTGCATATAATAAGTATTTGTGCTTAATTGTTTCTACCATTTCTGTCATATTTCTAAATACTGTTGCACCTGTTAGTTCCTTCTCACCCATGGTCTTTTATGTGAATTAGTACCTTGTGCATATTTAATCTTGAGTATGGTAGTAATACTTAATTGGAATTTGTGAATAGTATAGCATCATGTCTTTTCTTGTCTACAATACTGTAGTATACATTTTCATTTGCATCGCTCGTGCTTTATTGTCTGCCTCTCCATCGCCCTTCGGGGCGAAATAATTTTATGATTTTAACAATATTTTGTTTTACGTTTCACTGGAACTTTCCAGTTGTTGTATATATCACTGTATTTATTGGCAGAATTCTACTGTCATGTACATAGAAATGCTATTTTTATTTGAAGAATAAAGACAATTTTGAAATGTAGATTTTGCGAATTTTTATATGAGGGGGCCCTTACCCCCGGGCTGCAGCCCCTTCAAAAAATCGTCGAGCGTCTAAGTTAGAGTACCATTCGATAGTATACCAGATTTGGTGGTTCTGAATTGAAAACTGCAGTTTTTTAGAAATTTTGTATGTGGGGGCTCTAACCCCTGGGCCTTGATCCGTTCCAAAAACGGTCTACTGTCTAAGTTAGAGTATCATGAGTTAGTATACCAAAGTTGGTGGTTCTAAATTGAAAACTGTAGATTTTACAAAAAAAAAATATTCGGGGGGTGTCTGACCCCCGGGCTCCAACCCCTTCCATAAACCGTCTAGCGTCTAAGTTAGAGTACCATGAGATAGTATACCAGATTAGGTGGTACTGAATTGAAAACTGTAGTTTTTAAGAAAATTTTGTATGTGGGGGGCTCTGACCCCCGGGCCTTGACCCGTTCCAAAAACGGTCTGCCGTCTAAGTTAGAGTACCATAAGATAGTATACCAAATTTGGTGGTTCTAAGATGAAAACTGTAGATTTTACGAAATTTTTATGAGGGGGGAGCTCCGACCCCGCGGGCTCCAACCCCTTCCAAAAACCGTCTAGCGTCTAAGTTAGAGTACCATGAGATAGTATACCAAATTTGGTTGTTCTAAATTGAAAACTGTAGATTTTGCGAATTTTTATATGAGGGGGGCCCTTACCCCCTGGGCTGCAACCCCTTCAAAAAATCGTCTAGCGTCTAAGTTAGAGTACCATGAGATAGTATACCAAATTTGGTGGTTCTGAATTGAAAACTGTAGTTTTTAAGAAAAGTTTGTATGTGGGGGGCTCTGACCCCCCTGGCCTTGACCCGTTCCAAAAACGGTCTGCCGTCTAATTTAGAGTACCATAAGACAGTATACCAAATGTGGTGGTTCTAAGATGAAAACTGTAGATTTTACGAAATTTTTTATGAGGGGGCTCTGACCCCACGGGCTCCAACCCCTTCCAAAAACCGTCTAGCGCCTAAGTTAGAGTACCATGAGATAGTATACCAAATTTGGTGGTTCTAAATTGAAAACTGTAGATTTTACGAAAAAGTGTTTATTCGAGGGGGGGTCTGACCCCCGGGCTCCAACCCCTTCCAAAAACCGTTTAGCGTCAAAGTTAGAGTACCATGAGATACTATACCAGATTAGGTGGTTCTGAATTGAAAACTGTAGTTTTTAAGAAAAGTTTGTATGTGTGGGGGCTCTCACCCCCGGGCCTTGACCGGTTCCAAAAACGGTCTGCCGTCTAAGTTAGAGTACCATAAGATAGTATACCAAATTTGGTGGTTCTAAGATGAAAACTGTGGATTTTACGAAATTTTTTATGAGGGTGGGGGGCTCTGACCCCGCGGGCTCCAACCCCTTCCAAAAACCGTCTAGCGTCTAAGTTAGAGTTTCATGATACCAAATTTGATGGTTCTGAAATGAAAACTATATTTTACGAAAATTTTGTATGTAGGGGAGGGGGCGGCTCTGACTCCCCGGGCCTTGACCCGTTCCAAAAACCGACAACCGTTTAAGTTAGAGTACTATGAGATAGGATACCTGATTTGGTTGTTCTGAATTGAAAACTGTCGATAACACCGATAGCGTTTTTCAATCCACTTGGGCCCAATCGGCTGGGAGGTTCCATATCCACAATTTGCAGTTACATCTCAACCTATAAGTGGGATTTTTGTTGTCGCCCACGTTCACTGTAACAAATCATGTTTTTACGTATTAATCTTGGTGCTTCGCTATTTGTGATTTTTCTGTTTTAATGTGCCATTGAAGATAGCTCACCATGTTTCCCATGTTCTCTTCGATAATGTTGGGTTTTATGTTGTTGTATATAATTCTTCCTTCTGCACAGTTTACTGCCCACGCAATGTCCCCTTCATTATGTTGAATATTTTTTAAAAATATTAGTCACTGTGTGTATAATATAATGTAACAAGATGCCCTTCTGAGTACATTTAGCGTTATTTCCCCTTGTCACTGAAATTTTGAATGTAGCATCACTGTTGCATTTCTGTGAATTAGTACCTAATGTTTAATCTTTAGTATGGTAGTAATGCTTAATTGGAATTTGTGCATAGTATAGAATCATGTCTTGCCCTGTCTACAATACTGTAGGTAAACATTTTCGTTTGTATCGCTCGTGCTTTATTGCCTGCCTCTCCTTCGCCCTACGTGGCGAAATAATTTTTTATGATTTTAACAATATTTTGTTTTACGTTTCACTGGAACTTTCCAGCTGATGTATACACCGCTGTATTTATTGGCAGAATTCCATTGTCATGTACATAGAAATGTTATTTTACTGAAGAATAAAGGCAATTTTGAAATGTAGATCTTACGAATATTTTGTGTGTGGGGGCTTTGACCAACCGGGCCCCTGACCCGTTCCAAAAACCGTCTAAGTAAGAGTACCATGAGATAATATACCAAATTTGGTAGTTCTAAATTGAAAACTATATCTTACGGCAATTCTGTAGGAGGGGGCTCTAACCCCCCCTCTGCAACCGCTTCCCAAAACCGTCTACAGTCTAAGTTAGAATACCACGAGATAGTATACCAGATTTGGTGGTTCTGAATTGAAAACTGTAGATTTTACGAAAATTTTGTATATGGGGGCTCTGTCCAACCGGGCCCTGCCCCGTTCCAAAAACCGTTTACCGTCTAATATTTTTAGTGCCAAAGAAAAACGTAATATTCCTATCCTGTCTGCGTGTCCAAACTTTATAAATTTGATCAGGGAGCAAGACGTTCGAAATCGTACGTTTTCCTGCATTCGTTTTGTATGTAACCAAAATCTGTAAACGCGACGAATTGACGCGCGACAAATTAACGCGCGACGAATTGACGCAGTCGACGAATTGACGCGCGACGAATTGACGTAGGCGACGAATTGACGCGCGACGAATCGTCGCAGTCGACGAATTGACGCACGCGACGAATTGACGTAGAACCCTTTATTATGACCACCTGACAGTTTTAAGCAAATGAGCTATGGCTGCACGCTGTTGCCGCCAGAGTGCGATGCTAGTATAAAAAAGGAAAGCTTAGGGCTTGCGACAGTAGTAGAAGTGATTTTTGTGTGACGAGATGGGGGAAAAATGCGATTTGAAGGAATTTCAACGTGGGATGATTGTAGTAGCTCGGAGCTATGGAGCGAGTATCACCGAAACCGCCGCATTCGTGAAATGTTCCAGAGAAGCTGTTGTTAAAGTGTTTAAAGACTGGACTGTCA
Organism: Macrothele yani; assembly: GCA_039090855.1. NCBI lineage: Eukaryota > Metazoa > Arthropoda > Arachnida > Araneae > Macrothelidae > Macrothele > Macrothele yani. Next base: position 141,299,723 of record CM077015.1, read on the forward strand.
GCCAAAAAACTGGGTCTCTACGTGCAACGTGTGGTCGTCCTCGACTAGTGACTGTTCGGACGGAAAGGAGAATGTCCAGACTGGTAACATACAACAGAAGGGTAACAGTGCAGCAAATTACAGACCATCTTAATGAAGTATTCCCTCAAATGATCTCTTCACGCACTGTTCTCCATACACTGCATCGGATGGGATATGACAGCCGAAGGCCTGTTCGAACACCTTTGCTGTCTGCAGTTAACAAGAGGAAACGTCTCCAGTTCGCACAGGAGCACAAGGATTGGACAGTCGATATAATTGGAAACAAATTATGTGGTCCGCTGAATCACGTTTTCAGTTGCACCATGCCGATGGCCGAGTGAGAATTTGGCGGAAACTGTACGAAAGTATGGACCCCAAATGCATTGCTACAACCCTTCAAGCTGGTGGAGGCAACGTTATGGTTTGGGGAACGTTTTCCTGGCATGCTTTGTGCCCTTTAATCCGTGTTGATAAACGACTGACTGGCACATCATATCTAAACATCGTTACGGACCAAGTGCATCCTGTCATGTGGATGGTTTATCCCAATGGCGATGGCTACATTCAGCAAGATAATCCGTCCTGCCATAGTGCTCGTATTGTACAGGATTGGTTTCAGGAACATGCCGGTGTGTTTACTTTGCTTAGGTGCCCTCTTTCAGCCCCAATCTTCAGATCTCAACCCTATTCAGAATTTTTGGGATGAAGTTGAACGAGCCATCAGACAGCTGGATCCACAACCCTGCAATCTCACACTCCTGGAAAGTGCAATTCATCAAGCTGGGTCGCAGATTCCACAAACCACCTATCAACATCTCGTGGAGTCCATGCCAAAAAGAATAGACCCAGTAATAAAGGCAAAAGGTGGCCCAACGAAGTACTGAGGGAGTGGTCATAATAAAGTGGACACTCAGTGTATAATAAATAATCTACAATTTATTTTTCAAGCAAATACTTGCTCAAAAATTGTAAGATATTTCGATACACTTTTTGTAATTTCATTTTCACCTTATTTTATTTAAGAGCATTTCCTTTCTGTATACAGAAGAGATAAATATTGTAACGTAGAAAGGCATGCATTTTGCGGCGTTGTAAGATTACTTTCATGGCATTCATTCAAAATGAATGAAAATCAGTTGATGAACCTGAAACGGTACAATTGAAAAATAATTTAAGAAACTATTCATGTATTTCTCAGAATTGGGAATATGAGGTATGTATAAGTTATTATATTAATTTCCAAGAATTAGGTAAATATATAGATAAGTCTTGAATGCAGCAAAAGCAGTTCATCTTAAAAAAAAGATACTTAATATATTTAATTAATAAGATATTTGAAGTCAGATCAAAGGTGAAATAGCAGCGTTGTGGCGCAGTGGTGTAAGAGTTAGCTAATTAGCTTTTGTCCAAGTACGTCGTTGCTCGAATCCAGGTGAGCCATGGATGTTGTGCTTCTCTTACGGCCCCGGCCCTTTTCATTCCGTGGAACAAGCAGCCAAATATTAGGGACAGGTGATTAGGAAGACAACTATTAGAGACTGTCTATTCCCAATTCGGATGCTCCTAGTGGTCATTAAATTGTACCTCTAAACGAAAGAATGTTTTTGTCTGAATAAACGAAGCAAACTTTTACAAATTAAACAATTGAAACAAATATAGCTGAAAATACACGCACATACACACAGTTAAACTTCCCTTCCCTCCCCATAAATGAATAAATTTTAAGTTAGTGTATCAAGAACAGACTGGCATAAAGCTTTATGTTCAAGAGAACAGGCAGAAAAATTAGATCTAAGCCCAGAATGTATAAAAAAAATGAAAAGTTGGAAAGCCTAAAACATTAGAATATGTCCGCGTTACAACTCTTACCGAAAAGAAAACACTTTCACTTGGTCAAAATTTACTAGGAGAAAGAAAAGGAACCAAAAAACAAAATTATTTCTGTGGAAAAAATGTTATCACAATACGCAGAGATATTTTAAAATCTCTAACACAGCCATCAGCAATCTCTGAATTGCCTATATTTACTTTTCTCCAGGAAATATTAATCACGTCAGAAAATTTGAAAAATGCATCGTTCTGGAGAGGGAATAGAATCCTCACCTCCCGATTTCCATTTTCTGCAGGTTCAATTCTCGCTCCAGAACGATGTAATTTTTCAGTTAGCTGATGGGATTAACGTTACGTGAAGAAGAGGAAATACAGGTAATTCAGAGATTTCTGGTTACTCTTTTCTAAAATGGATTTCAATACCATAGTCTGGAGCCCTGCTCCTCTACCCTCGATAAGGTAGTGCGTGCGCTTTTTGAAAGAAGGTATATTAATACTTCTTTGAATTCGGGATCTATTTGAGTAGACGTAGCTCTCCAGGGTCTAATGTCCCGTCCGAGAAATAATGAGAATGTCGCCAAAGAGCTGTTTTTAAGGTTCACGACAATGGGAAATCTGAGTTTCCCGTCGACGAGAACTTACAATATCCTGGGAGGGCGAATTAGACGAGGATTTGAAAACGTTCGTCTTGTACAACGCCATTCTCAGGACATTTTAAAGATTTTTTGAACCGCCAGGGCGTAGAGGAGCAGTTTAGTAATCTGTGGAATCCCAGGGTATTTAACATGCAACATGAAAAAATCCGTGGGAGTGTGACAACGTGGGTGTTTTAAATGGTAGGCCAATTAATCTGACAGTGAAATCGAATGTACATTTAATTCAACGCCATCTAAATGAACAACTTCCAGTACACAATTTTTTAAAATGAAAGAATGGAGTACCTAATAACTGTTATTTGTAAAAAAAATATTTTTAGGACCACAGACATGTTGCCTTGGCACCATTTCATACGTGTATGGAAATAATACCGAATACTAAAGGGCCACGCTCGGGAAAACAGCGTTTGCAAAACAAATACTAAAACAATAAATTAATACCTTCACTAACTTTTTGAGTAGCTCAAAGCCCTGTGCGAAGATAATTAAAAAATTGGAGCAAACACGTTCACTATTGAAAAACGCCCTCTTTCTCATTGTCATTACTAACGCCGTTCATATAAAATCTTACTCTTTCTTTACTCTATACCCTTTTTAGATGCTCATCCCCCTTTTCCTCCCCTCTCCCGAACCACTTGCATCTGATAAGTAACCTGTTTAGATGAGACTAACCGCTCGCCGTTTGACTGCACAGGAGAATCGGAACTTGTCTCAAAATTTAACGAAGGATACAAGTGAGGATGGTTTGAAAATAAATATCTCAAATGTTATCTGTTGTTAAACCAACATGCTGCAGAAAAAATCTATTGTTTAACGACAAAAAGTGATCGACATTATAGAGCTAACGCACAGTAAAGGCTGAAACATAACGTGACGTAATGGTAATAATCGTCAATTTTGTTTTTATATGTCATCATCATCATCATTGTCAACCATTATCAATCCACTGCTGGACGAAGGTCTCCCCAAGTTTCCTCCACAACGGTCTGTCTTGTGCCAGTCTCCTCCATGTCACTCCCGCATATTTACGAATTTCATCCACCCATCTCCCATGTGGTCTTTTTCTGGGTCTTTTCCTGTCCCTTGGAATCCAATCTAAAATTTCGACTGTCCATCTATGGTCTGTCCTTCTGGCAGTATGTCCAGCCCATTGCCATTTCAGGGATTTAACTCTGATCATGATGTCTTCCACTCTCGTCATTTTTCGGATCCACGAGTTCCTCTTCTTATCTCTCCTGGTTATACCAAGCATGCACCTCTCCATGCCTCTTTGAGTTGTCTGCAGCCTTTGTATGTCTCTTTTAGTTAAGGTCCACGTCTCTGCACCATACGTAAGCACTGGAAGGATGCATTGATCAAACACTTTTCTTTTAAGACATAATGGCATATTGCTCTTGAAAATTATGCTGTTTCTTCCAAAAGCTCTCCAGGCAAGTTTTGTACGCCGATTAATTTCTTCATCAATGTGACCCTCACTTGATATCTGCTGTCCAAGATAAACATACGTATCTGTTATCTCCAGTTTTTCTCCATCAATCGATAAATCTTCATTTCTTGTAAAAGCATTGAACATCATTTTTGTCTTCTGAAAGTTCATTTTTAATCCCACTTCTTTACTCTTGTCAGCAAGTTCCTGGATCATACTCTGCAGCTCTGATGGGGTAGTTGCAAAAATGACTACGTCATCAGCAAAACGAAGGTGGGTTAGATAATCTCCATTAATCTTTATCCCTTTGTTTTCCCAGTTCAGTGATTGAAAGACATTTTCCAATGTGGCATTAAAGAGCTTCGGAGATATGGTGTCACCTTGTCTCACTCCCTTTCCAATTTTTATGTGTGTTGTATTTTCAAACAGCCGAATCTTTGCACTTGCATTTTCATAGATGTTATTAATAATATTAATGTATGCATCTTCAATACCGCAGGATTTCAGAGCCGTGGTAACTGCTGATGGTTTCACCGAATCAAAGGCTTTTTCATAATCGATAAAAGCCATGCACAATGGAAGTTCATATTCCCTCGCTCTTTCAATTAGTTCTCTCAGTACATGGATATGATCTATTGTGCTGTAGCCACTCCTGAATCCAGCTTGTTCTCTCGGTTGAGCCATGTCCAGTGTTACCTTCAAGCGGTGTGAAAGAACTTTAGTGAAGATTTTATAAACCACTGATAGGAGGCTGATAGGTCTGTAGTTCCTGAGATCCTCAATGTCACCTTTTTTATGTAGCAGGATCATTGTAGCATTGTTCCAATCCTCAGGAATCTTCCCTTCATTAAGGCATCGAGTGAAAATTTGGGCGAGTACTGTTTCGATTTCTCCACTTGCTTCTTGTATGATGTCTATAGTAATTCCATCTTCTCCTGGAGCTTTCCCCCGCTTCATGTTCTTGATTGCATGAGCAACTTCTGCTGGGAGGACTGGAAGAACTCTGGTACCTTTCATGATGTCTGGAGTACATGTATCATCCCTTTCATATAATTTGGAGTAGAAATCTTTCTTTCTTGTCAAAATTTCGCCTCTATTTCTTGTTATAGAACCATCTTCTTTTCTCAGAGCCATAATCTGTTTTCTTCCCTTACTGAGATGTCCCTTTGCTATCTTTAGGCTTTGGTTGTTTTCAATTGCTTTCCTCACTAGCCCACAGTTGAATTTCCTTATGTCTTCAGTGATACTTTTTCGTGCTGTCTTGCATAGCTCTATATATTCCACTTTGGAAGTCACATCTTCTTTAGTTGTCCTCATCTGTCTTCTTTTTTGCATCAACATTTTGGTTTTTCCTGATAATTTGTTTACATGCAACTTGTTCTTAGACCCAGCTAATTTTGTTGCTGTTTCCATAAGAGCTTTGGTTACTTTTCTGTTAACTTCCGAAATATCCACTTCTTCCGATGTTAGGCCTTCTAAAGCAGAGAATCTGTTCTTCAGTTCCAACTTGAAAGTATTATGGTGTTTTTTAAGGTTGGTTATGTCAATACATTTTGTTTGTCTTATGAGCTTGCCACGTTCCAGTTTAGTGTTGAGGTGCATCTTACATCTCACCAATCTATGTACTTATGAATATATCAGCCTACTTAAAGGCGATAAATGTACACACAAGTAAAGATTTGACCAACTAATTTCTACTAATTAAATATATAGTTTTATTTATGCGATAATAAACTGCAGACTGGTAAGTCAATATTCTTGGAAGCAACGTTTTTAACACTATTTTCTGGAAAATACAGTATTTCATAAGAGTACTACAAATTGTTTTAAACTAGCATGCTTATCGTGGCACACAAATACGTACGAAAAATATAGTGTTAGAGGAGTGTAAAACACTTCACTACATCACTGGCATAATTATGGCAGAACCTTAGATAAATGTTTAATATTAATAATTTGACAAAGGAACCAATTGCGTTACATATATATTGCGTCAGAACACATATCGTGTTTGTCCTCTGTTGTACTTGAAGCTGCGAACTTGCTCTGGAAAGCCAACTCCAATCTCAGAAAGTAAGCTTCCCCTACGATAGCAATGTCAGTAGCTTTGTAGGCGTAGTGAAGTAAAATTACGATACAGATGTACCGGTATTACCTGGAAACATGAGATAACAGGCACAGGTATTTCGATAATGTACTGCTTTTAGCGAACAAATGTCCTTGTTACAGTCCTTATTGGTGAACAAGGAAGGAACAAATAATTATAACATTTTTCAAATATCGATTAAACCTGTAAGGATTGTAATCGGTGGGACACGTGTAGTACCTCCTACCACAGTTTCTTAAACATAGGTCTTCATCATATGTCTGTAAGGAATCATGCTTTCTTATAGTTAAAAACTACGTGTTATTTTCGAGACCGCGCCACAATTTAAGATGTTGGTTATTCAAACGCAGAGTAAACAAATATCCAACACAACTTAATGCCCAATAGAATTTCAACAAGCAGTCTCTTCAATATGGCATAAATTCAAAATTAATCTGCACAATAAATTTAATTCTATTCATTGAGCAATAACCTTTAAGTCATATCATGAGATTTCAAGTTAAGTGGTTCTTAAAACATCCACTACGTTACTATAAGAATAATGTGTAAGCAAGGAAATGTTACAGTCTTCGTTATCAAACAATAGATTGAACTCGCATAATTTCTTAGTCTATCAGCAAAGCAGCCACGCTACAACTGCGGGAAAAATAGGAGCAATAGATTACAAATTGAGTAGTCGCTGAGTTGTTGCACGCAAAGCATTGGATGCGCTGATGTCCTGCTGTAAGAAATGACTACTATGAGCCCCAAATCACCGAGTTCACCCGTTGCCTAAGACAGGTGAATGCCTTCCGTAATTGCCAAAAAACGAGCAACACGTTTGAACTTTAACGCTCGCCAGGGGACGTTGGTGACAAGCTGACCCTCGCTTGATTCGTACTACGATGCGTAGCTTATCACGTTGTGATTTGGCGTTTGTTTAGGGGGTCATTTCGTTTTATGAATTAGTATTTGATTTTGTTTTGGATATTTATTATCGTGAAAATAACGATCTTCACATTAAATGTAAAGACAGTACACTGCAATTTTCCTGTTTCTTTTTCTTTTTTTCTTTTATTTTGGAATGAAAATGGTTTAACGAATACCGTGAGCAACTCAATGCGCTATAAGCAGTCGCCCGTCCGTAATTTAGAGCAACGGGTTCCAGGGATGGGAGAGAGCCAAGGCCGTAAAACAAACACGAAATCCCTGCATCAGCTTGATTCAAACTAGTACCCATCTCGAACGAATAGTCACAAGCCAACGCTTAGACCACTAAGCCACCAGACCGGGGGTTGTTTTTCAGGCCGTAAACATCTGGTCACGAGTTTCTATGAGTTTCCCAGTGATCTGGAATTACAACTCAACTTCAGAGACTCGTTCTTAATAACTCCGCAAACTCAAAATCAGCAAACACATTCGATAAAATTACGACTCAAAATTTTTGGTGTTTTAAGTTGTCTGGACTTTAGTGCATCTCGATAAAGCTAAAAGTAGAATGTAAACAAAATCATGCCAAGTAAGTAGAATTGATCTCCGAAAAATCCCAACGTTTGTGAAAATGATGACGTTTTTCCTTTCCTGTGCAATGATCGGTTTTTCAGGGTGAAAATTTAAAGATTAAGTGCCCTCAAAAATTTATTAAGGTTAAAACGAATTGAAATTATTAACGAATGGAGGATTATAATTTTGTTTTTACACTTGAAGTATTTTTTAATTCTATGTTTTTTTTAAAATACCATTAGCGATCAACCTACAGCTAGCCGAGCCTGACATCTAGCGGCGGTTTGTAGCGTAACGTTTTGACACCGAGACAAAAGGTTCGCAAGTAAAATGGACGACATTTACCTTTACGGGGGCCACGGCTCAACAGATTTAAAAGAGATAATACCCGCCTAACGCTGAAGATAATAATATTAAGACGGAATGTAGATAAATTGCGTAGGTCAACAATGTCATGGTCTACATTGTGATGGTCTACAACGTCTGATTTCCAACATAAGAACAGATTTCCGTAAATCATTTATGGCTATAACGAAATTTCGGCTCTTACCCAATACTTATGGCGAAAGCAATATCATTAGAGAAAAACGCAAATCATTGTACAGTTGACAGGCTGACTAAATGGGATATGTGCGCTTATAATTCATGTTGAAATATAGTTCCATTGGTCAAGATTCATTGGGAGTCTTTAGAGCTCTTGACTAAATTACAGGCTTACCTAAGAATTTTATGATACAGTTCATTCAGTAATGGTCGTTCACAACGTCCACGCTGTAGTGCACTTCAAAGAGGCGGTCACTTCGCTTCTGTGGCCACGACTCCCCATTGTACTTTATATGAGGAAGATTTATTTTTGCTTCATGGCCATTTGAGTCCTTAGTCTGCAAAGCATTTATGAAGAGAAGAAAAACGAGAGTGAGTTCTGAAAACACTACATCAGATCTTTGGGAATACACAAACTAGTTTCCGTAATAAATCAGCCGAATTTAGAAGTGCATTACAAAAACTAAGTTTATGGCTTCTTGATTCTTCTAAGGAGCAGACCAATACCTTGAATATATGTGGTTACACAAAAACACAGAGATATTCAAATCTAGAACAAATTGACAGGAATAAAATTTTAAAAAGAACGAAGTGTGCAATTCTGGAAAAGAAATAAAATATCAGGTTAAAATCTGACGGCTAAAGTGAAAACCATGATGTGTAGTAGTATTACACCCAGACGATCATTGCATTTCATTTAGGGTATAGCGGAATCAATCGCCGCACCCTTGTGGCGCGTGGTCTGAACGCTATCTTCTGATCATTCCTAGATGGGTCCGGGTTTAAATTCTGGTGAGGCATGGATGTACTTTTTGTTTTTTTTACGGCACTGTCTCTCTGCCTTCCCTGGAACCAGTAACCATAAATTAGTGAAGGGCCACTGCTTGTTGCCCTTTGAGTTGCTCAAAGTGGACGTTAATCCCTGAACCTATGAAGGTTTTACCATTTTAGATGCTAACATGCAAATGTATTTATTGTAATAATTAAACGCTTATTTCGGCCCTATTGCAGGAATCTGAAATCTGTTTTATAAAAGATTTATCTCAATATTTTAGAATACCCCTGAAGCATAAAGCCCTTTGAGCAAAAGTTTTTCATAAGTTGGATCATTGCCGTTTGTGGAATTGAAGTTTCTTTCAAAGAAGGTAATTCTAAAATTTTCAGGAAAAATAGATCGTAGCACGAATTCTTCACGCTATGGAATGTTTACACATTGTTGAGAAAAAATTCTAAACAAAGGATGTTGTTTTAATATTTATAATGTGAATTTAATCCATACTTTTTAGTTCTTTTTGAGACTAAAGTTTTCTCTTACATCTTTGGAGATTTGGCGTGTTTGATTCTCGTAAGGGCTTAGACGTGCTTTCTTACCAAATCCTGCCCTATTAATAATTACAATATTAAGCTGGCTTCTCCATTGATATGGTGATAATTTTTCATTTTTCCTATTGTAATACTTAGTAGGGTGTATAAAAAGAAAAAGTTTGATGTCCATTAAAATATGAATATATAAATATATTTATATAAAAAATTGTTTTGTTTTCCTTGCACATAATTATTTTAACAAACTAAAAACTCCTTTTAGTATGCCAAAATTATAGGTAATTGTTCCACAGTAAACACAAGCTGATCACCTTATTTTACTTGCTTCTGACGCACATCAATTTTTTAACAACATAATAACGAAGCCTATAAGGTGGCCAAATTTACAGGTACTATTAAATTATTCATTCTCTTGGAAAGTGTGTCTTCACATGGTTTAACCATTCCTTTTTTGGTCTTTTTTTATTTCCGATTTTGAAAAAAAAGTGTTCCCATATTGGTAACATATCACAGTACATGTCAATGCAGTTTCATTAAAATCACTTCAATATTTCAAAAGTTATTAAGGAGGAGGCATTAATATCATGATGCCCCTTGTGGTGTAATTGTACATGTTATGAATCCGAATTTCTTTGCGTAGAATAGAAACCAAGGTTTCCGAGTACATTACTCAGATATCTTTTTCAAGGAAGGTAGAGAGCAAGCTGTCTACCTTCCTTATTTGCTGCCCTTGAAAATGCCATCAGGTTGATGTGCGAAAAGTTGGAATCTTTATTTTCAATTCTACCCCAAGAAATGCGGATTACTAAGGCATTTATACTATTTTAAGCGTTCTCACGTAAATTAACTGAATGATGTTCTGGATCTAAATAACGCGGTGTTTAAACGACTTAGCTGCAAGTTGTTAAAAACAAAAGCCTTATATCTGCCGTATTTTAAAATTCGATGACCGGAAAAGATCTCACGGGAATTTCAAAACCGATGACCAGAAAAGATCTCACATAGATATTACATTTTCAAAGATATTAAACATACAACTCTCTATTTAACTCGCAGCAATTTTATCAATTTCGAAATCTTACCCGAAAATACATTATTGAATATTAATGTTACAGAAAATATGAAGAGTTTTATGCATGTTATACAACAGGAGAATTGAATCTTATCAGCATCTACTCTTCTCCAGACTCTATTCGGTCAGGTTTTCATACTGCCTTTCAAAACTCCCTCCCTTCAAAATAAAAACTCCTTTTAGTATGCCAAAATTCCAAGTATTTGTTCCACAGTAAAGCCAAGCTGATCACGTTCTTTTACTTACGCTACAAGCTGTAAAAAATCAGAAAAAAACATATATTTTACAGTGTTATGCTTAGGAAATTCATGCATCCTACTCTCAAGTGGCCTTCTTCTGTCATTTGGTATACAGTCTAGAATTTCAAATGTCCAATGATGGATAGTGTTCCAAGGATTACGACCAGCACACCAGCATTTGCGAGTTTTTATTTCGAACATGATGCCATCAACTTTCAGCATTTTCCCAACCCTTGTATTCCTTTCCTACATATCTGCTATCTAGAGGTTGCATCTCTCCATACATTTTTCAGTGTTTTGTGGGATTCGATTTTTTGAGGTTTTATAACAATCACATTACAGATAAGTTTACTGAGCCTGTGAATTCTTGATTCAATGCGGCCATCTATGTGTTTATCCAAGGCAGCTGTATGTACAGTTTGTTTTATAAACTGGCTCCATTAACCTCTAAATATTTAATTATATATGAGCCCTTTGCGTCTATTTTGCTGTGTGCAGTTTCTCCTATACACTTGTCAGCAAGTTTCATGATCATAATTTCCAACACAGTGAAAGGAAAGAACTCGTCAAAATGTCTATGTCATCAACAAAAACGAAAGAAGTTGAATCGTTTCCATTAATCATAATCCCCCGGTTTTGCCAGTTCAGCGGAATGAGATTTACTTCAAAACTGTGATATAAAATTGTAGAGACATATGGTATCATCCTCGATGACTCCGTACAAATTACGTACGCGTTGTGAATAGTCGAACCATTGAATTAATTTTTCGTAGATGCAATTAAATCATTAAGGAGTTAACCTTCGATAAAGCAATATTTGAAAAATATTATGATACCTGATGGTGACTCCCAAATAAATCCTTCTGATATCAGTAAAATCCATAACACAGAACATTGGGCTTCTGTTTTGGTGAATTCAGTGAACAAAGTAAGTATCAATAACTCACAATAAGTAGAAGAAATAGTTCATAACTGTCAACGACTACAGCAATGCAGATTTACCTTATGGCAACCCAATATCATTTTACAAATAGCGTTAACACACAATATTCTAGTTAATTCATTAATTCTGAATTTGTTACGTATCAGACCTTCAAAATTTCAGTTTTCTGCTGTCTGCTTGATATTGCTGCTGTTCTTCTATCAATTTAAACATACCCTCTTGCTAAATCTTCACTCAACTTTTATAGAAAATCCTGAGCGAAATTTGAAGATTACTTCTTTGGAAGTAAACTCAAGCTTTTCTCCATCAATCGGTAAATCTTCGGTTCTTGTAAAAGCATTGTACATCACTTTTGTCTTCTGAAAGTTCATTTTTAATCTCACTTCTGCACTCTTGTCCACAAGTTCTTGGATCATACTCTGCAGCTCTGAAGGGGCAGTTGCAAAGATGACTATGTCATCAGCAAAATCAAGGTGAGTTAGATAATCACCATTAATCTTTATCCGTTTGTATACCCTGTTCAATAATTGAAAGACATTTTGCAATGTAACGTTAAAGAGCTTAGGCGATATGGTGTCACCTTGTCTCACTCCATTTCATATTCTTATTTGCGCTGTATCCTCAAATATCCGAACCTATGCACTTGCATTTTCATAGATGTTATTAATAATGCTAATGTATGCATCTCCAATATCTCAGGATTTCAAAGCCATTGTTACGGCTGATGGTTTCACGGAATCGAAGGCCTTTTCATAGACAATAAAAGCCATAATGGGAGTTCATGTTCTCTTGTTCTTTCAATTAGTTCTCTCAGTACATTTATATGATCTATAGTGCTGTAGCCACTTCTGAATCCAGCTTGTTCTCTCGATTGGGCCATGTCTAGTGTTACCTTCAAGCGATGTGAAAAAACCTTAGTGAATATTTTCATATATATATATATTGTGGAATGACTCCACAACTTAAATCTTGGCCTTCAGTCTCCGGCAGTTGGAATGTACCTGGCAAAGGCAGCGGCCAGTGCGACATGAAGGCTGAGGGTGCTAAGAATCACCGGAGGACCGGACTAGGTTGCCATCTGATGCTGACCTTGGCTACGTATAATGGACGCTCCCTATCTTTTAATTCAAGGCTTCTTGAATTTGAAAAGAAACTACAAAGGATCAAGTGGGACATTGTCGGGCTAACTGAGGTAAGGAGAAAAGGAGAAGATCTCATTGAACTGAAAAGTGGACATCTCTTCTACTATCGTGGGACAGATACTGGCAGAACTAGTGGTCTTGGATTTATAATAAACAAGAAACTGAAGGATAAAGTTGAAGAACTTGAAAGTTCCTCTGACAGAGCTGCACGACTCGTTATACAACTCTCGAGAAGATACCTGGCTCGGATTATTCAAACTTATGCACCCAGCACAAGTCATCCTGAAGAAGAAATTGAAGAATTTTATGAGGAAATTTGTCATCTAAATAATAAAGGTAAGCAGCACATAAAGATAATTATGGGAGATTTCAATGCAAAAATAGGGCAATGGCAACAGAATGAAACTTCAGTAGGTAAATTCGGTCACGGCAACAGAAACCAGCGTGGAACTACTCTCGTTGAGTTTGCAGAGGCAGAAGGGTTTTTCATCTTGAACTCCTTTTTCAAGAAAAAGCCACACAGGAAATGAACATGGAGACATCCAAATGGGACGACAAGTGAACTTGATTTTATTATGTGTAACAAAAAATTCGTCATAGAAGACTGCAGTGTGCTAAACAAGTTCAACACAGGTAGTGACCATAGATTGGTGAAATGTAAGATGCACCTCAACACTAAACTCGAACGTGGCAAGCTTATAAGACAAAGAAAATGTATTGACATAACCAACCTTAAAAAACACCATAATGCCTTCAAGTTAGAACTGAAGAACAGATTCTCTGCTTTAGAAGGCCTAACATCGGAATAAGTGGATATTTCTGAAGTTAACAGAAAAGTAACCAAAGCTCTTATGGAAACAGCAACAAAATTAGTTGGGTCTAAGAACAAGTTGCATGTGAACAAATTATCAGGGAAAACCAAAATGTTGATGCCAAAAAGAATTGAGATGAGGACAACTAAAGAAGATGAGACGAGGACAACTAAAGAAGATGAGACTTCCAAAGTGGAATATATAGAGCTATGCAAGACAGTACGAAAAAGTATCACTGAATACGTAAGGAAATTCAACTGTGAACTAATAAGGAAAGCAATTGAAAACAACCAAAGCCTAAAGATAGCAAAGGTATATCTCAGTGAGGGAAGAAAACAGATTATGGCACTAAGAACAGAAGATGGTTCTGTAACAAGAAATAGAGGTGAAATTTTGACAAGAGTGAAAAATTTCTACTCCAAATTATATGAAAGGGATGATACATGTACTCCAGACATCATGAACGGTACCAGTACCAGAGTTCTCCCAGTCCTCCTAGCACAAGTTGCACATGCAATCAAGAACATGAAGCGGGGAAAAGCTCCAGGAGAAGATGGAATTACTGTAGACATCATACAAGGAGCAAGTGGAGAAATCGAAACAGTACTCGCCCAAATTTTCACTTGATGCCTTAATGAAATAAAGATTCCTGAGGATTGGAACAATGCTACAATTGTCTTGCTACATAAAAAACGTGACATTGAGGATCTCAGGAACTACAGACCTACCAGTCTGCTATCAGTGGTTTATAAAATATTCACTAAAGTTCTTTCATACCGCTTGAAGGTTACACTGGACATGGCTCAACCGAGAGAACAAGCCGGATTCAGGAGTGACCACAGCACAATAGATCATATCCACGTATTCAGAAAACTAATTGAAAGAGCGAGGGAATATGAACTTCCATTGTGCATGGCTTTTATCAATTATGAAAAAGCCTTTGATTCGGTGAAACCATCAGCCGTAACAATGGCTTTGAAATCCTGAGATATTGGAGATGCATACATTAGCATTATTAATAACATCTATGAAAATGCACGTGCAAAGATTCGGCTGTTTGAAAATACAACACACATAAAAATTGGAAAGGGAGTTAGACAAGGTGACACCATATTTCCGAAGCTTCTTAATGCCACATTGGAAAATGTCTTTCAATCACTGACCTGAAAAAACAAAGGGATACAGATTAATGGAGATTATCTAACCCACCTTCGTTTTGCTGATGACGTAGTCATTTTTGCAACTACCCCATCAGAGCTGCAGAGTATGATCCAGGAACTTGCTGTCAAGAGTAAAGGAGTGGGATTAAAAATAAACTTTCAGAACACAAAAGTGATGTTCAATGCTTTTACAAGAAATGAAGATTTATCGATTGATGGAGAAAAGCTGGAGATAACAGACACATGCGTTTATCTAGGACAGCAGATATCAAGTGAGAGTCACATTGATGAAGAAATCAATCGGCGAACAAAACTTGCCAGGAGATCTTTTGGAAGAAACAGCATAATTTTCAAGAGCAATATGCCATTATGTCTTAAAAGGAAAGTGTTTGATCAGTGCATCCTTCCAGTGCTTACGTATGGAGCAGAGACGTGGACCTTAACTAAAAGAGACATACCAAGGCAGCAGACAACTCAAAGAACCATGGAGAGGTGCATGCTTAGTGTAACAAGGAGAGATAAGAAGAGGAACCCGTGGATCCGAAAAATCACAAGAGTGGAAGACATCATGATCAGAGTTAAATCCCTGAAATGGCAATGGGCTGGACATACTGCCAGAAGGAAGAGACCATCTATGGACAGCTGAAATTTTAGATTGGATTCCAAGGGACAGGACAAGACCCAGAAGAAGACCACATGGGAGATGGGTGGATGAAATTCGAGAGTATGCGGGAGTGACATTGAGGAGACTGGCACAAGACAGACCGTTGTGGAGGAAACTTGGGGAGACCTTCGTCCAGCAGTGTAGTGATAATGTTTGACAATGATGATGATATATATACATATATATATATATATCATCATCATTGTCAACTATCATCAACCCATTGCAGGACGAAGGTCTCCCCAAGTTTCTTTCACAACGGTCTGTCTTGTGCCAGTCTCCTCCATGTCACTCCCGCATACTTTCGAATTTCATCCACCCATCTCCCATGTGGTCTTCTTCTGGGTCTTGTCCTGTCCCTTGGAATCCAATCTAAAATTTTAGCTATCCATAGATGGTCTGTCCTTCTGGCAGTATGTCCAGCCCATTGCCATTTCAGGGATTTAACTCTGATCATGATGTCTTCCACTCTTGTCATTTTTCGGATCCACGGGTTCCTATTCTTATCTCTCCTGGTTACACTAAGCATGCACCTCTCCATAATTCTTTGAGTTGTATGCAGCCTTTGTATGTCTCTTTTAATTAAGGTCCACGTCTCTGCATTATACGTAAGCATTGGAAGGATGCATTGATCAAACACTTTTCTTTTAAGACATAACGGCATACTGCTCTTGAAAATTATGCTGTCCGTTCCAAAAGCTATCCAGGTAAGTTTTGTACGCCAATTAATTTCTTCATCAATGTGACCCTCACTTGATATCTGCTGTCCACGATAAACGTTCGTGTCTGTTATCACCAGCTTTACTCCGTCAATCGATAAATCTTCATTCCTTGTAAAAGCATTGTACATCACTTTTGCCTTCCGAAAGTTCATTTTTAATACCATTTCTTTACTTTTGTCAGCAAGGTTTTGGATCATACTCTGCAGCTCTGATCGGGTAGATGTAAAAATGACTACGTCATCAGCAAAACAAAGGTGGGTTAGATAATCTCCATTAATCTTTATTTCCTTGTTTTCCCAGTTCAGTGATTGAAAGACGTTTTCCAATGTCGCATTCAAGAGCTTGGAAGATATGGTGTTACCTTGTCTCACTCTCTTTCCAATTTTTACGTGTGTTGTAGCCGAATCTTTGTACTTGCATTTTCATAGATGTTATTAATAATATTAATGAATGCGTCTTCAATACCTTAGGAATTCAGAGCCATTGTAACTGCTGATGGTTTTACAGATTTAAAGGCTTTTTCATAATCGATAAAAGCCATGCACAATGGACGTTCATATTTCCTCGCTGTTTCAATTAGTTCTCTCAGTGCATGGATATGATCTATTTTGCTGTAGCCAATCCTGAATCAAGCTTTTTCTCTCGGTTGAGTCATGCCCAGTGTTACCTTCAAGCGGTGTGAAAAAACTTTAGTGAAGATTTTATAAACTACTGATAGGAGGCTGATAGGTCTGTAGTTCCTGAGATCCTCAATGTCAACTTTTTTACGCAGCAGGAATATTGTAGCGTTGTTCCTATCCTCGTGAATCTTGCCTTCATTAAGGCATCGAGTGAAAATTTGGGCGAGTACTGTTTCGATTTCTCCACTTGCTGCTTGTATGATGTCTACAGTAATTCCATCTTCTCCTGGAGCTTTTCCCCGCTTCACGTTCTTGATTACATGTGCAACTTCTGCTGGGAAGACTGGAAGAACTTTGGTACTGGTACCTTTCATGATGTCTGGAGTACACGTGTCATCCCTTTCATATAAGTTGGAGTAGAAATCTTTCACTCTTGTCAAAATTTCGCCTCTATTTCTTGTTACAAAACCATCTTCTTTTCTCAGTGCAATAATCTGTTTTCTTCCCTTACTGAGATGTCCCATTGCTATCTTAA
The DNA here is from genome assembly GCA_039090855.1 of Macrothele yani. Lineage (NCBI taxonomy): Eukaryota > Metazoa > Arthropoda > Arachnida > Araneae > Macrothelidae > Macrothele > Macrothele yani. The sequence goes on from CM077015.1 coordinate 141,317,020, forward strand.
GGCTTTGGTTGTTTCCAATTGCTTTCCTCACTAGTTCACAGTTGAATATCATTACGTCTTCAGTGATACTTTTTCGTACTGTCTTGCATAGCTTTATATATTCCACTTTGGAAGTCACATCTTCTTTAGTTGTCCTCATTTTTTTCTTTTTTGCATCAACATTTTGGTTTTTCTTGATAATTTGTTTACATGCAACTTGTTATTAGACCCAGCTAATTTTGTTGCTGTTTCCATAAGAGCTTTTGTTACCATTCTGTTAACTTCAGAAATATCCACTTATTCCGATGTTTGGCCTTCTAAAGAAGAGAATCTGTTCTTCAGTTCCAACTTGAAGGTATTATGGTGTTTTTTAAGGTTGGTTATATCACTACTTTTTCTTTGTCGTATGAGCTTGCCACGTTTGAGTTTAGTGTTGAGATGAATCATACATTCCACCAATCTTCTCCTTTTCACCTTACCTCACCTGTGTTGAACTTGTTTAGCACACTGCAGTCTTCTATGTCGACTTTTTTGTTACACATAATAAAATCAATTTGACTTGTCGTCCCATATGGATGTCTCTTTGTCCATTTCCTGGGTGTCTTTTTCTTGAAAAAGGAGTTCAAGATGAAAAACCATTCTGCCTCTGCAAACTCAACGAGACTATTTCCATGCTGGATTCTGTTGCCGTGAACGAATTTACCTACTGAAGTTTCACTCTGTTGCCGTTGCTCTATTTTTACATTGAAATCTCCCATAATTATCTTCAAGTGCTGCCTATTTTTATTATTTTGATGACGAATTTCCTCATAAAATTCTTCAATTTCTTCTTCAGGATGACTTGTGGTGGGTGCATAAGTTTGAATAATCTGAGCCTTGTATCTTCTCGAGAGTTGGATAACGAGTCGTGCAGCTCTGTCAGAGGAACGTTCAAATTCTTCAACTTTATCCTTCAGTTTCTTGTTTATTATAAATCCAACACAACTAGTTCTGCCAGTATCTGTCCCATGATAGTAGAAGAGATGTCCACCTTTCAGTTCAATGAGATCTTCTCCTTTTCACCTTACCTCACTTAGCCCGACGATGTCCCACTTGATTCTTTGTAGTTCCTCTTCCAATTTAGCAAGCATTAAATCAGAAGATAGGGAGCGTCAGTTATACGTATCCAAGGTCAGCATCAGATGGCAGCCTAGTCCGGTCCTCCGGGGATTCTTAGCACCCTCTGCAAGAGACTGAGGGTGCTCCAGCTGCCAGAGACTGAGGTCCAAGATTTAAGTTGTGGAGTCATTTTGGAGGGGTTCGGCCATAACTCACCACGCCGGCAAAGCTGGTTGTCGAGTGTGGAATAGCATTTCCTCTAAACCCGATGGTATATTTATACCGCTATTGGCGGTCGTCAGAGCTTCTTTAGTGGGAATAGGATGCACAACGAGAAGGCGCGGTTAACATTTGTCAAGGAGAGGATGTGATGTTACGCATCACCTGACTTTACATCCCTATATATATATATATATATACACTGGCGGAAAGTGAAAAACGAACACCAAGAAGAAATTGGCGGACGATCACGAAATTTTCATATGTTAATGGGGGCAAGTTTACGTAGGTGTGATGTTAACTTCGGGACCAACCGGTAGGCGCTTACGCCATAGCACGGCATAATATGCAAATTATCGTGGGTGGTATTTAAGGAGTACGGTGGAGTGAATGTAATCAGTCGTCGGCGTACGGACACGTGCGAAGACCCTCAAAAGCTGCAATGCCTGGACATGGAAGACGTGTACGATTTCAGCAGATATCGGACTTTGAGCGAGGTCGTCTAGTCGGACTCCGCGAGGCCGATTGGGCGTATCGTCGTATTGCGGAGCGAATTGGACGGGAAGTATCGGTGGTGGTATGATGGTGGTGAAGATGGTCCGAGGAACATTCCCACACGAGAAGATGTGGAACCGGGAGTCACAGATGAACTAATGAGCGGACCGATCGACGCATAAGAAGAGCGGCGTTGTCAAGCAGAACATCCACTGCGAGGCAAATCCGAGCTGCCGTTGCACCTGAGGTGACTGCGCGAACAATCACCAACCGTTTACTGGATGCAGTACTACGTGCACTTGTGCTCTGGCATGTGTACCTCTGACTCCAGCCCACCGTCAGGAACGGCCGCAGTGAAGTCTCCAACGTCTGCACTGGAAAACGCAATGGCGAACTGTCGTGTTCAGCAATGAAAGCAGATTCGGCTTGGGAGCCTCCGATGGCCGTATGCGTGTTCGAAGACGCACAGGGAAGCATCTCCAACCTTCTTTCATCCACCAGCGACACACAGGGCCTACACCTGGTCTCATGGTGTGGGGAGAGATCAGCTATCACTCCCGTACGCAACTAGTGTTTGTACCGTGTACGTTAAACAGCACCTCCTACATGAACAACATCATTCAGCCCATTGTTGTGCCATTTGTAAGGTCGGTCCATCGTGGTGTTTTCCAGCAAGATAACGCACGCCCACACACGGCACATGCAACGCAACATGCCTTTCAGTGTGTGTGGCAACTTCCATGGCCTGCACATTAACCGGATTTGTCGTCCATTCAGCACGTGTTGGATTTTATGGGACAACGACTTATCTGGTCTCCAGGGCCAGTCACGGCCATCACAGATTTACGCGTCCAGGTTGAGGATTCTTGGAACTCAATACCCCAAACTTACATCCTACATCTGTACGACACACTCCATGCTAGAATTGCACAGTGTGACGCAGTTCATGGCGGTTCAACCTCGTACTAACCATGTTACATGGAAATGTTTTTTTTCTGTTTACCAGCAAATACAGCTGTATTTTGCCATAACGTTTTGATCACGTTATCCTCTGTATTCCGTTTATATGCTGAATAAATTTTGTTGGTATCAGACGTCTCCTTCTTGGTGTTCTTTTTTCACTTTCCGCCAGTGTATGTTCATAACAGAAACACGTAACGCAATACTAAAATGGAGATCCGCAAGCAGTTGTCAAAATATTTATGTACAAGAGAGGTAGGCTTTCGTGTCCCCATTGTAGGGTCCATAATGAAGGATTAAAAGAAAGAGACATATGAGGAATAACGAAATACGAGAGCATCTATCATATCGGCCAATAAAACTTATGAGGATAGTATAAGTGACACTTCTTCAACGATTTTTATAAACACATGCTATTTGTGCATCTTATATTTCCGCTGGCCAAACACGAAACAGAAAATGTACTTAAACACTCATCATCTGACACTTTCACGTAAGGAAAAAATCGAATCACAGTTGTTTAGAAATTGCGTTAAATCATATTTAAGTAAATTTTACATACATGCACTGAGGTACGAAAGAACTGGGTACAGCGTTGTCATCATCATACTCATGCGGTGAATGGTATCGCCTGGTAACGACGTATGTTAATGCCTTACAGATGAAAGCTATAAAGAACTTTTCTGTGTCTACCTATGAGAATGTGAATCTGCTATAACGTAGTAAAAATCACCTTTCCTTCTGCAACTGATTCCTCTCAATATTTTTGTTGATTGTGATAAGATCTCTTATCTTTGACTCATGCGCATTTTTTGTCTGATGACTGGACTCAGTTTGAAAATTGGTGCTGTTATACATACCTGTATATATTATTTTTCATATTTAAAGCATTACAATTCTTCCACCGGCTTGTTTTCGTACCACGGTGCTTACTGGTTCCTACACTACCACAAGTAATTGATGCACACCAACTCAGCCGTCCATACGTTGCATCAGAAAACGACATTCATCCAATCTCTCAATGTCCAGTTTTGATGCACGCGTTTTCATTGTAGACCCTCTCGATGGCTGAGAATGTTTAGCGTGCGCAGGATCGATCTGAGACATCTTAGCCTCATTTTCAGGAGAGTTCGTTTTACTACTGTGTTGTAACACACTACTCACGACATCAGTAACCAAATAACCGGCGAGATGCGCCACAGTATGTTTTCAATTGGCTCCAACCGTGCGGAATAACTTCCGTTCATTTCTAGAATAGATAAGACGTGGGGTGTTATACATGCTGACGGATCTGGGTTTTGCCTTCCAGGGAACATTTTCTTAAGGTCGTAACCACGGCTGAACATGACCACCAGAAAAACCTTCTCGTACCCCAAAAGCTCTGACCCAGTCGTTTAGACATTATAATTTGACTCATGTCAAACTCCATTAAGTACTTTGCTTTTCACATCTTAAGAATAAGATTAGCAATGATTAACAAGGTTAAGTATCAGGTGTTTTTTAAGCCGTTACGTGAAATTTACACTCGCCATCGTCTACCTGCAGTTCCTTCGATTTGTGTAAAGATGCGCAGGTCATAAACATTTGGTTTTCGTTGTATATATGTTACACAATTTTAGTTTCATCCTGACTTCTGAATTGTCTTACACTGTTTAAGTTTCTAAAACTAAGAAAAAATGCTAAACCTTTTATCTGGCTGAAGAAATGTGCCCGAAATAAGCAGGAATGAATGTAAAGCACATCAGAAAATGCCGCTTTCTCTTTAATTTGTTGCACAAATGATCATTTAGGGAACGATTAAGACGAATCATATATCACAAATTACTTGCCAAAAGAACTGCTACAATGCGAAGAACCTGAGAAATAAGAGTGGAGATATTTTAGTCACTAGTTTCTACCAAGTGGATTGATGTCTGTGTCACGGGGACTAGATTTTCGCCATTTAGTCTTAGTTCATATATATAGGCTGCTTTAAGGGTTTATTTGGTGAACAGCAGGTAAATGACGCTTTTCCGTAATTAGTCCAGTGGTCCATATTTCCAGAGGATGATTAGTTACTGTTCCGCAACTAAGAAACGTTTGAAATTGCTCAAATTGCTGATAATAAAATAAAATTATCATCGTGAATAAACTGGAAAAATTATTATAGTTTGCAATGAAAATACATTTATTAGAACACTTGCTGATTCACAGAAACATCCTACCACGGTCTTTCCTTAATCACACGATACAAACAAAAATTCATACATTCTGCACAATGACGAGCACATTAATTATACAAAAGAGCCCTCTCATATAAAGAGGAACTCGGGAAAAGCTGAAACTGTCGTTAAACGTGAGAGTCCTCTAGCAGTCTCCAGTACTCATCAAGTCATGTGGATAGAAAAAAATTGATCAACCCTCCGTAGAGTCCTGACTGAGCATAAAGTAACTATCACCTGTTCTTACATCAGGTAGTTTGCGTTTCTTTGACTATGTCGCCTGCTCATAACTTACTAGTCAATCTTCAAAATTGACTATGTCGCCTGCTCATAAATTGCTGGTCAATTTCTTCGACTATGATGAAGTCAAGGAAGAAATGCAGATACGGTTGTCTTCCCGGAGACACCGTTCTACGACGAGAGTATATAAAAGCTGGTGCCCCGTTAAGATAGACGCATCACTAATAGCGGGAGGTACACAGAAAATAATCAAATAGTAATATTTTCTTGCAAATATATCTTCATTTTACTTTAATAAGCAAACGGTACTTAATTTCCCAATATGTCTCATATATTTTAATGCACACTTTAGAGCCAAGCTTACCAGCTTTTTCAATTACTCTGTCATGCCTCAATGAATATTGAAAACTACACATTAAGTGGTCAGTGACAGGCAAAATTCTAGTTATTGATATCATGTACATTTTTTTTCGGGCGGTGACTTATCGATGACATTAATGCTCAGCAAATTGTTTATATATACTGGCGGAAAGTGAAAAAAGAACACCAAGGAGACGTCTGATACCAACGAAATTTATACAGCATAATAACGGAATACTAAAGATAACGTGATCAAAACATTATGGTAAAATACAGCTGTATCTGCTGGTAAACTGAAAAATAACATTTCCATGTAACATGGTTAGTACGAGGTTTAACCGCCATGAACTGCGCCACACTGTGCAATTCTGGCATGGAGTCTGTCGTACAGATGTTGGATGTAAGTTTGGGGTATTGAGTTCCAAGCATCCTCAAACTGGACGCGTAAATCGGGGATGGTCGTGGCTGTCCGTGGGGACCGAATAAGTCGTTGTCCCATAACACACGCGCTCAATGGGGGACAAATCCGGTGAACGTACACGCCATGAAAGCTGCCTCACTCCCTGAAGTGCATGTTGCGTTGCACGTGCCGTGTGTAGGCGTGCGTTATCTTTCTGGAAAACACCACGATGGACCGACCTTACAAATGGCACAAAAATGTGCTAAATGATGTTGTTGATGTAGGAGGGGCTGTTTAACGTACCCGTTACAAACAATAGTTGAATACGGTAGTGATAGCTGATCGCTCCCCAAACCAGTAGCCCAGGTGTAGGCCCTGTGTGTCGCTGGCGGATGCACGAACGGTGGAGACGCTCCCCTGTGCGTCTGCGAACACGCATACGGCCATCGGAGGCTCCCAAGGAGAATCTGCTTTCATCGCTGAACACGACAGATCGCCATTGCGTTCTCCAGTGCAGACGTTGGAGACCCCACTGCAGCCGTTCCTGACGGTGGGCTGGAATCAGAGGTCCACATGCCAGAGTTACACGTGCACGTAGTCCTGCATCCAGTAAACGGTTGGAGATTGTTCGCACAGTCACCTCAGGTGCAACGGCAGCTCGGAATTGCGTCGCAGTGGAATTTCTGTTAGACAACGCCGCTCTTCTTATTCGTCGATCGGTCCGCTTATCAGTCCTTCTGTAACTCCCGGTTCCACGTCTTCTCGTGTGGTAATGTTCCTCGGACCATCTGCGCCACCATCGTACCACCACCGATACTTTCCGTCCAATTCGCTCTGCAATACGACGATACGACCACCCGGCCAAGCGGAGTCCGACTAGACGACCTCGCTCAAAGTCCAATAACTGCTGAAATCGTAAACGTCTTCCATGTCCAGGCATTGCAGCTTCTTCAGGGTCTTCGCACGTGTCCGTACGCCGACGACTCATTACTTTCACTTCGCCGTACTGCTGAAATACCACCGACGATAATTTGCATATTATGCCGTGCTGTGGCGTAAGCGCCGACTGGTTGGTCCCGAAATTAACATCACACCTACGTAAGCTCGACACCATTGACATATGTAAATTTCATGATCGTCCGCCAATTCCTTCTTGGTGTTCTTTTTTCGCTTTCCGTCAGTGTATATTAGCGGTATTTTACCTGTAAAATGTTGTATATAATTTATTAAGAAATTGTTTAGCTGGTGTATTTCCCAAATGTCAGTTGATCATGCCTTTGATTAAGTGTGCAGTCATAAATAATTCTTCAATACTGTGCTATTCAGTTGCAGTTCCTTGACATTTAACCTTGTGACCCATAAAAAAAAGATATCACTAGAAAGGTGTTATGGACTCCAATTTGAACATCAACATGCTCAGCAAAATAACATGTAGAGGCATCCTTTTTTTCGAAATTTGTTTGTTTTATCTTTATTTTCATCCCCTGCTTGAGATATCTCCAGTATTTACATGGATATCGGAGCGAAGATGATGAATCCCTGTAAAAAGGACTATGCGTAGGGCCTGTGAGAAAATCTTTAATGAAAAAGTGAAGGTGGAATATTATTAACTTGAGTTGATACGCAATTGTTATGAATGTGACATCGACAAAACAAAAACTGTTGAAGAGGCCTAGGCCTAGGGCCCATGAATTTATATTTAGTGCTTAAGTTAAATCGCATTATTATTACAATGATTTGATACCGAAACATTATGATTATGGCATCGGTAGAAAAAAACTGTTAAAAGGGCCTACGAATATGGCATAGTAATTTAGTGCTTGATTAAGGGAAGTAGATATATTAATAACTTGACATGTTATGTAAATATTTAGTGCTTCAGTAAAAGTGCAGGGTTGGTAAAAAATCCGTCTTTTTCGTCCTAATCGAAAAGCAGAGTATGATTTCTTCTGTAATTGCTTTGTTTCCTTGAAGGTTTAAGAAATGTGCTATGTAATTTTTTTTAATTCACGAATGTACTTTTTTCCCCCCAAATTCAAATATAATTGTCACTTGTCTTACGGTGAAGATGTTCTTTATCAAACTCTTACTATAGGGCCAAGAAACGGCAAATCTTATACGGTCCCTTAAACATTTGTGTGCAAATATCCGGGTGCCCAAATGTCTGGTGCCCAAATGTCCGTTAACTAGATGTCTTTCCTGTCTTTCAGACTGAAAATCATAAATATGTTTTATTTCCTAAGAATTATGAGGTTAGTATTAACGACTTCCATCTAGTTGCACGATAAAATAAGTTAAAACTACATTGAAAGTTAAAACTTTATTAGAAGCATTGAAACACATTAGGCCTTTCGGGCATTACTATACGGCCATCTTCAGATGGTAAAATTAGACCGTCCATGCAAGTATATATAGGTCACAAGTAAGAGGCCAAAATTAAAAGAAAATTTACATATCAGTCTTGTCATAATGATAACTGTTAAAAAGTTTCCAGTTCCGAATTAAGTGACTAGGCGGAAGAGATGTTGCCAGGGCCCTGGAATTTGACGAGGCGAGCCGTCATTACAACAGGAGTCGCCCAAATTGTAAGTGTGCAGGCTCTCCAAGAACACCCTAAAGTCCCACTCCTCTATATGAGGTATGTTGATGATGTACTCCTCCTCTGGCCACACACCTATGCAGAAATTGAAGCTTTTACTGTCCATTTATCTTCTATTTTTCCTTCTATTTCTTTTGCTGTAGAACTAGAAACTAATTTTCTTTTCCTTTTCTGGATTTCAAACTTTGCACGGACCCTCTGTCTAATATCATTTCATATTCTGTATTTCGCAAACCTTCTACCTCCCCTATCCTAATCACTTTTGATTCTAATCACCCTCATAACTACAAACTGGCGGAAATTTCTTTTCTAGTTAAACGAGCTCAAACCCATAGCACTTCTCAACAGGCAAGGACTGAAGAACTTTCCTTCATTAAAAATCTGGCAAAGAACTTTGGGTATCCTGATCATGTAGTCATGATAGTAATTAAAAATCATGAGAACGTATGAAACTACCCTGAGTTCCGAGATTTCTATCATAAGATACGTTGGTTCAGTAAACTTTCATCCATCGCTAACCCCAATCCTTAAGAATATTTGTAGAAGACTACAGTTGGGAATTGGGATCCGAACCCGGAATATTTTTTCTCTTGTACGTTCAGACCGTGTAAAGTCAGTAAAGACAAACAACATGGTGTTTATAAAATACCTCTAGGTACCCTGGACCCATCATTGCCTCCTTCCTGCTACATAGGCTCCACCCGGAGGAAACTTTGGGTTACGTTTGAAAGAACATAAAAGTGATTTGAAACAGGAGGACTTGTCTACGGCTCTAGCAAGAGCTGTAGGCATGCGTAATTACGTTCCACAATGGGACGAAGCAGTTATTATCTCTTCAGCCTATACTCAAACCAATTTGTTGTTCTTGAAGAGGCTGCACATTTACAGCCTGCACATTTACAATTGTAATGACGGCTCTCCTCGTCAAATTCCAGGGCCCTGACAACATCTCTTCCGCATAGTCACTTAATTGGGAACTGGAGACTTTTTAACATTTATCATTATGACAAGACTGATATGTAAATTTTCTTTTAATTTTGCCCTCTTACCTGTTACCTATATATACCTGCATGGACGGTCTAATTTTACCATCTGAAGATAGGCGTACAGTAATGTCCGAAAGGCCTAATATGTGTCAATGCTCTTAATAAAGTTTCAACTTTCAATGGAGTTTTAACTTATTTTATCGTGCAACTAGACGGAAGTCGTTAATACTAATACATGCAGCACGAATTTTATTGATAGAGATTATGAGGTATGAGTGGAAAAAAATTTGTTCACAACACTTGCTCAGGTAGGAAGAAATATAAGAACACTATAATTTTTTAAGCAGCGCAATTTCATCCCTCTAAAAGGGAATGTGCTGAAATGTTCGGGTGCCAAAATGTCCGATGCCCAAATGTCCGAACCCCGTTTAAAACATGTAATTCACAATCCGCTGCATATGACTGCGACACACACACACCCTCATCGTTCTACTACGTGACTGTACTATTAGTTACTTTACTGGGAAACACAAAAGTGAAGGAACAGGTCGTAAGCTGTGATTCCAATTACGGTTAAAAGTCACTGTTACTTTTGTGTAGCAGTCACAGTTAGCGCCGTGATCCCCAAGTAGCAGTGAAGCTCAACTCTAATCGAAAATGTAAAAATTACATGTTTGTCCAAAAGATCCCTATGGACAAATTTTTATGTTAAAGTATTATACAAATAACTGGCTACACGTAAAATTCATGGTGTAAACTTACCTGCATTTCTTTGCACCTGCATAAATCAGTGAAATTTCTTTTTCTATATAATATCGGACGAAATCTGTTTATAAAGTTACTGAATGCATCAAAAAAATTCCACATGTTATAAGATCAGTATTCTATATCCACCTTATCATGATTTTATATATTGTTAAAGTATAACTTTTAATTAATTAATAACTGGCCGTGGGTCTCAAGTAATTTAACCAACAACAAATTTGTCCAAAAATTTAGGATGATAGCAAGATGTGTCAATTTAAACTTTCATTATTTATATATATTCTTAAAGTGTTTATAAATTCGCGTTTCTTAACCTCAAAAGTTTATCTTTGAACTGGGTATATAAATTAAATATAATTTCAATGAAAAAAGATTCTAAATCAATACCTTGCTTTTTATGTTCTACAGCTAAATTGCAGATGGCATATTTGTCCTCTAAACACATAGTAAACTATTAGGTTGTTGCACATGAAATGTCGGTTTAAGAGTGAAACTTACATCTATAGTTACACAGCGGAAACCAACTTGTATCAATCGTAATAGGCACCATTATCTGCAATACATTTCTCCCATCGCGATACCAGTACATTGATGCCAGTTGCATAGAGGTCGGCCGTTGTGGACTGAAGAAACTGTTCAAAGGCGTGTTTGACGGCTGCTTCATTGGTGAATCATTTCCCTTCCAAAAAATGGTCCAAATGCTTGAACAAGTGTTACTCTGTGTGCGAAAGGTCGGGAGAGTATGCTGGGTGAGGAAGAACCTCATAGCCCAGGCTGTGTAATTTTGGACAGTTGTTCTTGAAACGTGGGTTCTCACGTTGTTATGAAGCAGTACAATGCCATCTCTGCTGACCAATATCGGTCGCTTAACGCGTAACCTTTGATGCATTGCATCCAGCTGGTTGCAGTATTTCTCTGCATTAATCATTTCGCCAGATTTCATGAACGAATAGTGCAGAATGCCGGTTCCACACAACCAAACAGTAACCTTTATCTTCTTTGGATGAAGTTCTGGTTTCGGCATGTGTTTTGGGGCCTCACCGACATCTAGCCATTGTGCATACCTGAGACGATTGTTGTACATTATTAAATTTTTGTCACATGTCACTACTCTATGCAAAACGGAGCCTTTCTGTTACGGGGCGAGCAGTTAAGTGCAAACCTCCAGTCGACGCTTCATGATCCTTTCAGTCAGCTCATAGGGAACCCATTTATCGAGTTTTTTACTTTACCAACTTCTTGCAAGTGACAGGAATCTGTCGAATAGTGGACGCCTAATTTCTTTGCCATGTCCCGTAAAGTTTGTGTCGGGTCACTCTCAACTAGGGTTCGCAGTTCGTTCGTCGTCGTCTGTGGCTGGTGCTAGTGTCCGAACGGTACATTTGCAAGTTCCGTATCGCCGGCTTAGAATTTTTGAACTATCTGTGCACTGTGCGTTTGTTCACTGTGTCATCTCCAAATGCTGTGTTGATGATCCTGGCTGCTTCCGCTCCGTTGTGGCCGACGTTGAACGGATACAGAAAAAAATATTCGTAATGGGCCTCCTTCCATGTTCTGGCGATACGATCACACGACGAGCTAGCACCGAAATGATTGCGTGACGACGGACAGGGATATTTAACTTTCCCGATAAAACACACTAGCGCCATCTGCCGGTGTTTGTACAGCTCGAAATGACGTCATCCCGAAATCCGACATTTCACCTGCAACAACCTAATAATACTTTCACAACATTAAGTTTAGGAGAAATACTCGTGATTTATCGGTCAGTTTTTTTTAAATCTACGTGACACATATGTTCAATATTTTGGTTCACTGAACATAAATATCTCTTTCGAAATGTTTGATGCTCAAATAAATCGGTCGAAAACCAAAAGACACTTAATTCGAACTGATACACGTCGGAAAGGAACAGCAGCAGTTCTTCAGTAGAGCGCCAATTTTTTATCTCTTCTAATGCAATTATGAGGTTATACTTTGCGGATACGTAATTTGAAATACCTAAAGCATTTTTTACTTTTCTTTCAATGCATAACTTCACCGCTAGACGGCGCAAATTCAAGTGCTATCGAATTTATTAACGTTTTCTTCTACACCATTGTTCCTTAATTTCAGATTGAAAAAAACATTTCTTTCCTTCGATGCTATATATGACAAAGACTATTTTGAGCACAATTTTTTCGCTAAAGGGATAAATGCCCATTACTGTTTCACGGCTATTTCTTCTTCTCAACGTACGATTTTGTTTCAAAGTTTGATTTTCCAAAAGTGGGGCGCTTAAAATTGTGTTGCCCGGTGCTAATGTTACTCGCTGTTGGAGGTGGGGTATATCAGGATGGAAGAAAACCTGTTATTTATAACGAGCTGCTCAGCGGATGATTTCTCTTGGGCTCGTGCCACTCTCTATGAGGCCAGTGCTCGGCATTGGATTCTGCGCCAGAGCAACTGTCCCAAGTCTTGCTGTGAGTTGGTATGCCACGTTTTGATGTGCAACCTACTAGGACTGGGATAAAAACACAAAACTGTGTCTTACAACTTACAAGTTTCTTTTGTGGAAACGAATTTAACATTGAGTTTACAGCCATTCAAATATCAGCAGCTGAAAAACCAGCGAAATGGGAATCCTCCCTGCAACAGTAAACAGTACAAAGTCATTTGAGCATGTCATTGCAGTATTGTCTCTCGTCGACAAAAATTCCACTTGGCGGGCGAGAGAAAGTATTGGATGTAAATGGCATATAATGTTTACCGTTTATTTATAATTTAGGACAAGGGAAATAAATTTTCCTTAAACAAGATCAAGTAAGTTAGTTGAAGAGAATGGATAACTATCGAGTTCTAAATAAAAACCACTATCTTGTATTGAGGGAAATGCATTACATGAGAAAAAGCAAAAGACCGTTCAAGTGCAAGGAGTTCAGACAGGAGAGTAATCCCTGCATCTATCCTCATTTTTGACATGTCATTTCAATTCCATTCCATAACTGATTTATGAGCAACTTCTTAGGCAGAAAGAGAAACCTAATTAAATTATATCATAGGTTCATCAATGTAGTAAAAGAAATAAAAAGCATTCTACATATTATTCAAAAAAATTAGTACAATTACTATTAAATCAAGCTTTTGTTGAAACACCGTGGTACTGACCCATCAGTAATAAATAAGGGCGTCTTCCTCCCCCTTTCTACTTCATTTCCGTGTCACTTTGCTATCGGGCGCTCTAGCCCAAATCTCCTAGTTTCCTATTTCGAAGGGTTGTTTAAAACCTAGGGTTTGACACTGCCTTCCTAAAATCCTCTACATACGATCATTTTGTAGAAACAATGATTATTTAATGGCATAAAATTTCGCCTTTAACTAGGTTTTTCTGTTACAAATTACTATGTCTTTCAGCACAGTCCTGTAATGAATCTGTGTTCAATAAATTCCCCGGAGTACATGTTTTTGAGGAGAACTTCGAGTTCTTAAAATTTTGGAAAATTCCCGAACACTATATGTTTTCCTTCTCCGATTAATATTTGGGATTTCGGTCGTTATGCAGCTCCCATTGTTTAAGTGGAATCCAAAAGAAAACTATTGCGCCTTTTGTAAGCATTGGGTTCAAACGGAAAAGAAACAATGCAAAGAACACTGAGTCACAAAAAAGGAACTTGGTACGTAAGTACAAGGGCCGAGAATTTAGGGTTGTTACCCAAAGGCACAAAAATGGAAATGTCGCCCCATTGGAACAGTTTTCTAACAGAAAGCCTCTGACCATCAGTCCGAGATGTGTCCAAATTTCAATTTCCTACAATCATGAAGAATGTGTTTGTCTTATAGCACTAGCTTTGTGATTTCTCAAGAGCAACTGGCCCTAAAGTATGGAACGGCAACTGCTTACATCCCTTTTATTTGCTTATTGTGGTGGTAAATTAAACTTGACATGTTAGAAATCCTCGTATCTTGAAAAACCAAGAAAAAAACTTCGTGTCTTCTCTTTATGTTTCAATTTTTTTTCTTGACGTGTTGCGTTTGTTTTTTCATTCCTGTGTGCTCAACCTATACCATTGGTCACCCATTCTGTTCCTATTGTAAAATCAATTGACACCATAACCGTGTTTTGGCTTTCTCTATTATCACACCCCTGTTCAAAGCTCTGTATAGTTATTTTGAATCATTTCACCTTCCTACCTACTTAAATTGAACCAACTTTCCATTTCAATATTATGTGCATATAATATGCCATACCTATCTAAATAATTAGTATCCGATCAGTAGCATCAAAACATTTGCCTAGCCACAAACTCCCTGTAATGCGACGGGAATGAATACGGGGTTGGTACATCTTCTATACTGCTAACACAGACATTGCTCTGCATGAAGGGCTTCCCACTAAATTATGATATGTTGCTTCGAAAATGTAATATCCTTCTGCCAACAGAGCATTACTCAAGTCGGTCAGAGATCTGGGAAGGATTGATTTGGGTAGCGGTCAGAAATCGATATTAACCCAGATGTGGTTCACGAGGTCGCGTTCGAGTTACATTCCGGCCAGGCAAGTTGTTCTACAACAATCTTATCAAATATTTCTACTCGCACCTGCATTGTAGACAGTGGCATTGGTGTCTTGGAAATGTCATATGACATTCCCGTAACTGTTGCCATAATATGGGAGGCAGACGACAAACAAAAATTTAATTTTAGGCCGTAGCTTTAGGATGTGCTCTGAAGCTGGTTTTCACCGTTAGGGCGGAGGATCCAAATACCTTGAAACCCAGCTCCTTAGCACAACGACCCTTCCACCAAACTTTAAAGTTCGCACACCACAACCCAGTAAGCCGCCGTTTTGCATCCTTGACATCCATATTAGTCCGTCGCTCTGCTAAATATTGAAGTGTGATCCATCATTGCAGAAAAAGCGTGCCCAATTCTGCAATGTCCATCCGAACACTGTATTACAACCTTCCAATCGACACTTGACGCTGATGTTGCCAATGCTGGGTTTGTATTCGACTGTTTCTTATTGGCATTCAATTGCATTCAGCATCAGGTGAACTGTTACGTTGATGGCGCTTTTCCCATATTAAATGTTTTGACCCCTCATTAAGGTACACTAATTTAAACAATATGTGAAACGGCAAAAATCCATGTCTTACCTTTAAATTAAAAATCCTGTATTTTGTGTATCAAGCAAAAACAGGATTTTAGATTTACATATTCTTTGGTAAGTTTTGTATTATTTGGTGTAACTTATTCTGCCAATACAGTATATCTGTAACAGCAGGGGTGCTTAAACATGAGTACATATTCATGCGGCAATACCTTCCTACTCATTTTTGTATGGTATTGCAAATCATGTTGAACATATACTAAATAAATGACACGTATACTCGTGAACACTAATTCGTATTATTTCCATGATAGCATAAAAATGCAGCTGAAATGAACTATGTCATAATCCAATGAAAAAATTTTTCTCGCCGTCTCTTACGTACTTCAAAAGTTTCCAATCCCATGCACCATTTTGTGTGAACTTTGCCTTATAAAATGTTACATTAAGTTATTCTTATTTTAAATGTTTTAAGTCAGTGGTTTCCGTATTTGTAATACACAACAAATTAACCAAAGATAAAGATTAAAAATCCGATATAATACATGGTTTATTTTCCATAAAGTTGAACAAGACCACACATACGTCGTCATAAAAGAATGCTCTCTTATATGCCAAGGCCTTTCCGTAGTCCCCCGCATTAAATGTGTAGCCTGTTTAAGAAAGACGTGCGCGTTCTTTTTAGCACGTCTTTTGTAAAAAAAGATCGTGCTTATGTTATCGGTTTGTACGTCCGTCCGTCTGTACCCACGGTATCTCTGCAACTATTAGTCCGATTTGAAAAATTCGTTTTGCATTCGAAAGCTTGAAATATGCGAATGATGATCCTTTATTTCGTTTTTTTTACTATGTACAATTTCGCCGCTAGAGTGCGTAAATGCAGATGATGTCGAATTCAAAAATACGTTTTATTCCACATATTTGCTTCTAAACATCCGATTGAAAAAATCTTTTATCTTTCGATTCCATTTATGTCGAAGAGTATTTTGGTTATAGTTTCTTTTTCAAATTACGCATAGATTTTCCGCTATGGGGCGTAAAAGTAAATTGCATTTTTCCGATAACTCTTCTTCTAAAACTCCGATTTGAAAATTTTTTTCAGCGGATAGATCTCCTGATGAACAATCTTTTGCATATAATTTCGAATTTTTGGTAAAGAATACTTTGGCCACCAGGGGGCGTAAGTGTTAATTTTCGCTTCTGATGTATTTGCCATAAAATCTGAGCTTCTAAAATACTGATTGAAAAAAGCCTTTCGTGGACTGATGCCACTCACATCGATAAACGTTTTCGGAATAATTTCTTCCTAACATATTCGACAGTTTCTCCGCCAGGGGGCGTAGAAGTATATCTAATCTTTGCCAATATCTCGACTTGTATGAGTCCGATTTGAAAAAATTCCGTCTTGGTTGGATAGTGTTTTCCGTGTGACATGTTTTTCATATAATTTCAAAATTTTCAAGTAATTCATAGACTTTCCGCAAGGGGCGTAAAGGGAAATCGCGTTTTCCCCTATATCTCTGCTTCTAAATCTCCCATCTGAAAAAATATTTCTGCGCCGGACACAGCTCCTGATGGGAAATCGTTTGCACATAATTTCTGATTTTTGTGAAAAAATGGTTTGGCCACCAAGGGGCGTAAACCTTAATTTCCGCTTCTGATGTATTTGCAGCAAAATATGAGCATCTAAATTCTCGATTGAAAATAACGTCGTTTGTAGACCGATACTACTCATACTGACAAACGTTTTAGAAACATATTCTTCTTATAATAGCGCACGGTTTCTACGCCAGGGGGCTTAGATGTATATCTTATTTTTGTCAATATCTCGACTTCCAGGAGTCCGATTTGAAAACTTCCTTCTTTGTTGGATAGTGTTTTCCGTGTCACATGTTTTTCAAATATTTCAAAATTTTCACGTATAACATAGACTTTCCGCTAGGGGGCGTAAAGGTAAATTGCGTTTCCCCCTATATATCTGCTTCTAAATCTCCGATCTGAAAAATTCTTTCTGCACTGGATACAGGCCCTGATGGGAAATCGTTTGCACATAATTTCTAATTTCTGTAAAAAAATGGTTTGTCCACCAGGGGGCGTAAACCTTAATTTCCGCTTCTGATATATTTGCAGCAAAATATGAGCTTCTAAATTCTCGATTGAAAATAACATCGTTTCTAGACCGATACTACTCATATCGACAAACCGTTTGGAAACATTTTCTTCTTAAAATAGTGCACGGTTTGTACGCCAGGGGGCGTAGATGTATATCTTTGTTTTGTCAATATCTCGACATCTAAGTGTCCGATTTAAAAAATTCTTTCTTTGTTGGACAGGGTTTCTAGTGTGACATGATTTTCCTATAAATTCAAAATTTTCAAGTAATTCATAGACTTTCCGCTAGGGTGCGTAAAGGTAAATTGCGTTTCCCCCTATATCTCTGCTTCTAAATCTCCGATCTGAAAAAATTCTTTCTGTACGACTACAGCTCCTGGTGGGAAATCGTTTTCACGTAATTTCAAATTTTTGTAAAAAATTGTTTGGCCACCAGGTGCCGTAAGTCTTAATTTCCGCTTCTGATGTATTTGCAGCAAAATATGAGCTTCTAAAATCTCGATTGAAAAAAAGTCTTTTCTGTACCGATACTACTCATGTCGACAAATATTTTAGGAACATTTTCTTCTTGAAATAATGCATGGTTTCTACGCCAGCGGCGTAGATGTATATCTTATTTTTGTCTATATCTCTACTTCTAAAAGTCCGATTTGAAAAATTCCTTCTTTGTTGGATAGCGTTTCCGATGCGAAATGTTTTTCCTATAAATTCAAAATTTCGAAGTAAATCATAGACTTTCCGCTAGGGCGCATAATGGTAAATTGCGTTTTCTGCTCCAAAAACTCCGATTTGAAAAATTCTTCCTGTATCGCATACAAGAAACGACGGAAAATATTTTTCACGTAATTTCTAATGTTTGGTAAAGAATGGTTTGGCCACCAGGAGTAATGAGTGTTAATTTCTACTACTGATGTACTTGTAGCAAAATCTGGGCTCCTGAAAATTCGACTAAATTTTTTTTTTCTTGCACCGATACCGCTCATATGGATAAACATTTTGTGAATACTTTCTTCCTGAAATAGTGCATGGGTTTCCTATCAAGGAACGTAAAATTACATCTTATTTTTGTCGATAACTCTGTTTGTAAGAGTTCGCAAGCTCACGAATCCGTTTACAGCAATATCTGAGGGATTAAAGACCCGATTAAAAAACTTCTTTCTTCAGTCAGATTCTATTGTTTTCCATACCGGTTCCATTGACTTTGAATAGCTTTAATAAATTTAATTTGCGTCAGAACGGATTCAAAAAACGTGCTTATTACACCTGAGAAATCGGTGTCATCTTTCTTGTTAAATAATATTGCTACATTTGGAAACAAACGTCATCACACTATACACAGGGCTCCGCTCTATGTTTATAAACTATTATGAAACGGTGCACTGCACGTCACCTTGAGTACAACGCTGTGAAGAAGCATGTGTTTGTTCCCACTTCTCAGTCGAGTCACGGATATCTCAGTGGAAGAGCGTGCAAGTTTAAAGGTATATTTTCGTTTAGGGAAAAAGAATTAGGAAACGTACTAAATATTGGTGCAGGCTACTATTTCTTAAATACCTAGAAATTGGTGTGGTAGAAATATCTCGTAATGTTAGTGGGACCTTTGTTTTGGGATGAAACTTTTAAACATTTCAATTTAGTTTCTCACACTGCTAACACGGACATGAAAAAATGGACTTTACATTACTTGAGAACGGACTTAACTTGAAACGCAGTTTCCAATTATAAAGCTGAAACATTTGTCCGAATGCTGAAAAAAAAATGATCTTCAGAAATCCATATGAATGTGTTTGGGAATTATTAATATTATGGTTAGAGCATTGCGCTGCTGTTTCGATTCTAGTCAGACTACTTCGAATTGATAAATACTCGCCATGCATCGGAAGCTCAGAATAAGCTATCGGATCCGGTTCCCCATTTAACATAAACTTTTCGATTCGAATATGTGTGAGACCTAACACTTTTCTGCAAATCCCATTTTAAGATGTAATCACATCGGTCTTCTTCACTTGCTGGTGCCGAAACCCGATCAGGAGATAGTATGACTTTTATATCAAGGCAGTAGTATTTATTTTGAGCTTTAATATATATTTTATTTTATTACTATTTTACTAACAGTAGTGTATGACATTATTTCATAAAAATAAACATGCTTTGAAATGGATTATTTTACTTCTTTCTAATATTTAACTTTTGATCTTGAAAATAGTAAAGAAATGTGTAGTTCAAAGAAATGTTAATACAGTATGGGAAGGTGTTTAACAACCTTCAAGGTGAATAAGCGTGAGAGTGCTGCTTGACAAACGCACCCTCCTTATCCGGGACTTGAACCCAGACCTATTCGGACGAACACTCGGAGGCTAGGGTTTAGACCCCTGGCAACGGAGATGGCGGTCCTTATCTTTGATAGGGAATCCGTTAATCCGAAGTGGATTCCCAATATTTTATGGGTCAATGCCTACAATAGTCTGCGAAATGCATATTTGTGTTTCTTGAGCTCCAAAGTTTTACAGAAAAATTTTGCGTTTTCTGTGATTTGTGCATTTTTTAAGCAAAAAGGTTCCATTTTTCCTTTTCCCTCATCCGAAATCCAGCTGTTACAGGGATTTCATGGAGTTGAATATCGAATTTATCTAAAAAAATGCAGCATTTGAACTCCCGCAATAACATGCCAAACGGTTCTCTTCCCGATCATTCAATCACTCCCTTTGCGAATGCTAGGGAAACAAAAGTGGTTACTGAAACTGCGTTTACGAGGGGGAATCAAAGAGTTAATTACACTGTTGAATAAAAGAAAACAAATAAAGAGACATACTCAGGAAATTATTGTTGGTGTAAAGATAAACCGTTTATTAATTGTTTGACATAATGGCCTGTAAACATTTATCTGAACGTGTGATTAACTTTTCCATACTGTAAGAAAAGGATTCCTCCAGTTTGGTACAACCACTTGTGGACCTTTGTTCTCACTGTTTTATCGGTTTAGAGTCGTTGTCCACTAATGTCCTTTTTGATTTTACCGTACAAATAAGAGTCGCACTGGGATAAGTCGGGGCTGTTCGATTTATGTTGCCACACCTCCCACTCTAATGACTGCAGCAATTCCTTTGTTTTCCGTGATGGGTGAGTGTGGCTTTGTCGTGCATCAGAATGGCATCATCTCAATTTTTCTGGCGTCTCTCCTTAACTGCCTTCCGAAAATTTCGCAGCGTTTGGCAATATGAGGCCGCATTGATAGTTGAACCTTTTGAGAGATATTATGTGTAAACAACAGCTCCGCAGTCAAAGAAAACAGTCGCCAGGACTTTTTCCGCAGACGGTTGGACTTAGCACCTTTTTCTCGTTCGCAAGGTGAAATGCTTCCATTCCATGGACGATCTTTTGGGCTCAGTGATGATATGGTAAAATCACGTTTCGTCAATTTGACGCAAAAAAATTTGATCCTCAGCAGAGCACCGTTGCAGAGGAGCCAAAGACGACGAGGACAGTTTGGTTCCTGTGCTGGTCAGTGAGTATAAGTATGACACATCTAGCACATAATTTCCTTAATCCCAGATGTTCGTGAATGATGGAATGCACAGTCCCGTACGAAATATCCAATGTACTGGACATTTCCTTGATTTTGAGTCTCCTATTATACCGTATCACGTCGTCAACGGCGGCAACGTGCTCAGGCGTGATGGATATTGAAGGACTGCTTTGGCTGTATTAGTTCGTCAAATTTATGCGTCTCTTTCCAAATTCTTGGCAGTACTTTACGATCACCGAAAGATACATGGTATTTCCCCGTACATAGCAAGGATCTCATGGTGATGTCAATGCAGTGTAAGCTCTTTGCCCCCAAAAATCAAGTGGTTTCTCGCCCATTCAATTTGGAGTACGAATGCAGTTGACGAATCATTACGAACTACCTCTACCACATGCCTTATGCAGTTACTAAGCTAAAACTCTTGTCAGCCCTTCTATGGTATTTTCTCCTTCGTTCGTAAACACACACGGTCTGACTGCAGTCCCACTCCAGATGGCCCCAAGTTTAGATTACTTTTTAATTTCCCTACCTATAATAATTCGTAATATGCCAACAATGCAAAGAGACAGTGGTCAGGCAAAAGCGCATTAAGTTGATTTGGTCATTCTTCTGCATGATAATTAAGATTAAATACTGGGTGATGCAAAAGTCTTGCACATTTTGAAAACGTAATAACTCGCGGAGTTTTGAGAGTAGTGCAACGCGGTTTGTGTAGGAATGATCAGAATGGCATCGGGTTTTTTATGAAATCACATACATTTTTACTGATTTCACTTACATTCTTCATCGCCAGATGGCGCAGCAACAAAAATTTGGAAGTGTCGAGAAAAATAGGCACCTGATTGTACCAGGTTAGACACCTCATTGTACCAGCTGTGCAATATGATGGCCGTCCTGTTCCAGGACAGCCTGCAGACGAGAGAAAACGACATGGACGGCATTGAACAGCATGTCTGGTGGTATAGCTGCTACATGGTATCGAATGGCATCTTTCAGCATGGCAAATGAAGTGGGGCAACATCTGTACAGTTGTGATTTTAGGTAACCCCAGAGCCAGATAATATTGTCAGGTCTCGAGTCCGAGGAGCCCAGGCCTTCGGAAAGTTCGGCTCAACACACTGCTTGCGTCAAACGTCTCTTGCAGCAATTGATTAACGGAGCGTGCGATGTGGATTGGTTCTGCATCCTGCGTAAATGTGCACAGATTCACTGCATCCCGCTCTTGCAAGCTAGGGATATCGTACGTTCGTAACATGTTCGCAAAACGTGCACCTGTAACTCAAACGGTTTCGAAGGAGGTGCCGCGGACCTCTTCGAAAAAAAATTAAGGAAGCCGTTAATCCACAACACACTGTCACTTTCGGCTGATGGTCAGGCGCTTCAACGACTGCTTGGGGATTTTCCGTGGCCCAGATGCTGCAGTTGTGCGTGCTGACCGCTCCGTTTAGGGAAACGTGTGCCACATAATTCCATAAAACGTTCATCAGCCAGTTCTCTTCGACTTCCATATGTCGAAACTCTGCTCCTGACTCTACACGTAATCGCCAGCTTGCAGTTCGTGATGCCGTTGCATTTGTACGGGTTTCTGTGCAGAATCCGTCGTAGTGTTCGCCATACAGTACCGTATGGAATGCCCGTTTACCGATAAATATGGTGAGCACTGGTGTGGCCATGTACGGATGACATTGCAATCACATCCATTTCCTGCGTAATCGTCTCTGCTGCAGCAGCACGTGTTCGTGGTCTACCGCTTCGTGTGCCTGCTGCCAAAGATTAATTTTCCTCGAATATTTTCACCATTCGCCGCAGCGCAGCACTTTTCATTGGTCCTTTCCCACTGCGATCACCTTTCAGTAACCGGTAGGCTCTCAACGCAGCACTCGCACATTCAGCGTTTCAATAGAACAATTTCACCAAGAGCGCTTTGTCCAGTAATGACAGCATACTGACACGGACCGGTCTGACTTGTGGTTGTTTCCCAGCTGCTGCTTCTATACCCACTATCCCAGACATGTTCGCCTATGCCGCCATCTGGCGATAAAAAATGTAAGTAAAATGAGTAAAAATTTTTGTGAGTCCATAAAAAACCCAATGTCATTCTGATCATTTCTACGCAAACCGCGTTGTCCTACTCTCAAAACTCTGCGAATTATTAAGTTTTAAAAAAGGTGCAAAACTTTTAGATCACCCTTTATATAAAAACAAGCTTACTACAAAGAATGTCTGCAGTTGCAAAACAACATTTTAAGTTATAACTTGTGCACATTACTTTTCACAGACAATTTCGGTTATTTTTTTAATTCTTCTCTGAGTCTTTTAGAATAAGCCTTACCATCAGATTTGCATTCCAACGCTTGTCACATGTTCAATGATTAACAAGAAAATTCTTTAAAATTTAGTTGCTGCAAAAATATGATCATATAGTAGTAATCAAGTAAAGAATAGAAAGTAATGTGCAGTATTATACTTTTAAAAATGAATTTATAAAATTTACTATAGAAATTTTAAAGTGTGTAAGTCTCTTGTAATAAGAAGCAGTTAAACACCTTCAACTAGGCTTTCATTAATAGTTAAAGAAGATTTGTGTTTC
The DNA here is from genome assembly GCA_039090855.1 of Macrothele yani. Classification (NCBI taxonomy): domain Eukaryota; kingdom Metazoa; phylum Arthropoda; class Arachnida; order Araneae; family Macrothelidae; genus Macrothele; species Macrothele yani. The sequence goes on from CM077015.1 coordinate 141,340,639, forward strand.
CAATGAATTAATTGATAAGTCGCTATGAAAGACAGTGGCCAAAAGTAACAAATTTAATCCAAATGAAACTACAAGCATTGCCATTTCTCACCGCTCACGTCATTCTCATCCTGTTTTACAGCAACTAATTTATTCAGTAGGCTTTCATTGCAAATACAATTCCGTGTGTTAGGTGAATATGTACTTGTTGCGCAGAATAAGTGCGATAATCCTGTTGCTTATTTCGGCAATGTTACTTAACACCACCTTGTGTTACGGTTCTTTTATTTCCTTTCACAACGTGCTGCTTACCAGATAACAGAGCCTTGGAAAGTGTATAAAGAGATATGCGTATATTATATGAAGAAGATGTGTTAAAATATATATACTAATAGAAAACATTAAAAAAAGGAAAGTTCATTATATTTAATTTAAAACTACACATGCGTGATGTACATTTAGAATAAATTATCAATGTTTATTCACAATTAAATGTTTCACTACATTTTTGTAGAACGCTTGACTTGGCATCATCAGGACGAATCAGACTATAGTTTTTCGAGCCAAACGCTCTGTGATAATACAGTCGATGTTATTAAAACATTTAATTGTTAATAAACGTTGATAATTTATTCTAAAAGAAAGGTCTATGTTTGCTACTTGTAAGAGATGCGGGAAGCAGGGATGCTTGGAAACAATATATGTTCTGTTACTTCACACGGGAGACGACAAAACTCTGTTTGGCATCGGGTAGCTATACTACGACATCAGTATTGGTAATCCGTAAAGAAATCTTTACCATGGAACCTAAGTTAAAAGAAAAAAGTGGATTCAAGAACTTTCTAAAGAGTTTTGAAAAACGCTAACCTCTGAAAAAATATTTAATGGAACTAATACAGATAGGATATTCCAGAAACTATCACAGATTGTAGAACACAAACCAACCTAGGAAAAGCACTTCACTGACAGACGTTCAGGGAGTACCACATCAGAGTGCGGTCCTGGTGCTTGTTATGCGAAAGACAATAATGGAGTAAAGCTACAATACGATAAGATGAAATACTACAAAGGTTTAGACAACACACACGCTGCAGCAGTAATTTGTCGCATAAAATGCGGAATGCCGACGTTTTTGAAACACTAGTTGAAGCCGCTATGTCTTCACACGTCATTCGTCGACCTTCTTGCAGGATTGCCCAAAGAGTGTTAACATGGTGCTATCTAAAAATCGTCGACTCACTCAAATATTTACCTTTTTTATATATTTTTGCATTAAATTTACTCTTTCTGGAGCCGTTTAACCCAAACGATAGCAAAATTTAATCACACTACGCATTTCACTTCTTAACTCGGAATCACTCAGTTCCATGGCTGTATGGCAACATTAAGTGAAAACGTACCTTAAACAACTGCGCAATAACAAAAACCAGTTCATCTACCACGGCTAGTAATTGTTGTCATAGATACTTCCTCAGTTCAGTTAGTCGTCTGCGTGGTTACATTCCCTCTTCGCACTATTTCCAACTTAAAAAAATTACTCTCAATTTTAAGGGAATGTTCTTTGTACTACCAGCCAGTTAGCTAATCGCCTTTATGCTAAACAGGTGAGCGAATTTCGCAGCAAAACTTTGTAACAACGTCGAAATTCGGCACGCCTGTGTGCTTGCAACACTACACCGTCTGTCAGTTTCAAGGGCGCATCGTACACCCCGTCATTTGCAGCATACATCTCTCATTAACCGGCCTTCAGAAGAATGAGCTAAGTGAATGTTCACTGATAAAAGCTTTTCCAGTCTCTCATTGAAATCCTAGTGGCGATTCACCTGAAGGAAGTGCATGTGGCGACAGGGGGACAATTAAGAGAGACTTATGGCGGTGGCGGTCACATGCTTCGGAACGATATTATGATTAATCTGCTTTCTGAACTACAGGTGACGAGTCAAACAATAATCACCTGGAAGCGCTCTTGCAGTTACGTAACCCTTCTTTAAATATTATCTGAAAACCGGGTCTATGCTTTCTGAAAGACAAAATACTACGTAAACGAAAATCCTTATAAAAATATTAAACATAAATAATTTATATATTATTTGTTTCCAGTAATTTTATGAAACAATTAAATTTCCTTATTTTCGCCAAAATCCAATGAAATCATTATTGTGGGGATAAGAATACAGAATTACCTGCAAACAATGTCATTGGAAACAATATTTGAAAAACCAGATTACAATTATAACTAAACGAACTCACCGAAAATGCCCAAACCTTGCTACGATATGGAATCACTTGAAAAGCAAAACGCTATATCTCTGGTTGATCAAAAATGTCGAATATCCGCATTATTGGAAGCTTTACATTGGATAACCTTTTATTCGCTATTCATATAAAGTGAATGTATATAACAGCAAAAGCTGGGCACTTTCTTGTACCTTGATGGCAGCACATCCTTTTGTTGCAATGTATGTCTAGGCAGTAGAACTAGTTTTGGTACTGCGTAGTATTTTTAGTATTTCTTTAGGTTTTAGTGCAGAAGTATTTTGAGCAATGCTATTTTTGTTCCGGAATTTACTGTGAATAAATCTATTGATTTTAATCACCGGCATTTATTATGCTTAGCTTTACTGATCTCAGTCGCAATGCATTGAGTTACAACAGTTAAAAATAATGCATATAGTACATACACTAAGTTAGATTTGGATTAGAAACAAACCGGATTCGTATTTGGAGCGGTAATTTAATACGACTAAATATCAATGTAAGGTGCGGTTACTCTAATTTTGTACCCCTATCCTTTGTATGTAATCAGTAAAAATGCCAGTAAGGGGAAAACGTAGCGACGTAATCTAATTTAACGGATACTGAGAGTTGGGGTAAGTATTTCGGAAACAGTCGCACTTGTTGGTTTAAACAGTACTAAGTTATCATCTGTGTACCAAAACTAGATTAACCATGTACAGATATCTGGAAGAAGGGCTCACATTGTTCAGCCACGCGCGGTTGTTCCTGGAGGAGAGCATCGGGTGTCAAGACTGATATCTCATTAAAGACGTGAACAGTCACCCACTTCAACCAGTATGTGCATTTTGATCTATTTCCATATTCAGTTCGTCCTATTTCCATTCACAGTTCGGCGAGGACGATGATGATATGTCACCTGCGTTATTGGTTGCAACTGCATTCTGTAAGTGTTTTTTTTAGTTTGAGCTTTAACGACCACCGTGAGCAACTCAATGGGCTGTAAGCAGTCGTTCGTTCCTAATTAAGGGCCACTGATTCCAGGGAAGGGAGAGAGCCAGTGCCGTAAGTCAAAAACAACATCAATACCCCACCGGGATTCTAATCCGAACCCCTTTCGGACGAATGAAAAGAAGCCATCGCTTAGACCACTGCGCCACCGGGGCGACTAAGTGAGTTTCTTTTTCATTAATGGCAAACCTTAACACCCAGTTTTGCAAAGTGTTATGGGTAATATGTGAATCTATATGTCTTGGTGCTTGTCTTCATTTGTGCTTTCGGCTTGAGGATGGGGTCACAGTGAACCCAGAAATATCTTGCAATCTGTTGTTTTGAACTTAACTGCTTTTTTAGCGTGTAAATAATTGTTAGCTTTTATACCGCAACACTTTTCTAGTTTTGTTAAGCATGCTTAGACAGCGTGGTTTGTGTATGTAGTGGTACATTCAGCACGAATTTCCATCTCATATTTATTTCCTATGCACCGTACGTCGTACCTTACTAAAAGATTTGAACAGAAAAAGAAATGGAAAGTAAAAAATGAAAACAAAAAAACCCCACCAAATCCTAAAAATATGATCAGGTTTTACGGCGTAGTTTTGTTAGTGGCCAGTAGCTTATCTACAGATAACTGAAACGTAAAGGATAAATTGAGTTTCCTAATTAACTTAACGAAATTTCCACTTGCAATACAATTGCACTACAAAGAGTCATCATAGGGAAGTAATACATGGATAGATTAGAATTTTATTTTCATGATATACCTAAGATTTCTATGAAAGAGCTGCAAGTGCTTCAGAATATAGCCTTGCAGCTTCCTTACATTTCGTGATATTCAATTCCTCAGTATTGCATATGACATTTTATAAAAAGAACTTATAACGCAGTTCTCGATGATTGACGATAATAGTCTTACGTTGTCATGAAAGAATTTGTGTAAAATCACAAATTTGGAAATAGAACTGATACCCCATACATTTTTCAGACGTTGTTTCTGCAGCAATTTATGTGTTTTAAAAACCTCGAACTGACCCATCTGCTTTCCCGATAGAAAAAATTCAAAAAAAATAAATAATGTTTTACGATATGATTCCTATGTTTGAAAGAATATACTCTCTCTCTCTTCCAGATACCTTGATGAAAAAAAGAATGCACTTAATTGACAAAACTTTAGAGATATCTGTTTAAGTGCGTGTTGGTGTAATAGCTTGTTGCTTATTGATAAACCTTATGCGACTATCAAGCTTAATACATTAGAAGCTTTCTAGATATATCGCAACTATTTACGACTCTACAACGGTATAACGTCTACTCCATTTCTTTCAAACGCGTTTAAACAACTCGCCAAAATCCGTGAGCATCAGAACTCTGACGTTTTCAAAAAGTTTGAATGTCTATGCTCCATTTGCACTGATGATGCCATGCCAAACGCTCTGCAAAAATACAATCGGTATTAAATCATCAACTAATCCTGAATAAGGTTGACAATTTATTCCATCTCATTTTCACAAGTGTGTAGTCTTAAATATACATGGAAACAATTTTTGAACAATTGCTTCCTTAGCGCGGAATCCGCTCCCACTTTGACTCCCTCACTGTCCCGTTATCTGTGCTGGCCTCTGACTGCGACTCTCTCCCTGTGTCTGACCTTGATTGTAATTCTGTTTCTGTCGCACACTCTGTGTATGTATCGGACTCTCTTTTTCTCTCTGCCTTTTTCTCTTCATTTGTTTAATTTACATCAAAGTGTTCTTAAAGTATTCTTAGTTTTGCGTCTTCTTTGATCCATCCACAAAAACAGATGCGCCAAACACTAAGTCTGTTGCATAAGCCTAAAGTTTTGATATTTACAATGTTTCTAATGTTTTCAATTTTTTATTTAGAGACACATTCATTCCCGTTAACAATAGTTTTATTCTTGTAAGCTTGATACATTAAGAAGTTTATAATTTCCGCGAAAACTTCAAAAAGCTCAATCAGTGAAATCAGCAACGAATTCGTTTTATCTGGTTCCCTCATATTAAGGTTGTCTATTTTTAAGAGACCATCATCGATGAGTTGAAGATCGAGGCTGATTCAATCTTCTACTTTGGTTCAGATGACCATTACTCGTAGAAAACCACGAGATTATACAGAATATTGTAATAAATATCTGCAAAACAAATGGAACAATTGCAGGCAACGTTTAAAACAAATCTTTTTTCCTATTCTATAGCAGAATTAATGCAACCACAACAATTTCTAAGCTAAGCTATAACATTCAAATGGTTTTTTTAGTTGACCACATGGACATATGTGTTGAAATAGGCAACACGTTTTTTTAATCTGCATTTGTATTCCCATCAGCCGGGTATTGACAATTCCAATTAAAATCCATTGGTGATTTTAATTGGAATTCTTAATAATTACTGTTTTACACAAAGAATATTTTATAAGTAGAACGATGTAGTTGGGTTCGCGGACTGTTAATTTGGAATTTTAGTGAAGTACAGTAGTGGCCAAAATGGTGGAAACTTTTGGGAAATAGTGTATATTTGAGGTGTGATGATAGCTCATAACACCACTTTTATTTGGAGTAATATCATAAAATTATATATCAATGGAAAGATAATTACATCAAGAATGTAATGCAATAACTTTTATGAAGGAGTTTGTATTAGAACAGCAGTTATAAAGAAGAAAAGTGAAACACATAGAAAAAATGAATTATACAAACATTCTCACCATGTCAGTTAATACTTAGTTGGGTAACCTTTAGCTTTAATTACGGGCTTACAACGCCTTCCCATGGAGTGAACCAAGTTTTTTAGTTCTCCAGCTGTTATAATGAAAAACCAAGATTAAATTATTGCTTCTATTAATTGGGTTTTATTGCTGGGTTGCTTCTGACAAACAATTTCTTTAGTCGGCTCCATAGATTCTCGATGGAGTTAAGGTCTGGGCTATTTCCAGGCCATTCCAGCAGTGGAATATGATTATCTTGAAATCACTTTTTGCACACAGCAGCAACATGACATGGAGCTGAATGCTGTTGAAACATAAATGCTTCATTATCTTGGAAAAGATCACGTGCTGAAGGCTTCAGTTTGGGCTCAAGTATTTCATTAATGTATTTTTGGCCATTTATATTCCCATTAATCAAGCGAATTCTGCCCACACCTTTTGATGTAATACAATCCCATATCATAACGCTCTCTGAGTGTTTCACGGTACATGTAAAGCAATCAGGATGCAAATCTTCTCCGATTTTTCTCCTTATGTATTTTATGCCATCACTACCAAGCAAGAAGATTTTGGTGTCATCACTCCAAATAACACTGTCCCATTATTCCGCTGTCCAGTTAACATGGGTTTTAGCCCAGTTTATTCTTTCCAACCTGTGTTTGAGAAATGAAAATAGCTCTTTCGCGGAATTCTAGATCTTAGACCAAATTCCTGCAGTCTGCGCCGAAGAGTCCTTGCACTCAACTTCACATTGCATTGCGCCATTGCATCTTGTATGCACCCAGATTATTTTCTACTGTGACCTAGGCACAGTCTCTTAATTCTTCTATCATCACTTCCTATTGCGCACCTTGTCCTGCCTTATACCAGTCTGGTTTTGTGGGGACTCAGTCTCCTTATACGTCTACAAAAATTTCGAAATGCCACCTTTGGTTAAGTTTCCACCAATTTTTCTTCTAATTTCTTCATAACTAAAGCCTCTTTCACTTAATAGTACTATTTCACAACGCTTTCTAGGAAACTAGTCAACTCTTTGGGCCATTTCTTTATTTTTATTACGTTTGACAAGCTCACTAAATGAAAGAACACACACACACACACACACACACACACACACACACACACACACACACACACACACACACACACACAATGCAACAACTTGATAGCGATCACAGACACACAGACAGATGTCCTCCTCTCAGCTCCAATAAATGACATCAATTGCTGAATCCTACTGTGACCTGATTGGCTCATTTCCACAACAAGAGCACACCTGATTGGTTCAATAAACACTCATGCTCATTGGCTACATTCAAACGAAGAAAAGCAACTTCATATCAACCTGAGCAAGTTGTGCTTCCTTTTTCTTGTTATTTGGCTATAACGTTTCATAGAATATATATAATTGAACAAACTTCGTTTCGTTGCATTACATTCTTGATGAAATTATCTTTCCATTGATATATAATTTTATGGTATTACTAAGACAAAAAAATGTTGTTATGAGCCATCAAACCTCAAAAATCCAATTTTTCCAAAAGGTTTCCACAATTTTGGCCACAACTGTACCTCTAAATCCAATAAAACCTTTAAATCCTAATTAAATAACAAGCATGCAGAGCACAATCATTGTTGAGCAACACGTCTATATACAGTCAGACACAGTGAGGATGCAGAATTTGTGATTTTCATGTAGGACTTCCGTCCACAGGGAGTAGAGTTTAGGTCCCAGCCACCTACAGCGAGATCGCCTTTTGGGCAGGACACAGAAACGGAAGGAATGAGAGCAAGTCTAGCGACTTTTGACAGAACAGTTTGTAGTGAGATTAGAGTAAAGTAGATGGCGCCACCGTACAAGTACGATATTGCACATAGATGGGTGAGAGAATTTCAGGGGGGACATAGGAAAGGATACCCATTTTACCAGTGGGTCCAGCCTGGGAGCCGTCACTTTACGTGCTCGTCCGATATTCAGCGATTGTTAGTAAATCACACCATCTCTGAAAGATCAGCCCAGGCTTGAACCTGGGGACCCAGCATCGATAGTCTGAAACACTAACCACTAAGCCATCCGCGGCTATTTGAGCAACACGTCTGTGACATCACTTGAACTAATATTTTAAATTTTAGATAAATAAGTGAAATTTACCCTTCAATTGTAAATCAAGAAGTTAGTGCCGCATTGGTGACTCAGTGGTTCAAGCGTTAGCTTCTTCTCATTCGTGCAAAGTGAGTGCAGGTTTGAATCCCGGTGAGCCATGCACGTTACGTTTGTTGCACGGCACTGGCTCTCTCCCTCACCTGAAAACACTGGCCCTAAATTAGGGACGGGCGATATCCTAAAGAGTTGCTCACAGTGGTTGTTTAACCTCTAATCAGAAAAAAGAGAAGTTTCTAAAATATAGCTTGACAATATATTTCTTATTATAAAATTACTAAATTCTCTAATTTAAATGTATACGAATATATTTTAGAATGAGTTAATCTTAAGTTGTGTTACTCAAATCGCAAAATTTACAACACGGGTAACGTAATTAATGAAAATCAGGAGATACGAATCCTCTGAATGTATGTTCTATTCGATATATTTATTCATAAAAATTAAATTAAATTAATTGTTCCACTTAAAAACTTTTCCGACAAGGATATAATGGGAACAGTTCCTGTTTCGAAATTTATGCAGTTTTCCCGCGCACACCCAGAAAATTATATCGAAATTTCCCGAGATGAGAGCTTGGACCATTTCGATTTCAATTTTTCTTTAGTTTAGAAAGCTTTGTTTGAATATACACTGCTGGCCACTCAAAATGCAACACCAAGAAGGACACGAGATAGCAAAGCCAGGTTTACTGGACACATACCAACAGATTCAAAGATGAAACGATTCAGCTTCACTCGACACATAACAACACATACAAAGATGAAACACGCAGATATCAATAGTTCGCGTTGCCCCCATGGCTGGCAATAACGGACGTTATACGTCGTGGCATCGAACGAAAGAGGCTTTGGATGTGGGATTGTGGTATGTCGGTCCAGGCTACTTCCACACGTTGCCACAGTTCATCAGGCGTAGCCACGGGTGGTCTTTGCTGGGCCACTCGGTTGCCGATCAGTGACCAGACGTGATCGATAGACGACATATCGGGAGAACAGGCGGGCCAAGGCAGCAGTCAAACCAGGTGGGCCGTGAAGAATTGTTGCACGATGCGCGCCACGTGCGGGCGCGTATTGTCCTGTTTAAACGTGGCGGTGGGCAGGTCGTGCAGGTAAGGGAGGACTACAGGCTCCAACACGTCGGAGATGTAGCGGTGGCTGTTGAGTGTACCGGCGATGGGTACCAGAGGGGTGCGGGTGTAATATCCAATTGGGCCCCAAACCATAAAGCCTGGCGACGGACTGGTATGGCGATGCATAATACAGGCGGCATACAGTCTCTCGCCGCGGTGCCGCCACACGCAAATCTGACCATCGTGGTGTTGCAGGCAGAAAGGGGATTCGTCGGAGAAGACAATGTTGCACCATTCCGTAGCCCAGGTGCGGCGTTCAACGGTTCACTGCCACCACACTCGCCGGTGGTGTAACGTGAATGGTAATCGGAGCAATGGGCGTCGTGCGACCAGTCCCCGCTCCTGCAGACGACGTTGAACGGTACGTGCTGACACAGGGTGTTGCACAACACACCCTAAATCCTACGCTAACGTTCGTGATGTGGCGGGGCTAGCCGTCAATGCCCTCCGCACAACGTGCCGGCCTCCTCGTGCGGTGGTGTGCTGCGGCTACGGCAATCGCTCACTTCGGTCCGTCCGTCCCTTCTGCACCCACCGAATCTATACTCGCCTCACTGGTGCTGCATGTCGCCCCCACACGGGCGCGGATATCTCGGTACGATAAACGGCTGTCGCGATAAGCCACTATTCGTCTTCTGTCGAACTCCGAAACGTGCAGGATTGACTGCCGTATTCTGCAACGAGGCATCAGGAATCTTCGCACGCACAGGTCCGGCAGCACAACACAATTCCACTACTTACACCCTGCCTTCTGTGCACCCTTCTAATAGTGCTTCTCTGTGGCGTGTCGCGCGCACATGATTTGCCTATGCCCTGCCATTCTAATCGTTTGCATGTCTTTTCGCGGGCGACGCATGCTGCGAATTTCAGGCAAATCAGATGCTTCCTTTTTGGTGTTGCACCTTGGGTGGCCAGCAGTGTATTTACAGATACTAGAAGAATAAAAACAAATATGGCTATTGCGTCTCTTTGCAAATCTGAGGAAGATCTGGTTAGCGATGGTGAAAACGAAGTCATGAAACATTATAAATAACACGTGATGCACGTCATTAAACAATGTGGTTCTTCAGTTGGTATTGGCAGCGGACTTCAGAGTGTTTGACCAAATCGAAAATTTTATCTTCTGACGATTGCAACAGAGAATTTCGAAACAGCAGATATTGTCGGCGGTACGGTCAACCTGTAACTATCAGTTCGATTTCAAAAGTTGTTTTGCGTTTTGATGCTAGAAATGTGAGAACGATGATCCTTACTTTCCGGTGTTTCTACGGTATGTAACTGCCCCACCAGAATGTGTAAATACAGATGTTACCGTTTTTATATAACATTTTATTCATAATAGTCGATTCTGAACATCCGATTTAAATTCGATGACATTTATGACGAATAATTCCTTGGGGACAGCTTCTTTTTTCATGCAAAGCTAAGATTTCCCCCTATAGGCGTAAATTCAAATTGACATTTCAACGATATCTGCACATCAAGGAATCGGATTTGAAAAATTATTTTTGCACCGGATATATCCACTAGTGGATATGTTCTAAATATTATTTCGAATTCTTGTTAACAATGGTCTGGCCATTAGGAACTTTAAGCTGATATATTTGCAACAGTATCTGTACAGTATCAACAGTATCTATCAGATAGTATTCACCACAACAAGCTTCCTGAGAAAACCTTGTGCTGCAAATAGTGTATAGCTTTTCCGCCGGAGTAGTTAGCGTAAAATCTTATAATTGTCGATATCTCCACTTATAACAGTACGATTTAGGAAACAAATATCTTTATCGGATATCTTTTCGGGAGCAAACTGATTTGCATATATTTTCAATTTTTTAACGCCACGTTAGCCATTGGGAGGCATAAGTTCACGTATCCGCTTTCAGAATATTAGCAGCAACATCTGCGCCTCTGAAAACCGACTCAAAAGATTTCTTTCCCGTCAGATACTACTAACTGTTATTTCCTACAAAAAAAAAGACAAACTGTTGCATTGATTCTTAAAATGTGTTGCCAAGATTTAATTGCATGTGCTTGAATTCTGTGCTCCTATTATTATATTTGGTGCTGCTCTAAATTCGACTCCGATTATATGAACGACTATGCGAAAAGAAAATGCAAAGAAATCATGCAGAGTCTTGGTCGTTTTTCGAAATGAAAATAAAATGCTTTTAAGCTCTCTGTACTTTTCAAAACGTACGACGCCCTAATTACTCCGTGCTTCAGCTCATAAGTTCATACGGAGTATGGGTTGATGGGTCATATAGAGGGTAATTCAGCTAAGCGTGTACAGACTTCTGTTAGGGGTAGGTTGCACGAAGACAAATCAGAATCACATAGCAATGCAGGGTCGGAAACACCGTCTTCATGCCATAGATGGCGTTGTTCTGCCGCGAGACTGCTCATACGTTCTTTCATGATACCGTCATTTGTTAACCGCTCGAAGAGGTAGTAGAATCACTGGAATGGCTGAGTTTACGAACACGGGAATGGCTGATATGCACCTCGCATACAGAGAAGTGGTCTGCAACATACGAGCCGCCGTGCGACTGTACCAGAAACGGTACCCGATGAGACGAGCGCCAAACAACTAAGTGTCTCTACTGCTGCATCAGAGCTTATACAACACTGGTTCTTTCCAGGGCCTGCCAGGTGTCGGGAACAATGGGTATGCACCCCTGCCATCGCAGAGAAAGTGTTGAGTCATGCAGCAGACACTGTAAATGCCAGGACACGAGTAATTGCCCATCGGCTCGTTGTGTCCTAATCCCCCGTATGGAAGTTTCTGATCGAAGACCAATTGCATCCATATTATGCGCAGCGCGTTCAGACCCTAAGCCCTGAGGAATACCCTCAGCGCATTGCATTTGGGCAATGCTACCTGCCCAAGAGGGCGGCAGAACTCCCAATTTACTGCTTCTGTGCTGTTCACAGACGAAGCGTGCTTTACACGGGAAGGTTGCTTCAATGCACATAACGCGCAGGTATGTGCAGTGGAGAACCCCCATGCTGTACGTAGACGTGCAGCACAAAACCGTTTTGATGTTAATGTTTGGGCCAGCATTGTCGGAGACCACTTATTTGGCCCACACCTTAATTGGCCGAATAGCGCCATCTTACGCAAGAAAATGCCGTTTCCGACCCTGCATTGCTATGTGATTCCGAATTGTCTTTGCACGACATACACCTCACATAAGTTTGCACAAGCATAGCTGAATCACCCTGTATATGTCGAGCCTGAGTTTCATACGGGAATCAAAAATACAGCTAAAATACAAAAATAATTGTGACTGTTTTTTAATGTTCCAGTAAACATAAAATGGAAGAGAAACTTTCGCATTTTACTTTTTCGGCCAAAAAGCTGAACTTTGTCAGTTTAATTTTTTCTTACAAACTGAAGATACCACATTGCTCCGAATTCAGTCCAAAACTAGTTCCCCAAAATGTCGAAGTATAGCACCGCGTATATGCTCACTGGATTCCTTCCATCCCACGCTTTTCTCAGTGTGCCAGCCAGCTCGGCTGAGTTCTGCAGCGGGTTGTTTTGCTGTCGTACTTTGTAGCAGCAAGTTGTTTTGACGTGTTTATTGATCAATACGTCAACTCTCAATCAATGGCAATTTGTTTCGTTATGGAGATACCTTAAAAGAGACTATAGAAACGAGGGAATTCAGAGCTGCCGTGCTGTCATCTGTCTGCCGATCTCTAATCACGATGTTGACCTAAAAGCTCCTCGAAGCTTCTTTGGACGATTTCCAAAGTAAGCCTTGAAGTGTGATAGCGAGGGGAAGGGATTAACATACATCAGTTATCACTCCAAATCGATCAGGTCAATTTTAATGATGTTCATGTCGAACTGGAATATCAGTTTCAGTAGCTTTTAAGAAAGTTATTCGTGTTGGAATGTATATATGTTTCCGGGATGGTTTCTTATGACTATAATATTGTTTCGGGTGCTAAAATCGCGAAGGAATTAAAGTCACACTATATTTTTTCTCATTTAGAAATTAAAAAAAACAATCAATATATAAGTCGATGCTGCGTATAAGTCGAAGCACGAACTTCAACAGAAAGTACCGGGGTACACGTCGAAAGTATCATCATCATCATAATCATCATTGTCAATCATTATCAACCCACTGCTGGACGAAGGTCTCCCCAAGTTTCCTCCACAACGGTCTGTCTTGTGCCAGTATCCTCCATGTTACTCCCGCATACTTTCGAATTTCATCCACCCATCTCCCATGTGATCTTCTTCTGGGTCTTTTCCTGTCCCTTGAAATCCAATCTGAAATTTCGGCTGTCCATCGATGGTCTGTCCTTCTGGCAGTATGTCCAGCCCATTGCCATTTTAGGGATTTAACTCTGATCATGATGTCTTCCACTCTTGTCATTTTTCGGATCCACGAATTCCTCTTCTTATCTCTCCTGGTTACACCAAGCATGCACCTCTCCATGATACTTTGAGTTGTCTGCAGCCTTTGTATGTCTCTTTTAGTTAAGTTTCAAGCCTCTGCACCATGCGTAAGCACTAGAAGGATGCATTTATCAAACACTTTTCGTTTAAGACATAATGGCATATTGCTCTTGAAAATTATGCTGTTTCTTCCAAAAGCTATCCAGGCAAGTTTTGTACGCCGATTAATTTTTTCATTAATGTGACCCTCACTTGATATCTGCTGTCCAAGTGAAAAGTTAGTGTCTGCCATCTCCAGCTTTTCTCCATCAATCGATAAATCTTCATTTCGTGTAAAAGCATTGAACATCACTTTTGTCTTCTGAAAGTTCATTTTTAATACCACTTCTTTACTCTTGTCAGCAAGTTCCTGGATCATTCCCTGCAGATCTGATGGGGTAGGTGCAAATATGACTACGTCATCAGCAAAACGAAGGTGGGTTAGATAATCTCCATTAATCTTTATCCCTTTGTTTTACCAGTTCAGTGATTGAAAGACATTTTCCAATGTGGCAATAAAGAGCTTCGGAGATATGGTGTCACCTTGTCTCACTCCCTTTCCAATTTTTATGTGTGTTGTATTTTCAAACAGCCGAATCTTTGCACTTGCATTTTCATAGATGTTATCAATAATATTAATGTATGCATCTGCAATACCGCAGGATTTCAGAGCCATTGTAACTGCTGATGGTTTCACTGAATCAAAGACTTTTTCATAATCGATAAAAGCCATGCACAATGGAAGTTCATATTCCCTCGCTTTTTCAATTAGTTTTCTCAGTACGTGGATATGATCTTTAGTGCTGTAGCCACTCCTGAATCCAGCTTGTTCTCTCGGTTGAGCCATGTCCAGTGTTACCTTCAAACGGTGTGAAAGAACTTTAGTGAAGATTTTATAAACCACTGATAGGAGGCTAATAGGTGTGTAGTTCCTGAGATCCTCAATGTCACCATTTTTATGTAGCAGGATCATTGTAGCGTTGTTCCAATCCTCAGGAATCATCAATTCATTTAGGCATCGAGTTAAAATTTGGGCGAGTACTGTTTCGATTTCTCCACTTGCTTCTTGTATGATGTCTACAGTAATTCCATCTTTTCCTGGAGCTTTTTCCCGCTTCATGTTCTTAATTGCATGTGCAACTTCTGCTGGGAGGACAGGAAGAACTCTGGTATTAGTACCTTTAATGATGTCTGGAGTGCATGCATCATCCCTTTCATATAATTTGGAGTAGAAATCTTTCACTCTTGTCAAAATTTTGCCTCTATTTCTTGTTACAGAACCATCTTCTTTTCTCAGTGCCATAATCTGTTTTCTTCCCTTACTAAGATGTCGCTTTGCTATCTTTAGGCTTTGGTTGTTTTCAATTGCTATCCTCACAAGTTCACAGTTGAATTTATTTACGTCTTCAGTGATGCTTTTTCGTACTGTCTTGCATAGCTCTATATATTCCACTTTGGAAGTCACATCTTCTTTAGTTGTCCTCATCTCTCTCCTTTTTTGCATCAACATTTTGGTTTTTCCTGATAATTTGTTCACATGCAACTTGTTCTTAGACCCAGCTAATTGTGTTGCTGTTTCCATAACAGCTTTAGTTACTTTTCTGTAAACTTCAGAAATATCCACTTCTTCCAATGTTAGGCCTTCTAAAGCAGAGAATCTGTTCTTCAGTTCCAACTTGAAGGTATTATAGTGTTTTTTAAGGTTGGTTATGTCAATACGTTCTGTTTGTCTTATGAGCGTAACACGTTCGAGTTTAGTGTTGAGGTTCATCTTACATCTCACCAATCTATGGTCACTACCTGTGTTAAACTTGTTTAGCACACTGCAGTCTTCTATGACGAATTTTTTGTTACACATAATAAAATCAATTTCACTTTTCGTCCCATTTGGATGTCTCCATGCCCATTTCCTGCGTGACTTTTTCTTGAAAAAGGAGTTCATGATGAAAAACCCTTCTGCCTCTGCAAACTTAACGAGAGTATTTCCACGATGGTTTCTGTTTCCGTGACCGAATTTACCTACTGAAGTTTCATTCTGTTGCCGTTGCCCTATTTTTGCATTGAAATCTCACATAATTATCATCAAGTGCTGTTTACCTTTATTATTTAAATGACAAATTTTCTTATAAAATTCTTCAATTTCTTCTTCAGGATGACTTGCGGCGGGTGTATAAGTTTGAATAATCTGAGCCTGGTGTCTTCTCGAGAGTTGGATAACGAGTCGTGCAGCTCTGTCAGAGGAACTTTCAACTTCTACAACTTTATCTTTCAGTTTCTTGTTCATTATAAATCCAACACCACTAGTTCTGCCAGTATCTGTCCCACGATAGTAGAAGAGATGTCCACTTTTCAGTTCAATGAGATCTTCTCCTTTTCTCCTTACCTCACTTAGCACGACGATGTCCCACTTGATTCTTTTTAGTTCATCTTTCAATTCAGGAAGCCTTGAATCAGAAGATAGTAAGCGTCCAATAAACGTAGCCAAGGTCAGCATCAGATGGCAGCCTAGTCCGGTCCTCCGGGGATTCTTAGCATCCTCTGCCTTCATGCCGCACTGGCCGCTAACTTGGCCAGGTACATTCCAGCTGCCGGAGACTGAGGGCCAAGATTTAAGTTGTGGAGTCATTTTGGAGGGATTTGGCCATAACTCACCACGCTGGCCAAGCGGGTTGGTGAGGGTGGGATAGCATTTCCTCTAATCCCGATGGTATAGTTATACCGCTATTGGCGGTAGTCAGAGCCCCTTTTGTAGGAACAGGATGCACCACGAGAAGGCGGGGTTGACATTTGTCAAGGAGAGGCTGTGATGTTACGCATCACCTGACCTCACATCCCACGTCGAAAGTATATGGTATATTAAATATAGATACAGTTGTATTTATCTTGAATAAAGAAGTTCTTTTGTCACAAGCACTCCAATAGTAAATAATCTTAAGAAAAAACATTTTCAATTACGAAATTTGCTGGCCAAACGATAGTTCACCTCATTATCTGATATTTATTTAAATTTGAAGAATAGTTTTCTCTAATAGATACAACTATATGATATTTTCCTTTGGTGAAAGAATCATCAGTAACATAGCACAAGTAATACACATACATGTCACATCTGCCTAAAATTCGTCAAAAATATTTGCTTTACGTTTGGTGTAGATACATAAATATACACATTGTGTGTATTGTTTTTTTTTTACAGAAAACCGTCGAGTTACTCATTTCCAGAAAATGGAATTCTGTTTTACTTGAAATATCTTAAGCGAATGAAACGAATGGCGTATAGGTAAGAAAATTAATATGTTTTTTAGAAATTAAAATGTTCACTGTTATTAGATGCAATCTCTCTTGCTGAATAAACGTTTGAAGAAGTAATGCCCATTAAAATTTCTTACTTTCCTAAATGGCCTCATGTTTTCAAAAGGCCGAGGAAGAGCAATGTGAGTGATATGTCATTCTGAAATATTGATCGTTGATTTGAATGTGAAATGTGTTCTCAAAATATATAGATATGAATCTGTATGTTGTATTCATTACAACTTCAGTTATGCAATAAATATTTGAGTAGGTTTTTACATTACGTTACAGTAGCCGTAGTAAAATTTTTCAGCGTATTTTTCGCAAAATTCATGTAGAATGATTGTGTACGTTTTTATATACAGCATGCAATTGTTCTGATCTATTAGCATTTCCAATCAAACACTTTTGCCGTATTACTCACCAGGATAGAGAACTCTCACTGAAAGCATGGACATTTTATACAAAATTGTGTTTGGGGAAAACAACGTAACTCGAGGAAAATTATTTCAAATGCATGGAATCTCTTATCAAATATTACTGCAAAATACTAGTCAACTAGAAGCACTGAAGTTTAAATTTTAGTGTTCTCAATATGGAAACAACTCTACAAACACTGTTAGGTATATCACACCATTTCGGCTTTGAAGTTTATTATTTTACTTCGAAAACAATATTGTAAACCATAATAAATATATTTCAATTTGTGGCCCTTTAAGTAACCACATTCTCTTCGCAGGCATTGGTTATCTTATAAAAAGATTGTAGGCTGTACTGATTTGGGCAAAATATTGGCCCATGATAAAAGGGCTGTAGATCGGGGACTTGATCTACAATTTCATTTTGCAATGGCCTGATGTAATTGCATTGTTCGCAACTTTTAGTTTTGTTAAGCTGCATAACAAAATGGAAAACCAGGATATGAATCATTCTTGAATTTATATTGAACATAATTTGTATATATTTAAAAACAGCTTAGGTACAACATGGTACATTAGGGGAAAACCGAACATAATTTATACATTTTGTAAGTAGCTCAGGTTTGATATTTCACAGTTTGGCAAAACTTTTTCTATGGCAATGAGAGCTGCAGAGAGAGAGACAGAGAGAGAGAGAAAGAGGTATGATGTCCAGTGAGTGACGGAGGGACAAAATGGTACCAGAAGAACGTGATGTTTTACAAAAGCCTCATGAAATTGTTTATGTAAGCGAAAACGTTAGGTGATTCTTTAATCCAAAAGAATGAAATTATTTATGTAAGCGAAATATTTTGGTGATTCTTTAACCCAAAAGCATGAAATTCCGAATTCTGAAAAAAAATTACTTTTTCTAAGCAGCAAAATTTTGTCTTCGAGTCATATTACATAAATAATATTTCGTTTTCTTTGTTTTTTAAAAAGATTTATATTGAGATAACTCCGTTAATCAATAATTGCGTAGTTAAATATTGAGTCAAATTTGTGCTGATTGCAGAGTTTGGAATTTTACATTTACAAAATTGCAGTTATTAACTAATTACACATACGTAATTTACGTGTGTTTGATCGATTTTTGTACTCTTAAACTCGCGCCTTTCAAAAGGCCTGCATAAATGCAATTGTATTAAAACAGCCGTTTTCCTTCCTTACGCCAACCATTCCAACATCTGGGCGTAGCAAGTCACACAATAGCAAAACTACTGTCTCATTTAACAATACCTTTTTAAAGGCGATAAAAAGAAGACATAACCGATTCTTGGAGATTGGTAAAGACTTCAGATTTCATACAAGTAATTCATTTTACAAAGAAAAAAATTAAAACTTCAAAAATTGGTCTAATTGAAAAAGCAATATAAATACGATATAATCAATATGGAAATCAGTTGCCGCCCCGGTGGCGCAGTGGTCTAAGCGATGGCCTCTGATCATTCGTCCGAACGGGGTCCGGGTTCGAATCCCGGTGAGGCATGGATGTTGTGTTTGTCTTACGGCACTGGCTCTCTCCCTTCCCTGGAACCAGTGACCCTAAATTAGGGACGGGCGACTGCTTATAGCCCATTGTGTTGCTCACGGTGGTCGTTAAACCTCCAATCAAAAAAAAAAAAAAAAAAAAAAAATCAGTTACTGAATTTTAAACTCAAAGAAAATTTAACAAGTATGACTGTGTGCAGAAATAAAAATTTGATTTGTACTTCCGTTTCTTCTGCGATACATAACAGTTTTTCTCCATTACAGAGGAATTTTATTCTTCAAGATTGCTAAATTACCATACTTTGGTAAGAGGTCCCTCATCACAACACGGCAATTTTTTGATAAATTTTAAGAGGTCTAACTTTTTTGAAAAACATTTGTGCGTGTACTCCTTAAATAGGTCTTATTGTGCACTGAATTACAGGTATGCATCTTATCATCTGAGAAAGGTGTATTCCAAATCGCACAGATAGCATAAAAAGGCACTAACACCCTGTTAATATTTAAGATGTAATTTTCAATTAAAACACGAGTTTCGGTTTTGCAGTTGAAATATTTCTTGTAAAATGCGGATATCATGCTGTTAAGAGGACGACTGCGACTTGCAGAGAAAACTCCAGTTAACTGGAGTGTATATCACCCACCAAAACAAGACTCAGCATTTGTTACTGTTAGTGGAGTGTAATCACAGCACAGCCTTTGTGTTTTCTTGATGGTTATATCATTTAGTGTGCATAGTTATTTCCAGATAAAACGTCTGAGATAGCACCTAACCAATTGAAGCCTTGGAGAGGATAATATATCAACGTGTGAATAAAAAGTGAGAAGCGATACGGATATGAGTCTACGAACTCTTGTCAATCTGGTGAAAGCATATGCTGATGCCATTTAATGATTCTTTGAATGCTTATGTTTCAAACACGGACAAGCTTAAAGCTGAAGTGCATGAGGAATAATTTTTCTCCTAATACTTCCTTTAGAAATTGTAATTTTCTAAAGGAAGTATTACGTGAAACAAATTACAGGAACAGTGCTACATAAGTGACAGCCTTTTTCCAATATAATTTTTCTTGAAACCACTTGGAGGAAAAAGCTGAGAAGAGTTACACCTATGCGTGTAACTAGTAAAATAATCGACAATCTGCTTAGTACTAAAATGTTTAACACAGCTTCAGGAAGCTAAATTTATATTTGATCAAAAAAATAGAGTTTTCAATAAATAAATGTATATATATATATATATATTTCTTATTCGAAATTAAGAATAACACAAATATTCCTCGAACCGTTAGTTAGCCACAAATTGGAAAATCTATTGCAACCCGAAAAAGAACTTATTTACCAGAAGAAAACTTTCAATATTCATATTGATATTTTTTTACTTTTCATTTTTCGATTTTCCTGAAATGATATCCAAATTAAAGAGCGAATACCACTTCTTCATAAAACAAAACAGCTTTGCTATTTTTGTACCTGGAATTGGACATCTGAGTCTCGTACTCACCTCAAAATCTTTTGTTGTCAAATATTCCGCACAAATGACTGAAATCCGAATGCCTTAGAAATTGTACGAAATTACCCATTCACCCACGCATTGCAGTCCCAGCGTTTTCTAACTAATAACACCACGAACATTTACTTCGAATTCTCTCCTTTTATTCTTCGAACACACAAAGACATAATATCTGATCATTTTCGATTGAATTTTGCTGAAATTTGGAAGAGATTTGAGACCACAGATCTACCCAAAGACAAAATTAAATTTATTATCCCCGGAACCAGACGGCGTGGCTAAGTATATTATTTGTACCTATTGCTTCAAACGAATCCGCTTTCTTCACTAATTCACATTTATTTAACTTACCTATTACAATTTCTTATTATCATGTTGTTTTCTCCCAAGTGGAGGTGGGTGTAGGTTTCTTTTTGATCATCAAACCTTCGGTCCAGATGGAGGCAGGTGTAGAAAGCTGACCAAATGACGCACACGCTCTTACTTTTCTGGACCCACTGACCCAAATTTTGAGACGTGCGCCTTTTACGCATTTAAGAACTTAAATATTCATTCGAACACATTAATGTGATTGAACAGTACCTTTTCACATATACATAGTCCGTGCAACCTTTCATAATCCACGAAATGTTACCTGTCTCTGTGCTTTTCTTTCTGGCTGCAACATTTTGAATGCAGATTTATTTCCTTTGTGATAAATTCTGATGTCCAAATTTAAAGTCCCGAAGACAATAACTGGAAAATCACCGAAAACTCTCATTTTAATATTGAAACGTTCACAAGACATATGGAAATGTACACGAGAAAAAACACCCGCAGTGAATTTTTCATATCTGTGGGCAAAATAAATAAATATACAGACTGGATCAGAGGACTTTAGAATATGCAGATGTGGAAACCATGGCGCAATACTATAAAACGGAAGGTAATTTGCATGAAAGACTCAGTCTTGGTAATTCCTTGGGTTTCAGGTGGTGTACTAGTTAGGGAATTAATAGAGAAGACTGAGCAATCGGGAATAAATGCTAGGGGATTAAAAGTCCGCATCATGTCAAATCGTGAATTATCATTGGTTCGTGGGCAAGAGGCAGAATGCCGACTCCGGAAACCAGACTGTTATGTACTTATTTTCCAAGAGAAGATAACGGTGATAAAATGTTCATCTCAAATTTCCTGTCACTCATACTCTTATAAATTATTTCGCAGTTTGTTTGGTTAACCTTTCATGACATTAAAACATTATGATTTTTGCAGAAATTTGCATTAAGCATGATCAGATATCATTTTTTGTTTCTCGATATCAAACATTTTTTTCTCTGTATTCCTCTACTTTTTTACGTGGAGTAAGAACAGTACTAATTCAATCGGCGCCGTAACTGCGATAAAAATTATTTAAAAGTATTTCGTTCATGCTTAATGTATTTTATGAATACAATATTTGTTTTTGTCCTCCTCTACAGATCTTTGTCATTTCGAGGTTTCTTGAAATCCCAATTTTTTAATTTTACGCACTGGCCAAGCACAGTGTAATCCTTCCGGATACATTTCCTAAATGACTTTCACATTCTGTGGAAGATCATTGGCCCAGATCTGTCATAGAAAAGAGAGCAAACATCCATGAAACTGCATCTGAGACAGTTGACTGGTTGCATGATGTGTATGGGGGAAATTCTCTTTACCGTGCACAAATATTCCGATTGGTGGGAGGGAATATTTGCAAAATGACGAAAGATAGGGTTACCCAATTTCAGTGAACTCGTTTGAATTCATTGAGAAAGTTCGCGAGACGATAAAAAGTGAAGGTTGTGTGACCTTGAAGTTGCTGAAATGTGAACTCAGTATTAGTAGGGAGACGATTCTTTGTACCTTGGCGAAAGATTTTGGGGAAACAATCGTGTGCTCGTTAGTCCCGAATGCTTTGTCAGACGTCCAGAAACATGTACATATGGAGTACGCACATGAGGTCCGGAAGACTTCAGAAACATATACAATTTACCCCCAAAGCACTGTCGCAGGAGACAAGGCATGGTATTTCCGTCATAATCCTGAAACAAAGCTTCCGAATGCTCAGAGGCCCTCACCATAGTCGCATAAATGAAAGAAGATCAGGTGACAGAAGTTCAAAATAAAGACAATGCTTGTTTCCTTTTACTACAACAATGTGATTATGCATCACGAGTTAATTCCTTGAAAGTACAGATGCCAATGGCAATGCTTACTCATCCATTTTCGAATGATTGTGGAAGAGGATTGTTTATGTCAAGCGAGAGTACAAAAACAGGCAATGGCTCGTTATTTACGATAACGCATCGGCACACAGATACGCCTGTGTACAGTAATTTCTGGTGCGAATACAAATGTTTATATTCAACCATCCACCATATTCTTCAAAACATATTAATAAGCGACTTGAAATTTCTTGTACATTCAAGATTGGCAAACGTTCTACGAAACTCAAAGAGTAACGCAGAAGTCCTGACTTAACACTTTGTGATTTTTCCTGTGAAGGTACGTAAGGGACAAGGTATACGCCACTCCCTTTCCTGTTGATCTAGCGGAGCTGAAACAGCGTATCACAGCTACTATCACTGCACTTGATTCAGATATCTTACCACGCGTTTGGGCCGAAATGGATTACCGACTCGATGTGTATCGAGTGACTAAGGGTGCACACATGGAACATATGTGACTGGTTCTAAAAAAACTTGAAACATTCCCCTATAATTATGTTACAGGTAACATAAAACATCTTACATTGTTCTTGTTTTATAGTGCGTTAAAAATGTATATTTCTTCATGAATCACTCTGTATTAATGTTAACATCTAATACAGTTTCCCTGAGCGATTGGCTAGGCTTCATCAGGACATATGGAGCATAAACATTAAAATCATCGTGACATCATCAGAGATCAGACGGTCACGTATTTTGTCAGCAGTTCCCACCCTCTTCAAAGAAATGGAGTAGATGCCATGTCGTTGACAAGCAATGAAGAACTGCAGTATATGTGGAAAGGTTCTAATATTTTAAGCTTGATAGTTGAAATAGGCTTATCAATCAGTGTAGCGTTTCGAATAAAACTTTTTTATTACTTTCGTGGCAATGTTGGGGTTTTGATGAATTATTCAGTTCATAGTTCCGTGCGTAAGTCTTGTGTTCCTTCACACGTGAAAGTTAAGCCCTGGAAAGTCCACATTCACAAGATATCTGATAAATTCTCCAGGATTGTATGTCTTTGACATAATCTTTAATCGTAAAAGTTCACCTTGTTCATGAACTTGAAAGTAACTTTGAATTTAAAACTTTTAAGAATTTTTGAAATTACGAAGCAAATCTGAGGAGCAAATGGTATAACCATCCGATTCGTTCGTGCTGGGAGGTATACTGGAGTGAGGGCGTAGACGGGCTTCGGTTTCCTAAATTTTTGGAGGTCTTTGTATATAATGGAAGGGCTATATCCCCTGTGTGTTGCAATTCCTTTAAGAAAATCAAGCTCTTTCTGCAAGGAATCCTCAGTTAAGCATACACGTAATGCACGATATCCGTATGTGTAGATATTAGATATTTTTTTTGTTTCTACGGGTGATTTGACCTTGTATATGGTGGTAAGGAGACAGAAAATGGTTTTCAATAAACGGTTATACTAAGGAATTTTTCACAGTGTGGCACATGGACATCGAAGAATGATAAACAGCTATTGCTTTCAGTCTGACAAGCGAGCTCTATATGAGGATTACTTGAATTTATAATTTTAACTAAGTTATGCGTTTCTGAAGTCATTCACTTTCAGAGAAAAAAGTACCATCTGCATATTGAATCCATGGGTCGAATGTAACAAGCTGGAAGAGGTTCTTCTAAAAGTGACACATGAGACCGCATAAAATAGATGACAGTGGGCTACCCATGGGAAGGCCTTCCGTCTGTTAAAAATCTTCCACGTTAAAGGAAACTGTTTTGTCTGATAAAAATTTCCACTAGATGATTTTCACCGAGACTTGCTTTCAATGATTCCAGGTATCCATTCAGTGGGATACTTGTAAACATAGATTTCTCATCTAAAAATGCACTCACGGACAATAATTTTGCGCACCTAGAAGAAAATATGATACAACCGGGAAACTTCGCAAATAGCTAGAGTTCGTGCTGGTATGCAAATGATCCCAGTTTGGTGCGAGTGCACTGAACTGCATACCCTGTGGTGGCGCTGCATGCACGAATCGGGCCCCTTTTAAACAGGCGTGTAGTCGATACCCGATGAAAACGAAAAGCACCGGCCGACGCAAGCAAGAGTACAGAGTGACAAGAATGCCAAGTAGACGCAAGAGACGTCGAGTTACGTAACTTACGGACTATGAGCGGGGCTTTTTCATCGGGCTGAAACTCACAGGGTGGTCGGCGGCCAGTGTAGCACGCCACGTGGATCGTTCTGACCATACCCTCCGACTTTGTTGGGAGCAGTGGTCACATGACGGCACTACCACATGGCGGAGCGGCTTCGGACGGACCAGGAGGAACACCGGTAGATAGAATAGACCGATCGTGTGCCAGTTACGAACGGATCCCATGGGGATCCGGTCCACTATACAGGCAGATGTAGCGGCTCCTGTGTGCCCACGAACCGTTTATCGACGCCTCGCGGAAGCGAATCTGCGATCCCAGTGCCCCTTACGTGTGCTTCCATTAACACCGGAACATCGACGGGTACTGAAATATACAGAAACACGTGCAAAATTCGAGAGTTCATTGCTTTTCGTTTCTTGAATTTTGCCCTATTAAAGCATCAAGAAGTAGCGTTTGTGCAAATATCCAATATCACCTTTCATGAATATGTTTAACTCCCAAGTGGGACGAACTTTTGACTCCCCTGTTATGCAATAAAATAAATGTCTCCCTCTGGACCACCTATTTTCAAACTAAAGGAACCATTACTTCAAATGATATTTAAATGACAATTAAGTACATTTTATGCTGTTTGAAAACACAACAAGTACGTTCAATTTTGCACTAATCATCGGATTCTCATATTCGAAATGTTAAGGCGTTATTTGCTATAAAGATAATTATTAACCTGTTTTCCTAGTTATACCGTATCTCGTATACTGCAATACAATAAAACTGAATTCGTAAACAGCTGTTGTTAAATATCCGTAAAATAAATATATTTCAATTTTTTACCTTTACTTTAAGTTCCTTTACCTTCTTGAACAACACAGTATTTTCTGGGTTTCCTTTGGTTAGGCAAACATGAAAAAATGTGCGCTGCTGCGCCGCATTACAAATGCTTTGAAATGCTTCATGACCGCAAGGTTGAAAAAGCGAGCAGTGGTGATTTGAGGTAATATTTCACCATTAGCATGAAAGTTCACACGTTGCAGTCTAATATGGTTCTCTTCCCATTCGCTATTATATTTTCCTTTATTCCGGTTTACAAAACATACTTTGCATGGACATTTTGGAGTCTCCGGTTTGGCTGGAATGCAGAACTGTATTTTTAAAATTATCTTATTACATTGCCGTCAAACTGTCACATGCACTATAATTTTCACTTTCTCTAATTGCACCAAAAAACTTTCATTTTCGCAATCCACTATTAAAACGAAATTCTACAGTGCTCAAAGAGCGATAATTTTAATGTTGCTGTGTATTGCAGTGTTTGTCATTGTATCAAATGGGATGTTTTTATCACATTGAATTGTATTGTAATTTATAAAGAACCTACCGTGATCGTATAATACGAATATCTTTACAAAATGCAAATAATGCAAAAACAGTGTTGCGGCTGTGAACTAATTAACCTGTATTTTACGAAAATCTTTGCATTATGAAACAGTTTTTTTTTATTTTGGAAAAATACTGAAAAGTGCTTATTTGATCAATGAGAATCTGTTACAAAGTGCTATAGCCTTTTTGGTGAATCATATCATTATTGTGTAGTCAAATCCTCAATATAAATCGCGCACACACATACAGGTCAGTGTGCACATGAAAACGTAATTTAGAGCAATCTGCTCTTTTATTACCCTTACCACTTTAAATGACATGCTGTGTATTGAACACAGCCAAAATTTTAAATGTAAAGACAAAACAGAAACAAAGATGTTGATGTTTGACATCAGTGATAATTACTTCTCAACGTTTTTCAAACCATTAGAGCTGCATTAGGAGAAGGAACGAATTTGTTTCTTTATTTCTTCGGAAGTTGAGCATATATGAAAAGTTTTCTTAATGTAGAGAGAAACGTGTGGCGACGGGGCCTCATGTTAATGAAGAAGGGCTGAAACGCACATGACATGAAGGAAGTAATAGAAATTTTCAAGCGGCAAAGCTGTTCTTTTTTGTGGAAAGTATCGGGGTTCGGTATACGCAAAATCAACACCATTTGTCGATAAATTGAAGAATACGAATTTGCATGTTTTTCATGAATATCAGCAAAGTAATTGCTCTAGGAAATTAGTGATATAGCACAGAACTAAACAATCTCAGATGCTTTGCACCCAGAATATGTCAAAAATTAACTAAAAACTTTACACTCTCCAATAAATAACTTTGTTGCATTCGTCATTTTAAAATCCAAAGATATTGCAACGATATTGGAAGGCGAACGAAACAAAGTGGAAACCTGAAACGTGTGATGAACTTTCGGAAAACTAGAGTTTACATTTTACTTAGTCATTTTGGAGTTTGGGAGTCCCGTGCTACCTACCAAATTATGCGAACGATAACATAAATTCTAGGAGAGCAGGTATGGCAAGCATATTATCATCCAATCCGGCGATTAGTTAAATTAAGAGAAGAAAAAGAGAAAATTACCAGTGTAACAATGTTGAATTAAGAAATCATTTATTCTAAATAACGCAAGGTAGATCACAAAATGGTTACAGAGGAGTTTATCAACATTTTTTTCCGATACCAATTATAATGCTAATTAAATCGTAATCAGTATTCTGTTACGAAGAAACATCTTTATTTTGAAAAGGCGTACTAAAAATCCCAAACAACTGTATCGGACTGGGAGAGAAATTTTGCCATTACAACAGTAGTCTAGTCTTTAACAAAACAATCTTGCTTCACATTCTTCTACTTATTTTTTCCGAACGTGGTTTCGTAGATGTATGATAAGAGCTGAGGAAAACGATTCGGGCACATTGAACTGCTTTCAGTTGAACACACCGAACGAAAATCTATTAAAATCTTTTGAACTATAATACGATTTTAGGAAGGCGCAATGTTGTGAAACATTGGAAATCAGAATCGGTGTTGGGAATTTCAGCAAAAAAAAAAAAAAAAAAATTAAAAATGTTTTGCCCGCTACTTTTATCCTATGATTTGATAGTGCTGCATAACCAGTTGTGACAATCAACTATTAATGCAGCACCCTTAGCAATCTGAGATGTCGCTCTTCTTTGCACTGAATAGGAAAATATACTTATATCCGCTTCTTTGAAGAAGGAAGGTGCGTTCTCATATGGAAATCGTGGTCTAACTGCACAACAGTGAAAGTATATACGAATTTCTTTCATTTCAGGTAGTACAGGACCATGCGAAACCACAATCATTGGAAATCAAAGAACAGTTTATTATTATTATGTTTTGGATAATAAAAGAACTTTAGGGGTAATTGATTTTTCGTCAGTTACTGTTATTTTGCGTTAAATGTTATCAACAGGCTTTTGCCAGATGTGATCATACCTGGTGTACATGAATCCATGTTAAATTTATAGACAGGTTACAAAATGTCTCTCGTACATGGGTTTGACTGTTTTCTTCAGTGCTGGTTGCTCTTAATTTACAGAATTGTCCTACGTGTTCTCGACAGCAGAGAAATTCCGGAAGAGAAAAGAACTGCTCATATTATCTAGACCTCATTTTTTTTTACCGTGACAAAAACGAATATCTGTATCCGTTCTCCATTAGATTACACAAATCAAAATAAACTTTCGCAGTTTAACATTAGTTTCATTTTTGTTTCCGTAGCTCACTGAGCACGCATTTATTCTCCCATTCTTACGAAATTTTGAATATAGGGCTAAATAGAATGCCCATCATATATCATAAATCGTATATAGAAACATTTGGAGCTATATAACTTATTTATATGTAAATTAGCTTAATTCGCATACTTCTTCCAATCACGTGACAGCTCCCTTTAAGAGCTGTCCAACGATACCATGTTTACCTGCGTCAAATGGTTCCATATTTAAGGAGAGAGAGGGGTGGGGGGCGTTTTTAAATTTGAAGTCGGAACATAATTTTTGTATAATGTATTCCTGCACTGTTGCTAGTTGTTGCAATATCAGGTGGAATGCGCAAGTGAAAATGCAATTTTTCACTCGGGAAACAAGCGAATGGTGGAAAGTGTTAAGAGATTTAGAACATTTTGTTTCTTTTAATAAGAATAAGGTTAGGATTTCTACTTTGCCCTTTTAAAATAAGGACTGTTCATTATGGCAAAGAAGTCCTGAAAACTCCATTTAAAATTTTTTTGGTTGCAACCCAGAAATACCAGTATATCCATTTCCTTTTATGGCAAGGGGGACACTTTTGAGGACCGTAGGGTTCTGGTGACCCCGTAAGTGGCGGGGCTGGGGATTACTCGAACTTTTCAAATGAAAAGGCGGTTCGTGTGTCGTGTGACATATCGTTGGAAATATAACCCAAAATGTAGAAAGTTGTTTTTTAATTTTTTTTTATCTTTATTAGATACAATGTTATTTCCTAGTATAAAGACACTGTAGTGCACTGTGAGTGGTCGGAAAAATTGAACATGTGCAGGATGGGTTCCGAAGCAGCTGGGCAACGAGCAGAAAGCCAGCAGGTTGCAAATCGCAAACATGTTGTTCCGAATATGTGAGAGAGAAGGAGTGAACTTTCTCAGAACTGTGGTGTCAGTGGAGAAGACACGGATTCATCACGATACGCCGAAAAGCAAACGTGCAAGCCTGGAGTGGTTAAACAGTTATTCGTCCCCACTAAAAAATTCAAGATCAGGGCATCAATTCACGAAGGTAATGGCTACGGTGTTTTGGGGTCAATAACGGTATTATTCTTACGGATTTTCTGGAAGATCGTCAAACAATCAATGCCGCCTATCACAGCGATCACCTCAAAAACTACTTTAAGGCAGCACCGAGAAAGAAGAGACCAGGACTTCTTAGCAGTGGCGTACGTCTTCTACAAGGCAACTCCAGGCCCCACACCGATGAAGTGCCTAGGGAAACATTAGAGGAATTGGGAAAGGACATTTTACCACACCCTGTTAAGGAGTCCTGGTTTTTGTAAAGAAAAGTAGATATTCTCGAATGTCGTACGTGTGACATATTTTCAAATTTGGAGATAAATGTTCATGCTATAATGGTGAATATATGATACAGTGCAAATTTCAGAAAAAGGTACCGGCACTGCCAGGTTGAAAATGTGTCTTTAAATATGAAATGTAATATATAGAAGTATTTATAGTGACACTCACTTTTCCAACTGAGTTCAGCGACCGAACAAAGAACAGAACGGATGAATCAAAGGAAAGAGAACGTTATCACTCTTGAGAAAATTATTTAGAAGAATCAGTTACAGAAGCGAAACGCGATTTTTTTGTAATTTATAGGCGATTCACACTCTCGTTGTTGCACACAGAAAAACCTTTAGCATAATAAATAATATGTCCATTGTTTTATAACAATGTAGATGTCACGTCAATATAATAGGTTTTACCAATTTATTGGAGAAATGTTTTACATAAATAAAAAAAAATAGTTGGAAAACTATTAGGCATGATATCTAATTTCTTAGAAGGTGCGAAATGTACGAGCTTCTCATTTTAACCATTAGTACTTAGGTGACTATTAATCAGTCTTTTCTGAAGAAGAATTTGATGCCAATCGTTTAAGGTCAGTCCTAATTCACATTATGATGGTGGTAGGTGACAAAAACTTCCACTCACACTAAAGCATGCCTAACAGCTTAAATTCTTATCTGTTACGAGTTTAAGAATGACCTATTGCGCATCTAGGCATTTTCATTTTTCTGACATCATTTGATTGCTAGACGTAGGAGTTACCCAGATGCCAAACCTCTCACACAAATGACATTGCTATTGTCTCTGTGCCAATTGCAATCATTTGAATTGGCCAGATGCATTTATAATATTTCTGGTATTTAGAGTGCCAAGTCTGGTTGTAACTCAATTTCAAAAATTAGTTTGAAGTCCCCCATTCTCCTTCCACAGATGACAGGCTCCTTGATTTCAACACTGCTAAGTGGATTTTATAATTTTCACATAAAAAAATTATATATATTTTTTTTATTGGAGGTTTAACGACCACCGTGAGCAACTCAATGGGCTATAAGCAGTCGCCCGTCCCTAATTTAGGATCACTGGTTCCAAGGAAGGGAGAGAGCCAGTGCCGTAAGACAAACCCAACATCCATGCCTGACCGGGATTTGAACCCGGACCCCTTACGGGCGAATGATCAGAGGCTAGCGGCTTAGACTACTGCGCCACCGGGCGGCATATTTTGTTTTCCTACGCCATTCTAGAATCGCATTCCTGTAAGAGAAAGTTTGTCTTGAACCAAACAGCTAAATATAAAAAGACACCATTTTAGTGGATATATATAAAGCGAAATTATGCCTTTGTTATTTAATTGTTTGCCACGAAACAAAACAGCTTAATCAGGGGCCTATTATATAATGCTCATCTCTAACATAATCAACAGAAATTAACCCTCTGCTGTAGATCTATAGAATCAAAAATAACTTGGTTTAATGTTTATTGAATTGATTCCAGTTCGCCATTATCAGTCTTTGTGAATTTGAGACAGGGTGCATCAGCAAGAATTATTTTATAGAGGTGTTCGAATATCACCATAAACGCCCATGTGGCGCTGCGGTCTAAGAGCTGACTTCTGACCATTTATTTGATGTGGGTCATGGTCCGAATCCTCGTTGCGACGACAGCAACTGACTAAAGGACATGGTCACTCATGTTTGCACTAGTGTCAACCCCGAATTTAATGGAGAGGCGATTGGGACTACGTAATATTCAGTTATGAATATGAATTCTATCTCAGCGTAGGTAATCCTATCTTGATAATGTGAACATAACGTTTTAACCGGGCTTATTTTGCCTCCATTATTGAGCCTCAAACTGCTTTATTTCCTGCCACCACGGCTTCGGGCACAGTCACTTTCAACTTGCTTTCATTGTCCGCACACGTATTTGATACAAGGACAATGTGACGATGTGTCGAAGAGGTGCTGCAACCCATTTTTCTTAAGTAACATCGTTACATTATTTAATCGTCATTTCAACAAGAAAACGCCAACCCTCACATTTTCAACGTCACTAGTTTATGCCTGAAAGATGTCTAGGTGTTGCTTTGGTCAGCGTGATTCCCAGACACCTTCCGAATAGGGAATGTGTGGAACAACATTACAGACGACCTTACTTCTCTTTAATGTAATGAACGGAGACTAAAGGTCAACGACGCATGGTCACATATTCCTCATGACATCATTCGGTGCCAGTACGACTCAATCCATCGCCGTATTACTATTGGATGTCAAACTCTCCATAGCGATGATGCGTACAATGCACTGATCCCGTCCACTTCACACTGTTTTCTTCCACGTGGTATTTATGCAATCTCTGACAAATTAAGTCACTTCCAGCTTACATATTTCACAAATGTAGAAAGTTTCATTTCATTTTGTGCAGTTCTTCATGTGGCGATATTTTGAATGTTGAGCAGTTTAATTTCCACTTGATTTTGGAAATACTGGTAGAATGGGAGTACCGACGGATTTCGTTAAATTCCCTCCTAAAAAGCCACATTTTCCAGCATGAGCAGAACGAACAAATGCATGAAATTTCATCTATCCCAAACTTGCAGGTTTTCCACTTAGGGTTTTTAGGAAGGCATTTTCTATATGTACGAAAGACAATTGGAAAGCCTGCATATATGCCTTAAGAGCTGTGTCACATATATTGAAGCTGGCGTTATCGGGAGTAGGGTGAATATCAGCAATATCATGGGGCGTAACAGACAATGTCTCTCAAATGTGCTGAAAACACAGATGAAAGCATCTAAATCACAGCACTGCTGAGACGCTTAAATTGAAGTCAATTTTATATAAGACTAGTTACGGTATGAATTCCGTTGTCAAAATCTACCTTACCTTCCTGAAGAAACAGTTACTTCTCTATTATCTGATGATATACGTTTGTATAATCACATGGATCTAGACATTTCTTAAAATGGAGAAGGCTACTAAAGCGCATTCGTCTTTACTACATCACGTAAGAAGAATACAATGTAACGAGGTAAATACTTTTGAGGTGGTGTGGGTGATGCGTAACATCACAGCCTCTCCTTGACAAATGTCAACCCCGCCTTCTCGTGGTGCATCCTGTTCCCACTAAAGGGGCTCTGACGACCGCAAATAGCGGTATAACTATACCATCGGGATCTGAGGAAATGCTATCCCACACTCACCAACCCGCTTGGCCAGCGTGGTGAGTTATGGCCAAACACCTCCAAAATGACTCTACAACTTAAATCTTGGCCCTCAGTCTCCGGCAGCTGGAATGTACCTGGCCAAGGCAGCGGCCAGTGCGACATGAAGGCAGAGGGTGCTAAGAATCCCCGGAGGACCGGACTAGGCTGCCATTTGATGCTGACCTTGGCTACCTACAACGGACGCTCCCTATCTTCTGATTCAAGGCTTCTTGAATTGGAAGAGGAACTACAAAGGATCAAGTGGGACATCGTCGGGCTGAGTGAGGTAAGGAGAAAAGGAGAAGATCTCATTGAACTGAAAAGTGGACATCTCTTCTATTATCGTGGGACAGATACTGGCAGAACTAGTGGTGTTGGATTTATAATAAACAAGAAACTGAAGGATAAAGTGGTAGAAGTTGAAAGTTCCTCTGACAGAGCTGCACGACTCGTTATCCAACTATCGAGAAGATACCAGGCTCAGATTATTCAAACTTATGCACCCACCACAAGTCATCCTGAAGAAGAAATTGAAGAATTTTATGAGGAAATTCGTCATCTAAATAATAAAGGTAAGCAGCACTTGAAGATAATTATGGGAGATTTCAATGCAAAAATAGGGCACCGGCAACAGAATGAAACTTCAGTAGGTAAATTCGGTCACGGCAACAGAAACCAGCGTGGAAATACTCTCGTTGAGTTTGCAGAGGCAGAAGGATTTTTCATTTTGAATTCCTTTTTCAAGAAAAAGCCACACAGGAAATGGACATGGAGACATCCAATTGGGACGACAAGTGAAATTGATTTTATTATGTGTAACAAAAAATTCGTCATCGAAGACTGCAGTGTGCTAAACAAGTTCAACACAGGTAGTGACCATAGATTGGTGAGATGTAAGATGCACCTCAACACTAAACTCGAACGTGACAAGCTCATAAGACAAACAAAATGTATTGACATAACCAACCTTAAAAAACACCATAATACTTTCAAGTTGGAACTGAAGAACAGATTCTCTGCTTTAGAAGGCCTAACATCAGAAGAAGTGGATATTTCGGAAGTTAACAGAAAAGTAACCAAAGCTCTTATGGAAACAGCAACAAAATTAGCTGGGTCTAAGAACAAGTTGCATGTAAACAAATTATCAGGAAAAACCAAAATGTTGATGCAAAAAGAAGAGAGATGAGGACAACTAAAGAAGATGTTACTTCCAAAGTGGAATATATAGAGCTATGCAAGACAGCACGAAAAAGTATCACTGAAGACGTAAGGAAATTCAACTGTGAGCTAGTGAGGAAAGCAATTGAAAACAACCAAAGCCTAAAGATAGCAAAGGGACATCTCAGTAAGGGAAGAAAACAGATTATGGCTCTGAGGAAAGAAGATGGTTCTATAACAAGAAATAGAGGCGAAATTTTGACAAGAGTGAAAGATTTCTACTCCAAATTATATGAAAGGGATGATACATGTACTCCAGACATCATGAAAGGTACCAGAGTTCTTCCAGTCCTCCCAGCAGAAGTTGCTCATGCAATCAAGAACATGAAGCGGGGGAAAGCTTCAGGAGAAGATGGAATTACTATAGACATCATACAAGAAGCAAGTGGAGAAATTGAAACAGTACTCGCCCAAATTTTCACTCGATGCCTTAATGAAGGGAAGATTCCTGAGGATTGGAACAATGCTACAATGATCCTGCTACATAAAAAAGGTGACATTGAGGATCTCAGGAACTACAGACCTATCAGCCTCCTATCAGTGGTTTATAAAATCTTCACTAAAGTTCTTTCACACCGCTTGAAGGTAACACTGGACATGGCTCAACCGAGAGAACAAGCTGGATTCAGGAGTGGCTACAGCACAATAGATCATATCCACGTACTGAGAGAACTAATTGAAAGAGCGAGGGAATATGAACTTCCATTGTGCATGGCTTTTATCGATTATGAAAAAGCCTTTGATTCGGTGAAACCATCAGCAGTTACCACGGCTCTGAAATCCTGCGGTATTGAAGATGCATACATTAATATTATTAATAACATCTATGAAAATGCAAGTGCAAAGATTCGGCTGTTTGAAAATACAACACACATAAAAATTGGAAAGGGAGTGAGACAAGGTGACACCATATCTCCGAAGCTCTTTAATGCCACATTGGAAAATGTCTTTCAATCACTGAACTGGGAAAACAAAGGGATAAAGATTAATGGAGATTATTTAACCCACCTTCGTTTTGCTGATGACGTAGTCATTTTTGCAACTACCCCATCAGAGCTGCAGAGTATGATCCAGGAACTTGCTGACAAGAGTAAAGAAGTGGGATTAAAAATGAACTTTCAGAAGACAAAAGTGATGTTCAATGCTTTTACAAGAAATGAAGATTTATCGATTGATGGAGAAAAACTGGAGATAACAGATACGTATGTTTATCTTGGACAGCAGATATCAAGTGAGGGTCACATTGATGAAGAAATTAATCGGCGTACAAAACTTGGCTGGAGAGCTTTGGAAGAAACAGCATAATTTTCAAGAGCAATATGCCATTATGTCTTAAAAGAAAAGTGTTTGATCAATGCATCCTTCCGGTGCTTACGTATGGTGCAGAGACGTGGACCTTAACTAAAAGAGACATACAAAGGCTGCAGACAACTCAAAGAAGCATGGAGAGGTGCATGCTTGGTATAACCAGGAGAGATAAGAAGAAGAACTCGTGGATCCGAAAAATGACGAGAGTGGAAGACATCATGATCAGAGTTAAATCCCTGAAATGGCAATGGGCTGGACATACTGCCAGAAGGACAGACCATAGATGGACAGCCGAAATTTTAGATTGGATTCCAAGGGACAGGAAAAGACCCAGAAAAAGACCACATGGGAGATGGGTGGATGAAATTCGTAAATATGCGGGAGTGACATGGAGGAGACTGGCACAAGACAGACCGTTGTGGAGGAAACTTGGGGAGACCTTCGTCCAGCAGTGGATTGATAATGGTTGACAATGATGATGATGATTGAAGAACTAGTGCCCTGCGTTATTTTTGTTTGTTGTTGTTTTGTTTTTGGCTGAGGAGACATTTTGAGCTCCAAAACACAGACAACATACCCCAGAACACAAAGAGGTAACTACGTTTAAGGTGGTGTTTTAATGAAATGTGGTATATTGCAAAATCAGGACACTGCGTTTTATTTCTTTGAGGGAAGAGGTGTTAAGAGCTCCAGAGACACAGACACCGTATCCTAGAACTTTAAGTGTAAATAAACTTGTCCGAATTTGACGTAACAAATACCAATACGAGAATATATCCAAAATTACACGACGGAATGTAAAGACATTTCAGAGATATTTGCAAAGGGAAACGCTATGTCCGTCTAACCAGGATACATTGCGCGATTTCTGCAAATGACAATCGTACGTCGTCCGGCTGGCAGGCATGTAATTTCCATAAACGTTTTTCTCATAAGGGTGCTGCAATTTAAGTTTGACTTGAACACCATCGCTTAGACCACATTTTACAGTGGATAACCATCGAGAGATTGGAAGCAGGGCAATTTTATTCTGTGTTCGCAAGATGGCTGAACATGAACAGGTACTTGGTTTCCAAACTGTGGAGACAGTTCTATGAAACAGGAAGAATAACCACAACGCCAGGACACGTAAGCCCGTGAATCACGACAACTCACGATGACCAGTATTTGTCTATGTAAGCTCGCTGCAATACGAAGTCGACAGCCAGACAACTCTTGGAGGAGATTTCCTGCGGAAGGTGAGCAAAGTTCGGTGTTTTTTTTTTTTTTTTGATTGGAGGTTTAACGACCACCGTGAGCAACTCAATGGGCTATAAGCAGTCGCCCGTCCCTAAT
The DNA here is from genome assembly GCA_039090855.1 of Macrothele yani. Taxonomy (NCBI): domain Eukaryota; kingdom Metazoa; phylum Arthropoda; class Arachnida; order Araneae; family Macrothelidae; genus Macrothele; species Macrothele yani. The sequence goes on from CM077015.1 coordinate 141,377,432, forward strand.
TTAGGGTCACTGGTTCCAGGGAAGGGAGAGAGCCAGTGCCGTAAGACGAACACAACATCCATGCCTCACCGGGATTCGAACCCGGACCCCTTTCGGACGAATGATCAGAGGCCATCGCTTAGACCACTGCGCCACTGGGGCGGCGTGTTTTTCTTCAATCGTCATATTTAGACTGCGCATTGACGTTTAATTACGGATATAATATATTTGGCTTTTCGTTTGTTTTGCTATTTCTTGTGAGAACTTCTTTAACCTCTTCATTAGACTTTCCGAATTTTAATATCATATCTGAACTACCGACAGTTTCCTGGGTCGTATATTGGCTGCAGGTCAGACATCAAGGAATACGTCAAAACAAGAATTAAGTTGATATATTATTCGAATTTCTCTATAGCTCGTACAAAATTTCTTAAAATTGCCATTAGACCGTTATTAAATTCTAAGTATTGATAATATTTCTCGCTGTGGAAACTTAATTGGACATTCAAAGAATATTTATTTGAGTCGTCCGTATCTGGCAAAGTCAAAAGTCGCTTCGTAGAAATTTTTAATCACATTTATTTCGCAGTTATTACGCGAATTTTAGGAGTGTGATAACTACGAAAGTGCAAAAATGCAATTTTTGCATTTCCTATTTTAATCAATGAAACTGCAATTTCTTTATTCTTGTAACAAAAAACCTGAAAAATTATATGTTCTTTTAGCAAAAACGTCAGTTGGTATGTTTATTTTATTGATAACTTCAAAGTTATTTGCATAGATACCAAGCATAGATTTGCATAATAGTGCAGATGTTTGGAGCAGTTGAAAGAAAATAAAATTCAGCTAAATATTCATAAGGAATTCACTAAAGAAACGTATTAAAAGTGGTACAAATTAGTTGTTCTAAATTATAACTCTTTCATTTGGACAATTGTTTTGGTGAAATACTTAAACATGATTAATTTAAATTCCGATTTATTGACATTTGTTGGATCAATGCATATTACCAACTTTTTATCAGTAATATGTCGGTAAAGAGTAATAAATATATAATAGACAATTTTTTAAATGTGGACTTAATTAATTTAATATTTTAATGTGTAAACGAAATGTGGTTTTCGCAGATTTTATATCATGCAGGTTTAAATTAAGGAATTACCAAACTTTTATTCCAAATAAAATATCTCAATTCTTACTTAGTTTTGGTATTTTAAAATGGTTTCGTGCATCCATCTTGCTAAACCCTTTTCCATCCTACATCGTTGGACTAAGCATTTATAGACAGCGTAGTCATATTATTTGGACCACTTCCTACTTTTGAAGTCTACGGCTCGTAGATCCATCATACGAAACCCTTTTGCATCCTACAGCGTTGGACTAAGCATTTATAGACAGTGGAGTCACATTATTTTTGCCACTTCCTACTTTTTGAAGTCTACAGCTCGTAGACAATGAAAGAAAGCACGTGTCGTGAGCTGGCTTGGAGAGTATATAAGGTATGCTCTACGCATTCTGAAAACATCTCAATTCTTACTTAGTTTTGGTATTTTAAAATGGTTTCATGCATCCATCTTACGAAACCCTTTTCCATCCTACAGCGTTGGACTAAGCATTTATAGACAGTGGAGTCACATTATTTTGACCACTTCCTACTTTTGAAGTCTACAGCTCGTAGACAATGAAAGACTGCACGTGTCGTGAGCTGGCTTGGAGAGTATATAAATTATGCTGATGAAGAATCATAACCTTTAGTATTTGTGGGTAAGTTTTGCAGAGATGCTGAATTATGACCTATGTTAATGAAGTAATTGTTGAATTCATCAGCGGCTGATAGTGAATCAACATTAAAATTGCCAGACTTTCCTCTTAACGTCAGCGGAGTTTCAGTAGCAGAGGATCATTTGTTAATAGCTGATTTGATTATTTTCCATTTTTGATAGGAATTATTCCCTGCATCTGAAATAGCGTGGTTGTAATAAGCAACTTGATATAGTGAAAATAAGAAACTAGGCCAGTTAACTTGGTGTAGTCTCAATAGGAGAATGTTTTGTGGTTAACTGTGTAATGGTAATTTGAAAAAACTGGCACATGAAAGAGAACAGGGTTGTGATCCCTAATACTAAAATTGGTCACTCTGGACTCTGAAGTAGTAGTAAGTAAGTTAGTACCAATATGGTCTAGTCTCTAGAGTATATGACACCACGAGTAGGTAAAGGAATGCGCATCTTTAAAAAAATGTCTGATAGCATATTAAGATAGTTTTGACTTAGGGACAGGTTGTTGATGTTAATATTAATATCTCCCAGAATAATGCAGTATTTATTTTCGCTAATTATTTTGTTTAAGATATTGCCAAAGCATTCACAAAAGGCTTTTCGATCACTACTTGGCGATTTGTAGATAACGCATTAGTGGAGCCCTAGCGGATAAAACATTAGTAGAACTCTAGCGGAGTTTCAAGAGTTTAGATTATCTCAAATTAAAACCGAAATTGGAAAGCATTGGTATTAATTCAGGAAACGCTCTATACAATATGGAGGGATTTTTTGTAAAAAAACAAGCTTGGACTTTATGGAAGAAATATAATAAAATACGTTTTGCTGTAGTATTTTGTGTTTATTTCGCTATATCCAGAAACAATGGTTTCTATGAGATTTTTTTCTGCTTGCACATAATAAAGAATTGCCTGCCGAAAGGCCTTACAGAGTTGTTTCATCTAAATGTTCTAACAAATTTAATTAAGAAAATTATATTAGTAAATTATTTTACGAGATGTAAACTGAACCCCTACGGGTATGTAAACTTACCCAACCATAGAACTACCATTTCAACAAAGACAAAAATTCCTTTTCTTAAGAAGCTATTATTTTGTTTGTATAATGCATGTGCAAAATTAGAACATTAAATTTTAATTTCGAAATTGATTTTTTTTAAAGACAGAATGATAATAAACCTAATTTCTAAGAATTGAATATGAGATTTCGTGTTTTGGATTTAAAACAAAATGTTACAGTGTCCTTTCTCAAAAAGCCCATCAGCGATACTCTCGTTAGTTTAAGTGCTGAGAATGTAAGATAAAAAACGATTTTGATATGTAACTAATGGTACACACTTAAAAGACAATATCTTATCCACAGCAGATTTTATTAGTTATAAAAGCTTTTAAGGAAATCTGCAAGAATTGTTATAATTCCTTCAAAAAAATTGCTTTAATGATTCACGATCAGGGTCATTTAAAAAGAAATAGTCTGTTTTCGACCGATTATCCTAGTTGCCATCTGCGTGAATCCGATTGTGGTGGAGTCTAAATGTTCGTTTACGCACGCACACACATGGAACAGTCATTCACGCAAGCAAAACATTTCATATGCCATTCAACACTGAGTCCACCAGCCTGCAAAATGATATCATGAATAAAGGGTCCGTTGCTTTAAGTTGCTTCTTCTAAGAAAACACTCAACCATCAGCAAAATGGGGAACATATCGTGATTTCGCAGATCAGCCAACTTGCTCTCAAACCTTCAGGATCCATATAAATCGTAAGCTGCTGTCACCTGTTGAATCGTTTATCACGTATGATATTTGTCAGCAGAGGTTGGTGTGTTGGGCGTCAGCTCTTATAGCCCTACAATGAGAAACAGCATGACAAGTACATATGCGCTGGATATTGTTTCCGGTTGAATGATATAGTGTTGGCCTTTAAGAGCGAAGCAATGTTACTGATAACTGTCACGCGCAAAGAGACGCGCACGTCGTTCACCTCCGAAATTCACTTTTCTCAGACTACTGTAGTTGTGTCATTGATTCCTTACCTCCTTCTTTAGGCTTAGATGCTATTTAGTTAAAGTCACATATTTAGGAAACAATATACTGGTTTCATATATGAGCCAATGAAAAAAAAAAGATACAACTAAATTCCAATATAATGTTCGATTTATATGTCATATACGTATCGAGATCTATACGTCAAAATCTTCTACAAAAGTATGGTAAACCAATGATTTTTATTTCTCAAAAATCATGATGTCTAAAGTACATTCCAATACATTTTCTTACTAACAAATTCAAATAATATAGTAATATGGATGATTAACACCGCATATTAGTTACAAAGATGAAGAAAAAAAAAAGAGTAGTTTCCTAAAAATTATTCGTTCATTTTTATTACTCTAGTACCACAAAAGGGTAATTACCTTCCGTCTGATAAATTAAAAAACCAACAACTGAAGGTCAGTGATAAAGGGTTTATAAAAATAGACTTGATATGTCCAAATGTTTTGGTTTACACACGCCAAAATATCGTTTCCATAATATGTTTTTCAAATGAAATAGTTTTTTTCTCCGGGTACCTAAAACCCACTAAACTTGCCGTTCATTTGTATTAAAACTGAAATACACAGTTGAGTCAGATTGTTGTGACCACCTCCTACTTTTGATGTCAACAGCCATTACGGAGGCTGTTTTACCAAAAAGAAATTGTTCCTAGCGGTCTTTAAAATTGGAGATACTCTTTTCTGTGGAAGGGAATTCTGATATCCCCAGGAAGTAAAATTGTGAACACCGAAGAGCAGAAACGTGATATAACATTCTTCATAAGAAAAGGTATGTTATGGAGAAAGGATTGCTGAAGTACGACATCCGCAAGCAGAAACAGCAAAAAGCATCTTTATTCACCTAAATGCTCCATTACTGGAAAATTTCGTAGTTCTCAAAGACAACAAAATTCCCCAACTCCACCTTAGATATTTCCATACAGTGCAAGTATAAAATTTTCCATAGGGAATGTTACTATTTTATTTAACCTTTTAAGCAGTTTTTTTTAATATTTGCTACCATGAGCGTTCAAAATTGTATTATTTGATATAACTACGTATATTATTTAAATTTCAAGTAATATTTGTTATAAAATGTCTTCTTTATGAATATACTTTGAGCTGAAGGGGGAAAAATTAATGATTCAGTGTTATATTTTGAAACATTACTACATAATTTTTTTAAAAGTTTTGATTACCAACTATATGCTTATTTTGCACGTAGTCTTGCAATAGGCATCAGCGTCAAGGTGCAATTCAGATTTAAACTGCATACCTCATTTCTCATTTTTTTAAATACTTTCTTTTCGTAGAATGAGGTTGAACTCTTAACGAACAAATAACACTACGTATTGTCGTATATGAGCATGTCGTAAATAGCACTTGCTCAAAAGTAGTTTCTTCTTCATGCGATGGTTCTGCTCGAAATGCGAAGAATCGGGCGGCTGACTACCTGCTTTGTGAATTGTGTAATTTCAGCAGCGTGCAATGGAAGTAGCAATTCAAAGGATCAGGTCAAGACGAAATCAAACTAATGCGTAGTGGCCTAGTGCTTGTTGGTGAAGCAACAGAGACACTGGGGTAACATTCATCTGCACCAATTCTCCTGAGTTGGTGCAACAGTAGAAAAGTTTTTATTTATTTGCTCAACCGGGACAACAGATAAATTTCTGTCATGTGGTTTAAAACTAGGACCTAAGGTTTTTGACTGTGCAGAAAACACTCTTCAAAGATATTTACAATTTTCTTTGCACAAAATTATCCAAATTTAAAATTGAGGAATAAGTGAGGAATACGAGTTAACGTTATATCAGCGATAATAAGAAAATCAAGTTTCTATCTGTGACAAATGGTTCTCCGTGCTGCTAGTGTATAACAGAAGAAAGTTCAAGATGAAATAATAAAATCGATGATTACTTGAGAAAGACAAGGAATTTGGGATTGGTTCGGAAATTGTCTTCCTTCTTCACTATGAATTTTACTCTCCAGCTGGCTAAGAATGAAAGTTTGAGTATATATTTAGACAAATACATTAGATATTGTTTAAGCAAGGTTCTTTATTCCTGCCAAGTAACAGTTAAACATATCAGATTTTTCAAAAGATAAGTAACCAGTGAGTCCTACTTCTATCAAAGAAAGAAAAAAGATTATAGAAAAACGATCATTCTTGAGCCCACAAAAATGAATGCTCTTTCATTAGGATGGAATATTTCTGCTATTTCTATTTAATTCTAGGGCTTATCAATCAGCTTATTGTAATATTAATTATGCCAGCTTAGTTTAATCTTAATTATGAAACTACCTGTTATCAAATTAAAAAGAAATAAACCTCTTTGCTTTCTGAACAAAACAAAACCTACGTATATTCTCCATTACGAAATCAATAAACAAAATATTTTTTAAATTTCGGAATTCGAGGTTGACAAAACTTTGCATACTTATCTTTGTAATTCCTAATAGCAAAAAACATTGAAAGATTTCTCAGGACTAAAATTTTCTGTAATATGTAAAAATTTAGTATACAATTTATGTTAGAAAATTGTTTCACCATTGATTTCACAAACTAAAAAGGGCACTTCGTCGAATGCATACCTGGAGTAGAGTTGCAAGATTGAAACCATTTTAACTTAAGCTAAATAAGAGTTTGATTAGCTTAGGGAGAAGCTCAGAGGACATGGACTTTTGATAAATTGAAGGCTGCCGTATGGTATGATGCATAAAAGTGAAAATCCTCCAAATACATGGATTCAGTGATTAAACAAAGACATTGGTCTTTCAACGTTTTACCAGCACATAGCAACCGAAAAATTGTTATCCGGTCACGGCTGGGGATCCAAACCTAGATCTCTCGATATCTAGTCAAGCGCGTTAGCCTTACGCCACGGTGGCCAACAATCAACGGCGTTATGTGCGTACAATCAACTGCAGATCCCCAGCTGTGACTGGATAACAATTTTTCTGTCGCTATGTGTCGGTAAAACGTGGAAAGAGCGATGTCTTTGTTTATTCACTGACGCAACGGATTTAGAGAATTTCATTTTGGATCTTGCCTTTCGGATTTAACTGCTATAATTAATACACTGCTGTACAATTGCTAAGGACTGATCATAAACGGTTATATAGCGCATAAAAAAGTAAGTGTGGTTGGATGCCAAGGGAAATAAAATAATGTCAGAATGCCAGGACATTACAAGAAAGAAAATGTATTGTGCTCTGAAATACAGAACGCTTTGAAACGTGTTCAAGGGACAAACAGGCCATTTTGTGCAGAATACGTAAACCTGAAAAAAATGCAATTACCGTCCGCAAGCGTTCCGGCGTAAGATGTCAATACGGGATATGGCCACCATGGAGGGCGATGCAAGATTCCACACGTCGTGACATGCTTTGCACAACATTATCAAGCAGCTGTTGGGGTAATTTATCCCAATCCTCTGTCAGTGCACGGATGAGGGTGTCCTTGTTTATTGGAGGGCATTAGCGACCAACAAGACTCCTTCCCAAAGCATCCCACACATTTTCAATGGGATTCAGATCTGGAGAACGTGCTGCCATACGAGGCGTTGAATATCCTCGCTCTCAAGACACTCCTGGACAGCGACTGTTCGATGACATGTTGCGTTGTCGTCCATGAAAATTAATCTATCACCGACAGCACCACGGAACATGCGAACATGAGGTAGCAGAACATCATTAATGTATCATTGGCCAGTTAAAGTCCCAGTTGGAAGCACATAGAGGGACGTACGGCCATTGATCATGTTGCCAGCCCACACCATGACACTACATGTCGGATATCGGTCCCTTTCCTGTATGTCTGCTGGACAATATGCAGTACCACTATCACGCCAGATCAGTTGTCGTCGACAATCAGACGATAGACTGTATCTACTCTCATCTGAGAAGAGGACAGCAGACCAATCGTTATCAGTCCAATTGCGATGTTGATGGCACCATTGCAAACGGGCGGTACGGTAACGTCTGGATAAAGGGATGCACACAACAGGACGGCGGGCGTATAATCCTCATTCATGCGAACGTCTGGCGACAGTTTTTCAGGAGATCCGCTTGCCAGTAGCATCCATAAACTGATTTGATACCTCACTTGCTCTGCTTCGCCGGTGTCTTTTTGTTGATAGCACTATGTACCGATCTCCTGCAGGTGTCGTACTGTGAACACGACCTCCCTCGTGACGTTTGCTGCACTCTCCATTTGTTTGAAAGGATTTCCAAAGGTTTGAAACAACACGGTGGCTGACGTCGAACTCCCTGGCAACATCTGTTATTTTTCGCCTTTCTTAAATCTTGCCAATAATACGGCCACGCGTAAAATTATCTAGGTGATGTCAGGAAGACATACTGAAAATTGCAAGTTCGTCAATTGATTATTTCCCTTTCAACTTTGCGTTTGAACAACAACGGTCAATACGTGCCAAATCCTTTCTATTTCTTATCAGCGCTATGACGTCACGAAAAAGTTCGGCAATCCAAAATTTGCATACGCACAACACGTCTTACTGTATCCCACACATATGCTAATTTCCACATTTTCCTGCCTTCCATTTTATGTTTGCTATCGTTGCTATTGTCATCCGTCCTTAGCAATTGTCCGGCAGTGTATATAGCCTGTTCCGCTAATGCCCACCACATGGAGACATCTAAGTAGCTGAGCCCATCTTACGGATTCAGAATGTCAGAAGCTGCAAGAAAAACACAGTTAGCGCCGTTGATTGTTGGCCACCATAGCGTAAGGCTAACGTGCTGAGCTAAATATCGAGCAATCTGGTATTCGGATACTCAGCGGTAACCGGATAACAATTCTTTTGTTTGCTATGTGTTGATAAATCGTAGAAAGTACTATGTATTTGTTTATTTTCTGAGAAATAAAAATGTAGCCTATACTTAAATGACGGAAAGCCTACAGTCAATAGGAAGTCTAAAGAAACATTCAATCATGAGCGTATTAAAAGATGTCTTCGCGAAGGAGGTGGGATTGCAGTTCCGTTGGACTGTTTTAAATGTTTTGAATTAGGCCCACTTTAGAAGTGAAGAATAAGATGAACCAGCATGTTTACAGCGAAATTTTGTACAATCATGTGTTTTCTTTATCTATGTTATGTATTTTAGTATGAAGAACATGATAGAACTTTGGGACATATGTACTGGCCATCCAGTTGGCCAGATTTCATCCCATCGCGAATTTATGAGACGACCTTGAACGAAGTGATAACACCAAACGTCAGTATCGCATTGAATCTGAAAATATAAGAAAATGAGCAAGTAAACACCTACTTTAAGGAACAACAATGATCTCAAATGGTGAAAAGTTTTTAGTAAAAATATCTGTATTTATAGTAATTTTATCAGAAATATTACTAAAAAAATCTCTTATTTGGATTTTTAAGAAACGTAAGTATAAACACTTGAATCCGCTTCTTATCTTTGTAATACTAATGGTAAAATCTATTCCTATATATTTCGGAAAATTATAGTCGCGAGTTATCTTACAATGCTTTCTGCAAACAGGAATAATGAAGTTTGAAAAAGTTTAGTCCAAATTCAAAATCATAAATTGAAAAATAATTTAATTTTTAAAATGATGGTGATACCATTAGGATTTGTTTCGTTTATTACCATCTAATCTGATAACAGCTGGCTACACTGGTGCAAAAAAAATGTCTGATAGGCATTCGCAGCAATAAAATGATAAACGCGTAACAAAAAGCTGAGACGCGTGCTATGTAAAAATACGCAGGAATAAAAATATATAAGAATAATTAACGTTTTATTACGACAGAAAAATACGAATACATTTTTCGAGTACTGAGTCACTTTCGAGAATGCGACCAAAGCGGCATGTTAAAATATCACCTAAAATGGTCTTAAAATAAAATGTGACCACCTTGTGCGGACAGAGAGCTCTCACAATGATGATATATACCTATTACTAAGTTGTCGATGCATCCCGTATTAAAAATTTCCATTTCTCGATGAGGATGCTTGGTAGCTTTGGAAGGGTTCCCTGAAGGGGTAACGAGATCCTTTGCAATTTTCATCGGATCCCAGACATGATCTTTAGGGTTCAGGACTGGAGACCTGGCTGTTAAGTTCATACGCCGAATATCTTAGCTCTACAGGAAATCATCGACAAGTTGAACTCAGGGCTAGCGAAAGTTATCGTCCATTAAACGGAACTCAAGTACAGTAGCTGCGGAAAAATTCGTAGACACGGTTCTAGCATCTTGTACCGATGTGTTTTCCCATACCACTATTTGAATGATTGACGCTCAAACTGCCACACATTTACGTATATTACAATGCATTACTTTGGAAATAAACTGGAGTACTTTTAGCTTCTTGATAAGAAAATAATATACCTCTAGGAGAATATCCTCTGGTAGATAACGATTACTCCTTAAATTTGCTTTAAATATTATTTCGTTGAACTTCACACAATTTACATACTTCGTGAAAAGATGTAATCTGTCAACGCAGCCCTGTTGGCGCAGTGGTCTAAGCAATGGCCTCTGATCATTCGTCCGAAAGGTGTCCGGGTTCGAATCCCGATGAGTCATGGATGTTGTGTTTCTCTTACGGCACTGGCTGTCTCTCTTCCCTTTAGTCAGGGACCCTAAATTAGGGACGGGCGACTGTTTATAGTTCATTGAGTTGCTCACGGTGGTCGTTAAACCTCCAATCAAAATAATAATAATCTGTCTACAATATAGCTTTCTTCAAGGCAAGTTGGAGATATTTAAGGAATGGGTTTAGAATTGACGAGCTTCAAAGTTAGGACATTTTGTGAATATGCATTAATCGCTATGCAAATGCGAGAATAAAATTCCAAACTGAACAAATTTATCTGACGACGCTCATGATATTTTTAGGGATTAAAGAATGGCAACATTAATTTAGGGTGATGATATTGTTATGTCGTTTGTGCCCGTTACTCCGAATCATATTCGAGAAGTTACACACAGGATGGAACCGGGACCATTTGATCCTCACATGTTCACTAAACAGCGTTAATCCCAAACAAATGTAACATTTACAGAACAGTAATGTCCCAGAAAATAAATGTGAAAATACAGTTCGGAAACTATACTGGAAAATAGGAACATAAGTCATTGCCTTGCAGTGTGTCACCAGGTAAAGTTGAAAGCGCAGCTCACGTGAGGACATGAAGCGGAAGCAACACATGTAAACGTTTAACGAGTGAGCCTTTAAGCAGCAAAGATTTGTTTTTTCAGATTCTTTCGATAACTGTAAATCATTGATGACCCATGCCCACGAACTGTTGATCAGTCAAGAATTGACGTCACACACAAAAAACAAGTCTGTCGAACGGGCGTGTACCAAACAACACATTTAGTGAAGTACAGGTAATGTTCCCAAAAGTCATTCTTATTTACCTACATCTGAATCACAAGAAGCACTAAATGATTTTGTGAATTCACGCTGCTATTGTACCCTAAACAACGAAAGGTTACCGCGCATTTGTGAAAAACTTGCAATTGAGTGTAAGTTTAATATTAATCCTCACTTTTTAATATTCGAACTTTTGTCACACATACGTGACTTTAGCAATGTAGAAATCTGGTACAATAATGTGATAAGACTGGAAGAGAAAATCAAAGAGAGTGAGAAAAGATAAAGGAAAAATCATGCTGAAAAGACATGATTTATATTAAAGACTCTTGGATTCCAGATATCAGCTAAAAAGGTGATGCTCGATTCGATATTTTTTCAAAATACGATATTTGTCCAAATTATTGGATATTCAGAGAACTGCCATTATTTTTACGGATAAAGGTAGTACATATAAGGATTAATTTAAACCCAGTTTTCCAGAAGGAAAAATCACTTTGTTGCCTTTGAACTAGACGTATTGCCAGACAATCAGGTGAAATAAATCCCATGCCACTTAAAACTGCAAAAACGGCAGCACTCAACTTTCGATACTTCCAATAATATGTTTTGAAGAGGTGACTAAAATTTAGTTTTTAAATATAAATCTATCTCTGTTACGTTTCGGGAATGAATTAAAAATCGAAATTATAATGAATATTTTGTATTTCCACATATTCCCTGCTAGGAGGTAAAGTTATTTCACCTTTTGCTCCAGATCTCATCTTCTAAACCTTCTGTTTGAAAAATTCTTTCATACTATGTTGTCTTTACGAGGAACATTTTTGAATCACATTATGAACTTTCCAAATATACGTACGTATGAAACAATTAATAGCTACTTCTAGGCTTAATAACTACTACTTCCTTTTAGCTGATTTACCATTGGTTCGACTTCGGCTGATTTCGGTTTCGCAATTTGTTCTATTGACTTTAACTAATACTGCGCATATTGTAATTTAAAAATAATGCTCAGTTTTTTCACTACGAGAGTAAAAGGTGTATGTTTCGGTAAGAAAATAAACATTCTTTTTTCTAATAAACCTAAAATTAAATAATATCAGTCATCATTTGAATGTCTGGTCTCAACTCGAATGGGATACATAGTCAAGCAATGACGTGCCGAAAAAGATGCGAAGAATGGTTATGACAATCCAAGTAAAGTGAAATTTAAAAGGGATTGTTTGTATTTATGGTAGGGAGACAAAACAACAACACATTTGGACGATGTTTTTGATGTTTTCCAGCCCATAGTGGAAAACACTGAAGGAAATTGATAAAAAATGCGTAATATATTAATTACACAAACTTGAAGTTCATGTACAATAATTTTCGAAGTGGGACATTACTAACCGGACAAATAGTTGATTCAAGAACAAAAGTAAATGCTCCCATAAGTCACCTTAGAATTTTGTACAATCACTTACTTTATGTACTCCGTTACTCAGGAATTTAACTGTAACAGTGTTAACTTCAAATTAAGTATCTAATAATCGATTGCTCATATTTATTCTTTTAATTCAATCTTCAAATATTGAAGGCACTCACGTTTTCACAAGAAAACGCGTACCGTAATTCATTGCACGGCATTTGCGATAATACACGAAGAGTTACAAAGCTCATCACGAAGATAAGAACTCAGTACGATTCGTTCTGATAATCTTGTTCTACTCGCAATCATAATCAATCTTGTTATTCGGATAAAAAATTCAATTTACTCCATTTTATTGTCTAGGACTCATAAAAACAAAGCCTGCAAAATCTTATCCTCTAAATTGATTGGTGTAATTTTTCGCACAAAAGCCCCGACGGTACGTCTGCAATTCTGTGCTCCTGAAGCACATGCTTATAACAAATATACACTTTTTGTGAAATCAAACGAAATTCGCCAATGAGACATGAAGAAACTTAGCTTTTTGTTACTTGGTACCCAATGAAGGGCATTTCGTTAATTACATTCGAGACAAATATTAGTCGCAGACGAAAATTTCGTCTGAAGATATTTGAATATACTTTCTTTTCCGAATATAACACTGGAAGCGTTTAGTAAATTTTTTCTTCAATATGTAAATAATGAGATAACTTCGAACTCATGTACGGAAATTACTGTTTTATTAACTTTTAAAAAATTACGATATACAAAATTGTTAGTCAAATAAAAGATCTGTGATTTTATGCTTTCCAACTGAAATATAATGATGTGTCCCATTAATCTACAGTGATTCGGATATCATTTCTTACGAAGGCACTCACTCCACTGCTGGCTCAAACTGTCCCATGACCATTTAAACACACACGCCGTTCTTTCGGTACAAGTATTTCCGAGCCTGAACATTTTCGAGTATCCTTGGTTTTCTTAAAGAACGGTTTGTACACAAAGGAATGTACACAAAAGTGCGTGTACACAAAAAAAAAAGGTACGCTAAGGTCATTAACACTATTATTTCCCGGAAACTGAAATAAAATTTCTAAATGTTGAGTTTCCATAATATTTTCAAAATGTTCAAATTTTGTTTTTCGCTAGTTTCCAAATACCCTCAGTCGTACGGCAGCAATAATTTAAATCCATTTACGAGAGAATTCTACCGAAGTGTGCGGAAGTTTATAGGTATATAACTTCAGCAGAGTTTAAAATGTGTAAGTCTTACATGGAAACACGAAAATTCCTCAAAATTGTTTCACCGCAAATCTGATATAGATTTAACTTTTGCCTACAGCAGATAAATAGCCAGCTGAGTTAACGTGTTCAATACGTAAAATGGAAACATTTCACATGTATTTGCGGTGTCTCAGGAATTTATGTAATACACTTTTTTTCTTGATTTTTAAAAGTAAATATTTTTCTGAATTACAGATTTATTTACGCAATTGAAAAATTACATATAAGTTCAGTTTATCGAATTCACCACGAAAGCAGGACGAAAGCGTTATTAGACATCAATATTCTCCGTATTCCGAAATAATAAATATATATACATATTTAATAACCATAGTTTCTTCTAGAAGCAGCATTTGATTTATAGAAAAAGGTTTCAAGGGAAACATTAGATACGAAAATGTCCCAGAGACCAAAAGTATAATATAAATATGTTGTTATAAATTACTAATATGAAGTAAAAATTAAGAATATATTTTATTAGTGTTTTCTTTACTCAGAAATGTAATGTGAAATTGAATATTGTCCTACCTTAACATAATACTAATTTTATGAAGCCCATAGCTTATAGTAGAAACTTGTAAAATAAATCTCATTAGTACTCTATTTTTTTTTAAATTTCAATACACCATTAGGAAGCATCAAGTGATACAAAAAGCTTTAAATAGGTACAATGTGTTAGACATATTTTTGCAAATATATGGAACGATGAAACGCATGGAAGTGGTGTTATGCTTGTTAAATTGCGAATTTCTACTCATTTGGTTTTGTTGGTAGTAATGTTATTGCCTGAACTATCAGAAAAAAGTCGGCTAGAGAGGAAGGAAATGCATATTGTCTGACTGGAACGGTTTCACGAAAAAGAAATAGAATTAAAACGGATATAAGGGAAGTGTGTGTAATTTCAAAACAACATACGGGTCTGAGATATGCTGGACATATGTGGTGTACAGCATATTGGTGGATTTTGAAAACCAAATTAAAAGTCAACACACACGGACACACAAGAGTGTCAACATTCGAATTATCATATCGTTTCTGAAAATCACCAGATTGAATGCTAAAATCAAAAAAAAATTCCGGAACGTTTAACCTCTATTGAATTTTTAACTTCTAATATATGTATATATGTATATGTATAATGTGATCTGCTGCTTGAAAGAATACTAACTAATCTGCAACTTTTCATAAATCCTAAGAAACGAATAACTCATAGAACTGCTTCTATAAAGAGAAGAACAGTTATTTTATATGTGGTATAACTGGTGTAAAGTAAGCATCAGGAACAACTCAAATGTAGTCTGACAATAACTCCCACCCCAGTAGACCACACTGAATTCAAAGGTAAAGGTAACACATGAAAAGTAATGCTATATATATTTTTTTAATTGAAAGCACCTGCCCCAGAGCGATCGGATCTGAGAATGCTCTGTGTATAAACCTAACACTAATAAGAGAAGTAAAGTAGTCCACTGTTCGTGTGTTATCTGTAAGCGCATGCCGGGTAAGAAAACTAATCGACAAGGGTGCGTAAAAAGTCTGTGTGCTGTTTGGTCCTATCTTCTGTTCTCCATTCCTTTCCCTGCCACGCTTTCCGTCGTCCAGAAGTCATTGTTTTGTTATTTCAAGTACTTCTTCTGCAAAACACTTAGGCATGATTTCGATAAGTTTGATTATTATTCGAAAGGTAATCGGAACATTATGCAGCTTTCGTATTAACTTGAGCTTCCAACAAGCTATAAAATTCGGAAAATTCATCAGAAACAAAGTCATTTTCCACCGTGTTAAAAAGGTGTTGGCAGATAATGCGAAACACGGGTGAGGACACAGTTCTTCGGAAATTGTTGTGATTTCTTTTCAAATTAGTTAATGATATGGATTCACAGTTTAAAACTGGATTTTTTGAAAACGTAAATAACCGCAATCAAATCACGACAACAGAAACACACCTATATTCACGACAATGAACTTAAAATAAGATATCTGGAGATGCTCTTCTCAATGGAGCAGCACCACTTTGCGTGAAACCTATAACCGCGAGCGGCGGCCATTGAAAGGTGGGAAAGCCTGTGGCTACCAAAGTTATTATACTGCATGGGTGGAAAATGTTTCTATTTTTGAATTGTAACTTCCTCCGGATGTGTGAGAAAATGCTGGATTTATAAAAATTTTAATTGTTTAAAGAATCCTGCCTATTTTGATTTTAAATTAAAATACATGAAACTTTAGTGGGAATTCAAAACAAAACCTAACTTTAAAATTGGAAACCTTACTGCTCTCTGAAGCATAATACATTCCGGTTTGATATTAGCTGTATTGATGCAACCAAAATCCCAGGAATTAAAAAATACGCACAGCTGAAACTGCGTGAAATTCCTTTGCGTATAATGTAAACAGCATGAAATTCCTAGCCCTTGTGGCTTCCCAGTTAAAGGACCCAGGGCATCTCCAGAAGTATTGTTGGAAGCGGAAGAATAAACGTTCACCGTTGTGGTTGCAATTTGGCAAATATGGGAAAAAAACTCCAGTTTTGGCGCTAGAAGTGAAATGATATCTCTAAGATTAAGTCATGTCGCTGAAGTAATAAGTTTGTCACCAGATGAAAACTTAAATCCCCAGATGTCTGTGGCGACAAAACCGCTAAATAAACAGCGATGTGCGCACGCACCGAAGCACAAATGCAAACACTCTTTATTTCTCGCTGTCACTCTCTATATATATACACATACTGCTGGCCACCCAAAATGCAACACTAGGAAGTACACGAGATAGCAAAGCCAGATTTACTGGACACATAACAATAGATACAAAGATGAAACGATTGATCTAACAGGCCCGTGCGACTTGCGGAACACAAGGACATCAATAGTTCGTGTAGCCCTCATGGCTGGCAATAACGGCCGCTACACGCCGCGACATCGAACGAAAGAGGCTTTGGCTGTAGGCTTGGGATATGTCGGTCCAGGCTGCTTTCACACGTTGCCACAGTTTATCAGGCGTAGCCGCGGGTGATGCTTCCCAGGCCACTCGGTTGCCGATCAGCGACCAGACGTGTTCGATGGGCGATATATCGGGAGAACAGGCGGGCCACGGAAGCAGCGACACCTGTTGGACCGTAAAGAATCGTTGCGCGATGCGTGCCACGTGAGGGCGTGCATCGACCTGTTGAAACGTGGCCGCTGGCTGGTTCAGCAGGTAAGGGAGGACTAAAAGCTCCATAACGTCAGAGATATAGCGGTGGCTGTTGAGTGTACCGGCGATGTGTACGAGATGGGTGCGCGTGTCATATCCAATTGCGCCCCAAACCATGACGCCAGACGATGGACCTGTATGGCGATGCATAATGCCGGCGTCATACAGTCTTTCGCGCGTTGCCGCCGCAAGTGGATCCAACCATCGTGGTGTTGCAGGCAGAAGCAGGATTCGTCCGACAAGTCAATGTCGTGCCATTCCGTTGTCCAGGTGCGGTGTTCAACGGCCCACTGCCGCCTGACTCGCCGGTGGTGTGACGTCAATGGTAATCGGAGCAATGGGCGTCGTGCGATAAGTCCCCGCTCCTGCAGACGACGTCGAACGGTACGTGCTGACACAGGTTGTAGCGCAACACTCCCTAATTCCGGCGCTAACGTTCGTGATGTGGCGGTGTGAACCGCCAATGCCCACCGCACAACATGCCGGCCCTCTCGTTCGGTGGTGTGCCGCGGCTGCGGCAATCGCTCACGTCAGTCCGTCCATCCCTCCTGCACTCACCGAATCCATACACCCCTCACTGTGGCTGGATTCGTCCCACACGGGCGCCGATGTCTCGGTACGATATACCGCTGTCGCGATAAGCCACTATTCGTCTTTTGTCAAACTCCGAAACGTGCTAGAATGACTGCCTTATTCTGCGACGAGGCATCAAGAAGCTTCCCACGCGCAGGTCCGGTAGCACAACACAATTCCACTACTTACACCCCGCCTTCTGTGCACCCTTCTTGTAGTGCTTCTCTGTGGCGTGCCGGGCGCGCATGATTTGCATATGCCTGCAATGCTAATCGTTTCCATGTCCTCTCGCTTGCGACGCATGTTGCGAATTTCAGGCCAATCGGGTGCTTCCTTCTTGGTGTTGCATTTTGGGTGTCCAGCAGTGTATATATATATATCTCAAACACACACACTACGTTATTTATGACATTGGAAATGTGTATCTCTTCTTTGAGTTGTTTGTACCATTTCTGCCACTTTTTAATGAAGTTCCATAACGCAGTTTCTGTCAGGAGGGTATTAAGGGGGGAAAGAGAGTCTTGCCTCAATTAATGTTTAATTTATTTGTTAAAATGATATTTATATTAGAAAAAGTGTGTTAATTTAGTACAAATACATCAACTTACAATAGAAAATAATTCTTGAATTGTTTCTTCTATTTTTCATTAAGTTTTACTTTGTCCTTAACGATTTCAAAAACTTATGTTTTCGTTTGGTCCCCCACTCTGAAAAACATTCTTTATACGCCCCTGGTTCATGATTTAGTACATGGGAAGATGTAATGATTAAACGCTTTTCTTTTAAGAGTAAATGGTAAATCGCTTTTGACAACAGTATTGTTTCTTCCAAATTCTCTCCAGTCAAGTTTCATAGTAATAATTCTTTTTTCAATGTGTCTCTTGCCTGATATCTGCTGTCTAAAGTAAATAAATGTGAGCATTTCCATATCCCCCACTGCATTTATTTTGCAGTATAGCCACAAAATTGGTTAGGTACATTTCAGCAGACAGACACTAAAGTTCAAGATTGGAGTTGCGAATTCATTTGGGTTGCCAACAGCCATAACTACCACATTTACTAAAAGGTTTGGTTGATAAAGAATAGCAGTACCTGTAATCCGGATTTTACTTTATACTCCCTTTAACTTTCCTTCTGGTGCTCTTCGTCGCCATTTTAAGACAATACTATTGCTGTCCTTCAAACAGAGACTGCGCACTTTATGACTGCCATTCTCTGCCGAAAGACTTCCATAAGTACTCACTCAATCTGCACCCGGAAAGCAATTTTTTTACATACTACTTCTTAAAAAACCCAATATTTGTTCCCAATTTAGTAATAATATCATTGAAATACTAAAAAACAAATATATATATATTTGTTTTTTAGTATCGCATTGAATCTGAAAATATAAGAAAATGAGCAAGTAAACACCTACTTTAAGGAACAACAATGATCTCAAATGGTGAAAAGTTTTTAGTAAAAATATCTGTATTTATAGTAATTTTATCAGAAATATTACTAAAAAATCTCTTATTTGGATTTTTAAGAAACGTAAGTATAAACACTTGAATCCGCTTCTTATCTTTGTAATACTAATGGTAAAATCTATTCCTATATATTTCGGAAAATTATAGTCGCGAGTTATCTTACAATGCTTTCTGCAAACAGGAATAATGAAGTTTGAAAAAGTTTAGTCCAAATTCAAAATCATAAATTGAAAAATAATTTAATTTTTAAAATGATGGTGATACCATTAGGATTTGTTTCGTTTATTACCATCTAATCTGATAACAGCTGGCTACACTGGTGCAAAAAAAATGTCTGATAGGCATTCGCAGCAATAAAATGATAAACGCGTAACAAAAAGCTGAGACGCGTGCTATGTAAAAATACGCAGGAATAAAAATATATAAGAATAATTAACGTTTTATTACGACAGAAAAATACGAATACATTTTTCGAGTACTGAGTCACTTTCGAGAATGCGACCAAAGCGGCATGTTAAAATATCACCTAAAATGGTCTTAAAATAAAATGTGACCACCTTGTGCGGACAGAGAGCTCTCACAATGATGATATATACCTATTACTAAGTTGTCGATGCATCCCGTATTAAAAATTTCCATTTCTCGATGAGGATGCTTGGTAGCTTTGGAAGGGTTCCCTGAAGGGGTAACGAGATCCTTTGCAATTTTCATCGGATCCCAGACATGATCTTTAGGGTTCAGGACTGGAGACCTGGCTGTTAAGTTCATACGCCGAATATCTTAGCTCTACAGGAAATCATCGACAAGTTGAACTCAGGGCTAGCGAAAGTTATCGTCCATTAAACGGAACTCAAGTACAGTAGCTGCGGAAAAATTCGTAGACACGGTTCTAGCATCTTGTACCGATGTGTTTTCCCATACCACTATTTGAATGATTGACGCTCAAACTGCCACACATTTACGTATATTACAATGCATTACTTTGGAAATAAACTGGAGTACTTTTAGCTTCTTGATAAGAAAATAATATACCTCTAGGAGAATATCCTCTGGTAGATAACGATTACTCCTTAAATTTGCTTTAAATATTATTTCGTTGAACTTCACACAATTTACATACTTCGTGAAAAGATGTAATCTGTCAACGCAGCCCTGTTGGCGCAGTGGTCTAAGCAATGGCCTCTGATCATTCGTCCGAAAGGTGTCCGGGTTCGAATCCCGATGAGTCATGGATGTTGTGTTTCTCTTACGGCACTGGCTGTCTCTCTTCCCTTTAGTCAGGGACCCTAAATTAGGGACGGGCGACTGTTTATAGTTCATTGAGTTGCTCACGGTGGTCGTTAAACCTCCAATCAAAATAATAATAATCTGTCTACAATATAGCTTTCTTCAAGGCAAGTTGGAGATATTTAAGGAATGGGTTTAGAATTGACGAGCTTCAAAGTTAGGACATTTTGTGAATATGCATTAATCGCTATGCAAATGCGAGAATAAAATTCCAAACTGAACAAATTTATCTGACGACGCTCATGATATTTTTAGGGATTAAAGAATGGCAACATTAATTTAGGGTGATGATATTGTTATGTCGTTTGTGCCCGTTACTCCGAATCATATTCGAGAAGTTACACACAGGATGGAACCGGGACCATTTGATCCTCACATGTTCACTAAACAGCGTTAATCCCAAACAAATGTAACATTTACAGAACAGTAATGTCCCAGAAAATAAATGTGAAAATACAGTTCGGAAACTATACTGGAAAATAGGAACATAAGTCATTGCCTTGCAGTGTGTCACCAGGTAAAGTTGAAAGCGCAGCTCACGTGAGGACATGAAGCGGAAGCAACACATGTAAACGTTTAACGAGTGAGCCTTTAAGCAGCAAAGATTTGTTTTTTCAGATTCTTTCGATAACTGTAAATCATTGATGACCCATGCCCACGAACTGTTGATCAGTCAAGAATTGACGTCACACACAAAAAACAAGTCTGTCGAACGGGCGTGTACCAAACAACACATTTAGTGAAGTACAGGTAATGTTCCCAAAAGTCATTCTTATTTACCTACATCTGAATCACAAGAAGCACTAAATGATTTTGTGAATTCACGCTGCTATTGTACCCTAAACAACGAAAGGTTACCGCGCATTTGTGAAAAACTTGCAATTGAGTGTAAGTTTAATATTTAATCCTCACTTTTTAATATTCGAACTTTTGTCACACATACGTGACTTTAGCAATGTAGAAATCTGGTACAATAATGTGATAAGACTGGAAGAGAAAATCAAAGAGAGTGAGAAAAGATAAAGGAAAAATCATGCTGAAAAGACATGATTTATATTAAAGACTCTTGGATTCCAGATATCAGCTAAAAAGGTGATGCTCGATTCGATATTTTTTTCAAAATACGATATTTGTCCAAATTATTGGATATTCAGAGAACTGCCATTATTTTTACGGATAAAGGTAGTACATATAAGGATTAATTTAAACCCAGTTTTCCAGAAGGAAAAATCACTTTGTTGCCTTTGAACTAGACGTATTGCCAGACAATCAGGTGAAATAAATCCCATGCCACTTAAAACTGCAAAAACGGCAGCACTCAACTTTCGATACTTCCAATAATATGTTTTGAAGAGGTGACTAAAATTTAGTTTTTAAATATAAATCTATCTCTGTTACGTTTCGGGAATGAATTAAAAATCGAAATTATAATGAATATTTTGTATTTCCACATATTCCCTGCTAGGAGGTAAAGTTATTTCACCTTTTGCTCCAGATCTCATCTTCTAAACCTTCTGTTTGAAAAATTCTTTCATACTATGTTGTCTTTACGAGGAACATTTTTGAATCACATTATGAACTTTCCAAATATACGTACGTATGAAACAATTAATAGCTACTTCTAGGCTTAATAACTACTACTTCCTTTTAGCTGATTTACCATTGGTTCGACTTCGGCTGATTTCGGTTTCGCAATTTGTTCTATTGACTTTAACTAATACTGCGCATATTGTAATTTAAAAATAATGCTCAGTTTTTTCACTACGAGAGTAAAAGGTGTATGTTTCGGTAAGAAAATAAACATTCTTTTTTCTAATAAACCTAAAATTAAATAATATCAGTCATCATTTGAATGTCTGGTCTCAACTCGAATGGGATACATAGTCAAGCAATGACGTGCCGAAAAAGATGCGAAGAATGGTTATGACAATCCAAGTAAAGTGAAATTTAAAAGGGATTGTTTGTATTTATGGTAGGGAGACAAAACAACAACACATTTGGACGATGTTTTTGATGTTTTCCAGCCCATAGTGGAAAACACTGAAGGAAATTGATAAAAAATGCGTAATATATTAATTACACAAACTTGAAGTTCATGTACAATAATTTTCGAAGTGGGACATTACTAACCGGACAAATAGTTGATTCAAGAACAAAAGTAAATGCTCCCATAAGTCACCTTAGAATTTTGTACAATCACTTACTTTATGTACTCCGTTACTCAGGAATTTAACTGTAACAGTGTTAACTTCAAATTAAGTATCTAATAATCGATTGCTCATATTTATTCTTTTAATTCAATCTTCAAATATTGAAGGCACTCACGTTTTCACAAGAAAACGCGTACCGTAATTCATTGCACGGCATTTGCGATAATACACGAAGAGTTACAAAGCTCATCACGAAGATAAGAACTCAGTACGATTCGTTCTGATAATCTTGTTCTACTCGCAATCATAATCAATCTTGTTATTCGGATAAAAAATTCAATTTACTCCATTTTATTGTCTAGGACTCATAAAAACAAAGCCTGCAAAATCTTATCCTCTAAATTGATTGGTGTAATTTTTCGCACAAAAGCCCCGACGGTACGTCTGCAATTCTGTGCTCCTGAAGCACATGCTTATAACAAATATACACTTTTTGTGAAATCAAACGAAATTCGCCAATGAGACATGAAGAAACTTAGCTTTTTGTTACTTGGTACCCAATGAAGGGCATTTCGTTAATTACATTCGAGACAAATATTAGTCGCAGACGAAAATTTCGTCTGAAGATATTTGAATATACTTTCTTTTCCGAATATAACACTGGAAGCGTTTAGTAAATTTTTTTCTTCAATATGTAAATAATGAGATAACTTCGAACTCATGTACGGAAATTACTGTTTTATTAACTTTTAAAAAATTACGATATACAAAATTGTTAGTCAAATAAAAGATCTGTGATTTTATGCTTTCCAACTGAAATATAATGATGTGTCCCATTAATCTACAGTGATTCGGATATCATTTCTTACGAAGGCACTCACTCCACTGCTGGCTCAAACTGTCCCATGACCATTTAAACACACACGCCGTTCTTTCGGTACAAGTATTTCCGTGCCGCCCCGGTGGCGCAGTGGTCTAAGGCGCTGGCCTGTGATCATTCGTCCGTAAGGGGTCCGGGTTCGAATCCCGGTCGGGCATGGATGTTGTGTTTGTCTTACGGCACTGGCTCTCTCCCTTCCCTGGAACCAGTGACCCTAAATTAGGGACGGGCGACTGCTTATAGCCCATTGAGTTGCTCACGGTGGTCGTTAAACCTCCAATCAAAAAAAAAAAAAAAAAAAAAAAAAAAAAAAAAAAAAAAAAAAAGTATTTCCGAGCCTGAACATTTTCGAGTATCCTTGGTTTTCTTAAAGAACGGTTTGTACACAAAGGAATGTACACAAAAGTGCGTGTACACAAAAAAAAAAGGTACGCTAAGGTCATTAACACTATTATTTCCCGGAAACTGAAATAAAATTTCTAAATGTTGAGTTTCCATAATATTTTCAAAATGTTCAAATTTTGTTTTTCGCTAGTTTCCAAATACCCTCAGTCGTACGGCAGCAATAATTTAAATCCATTTACGAGAGAATTCTACCGAAGTGTGCGGAAGTTTATAGGTATATAACTTCAGCAGAGTTTAAAATGTGTAAGTCTTACATGGAAACACGAAAATTCCTCAAAATTGTTTCACCGCAAATCTGATATAGATTTAACTTTTGCCTACAGCAGATAAATAGCCAGCTGAGTTAACGTGTTCAATACGTAAAATGGAAACATTTCACATGTATTTGCGGTGTCTCAGGAATTTATGTAATACACTTTTTTCTTGATTTTTAAAAGTAAATATTTTTCTGAATTACAGATTTATTTACGCAATTGAAAAATTACATATAAGTTCAGTTTATCGAATTCACCACGAAAGCAGGACGAAAGCGTTATTAGACATCAATATTCTCCGTATTCCGAAATAATAAATATATATACATATTTAATAACCATAGTTTCTTCTAGAAGCAGCATTTGATTTATAGAAAAAGGTTTCAAGGGAAACATTAGATACGAAAATGTCCCAGAGACCAAAAGTATAATATAAATATGTTGTTATAAATTACTAATATGAAGTAAAAATTAAGAATATATTTTATTAGTGTTTTCTTTACTCAGAAATGTAATGTGAAATTGAATATTGTCCTACCTTAACATAATACTAATTTTATGAAGCCCATAGCTTATAGTAGAAACTTGTAAAATAAATCTCATTAGTACTCTATTTTTTTTTAAATTTCAATACACCATTAGGAAGCATCAAGTGATACAAAAAGCTTTAAATAGGTACAATGTGTTAGACATATTTTTGCAAATATATGGAACGATGAAACGCATGGAAGTGGTGTTATGCTTGTTAAATTGCGAATTTCTACTCATTTGGTTTTGTTGGTAGTAATGTTATTGCCTGAACTATCAGAAAAAAGTCGGCTAGAGAGGAAGGAAATGCATATTGTCTGACTGGAACGGTTTCACGAAAAAGAAATAGAATTAAAACGGATATAAGGGAAGTGTGTGTAATTTCAAAACAACATACGGGTCTGAGATATGCTGGACATATGTGGTGTACAGCATATTGGTGGATTTTGAAAACCAAATTAAAAGTCAACACACACGGACACACAAGAGTGTCAACATTCGAATTATCATATCGTTTCTGAAAATCACCAGATTGAATGCTAAAATCAAAAAAATTCCGGAACGTTTAACCTCTATTGAATTTTTAACTTCTAATATATGTATATATGTATATGTATAATGTGATCTGCTGCTTGAAAGAATACTAACTAATCTGCAACTTTTCATAAATCCTAAGAAACGAATAACTCATAGAACTGCTTCTATAAAGAGAAGAACAGTTATTTTATATGTGGTATAACTGGTGTAAAGTAAGCATCAGGAACAACTCAAATGTAGTCTGACAATAACTCCCACCCCAGTAGACCACACTGAATTCAAAGGTAAAGGTAACACATGAAAAGTAATGCTATATATATTTTTTTAATTGAAAGCACCTGCCCCAGAGCGATCGGATCTGAGAATGCCCTGTGTATAAACCTAACACTAATAAGAGAAGTAAAGTAGTCCACTGTTCGTGTGTTATCTGTAAGCGCATGCCGGGTAAGAAAACTAATCGACAAGGGTGCGTAAAAAGTCTGTGTGCTGTTTGGTCCTATCTTCTGTTCTCCATTCCTTTCCCTGCCACGCTTTCCGTCGTCCAGAAGTCATTGTTTTGTTATTTCAAGTACTTCTTCTGCAAAACACTTAGGCATGATTTCGATAAGTTTGATTATTATTCGAAAGGTAATCGGAACATTATGCAGCTTTCGTATTAACTTGAGCTTCCAACAAGCTATAAAATTCGGAAAATTCATCAGAAACAAAGTCATTTTCAACCGTGTTAAAAAGGTGTTGGCAGATAATGCGAAACACGGGTGAGGACACAGTTCTTCGGAAATTGTTGTGATTTCTTTTCAAATTAGTTAATGATATGGATTCACAGTTTAAAACTGGATTTTTTGAAAACGTAAATAACCGCAATCAAATCACGACAACAGAAACACACCTATATTCACGACAAGGAACTTAAAATAAGATATCTGGAGATGCTCTTCTCAATGGAGCAGCACCACTTTGCGTGAAACCTATAACCGCGAGCGGCGGCCATTGAAAGGTGGGAAAGCCTGTGGCTACCAAAGTTATTATACTGCATGGGTGGAAAATGTTTCTATTTTTGAATTGTAACTTCCTCCGGATGTGTGAGAAAATGCTGGATTTATAAAAATTTTAATTGTTTAAAGAATCCTGCCTATTTTGATTTTAAATTAAAATACATGAAACTTTAGTGGGAATTCAAAACAAAACCTAACTTTAAAATTGGAAACCTTACTGCTCTCTGAAGCATAATACATTCCGGTTTGATATTAGCTGTATTGATGCAACCAAAATCCCAGGAATTAAAAAATACGCACAGCTGAAACTGCGTGAAATTCCTTTGCGTATAATGTAAACAGCATGAAATTCCTAGCCCTTGTGGCTTCCCAGTTAAAGGACCCAGGGCATCTCCAGAAGTATTGTTGGAAGCGGAAGAATAAACGTTCACCGTTGTGGTTGCAATTTGGCAAATATGGGAAAAAAACTCCAGTTTTGGCGCTAGAAGTGAAATGATATCTCTAAGATTAAGTCATGTCGCTGAAGTAATAAGTTTGTCACCAGATGAAAACTTAAATCCCCAGATGTCTGTGGCGACAAAACCGCTAAATAAACAGCGATGTGCGCACGCACCGAAGCACAAATGCAAACACTCTTTATTTCTCGCTGTCTCTCTCTATATATATACACATACTGCTGGCCACCCAAAATGCAACACTAGGAAGTACACGAGATAGCAAAGCCAGATTTACTGGACACATAACAATAGATACAAAGATGAAACGATTGATCTAACAGGCCCGTGCGACTTGCGGAACACAAGGACATCAATAGTTCGTGTAGCCCTCATGGCTGGCAATAACGGCCGCTACACGCCGCGACATCGAACGAAAGAGGCTTTGGCTGTAGGCTTGGGGTATGTCGGTCCAGGCTGCTTTCACACGTTGCCACAGTTTATCAGGCGTAGCCGCGGGTGATGCTTCCCAGGCCACTCGGTTGCCGATCAGCGACCAGACGTGTTCGATGGGCGATATATCGGGAGAACAGGCGGGCCACGGAAGCAGCGACACCTGTTGGACCGTAAAGAATCGTTGCGCGATGCGTGCCACGTGAGGGCGTGCATCGACCTGTTGAAACGTGGCCGCTGGCTGGTTCAGCAGGTAAGGGAGGACTAAAAGCTCCATAACGTCAGAGATATAGCGGTGGCTGTTGAGTGTACCGGCGATGTGTACGAGATGGGTGCGCGTGTCATATCCAATTGCGCCCCAAACCATGACGCCAGACGATGGACCTGTATGGCGATGCATAATGCCGGCGTCATACAGTCTTTCGCGCGTTGCCGCCGCAAGTGGATCCAACCATCGTGGTGTTGCAGGCAGAAGCAGGATTCGTCCGACAAGTCAATGTCGTGCCATTCCGTTGTCCAGGTGCGGTGTTCAACGGCCCACTGCCGCCTGACTCGCCGGTGGTGTGACGTCAATGGTAATCGGAGCAATGGGCGTCGTGCGATAAGTCCCCGCTCCTGCAGACGACGTCGAACGGTACGTGCTGACACAGGTTGTAGCGCAACACTCCCTAATTCCGGCGCTAACGTTCGTGATGTGGCGGTGTGAACCGCCAATGCCCACCGCACAACATGCCGGTCCTCTCGTTCGGTGGTGTGCCGCGGCTGCGGCAATCGCTCACGTCAGTCCGTCCATCCCTCCTGCACTCACCGAATCCATACACCCCTCACTGTGGCTGGATTCGTCCCACACGGGCGCCGATGTCTCGGTACGATATACCGCTGTCGCGATAAGCCACTATTCGTCTTTTGTCAAACTCCGAAACGTGCTAGAATGACTGCCTTATTCTGCGACGAGGCATCAAGAAGCTTCCCACGCGCAGGTCCGGTAGCACAACACAATTCCACTACTTACACCCCGCCTTCTGTGCACCCTTCTTGTAGTGCTTCTCTGTGGCGTGCCGGGCGCGCATGATTTGCATATGCCTGCAATGCTAATCGTTTCCATGTCCTCTCGCTTGCGACGCATGTTGCGAATTTCAGGCCAATCGGGTGCTTCCTTCTTGGTGTTGCATTTTGGGTGTCCAGCAGTGTATATATATATATCTCAAACACACACACTACGTTATTTATGACATTGGAAATGTGTATCTCTTCTTTGAGTTGTTTGTACCATTTCTGCCACTTTTTAATGAAGTTCCATAACGCAGTTTCTGTCAGGAGGGTATTAAGGGGGGAAAGAGAGTCTTGCCTCAATTAATGTTTAATTTATTTGTTAAAATGATATTTATATTAGAAAAAGTGTGTTAATTTAGTACAAATACATCAACTTACAATAGAAAATAATTCTTGAATTGTTTCTTCTATTTTTCATTAAGTTTTACTTTGTCCTTAACGATTTCAAAAACTTATGTTTTCGTTTGGTCCCCCACTCTGAAAAACATTCTTTATACGCCCCTGGTTCATGATTTAGTACATGGGAAGATGTAATGATTAAACGCTTTTCTTTTAAGAGTAAATGGTAAATCGCTTTTGACAACAGTATTGTTTCTTCCAAATTCTCTCCAGTCAAGTTTCATAGTAATAATTCTTTTTTCAATGTGTCTCTTGCCTGATATCTGCTGTCTAAAGTAAATAAATGTGAGCATTTCCATATCCCCCACTGCATTTATTTTGCAGTATAGCCACAAAATTGGTTAGGTACATTTCAGCAGACAGACACTAAAGTTCAAGATTGGAGTTGCGAATTCATTTGGGTTGCCAACAGCCATAACTACCACATTTACTAAAAGGTTTGGTTGATAAAGAATAGCAGTACCTGTAATCCGGATTTTACTTTATACTCCCTTTAACTTTCCTTCTGGTGCTCTTCGTCGCCATTTTAAGACAATACTATTGCTGTCCTTCAAACAGAGACTGCGCACTTTATGACTGCCATTCTCTGCCGAAAGACTTCCATAAGTACTCACTCAATCTGCACCCGGAAAGCAATTTTTTTACATACTACTTCTTAAAAAACCCAATATTTGTTCCCAATTTAGTAATAATATCATTGAAATACTAAAAAACAAATATATATATATTTTTTTTTGATTAAAGGTTTAACGACCAGCGTGAGCAACTCAATGGGCTATAAGCAGTCGCCCGTTCCTAATTTAGGGTAACTGGTTCCAGGGAAGGGAGAGAGCCAGTGCCGTAAGACAATCACAACATCCATGCCTCACCGGGATTCTAACCCGGACCCCTTTCGGGCGAATGATCAGAGGCCATCGCTTAGACCACTGCGCCACCGGGGCGGTTAGATTTTGGACGGAGATAAAGTGAATGTTATTGTAGTATATCAGCAGAAAACTCATGAAGGTAACGACCTGGTATTTACCACTTGGAAATTTCAAAATTAAGCAGAAGAATTCATGTATACAATTGGTGACATAAATATAATTCCTCTTAAAGAAGAACAACGCAAACATTAACCTGCATAAGAATGCGCTACCTGTAATGTTCTGGATTGTCTGAGATATTAGAGTAAGTGATCAGTAATGTTAGCAATTAGTTCAAAACAAAATCACTTTTGGATATCTTGGAAAGCTCCGTATACATGCGTGTCTTATAAAGCTATAATTCTTAAATGATTGACCTCTATAAATTAAGCAAATTTATTTGTGCAAATGAAAATTTTGGAATCCTTGAAAATTTCATTTAAGTTTATACATGTTCTTGAAGTAACGTAGAAATACATAAAATATATAACCACAATTAAGTGTCACTGTGCGCATTCTAATGCCTAAAAATAGGGTTATATCCCCCCACACACACACCAGCACCACCCTTGCAATTTTGTAACAATTTCTTACAAGTACTACTTGTTAAGAATTCTAAAGCCTGCTTTATTAAAAATTCTAAAGGGGTCCTCTTTTGAGTCAGATGCAATTGCATTCCGGTACATAACAAGTTTCCCAATTAATTTACGAATATACATATGTACGTTAAAATTTTTCTCAGAAGTTAGAAATGTTGCAGCTGTTTTGACAGGAAAATAAATATTTTTTCCGATGGTAAAACAAGAACCTACGTATTGCAAGCGTCAATGACTTTCAACACTGTTTAAAATGGGGCGAAACTTCTAAAACATTTTTTTATCTACATGAAATAAAAATGCTGTGGAATTGTTATTTTTAAACGATACACAGGGTGTTTATATCAGTTTTATTGTTATATGTTTTCGTCTGCATTCTACAGTTGCAGTATTTTCCCCTCCACAAAATTATCTCATAAAATTATCTCATAAAAATGTGTTTCTGGATTTCTAATGATATATTACGGGACTATTTAGGAAGAAAATTTTTTTAAACCGAAAATAAAGTTTTAATATTCTATTTGGGTTGGAAATGATTCGCAGCTTAAATAAAATTCAAGCGGCGAATGTTTTTTTCAAGTTTCCATAGTTAATCTTACGCCGTGCAGAATAAAATTAGTTTTACTTAGCAGAAACAAATATAATGCAAAAACATGAAACTTATTTTTGTCTGAAAGAATATTGGAAGGTCAGTTTCTGTATTCCAAGGAAGAGTAGATAGAGTATTTTATCGTAGCATCATGGCAGTGAGCTTACGAAATCGAAAAAAAAATATAAAACACTGTTTTCTACCCTTCTTACTAAGCAGTAATGTTAACACATAGGTCACGCACCTGCATTGATCTAAAGCACAGTATATAGCAGTCAGTGAAAGCAGTATTGTTATGTTGTCGAAATGCACGTCTTATTTGCTGTGCGATTCGGGACTGACTGTCTCAAGAAATGGTCTGTAATCCACTCACTACACGTGCGCCATCTACATACTCTTCACAATAATTAGGACTGGTGACCCAAATAAACGAAGCGTCCTTCAGTATACATTCAGACAACATTTATCTCAAAGGAATTAAATTGGTACTTTTTTGTTCATTTATATGCGTACACTACATGTATTAAATATAGGGAAAGTGTATTTTGCCTCAGAATTAAGCTTCCGAAAGAAGCATTCTCGTTGTGCATAGCCCCTGACTTACCGCAAATAGATATCATATCAGAATGAAACTGTACATGCCTTTATGACAAGCTGAATTAATACTTTAAGATGTAGCATTTTTTACGCTTTCCAACCGTAGGTTGAAGAAGCGCATATGCTCCAGCTTTTTCCGTCCGTCTGTCGGCACGATGACTCACGTAAAAATGGTTCAATTTCGATGAAATTTTAGTATGTGGTAGGGAACCACCAGGGGACGAACCCTATTGAAAATAAATGAAATGGGGTCAAAGGTCAGGACATAGGAGCGGGATCCATTTCATTTTCTTTATGCATCATAACTTGCGTAAAATTGGTTCGATTTCAATTAAATTGAAGTATGTGGTAAGAAACCACCTCGGAACGAACCCTGTTGAAAATGGGAGTAATGGGGTTAAAGGTCAGAGCATAGGAGCGGGATCCATTCCATGGCCTTTATGCATCATAACTTGCGTAAAAATGGTTCGACTTCAATGAAATGTAAGAATGTGGTATGGAACCACTTGGGAACAAACCCTGTTGAAAATATGCGGAATGGGGTCAAAGGTCACGACATAAAAGCGGAATCCATTTCATTGCCTTTATGCGTCATAACATGCGTAAATATGGTTCGATTTCGATAAAATTTTAGTATGTGGTAAGGAACTACCTGAGCACGAACCCTATTGAGTCTAGTCATCTCTTTTGGTCTCAAAGCATTTTTTTAGCACAGTTTTATATTTAAATCTATGTTCTATAAAATCCTCAGAGTACACGAGGTCAAGGTGAAGTTCTTAGGTTTACTGTTCTTGGGATTTGGTAACAATCCTGAGCGTTCAATGCTTTTCTTATCTCTTTAATAGCTGCAGTTTCGCTCGTTGTGCGGCTCGCATTCTTTAAGGCAAATAAGATACAAAAGCTATTGCGCCTTATAGAAGCACTGAGTTCAATCTGAAAAGAAGCAATGCAAAGAATACTGAGTAACACAGAAGAAAACTTGCTGTGATAAATAAAAGGACCGAAAGGTTATTGTTGTTACTTAAAGGCACCGAAATCGAAATATAGACCCATTGGTGCAGTTTTCTAATCGAATATCTCTGAACATTAGTCTGCAGGAGTCCAAGATTGAATATCGGATAAGGCATGAAGAATGTCTTTGTCTGACTGCACGAGCTTTGAACCTTCTCCGAAATAACGGGCCCTAAAGTAGGGACGGACAACTGCTTACATCTTATTTAGCTGGTCATTCTGGTCGTAAATTAAACTTGAGATATTAGATATCCTCGCGTATTGAAAACTCAAAAATGCTCTTCCTTTCTTGTCTTTGTGTTTGAATTTATCTTTGCTTGACGTTCACCATTTGCTTCACTTCTGTTTGCTCATCTTATATCATTTGTCACACATTCTGCTCCTCCTGTAAAATCGCTGGACGCCATTACTGCGTTTTTGTACCTCGAATATCGTGCCTCAGTTTAAAGCTCTGTGCAGTTATTTTGAACCATTCCATCTAACTACTCACTTAAATAGAATAGAATATCAGCTGAAACTGGTGATTTCTTTCTCGCTTAAATGTTGTCCGTTCTACTGCTTCATGTACGGAATATAGTCAGAGGGTTTTCATTTCAATCCGCAGTTGAAAGAGCATTTTTGTGGCTCGCGCCTGACGTAGCTGCGAAAGGTTTACTTGATGGTTTGCTTAGTTTAATGTAGCATTACTTGCTCTGTTCTCTGTGCTATAGATCACTCACACGGAAAGTGTAGTGTAGTTTCCTGAGGTTGTTTAATAGCATTAGTGGGTTCTACGAAGTCGCCTGTTTCCAGTTTCTGGGTACTGACTAAAATAAACGGGAAAAAACAGGGCCGTAAAGAACAAGCTATCGAAGTTTCACGCGGATTTCAAACCCA
Organism: Macrothele yani; assembly: GCA_039090855.1. Taxonomy (NCBI): domain Eukaryota; kingdom Metazoa; phylum Arthropoda; class Arachnida; order Araneae; family Macrothelidae; genus Macrothele; species Macrothele yani. The sequence continues at coordinate 141,410,472 of CM077015.1, forward strand.
GTTCTTCCCGGACGAATGTGTCACAAGCCTCAGCTTTGACCACTGTGCTACACATGCAGCTGATATTTTCTATCTGAAAGAAAGAAAAAATTGTCGTCTATTGTAAGAATAATTTATTTGCAATATTTTACCAGCCACCACGATGAATATTTTATTCACGGCCAATAAACGGATATTTAGTAGAAAATTTCGATGTAATGAAACGAACTTGGTATTAATAATTATGGAAATTAATACGCAGCTTTTAGGAAGAATCGGTTAAATGAACGATACCCAGCGACGGTCTGACATGTAATTCGATGGGAATGATAACGCTAAGAACTGCTTCTTGTTCTACCGACTGAAGTATTATTTTAGTAAGTGTTATTGTAATATCCCCGTGATATTCACTGGAGAATAGAAAAACTGCATGGTAAGGAAGATGATAAACTCTGCTGGTTGTAATGCTTAGGAAAAGAGAAGGGCAACACTTGTGTTACTTTCTTTGCGTGTTGAGGTGATCCTTTGAGGATATAGCTGCATTTTGTACTATCTGATCCCTCTCACTTCAGGCACAGACAACGCAAGCAGGTTCTACGCTTTGAAATAATCATGTGCCCTGAAATATAATATGTTATAATTTTTGAACTAGTATTTACGATTTGATCCTTAAGGTACGCTGATGTTTATGTTGGCGTTTCCTAGTTCAGTTCGATGCCTACTGAAAGACGAAATGTAAGGAGTTCGGAACAACAGAGGAAAAGGAGTACGGCGACTATTCTATAGAATTAGCTAGTTACATGTATTCACAGGTTAAAATTGGAAGCTGGAAATCGTAAATTACTAGAATCAAATGATATTTTGTCTTAAGTAAAGTTATAATATCTTTTATAGAACTTTTACTATAAACTAAGTGGGGAAGCCTCATAAAAATTGCTTCGTCTTGAAGAAACTGCGAAACATTGCAGTAACATACCCTCAAATGTGCTATAATAAAATCAAACCAGTAGAACTAAATTTACTAGTTGAAAACTTTTCCTGAGTTTTCCAAGAACATATCATCAACATTTGATATAATGCAAATAAAAGCAGCAGAATCATAGTTACTAGAAGAAAACTTTTGCTGAGTTTTTGAAGAACGTACCATCAAGTTTTGATATAATGGAAATCTAAGCAGCAGGATTAGGATTACTAGTCTAAAACTGTTGCTAAGTTTTGCAAGAACATTTCAAGAGACGTAAATAGCGTATTAAATCTGTTTATCTTTGGGGCGTAGTAAGTACAAAGATTCCCCAAGCTTTCGCACTCCACAGGGAGGCTTTCTCAAGTCAATGGTAGAGATAAAATGTCTACCACTGCCTTGAGAATGCCTGTCAGTGGAGTGCGAAAGCTTGGCCTTGAGAAAGACTCCCAGTGGAGTGCGAAAGCTTGGCAAAACTTTGCACTTACTACGCCACAAAAATTAACGGATTTAATACGCTATTCGCGTCTCTTGAGTATTCACAGAGTGGTGCATTTATAATTATATTTGCAAGAACATATCATCGAGATTTTATATAATGCAAATAAAAGCACAAAAACTATAGTTATTAGAAGAAAACATTTGCTGAGGTTACACTCAAACAGAGCAGCGTATTGCCTTTAACGCTGTACATTAATTTAAAGCGGTTACAATGGATTTACTCCTAAAAATATATTTTCTTAATTGTCATTATATATTCAAGAAATGGTATTATACAGCTGCCATACATATATCGGATAAAACGCCAAAATTGCACCATCGTGACGAAGTTGTATGAATGGTACCCAAAAGAAAATTCGTTACGGGGCGATTGATAATTGATACTTTCCCATAATTTATGTTACTTCAATCTACACTGACTAAGAGCAGCGCATTAGACCACTCAAAATGCCTGCATGTGCAATGCTGCCATCTGTTTGGTACTAAATATCAAAGGGTTCACTTATTAACGTAGAGGGTTGCTGAAGAAAATACAAGTCAAAATATTTCTAAAGAACCTGATCCCACATTGTGGGAAATAGCATCGTGCACTATAATAATTAATTAATAAGCATTGACTGCAAACTGAGATAAGCTAAGTAATTTGTTTAACCACATAATCTGACTAAATTTGGTAACCGATGTAAAGCATATAGAGCTGACTCAAAAATGCTGGTAGAATTATAATCGCCTAAACCATTACACACCTCTTAATTTTTGTCACACATGTAAGAGATGAATAGACAGACAACGTACACATTTGACAAATGAGTTTTATTATGAATTTTCATTGCGTTTACCACATCAAGCACGAGCTATTAAATTTGCCTAAACTGCTGAAGATTTAGTCAAGTAATTAAATATTTCTTCTATTGAAAGCTGCATTTGATGAGTTCGCACATTGCGTTTGTACTCAAGAAAAAGGTGTGTTACGTTCTGGACTCTTAAGGTTTTCATGTAGGTTACTCGATAGAGGAAAACCTATATTTAGCCAGTTGCACGAGGTTACAGCACAAACAGTACCCCTTAAGCACAAACTTAAACGAGTAAAATATGAATTTTAGTTACCTTTGTTTATTTCCCCACAATTGTTACTTTTAGAAAGTAATTTTCTTGTGACATGCTATCCATGAAATTACCACTCGTTGAAACAAGGAAACGAATTGTAAAAGACTCAGTTTGATATTCAGAAAAATGAAAATGTTATAATTTTAACCTACAGTTTTCCGGGTTTAAACGTTTTCAGAAACAATGTTAAGTCGGCAAAGAAACTGTTGGAATGTATAAAAGTGCTGCAGATTGCTGCACGACCCTAAATAGTGACACGATGGAGTTCTGGATGAACTGTTGTTATTAAGGATACGTGATGGTTTCGATTGGTGATCAACGTACAACGTATTATACTGCTCATTTTAACATCCCTTAAAGCACATCTCCTTCACCTGGAAAATTTTCAATTAGCGAAATTCTGTTCTGAAAATCAGAGTTTATTTCTCAATTAGGAACAATTTAACAGCCGCGTCAGAGTAAATTAAAACAAATTTAAAACAGCGACCGTGATAAGCACAAAACAAGCAAAAAGAACTGCCACGTGTACCTGACATAATATATGAAAGATGAAATTTCAAATTTTTGGCAGTTACCTTCATTTTCCCATTTGTTAAATGTTTTACTTATTGCAGATCTCACTCATAATACTTATGAAATATGAACATTTTCGAAATATTTTCGCTAGCTATGATTTTCAGCGCGATGCATCAGACCATATGATACGTGATTAGTCTTTTGCATACACATTTTTATGTGCGTTAGACAACCTTACATGTTCTCTAAATTGATATTGATATTGAGTATTGCAGATTGCTGCACGACCCTAAATAGTGACACGATGGAGTTCTGGATGAACTGTTGTTATTAAGGATACGTGATGGTTTCGATTGGTGATCAACTGTGCTGCTGATTGCGGTGCCGTGGTCTTGTGTTTCGGTTGTAAAAACTGTGCTAAATTTCCCCTATTTTTATCTTACATCATCGTGCGGCCTCCACAGTTTACACGTTTGGATGCAACGTCATGTACATTTTGATGAGTAGTCATAATCTTCGATACAGGTCCACTTGTTACACTTACAATTCTTTTCGTTGTATTTACCTAATTTTCTGCTCAATGCAACCCAATAATCATGCTTCTTTCAGGTTACTAAGATCTGACATTGTCAACAATTACTCCAAAGCAGGTGTTTCACGTGCGAATGTGGCACTGTTACGTGACCGCTGGCATCGTACTGCACACACGCTTTGTACTGATAGTGCGGGTGACGACGTCACTGTAATTTGCATACGCCGCATTTTATGTACTTCAGACGAAGTCGGTGTTTCCATTATTTGATAACCACCTGTATGTGAAACGTCTCCATTTACCACGAACTTTGCATACAACTCGAGCTCACTGACATTGATCATACGTTCGACACAAGACCTTTTGTGTATATTACTCAGTATCTTATTCGGGTGTTCATTATTGAATATGGTCCTCACAACTGTTTCTTCCTCTTTTTCTACTTTTTCCTCCCCTGGTATCTGTGCAGAATAAATTATTTCGTGGGCCCTCACCACTGAATTTCAACCTGCCAAAGCACCTCATAATATTTGTATTCAACCATTTTATGACTCATATGTTTCACAGTACCGGTATGCAATACGTTTTCATACTTTACATAATAAGAACTCTTCGTATGTAAATGCCTCCTGTGTCTGTTATTCAGCGCACAGCTTTCTTGCTTTACATCAGGGTCGGAACAATTACTTTTTCATTTAGTGATTTAGCACAGTACTCTTACCTTGAAGTCCTTCCTTTATTGTACTTTTATCTATTGCACATGTCTAACAGGGTATTACTGTCTGCACATGCACTATTCATTTATCCAAACATTGGAAAAATGCATTCAATTAAAAAAATGAGCGCTCATAAGTTACAAACGCTATCTCTTGCTATCATATTTCTAAATCGGACATCCAATTTTTTAGGAAAACAATAATTTAATTTCCATTTCAGAATAGATAAATAGGAGTTCTTTAAACAGCATTACATTTCTTATGAACCCTGCTTTTTAAAAACAAGCAAATAATATATATTGAAAAAAACCTGAAACATCGCCTCACCTTTGCGAGGTGAAATTTTTGTCCTCTTTAAATTCGAAGAAAAGGAAGTCACTTCTTCAAATGAGGGATATATTAGTAGCTTCAAAAAGAACCTGAATCATATCAAACTGACTTTTCAAAAAACAGTCAGGTTCGTTTTACTCATTGTAAACAATTTTCAGAAAAAGTTTTACTCCAAAAATAATGCAAATCCCATTGAACAGCTGGTTTCAGGATTCATTCGCTGATTTCAAGATTTTGAAATATTTCTTTCACAAATTATCCTTTTTAATACAAAATTTAAATGCATAGAGAAGTGTCTGTCAGCAGAAGTGCAGTTTGAGTTGTATGACTGCAATGTGATCCATCTGTCAACAGAACAGAAACAACTGCATCTGACTAGCAGAAAATACTTCCACAAGAACGGTTCCCAATTTTGATAAAAAGGGATCTTAAATTGTGCTCTGTATTTGGTAGTGCATGTGTTTGTGAAGCAAACTTTTCTATGATGAAAATTGTCAAATCCAGAAAGATATTAACTGATTCGGCCTTGTTTGGTACCCTCAGGATTGCAACATCAAAAATGGAAGTGAACTTCAAATCTGCGGTAAGAAATTTTGACAAGCCCCACTATTCGCATTAACATGTAAAATCATCTTAAAATTACAGTGCCTTACTAGAAATTACAAAAAAAGTGTAATAAATGACATCCGAATTAAATTTCAATATTGCAATATTATTCACGAAATGTTATATATAATATTTTTAAGTAACAAGATAGACATTTGCAGTCAATGAGGTGTTTGAAATATAATTACTGATACTTTTAAAAATGACGTTATTCTGTTCCTATGCGAAATTTTAGGGAACAGTACATTATACAAAACTAAATTATTTTGTACAATTGAAAAGCAACCCTGCTGCAGTACGTAATGCCTGACAATTTTGTAATTCGTTTTTTGTTAGGCTTCAGTATTTCAAAATGACATCGTCATTAACATTCTTGATACAGGTGAGGACCATTGTCGCCCAACGAATCTGATTTTTACAGGCCATGCTAAAGAAGGAATATCGCATAAATGATAAGCATTTCGGCGTCACATGCGAAATTCACCGTGTCTAGGCAAATTAGTTTATGCAATGTCTCAGAAAGAAAGCCGACTATTTTCCTGTAAATCTAAATACACTAACACACACAAAACACTGTCAACAGCAAAGTGGCCGTATTGTAAAGAACGAAGTCTTTGTCCTACCACGAGCCAACGGATCGCTGTAGAAACGCAATGTTTCCATGCTTGTCACAAAGTAGTCCCCGTTTGTTATTGCGAACCAGTCTATGTTACACGAATTTTCAATAAATAGGCTTTATGGAGATTGTTTCGTAAGTACGGTTTGTTGGTAAGTCGGACGTTCGAAACCCGGGGACTGCCTGTACCCAGTATACGATTTGAGTACTCAAAGATAATTAATTGTCCTTTAGTCATCAATCTTCTTGTCCTTTTTGAAACCTCAAAAACCAGATTCGTTGTAAATATTTTCGCTAATAACTAATCAAAAAGGTTCTGAAATGCCCTATCCTACCAAATAAGAAAAATGATTGAATAAATTCATAGTTTGAATGCTTTTTAAATGTTTGTATATTTGTTTATAACAGATTTGTTCATTTTCTTGAATTTACAGAATTTCGATGCATGTTTTTTTCGAATTTAAAATTTTTCATGACATTTTGTTTTTGCTAGATATTGAAGACTAAGGTGAGTTTCTAAGTGCTGAAATTACAGAAAGTTTTATTTGGACAAAAGATTATATGCTTCCTACTAAATAGGCGTCGTATTGTCCTTTTTCAATATTTGGAATGTTAGGATAATATTACAGAGATATTTATTGAAATATTAAAAAAATCTGCATTTCATATTTGAAGTTATGTAGAAGCGATACCCATCCACACAATACGTCCGACTGTACTGGCACCAATCCAGCAGCGAAGAAAAACGTTTCTCACAAATTATTACGCGTCAAATGAAAACCAAGTTTTGCACATCGATGTCAGGAAGTACAGAGTTAGCAAGAAAGATAAACGTTCTGGTTTTAATCATGAAAGCCAAGCGTTATGAGATTCCATCAGCTGAGCAAATACTTGTTAGCTGGTTTAGGCCTCTTTCAATAAGTGGACCTTTTTAAGTGTGTATCCACATGTACACGCACATAAACTACAACTGCCACCAGAAATATCATTTTAAAAACCGAATGCCTAATCAAAAGCGAAATGCTGTTTTCAAGACACCCGTCGTGTAAAATGGAAGTCTTCTCAAAATATTTTTAATATATTTTACTTTGCCCATTAAAAACTGAAATCGCTTTATAATTATTCTCCAATTCCAGGATTAAATGTAACGTAACTAACATTTATTAAAAGCTCTTAAAAATTTAAAATAATATGAAGTATCCAAATGTGAGATTTTATAAACTCTGTCATCTTAGATTTATGTAAAGGGAAATCTATGGTAGGTTTAGCACAGTGTGTAGTTTACTCCCGGTAGGCGTTAAAACCCGAAACAAAACAAGGAAAAAAATATCAATGAGCTAACCATAAAAATTCTCTGTGAGCATTGATTTGCCGAAACATTTCTCATTTTCAATGAGCAACGCATACGAATCGGGTATCACTGGGTGCGCTGATATATTAAGCCCATTTAGTTCAACGCTCGAAATACACATTTTGCCAAACAAAAAAACGATACACACGGAGGAAGTCATTCTATCCCGATGAGACTCCGCGGGCAAATACCTCAGGGCCGAACATATAGGACAGACCCGTAGAGCCTTGCCTTTTGGACTGAAGGAGCACGAGATCTACTTACATTCAGAACTGTGAACTAAAGTAATCATCGATGGCCAAGCACTGTTACGGAAAGCGATCATAAATATCTCTTTGAAGAAGAAAAATTAGTTGACAAACCAGATTCAACCACCGAACTTGATAGTTTGGAAGTTTTCAGTATATATCAGAATATTTGGCAAATTTTTAATGACATGGCATCCACACCATTTCTATCAAGCGCGTGGAAGAAACAAACCAAAACCCATGACTGTAAACACGATTTATGATATCATATACAATTTGAATATTTACGTGCCATTCCGCCTGAGAAAGCTTGGTAAATACCCAGCGAAATCATTTTCGACGACTTGAAAATATAAATATTTGTGACAAATCAGGTTGTACAATCTTAATATAGATTTTCGTTACAAGACGATAGTCTTTAATCAAATAGAAGTCATCGCCCTTTCCACGTTTATAAGTGAGTCACGGAAATATTTCTCATCGGCCGCCACGGAGAATCGAACCCAGGGTCTTCCAGTTACGCGCAGGATATGCTGCCACTGCACCACAGCGGCCTCGAAATTCTCCAGACTCACAAACTACAAACTGCCAAACCACATGGCCGGGTTGCTTCTTTTGAGCCCCACACAATGCTGGGGTTTCACCACAGATGAACAGCAGCAACTGAACATAACATGAGAATGTTTTCCGTGACTCAATTACAAACGTGGAAAGAGCGATGACTTCTATTTGATGTTTCTTGTCCACGTCAACTGTGTACTTATATTCTTTGAATGCAATAATCTTTAGAGAGACATTATTCATTAAATGAAGCGCAGAAACTACATACCGAACTTTTTACAAAATCATGTTATATTGTTGTTTTGCGTAAATATAACGAACAGTACATTATGCTAAAAGATAATTTCTTATATAAATCAAATCAGGATGTTAATGCGATTTTACGAAACATGATCTGTGTTGTTAAGCCTTTCGGTAGGCTTCAAAGTGCCAAACTGTCGTTAACTATAAAGGGAATGATACGACATTGATGTTTAATGGAAATGTGTAACAAGTTAGTAATGCGGCGTCATAGATGCTTGTGTAACGTGTCTGGGCAATTCAGATGGATATTTATCCCAGACAGGAAACCAGCTGTTATAAGCTCCGCGTGGTTCGGTCGGCAAGAAGTGCTTGCTCAGTAGTGGAAACGTAACCTCCGTAGTCGCACAATCACATCAGAGGATCCGACGAAGATCCTGTTGTTGGGAAGGTGGGTCGACGTTTCACTGTTGCAGCTGAGGTCTCTTTGAAAGTAGGCTCCACCTCTTTGTAAATTGCGTTTCCACCGAACTTTTTTTTTTTTTTTTTTTTTTTTTTTGATTGGAGGTTTAACGACCACCGTGAGCAACTCAATGGGCTATAAGCAGTCGCCCGTCCCTAATTTAGGGTCACTGGTTCCAGGGAAGGGAGAGAGCCAGTGCCGTAAGACAAACAGAACATCCATGCCTGACCGGGATTCGAACCCGGACCCCTTCGGACGAATGATCAGAGGCCAACGCCTTAGACCACTGGTCCACCGGGGCGGCCCACCGAACTTGTGTTGAGAAATGGGACGTCGTGGGCCGCTTCGCTTCCACAGGCGCTTCTCAAACAATAAGATTGTGTCCTGTTCCGGAAGGCAAGAATATTGTGTATTAAACAATAATAGTCGAAACCAATTTTCAAATTTGGTGTGAGCAAAATTGCGTCATCCACGGCACAAAGAGGGCTGGAAACATCCCGAAGGTGATTTGAAAAATTAAGAGAATGATAAGAAATGCACTAATGAGGGACCATGCTAAATTAACAGTGGCACAGTTTCAAAGAAATAGTCTCCCTTTGTGTAAAGAAATCAGTCGAAAATCAAAAAACCCGATTTTTTTTTTGATTGGAGGTTTAACGACCACCGTGAGCAACTCAATGGGCTATAAGCCGTCGCCCGTCCCTAATTTAGGGTCACTGGTTCCAGGGAAGGGAGAGAGCCAGTGCCGTAAGACAAACACAACATCCATGCCTTACCGGGATTCGAACCCGGACCCCTTACGGACGAATGATCAGAGGCCAGCGCTTAGACCACTGCGCCACCGGGGCGGCAAACCCGATTTTCCATTGGAGATCAATAAAAACAAGTGCTGGCATATAAACTCAAATTATTTGTTTAGTTTAAACTGCGAGTATGTAGTCACAAAATGAGCCAACTGCTAAGTTAAAAATTTTGCTTCTGTAAGCTCAAATGTAAGGGTCCTAAATAAGGCCATGTTCTATGGTGTTTTGTGTCCGTAATGCTATCTTTAAATACCTTCTAAGTAGCTTTATGTGTTTATGGAAAGTTATGTTAAAGGAATTCACATATTGTAGAACAATATCCAAGTAACTTGTGTAATGGATTTATAAATTCAAAATTAATTAATAATTACTACATACTCGTAGAATTATAATTGTCAAGTTTTTAATCATTGGACAGTAATTTTAAATAATGGAATTTTACCGCTTTTCCAATTAATTGTATAAAAGTATTATATAAAATTGAAGTTCAATTATAGATGTCTGAAATAATTAGTTCTATAAAGTTTTAGCAAGCAGTTTATGTGTTCATGTCTATTATACGATATAGCTTAGAAAATTTAAACTGTTAATATTTGGGGTGTACATAGATAACAGCAGCGGAAATATTAAGTGAAACAGGTTGTAATATTACGCAAGGTGCTAAAATTATTTTTAGAGGGAACTGGAAGGGTATTGTTGTGTCATGTATATGTTCCAAGTGTGATGTTTGTTAGAGTGTGGGGGAAGGGGCCTTCCGCACTCCTTCCTTCACGAAGTTTTTCTACCTCTTTGGAGCTGTGATTTCTCGATTTTATTTCAGAGTTTGAGAAAACGTCTGTGCCTGCCAGCCTTCAAAAAGAGTGAAGAACAACTGTGCAATGTTACATGTGTCGCTTTACAATTCTTGTGTGTGCTTTCCTTTCGTGGATAGAATTGTTCTGTGTACGGGAGGAAAGCGTGCAAATTTCAATGCGAGAGTGAACCTATTGGTATCTTGAATTCTTCTTCTTGGTTACTCAGTCCAAGGACTGGTTGTTCAGTAGATATACCCACTCTCTTTATTCATCTCTATTATCCTACGTTCTCTTCAAGTCATAGTATGTCCTAGTATTAGTGTCTGAGTAATTGTGCCACAAAACCATTCCTTGGTCGTCGTCTCTTGCCTTGAATTTTACCTTCCAAAACTTTCAGAATTTGGTCTACATTGCGCAATGTGTGTCCCATGCATAATAGTATTCTTCTGTTTAGCATGTTGGTCAGATTCCTAGGATCTTCCACTATCTTCCAGGACCTCCTTATCAGTCATTCTACTGCGCCAGCTAATTCTCTCCATTCTTCTATATCTCCAAATCTCAAATTCCTCGAGCGTTTTCCCTTCCCTACTGGTCAATGTCCATCTCTCAGAACCGTAGAGAGCTACTGACCAAACATATATCTTCAAAATCCTCTTCCTCAGTTTTAGATCTATATTTTTGGATGTCAGTAGTCTTTGATTCTCTCTAAAAACCGTTTTTGACATCCCATGTCTCATTCTAAATTCCTTTTCACATCCCGCATCATCAATAAAAATTTGACCCAAATAGGAATGATTTAACTTGTTCAATGAATTGTCCTTCATTTTTAAGAAAAGCCTGTTTTAGATCCTTCCCTAATACCATTAGTTTTGTCTTATTTTTATTTTTTTTCATTCCATAGATACCGCATTTTTGTGTATTTCTTACATCATGCGCTGTAATGATTAGGCTGATCCTGAAATCATTGCCTGGTCATCAACAAATTTAATGGCCTTGAATGTGAGTGCAATTACGTGTGAAAGAGAGTGTCTTTGTTTTGAGATAAAGTAAACAACTTTCAAATTCTTTCTGTGGTTGAATGCAGTGCAAAGTTCCTTGTGAATTTTACAGAGTATAATCTCTGTGCCCTCCTTGCCTTCCGGGTAGAGGAATACAGGGATTTCAGAGATCCCTATTGAGGCTCACTTTGCAGTGGGTTTCGATCTTTGAAGACATAGGGCTAATTACGTACGGGATAATTCTGTAAAATCCATGCATTGGATGAATTTTTATCAAACGAACTCAATGAACCTAAGAAATAGTGGCGTATGTATGCTTAGTGAATGAATTCTGGGGAACTGAAATAGAAAAAGGAAAAAAATTAAAGAAAGAAAGACTGAAAAAGAAACCATAAGCTGTGTTGCAACAAGCTTTTCTGCACAAGTTGACCATGTGTACGGTTTCAAGTAAATGCTAAACCTAGCTAAAGACGAATTTTTACATTGTAATGCTACCTTATACTAAGAGCAAATATGGAATTATTTTCCTAGTAATTTATTTTTCTGTTAAAATACGGTTTACTAAAAATTGAAATTAAATTTTCAATATGAATTTTAGAACACTAAAACAAAATTATATACCTTATTATTGCCAGTTGAAAAGATTGAACATCGGATTGAGAATATTTATTGCATTGAACACTTTGAATTATGAACAATGTTTGCGTACGTATTTTTTCATCTTAATTATTTAGATTTCAGACGTTAAGATATTGCGTTTTTATATCTGAAAGAGAAATTACCCCTTTTTTTCTGATGGAAAATATCCGTTTGTGTATGATATACTTTCCTACCAATACCATTTCATTGGTGCCCATTTGTTTCTTTAAATGTGGGTAGATTTCCCGCAAGGGTTCATACATTTCGTTTACCTCCATATTTGCCATTCTACTTGCTGGAAGCCAATTCTACAGTTTTGATAGGAATAACTTTCAATATCAGGAACGATGGGTCGACCATTTCTAATTTTGTCCTGTTCTTTCTCACCATATAGCTGCACATTTTATCTTCACTTGAAAAATTTGAAGGTTTTACATAAATATATTCACCGTTATGAACAATCCAGACATAGAGTATTTAAAAAAAATACACAAAATTTTCACTATGGGAAAAATGCATTTAATTTTTTGCTGGTTTTTAAATTTCCTGCATATGCATTTTTTACTATAATTTCTAGCGTGAGACAGTATTCAATATACGCGCCAATTAAACTGGAGAATTTGGTAAGATGATCGGACACCATCAAGCGGCAATTGGAGATGGGAGGGCTTAAGAATTCAGTGGTTTACTAATGATAGCTGTTCTAGAGAGGTGTAATTAAAAAAATTCTGTAAGCAGGCTACATGGGACAATGTAGAAAATACAGTTCCTATGTGTTGATAATTATATCTGCAAATGAATTTCGCATAATCGTGGATAAGCATTTCTTTAAGAAATTTGCTTTCGAATGATATCTATGATCCAAAGTATTTGCAATAGGAGATTCACATGCGTTCATTGTCGCTACGATGATACCGAATGCATCGTCTACTGCCCACCTGAGTCACCATTTAGATACCTAAGCGGCATCTGCTTAGCATCATTTGTTTAGTTCTTTGTCCTGGGTGGTGTAACGGAAGCAGCGTAGTACGTAAAATGGCTGCTAGTTCGAATCCCTTTCTATTGCGATTCTATTTTAAAGTTTTCGGAAGGATGAGTACACGGAAAATATTATAATATACGGCGATGACATGCAGGCAATACTTTCAAACGCTTTTCAGTAATTGTGAAAAATAATTAGTTCAGAGGATTTACAATGATATCCCGGCCTGTTTTTTCGTAGGAGGCAAAGAAATGCAAATACAGCATCTGTACTTGCCGCGCAATTTTCTGAGCTGTAAAGAAGCAGATCTGGATATAGTATTGACATATACCTTACAAAACACGGCATATTATTTGTTTCTTTCCATTGCTTTGATTTCTGGTTATTTCATGTCAGACGAATGGAATGTTTTACGAAAAATATGGTCCCGAGCAAGCTTTGAGTGTGTCTATCTTCATACGGCAATACAAAGACCTTAAGAATATTTAAATGCATGCCTCCAGCAAGTTGTGTTTAAGTATTTAAACATAAATATATTTAGAAAAATTGAAACAGAGTGGATCATTTGCTGTTGCAAATGATGACATCTTTATTTTGGTCGGATGTTCATCACAATCGTAAACCATTGTAAATCCACTGCTGAATGAAAGTCTCCCAAAGCTTCTTCCACAATTGTCGGCCTTGAGCCTGTCTCCTCAATATCAATCCAGCATACATTCGAACTTAATCCATCCATCTCCCATTGGGTCTTCTTCTGGGTTTTTTCTGTCCCTTGTAATCCAGTCTAAAATTTCGGTTGTCCATCGGTGGTTAATCAACTGAAATATTGTTTTTCGACCCCGCTGGGAACGAACATTAGATCTCTCGATAGCTAGTCGATTGCGTTCGCCTTACGCTACGGTGCCAACATTCCACGCCGCTATGTGTGTTTATCTGTCTGCATCTGACTTCACAAATCCGTAGAGATGGGCTCAGCAACTGAGGTGTCTCCATGTAGTGGGGCTTAACGACAGAAGCTATTTAATTAAATCTGATAAATCCAAAGGGCGAGAGAAATGGGGGAAAATTCCCTAATACGTGGAGATAATGTAAATAGACAAAGTCATCGCTCTTTCCACGTTTTTCTTTCATTAACACATAGCAACTGAAAACTTGTATTTCGACATCGTTGTATATCAAGAATTGTATTTCGCAGCGCTGCGAAATACAATTTTTTGGTTGCTAATTAAATCAGCAAATGTCTTTCGTGTAATCCTGGGGAAGGATTTCTTTAGGAAACTTACTTTCGATTGATATATATGATTCGAAATACTTGTAATATGAGACTTAGGTGTGTGCATTGCAAAAATAATGAACGTTATCGCTATGATGAAATCGATTGCATTGCCTATTGCCTACCAGGGTCGCCGTTTAGATACCTAAACTACATCCGCTTAGCATCATTTGCTTAGTTCTTTGTCCTGAGTGGTGTAACGGCCGCAGCATAATGCGTAAAATGGAAGCTAGTTCGAATCCCTTTCTACAGCGATCCCATTGTAAAGTTGTCGGAAAGAGAGTACACGGAAAATAGTATAATATACGGCAATGATAGGAAGGCAATAATATTTTGAAAAGCATTTGAGTAATTGTGAAACATAATTAGTTCAGAGGATGTAAATTAAATTGTGTGTTAATTAAAGAAAAACGTGGAAAGAGCGATGACTTTAACTATTTACATTGTGTCCACGTATTTGGAAGATTTATACCTTTTCACTATGCGATGTGTTATGCATCACCTGACCTTGCAACCTGCACGTTCTAGTACTATGTTATTATTCCAGTATGTACTGCGTTGTCATTTCTAAACATATATATATTTGCAAGTTTGTGTTCATATTAACTGAAGTCAAGAACCTAAGAGGATTAAAATGTGAGAATGGCAACTTGAAAAGCAGTTCTTGATTCTCCATAGATTTATTTGGAAGGGTCTCAATTCCCATAAGGTGAACAACGCCGTTAAATGATTGAAATAAATTGTTTGAGGTCATTAAGCTTCCATGAAAGATCAGTATAATAAACAGATATTTTTCAACACCAAATTAGCTTATGGATCCGTTGCGGTGAAGTTTTGGTTTAACCTTCACTAGTTACTGATTGAGTGGCAAATCTTTTCTTATTGTGCTCCCTAAAAAGCAAATTCCATAGCGACTGGCGAAATATCTGATTGCAAAGCTGGTGGGAATAATAATTGCTGCTTACTTAAGTGCAGAAGCAAAGCTTCAGTTTACCCTCACTAGCCTTGAGTTCCATTTGGAAGCTCGGAATATCAAATGACCTTTTTTGTTATAGAACTGTATACATTTTTCCTAAAAAAAATATTAAAAGTCTTTCAGGGATTTATTTGTCATGAAAAATGAAGCATGATATATAAATTTTTACATTCCGAAATTGCAAATGAATGAATTGTAGCAAATAAAACAGCTCTCAGTACATTATTAGTGAAATAATTATATATAATATAATAGCCTAAATTATCTGTTGTTCTGTTTCTTGTGCCTTTAAACAAATGTCCTTCATTAGACTCAGATTAAATATAAAGTCCTTCATTAGACTCAGATTAAATATATTTTACGAAATATGTATTATATTTAACATTATGAAACAGGTTATACGTTTTCGAGGAAGAAGATTTCAGATTTAATTGCAGTTGTAAATCTAATCCATTTGCAGACATTACAAACAGACTAGTTCGCTGTTCTCTTGCTACATGTTAGGCCAAGCTTTTGTGCACTATTGTATCCGTGTTTTATTCCTACCAATGAGGATCTTCCTTCGAGATTTCCATTGCTGTCCCCAGACGCTAGTGTTAGGATGCATTCATTACCTGAAATAAAAATCAGAGGTGCAAAATATGCAGCGCTTTCGTTTTAATTCTTCCGACAATTTTAAATTTCCTTCTTTTATGAATGGCATATTCGTGAAAAAAGCTCAAGAATAATTTTATTGACCGTTTTACGCATTTTCAAATTTCTTTGTGGTGTACAATGCGTCATATCAATAATACAGTGCTGTCATTGTGAGAAGATCACATTAAAATATATCTTTCATTCGCATGAGGTTGTTACGGGGTATATATTACATGCGGACAAGGATTGTTAACCCTTGTGAGTCTCGTTCCTTACATTATTATCAATTGAGGGAAGAACTGTGTGGCGGTTATTCCCAATTTCTTCAGTTTTGTTTTCACAGTTTAGGAAAATCATATTATGAGAGGTTGGTGAAAATATTCCAAATACGTGGCGTGGCGTCAGTAAATAAATAAATACATCGCTCTATCAATTTTTCGGTTGCTATGTGTTTCTGGAACTTGGATAGAGCGATGTATTTATTTATCTATTTATGGGATGTTGCACAATATCTCACCGGAAATTTTTTTTGTCAGTATAACCAATTAGGATTATTAGATTTTACATATTAGATACTAAGTGATTGGGGATGTGAACACCTGAGGGGATAGTTCATTAAAAGTAAAAGATATCATTTACAGTATATTACTGGGAAAAATATATAAAAATACGATTCGCAACGCCTTTTTCTTTAATTCATTATTGAAGGTCTGATTCGTTTTTGCGGTCTTTTATTAGATCAACCCTAAAATATCAGATCATGCAATTGTATTACTCCTAATATTATATAAGTTCAGTTCGTTTCTAATGTGCAGCTGAAAACCTCACATGTCATAACGAACGCCTTCCTTCGCTGCATTGAAAAAATATTTACAATCGAAAAAAAAAGGTGCCCGTAAATCTACATATGAGAAATGGTCTTTAGACAAAATATTCTATTGAAATTACGTATGTTAACGTATGTAGCGTCAGAACAAAATGTTGTCGAAATAGACGAGCTTATGGCTAACAAAGAACAGACCATACCAAAAGTAGGGATATAGTCTACTCCTCCAGAAAAAAAATCAACCGAAGAAGTTTATGAATTTAAAATATTTAATACTTTTACTGCAGGTAATAAAGAATACAAAAAGAGCGAAAACGAAACACAAATGTAAGCCCTCCTACAGAACTGATGCACTGTAACTTAAGTATTTACTGAAATAAGAATTCGGACTACTAAAAGAAAATGACCTTCAACTATTACTAATAACAATGTGAAATATAAGTAATCACCTACGCAATACTTTTTATGGAGCAGTTTGTGTAATATGTAACATAATATCCGCATTGTAATAAATACTAAACACTTAGCCAGCATTGACAGTAATAGAGAGAGAGAGAGACAAGTGTATCTTATCTCCCGTACCACTGTATGAAGAAATGTGGATAATGTGAAAAAAAATATATGTAGGCTCAATGGGTTTATATAACTTTCACCATCGAAGGAGCAAACGAAGTGATCAAATCCTCCAGGAAGTGTTGCAGAAGCTGCAGAAAAGTCCAATTGGGATTTTCTTTTTCTAGTGCTCGTAGCTGAACAGCTACTCATAAGTTATTCTTCCTACGGTGGAAGAACGAATGAAGCACCGCCCCTAGTTCTTGTAAAAGTTGCCATCATTTGCTTGGTGTAGAAGATTTTAAAACTATCAAACTAAGAAAACAATAACAACAGTAGCTGAAAAGAGAACGTTGCAAGTTTTCGTGATGTAATGAAGTGGCGTCACGTTTGACTGTTCGCCCAAGGTATGTATTTTGAGGAGCCGTATGGGAAAGGAAAGCACTCTCCATACAAAGTGTTTTTTTTTTTTTTTTTGATTGAAGATTTACGACATTCGCTGAAAAGAAACTGTTGCAAGTTTTCGTGGTGTAATGAAGTGGTGTCACGTTTGACCATTCGCACAAAGCGTGCATTTCCAGGAGATTGATGGGAAAGGAAAGCACTCCCCATGAATGTTGGATTTTTTTAAACTTTTTGATTGAAGAATTGAGGATCACCATGGCTAACTCAATGGGATATAAGCAGTGGCTTGCCCCTAATTCAGGGCCACTGATTCAAGGGAATGGAGAGAGCCAAGACCGTAAGACAAACATAACATCCATGACTCACCGGAATTCGAACCAGGACCTTTAATGGACAAATGTGGGTTTGCTACACTCGTTAAGGAAGAATATATTTCACTCAAGTCATAAACTTACTGGGTGATCTGCATTTGTCAGCAAGCTTTACTATGGAAGTGGTTCATTTTGAGAGGAAACCAAATATAAGTAAATTAATAAAATCATTACGTCTCATTATATTGGACAAATAAGAATATCGATACGCTTCCTTTTCTAGGAAAGCGGAAACTTTAAAACCTGAAGAATAGGAAATGCCGTTAACATATGGAAAGGTATAGGAAAGTTGAAGAATCTTTGCTGAGAGGATTTCAGCAATGAAAATATTTTGTACTAATAATATAAGCAGAACTGAAAAGACTCATAGACAAATTTTGCAAGACATTCATTGTCGGACAACTTCAGTTATAGAAAATAAAATTAAAGGGAGCAGTTTATATACAGGAGACCTGGAAAAACCCAAATAAGAAAGTGATTGCAATTTCACCTATTCCTAATTTTTTAAAATACAATCTGAATGGTGTCATGATATTTAAATCAAAACACATGCAAACCACTTATAATAGATGGATCCTCAGAAGAATGGTATTGCTTTCATTTCCTCGAAGGCAGTGAATCGAAGGTACAATCCTTACGGAAATGAGAAATTAGTGTGAGTAATGCAATTTCTGTTTCAAAGCTTTGATAATAGGAAATTAAGAAATTTCAGGTAGCTTTAATTCCAGAATCAACAACTTCCACCGTGATTTACCACAGTAATTGATTATAACAATGTCATAAAGAAATGAAGAAAAAGAGAAAATTGAAGATTCTTTTTCTGATGCTCTTCGATTCATAACTGATTCTTGAAGACACACATAATTTTTCACACAAAATTGCTTCAGTGAAGCTGGGATGGATAGCATACTCAACTACTCTTTTCTGACGGAATAGCTTCCACTCTGTGATTGGTTGCGTCATTAGTTAATAACGAATTTGCTCGTATTCCTGCAATTAACTGACGACTTCGTTAATGTAGATGACTCTTTCTCGCAATATCTGGCATCCATTCTGCCAACGGTACAATATAAGAACATAATTATGTTCTCAAGAGAGTATAGTAAGGAAATAGTAGAACCGTCGTTCAAGGTCGTATGCAACAGGAAATGACTGGGAGCGAAATCTCCCTTGATTTTGTTTTAGGAACATGCTACGGTGATGATCGGTTATGCAATGTAATAAGTTTTATTCGGCATTTGTTATGGGAAAAAATATAAAGCAAATCAAACAATATTAGATCCGTTTGTTAAAACAACTTCCACATGATAACTGCCTCAGGCTTCGTTGTTATGGTGCATGCATTTAAGTTATTTTTAATTTCATTTGGACAACTGTAACTAAATAATTTATCGTTTCATTTACACTAAAATCTCCTTTACGAATAGTTTACGAATTTCTGCAGTTCCAAAGTAACCTAACAAAAGGTGTTTCAATATATGACTTCGAAACTTTAAACTTTTATCTTATATAATATTTTTAACATATTAAGTAGAAATCATTTATACTGTATTCCGGCGAAATATATTCCTTCACAGTATAATTTTTCAAAACAGAATTTAAGTTAGCTGTACTAAACTACGGGTCATAACTAAAATCAGGGCCACAAGATGACTGACGTGGAGTCCCTAGGAACCTAACCTACAGTCGCTAAAAGGTTTTATTGAAGTCGATAATTATTTATTAAAAATATGCATTTAATTTCAGAGCAAATGATTGGGAAGATATAATAATGGCTTTTATGTTTATTATTTTTAAACGTACTGTAGAAATTAAATTTGAATAAATAACGACCACAGTTTATTGTTGTACGGTATTGTCCGAATATATAGTTTAAAATAAAAGAACATGACACTTTTTTTATATTTGTATTAATTCCTTTTAGCGTAGAGCCATTGACGTTAAGACGCCGGGGTGCCAATGCCGCTAAGACGGAGTCGTACGCGATTTCATCAAACGGATGTGTTCATGACAATTTTTAATTCTAAATTAGAAGAATCGAAGAGGAAAGTTTAATTAAATTTGCTTCTTTTGGGTTGGGTAAAAAGTTTGGATATTATACAGATAAATTATTCTTAAAAGGTATTACACCTTCCAAAGTATTACTTAAGAACCCAGAAGAAGCTGTAGTTTGCGTGCCGTGAACGTACGGCGTGCATTGCGCGTTGTATGTCATTGCCAGTACGATGTTTATTTTTTTTTAAATTGAAACTTTATTTTATGCAATTAATGTTTTCTGAAGATGGATTTACTGTGTAATCCGAAAGATCTGAAAGTTTATTTATACTTCTAACTTGTTGTTGTAATTTCTTAACTTTAAGATATTTAACGCAAGTTTGAATGGTGCTAAGACGGTTTTAAAGTTAATATGCATATACTTCAGAACGACAATAATATTATTTGAATTTCCTGTATTTTTCCTTTAAAATTTTGCGGTTTTGAAGGTAGAGGTATATTTAAGTAGCGATCATCTTGAGCTTTAACCTGTGTAAGGTCTTCATCCCGGAAATGGGTGTTCCCAACTTTTTTAATGATTTTTTTAAAGCACCTAAGCTTTATTTAATAGCTTTGTTAAATTATATACTATATTTATTTAGACATTCTGGAGTTATCCAATGATATTATATTGCTGACGCAAAGAATAAATTTGAAACGAATTTCTTGGACTTCAGAACACAAAACCCCTACTTATAATCATATTTATTGGCATGCGAATATGTAAATAAGCGTTTCCAAGTTTTCGCACAAAACCAGCATTGCTTTTTCAAGGAATGTATACAGAAACGGCAACTTGAATAACAGAACGCTTTAATAATTTCAACGCGCTGATTTGACTTGACAATAAATAGAAATGACGTAATAATGATCTCAGTGCATCAGGTTAATTATGCACGCGGTGTTCTGGCAGGAAGAAGGCGTTACTTGAAAAATTGCTTCCAAATTCGTGGCAAACCAGAGAGATGTTATCAATGGAAGTCTCACTGCTGGTGATGAATCCCCGGATTTCTCGAATGGCTGTATATTTAGAGATGGAGTAAAGTAACGTGTACCTCTCCACAAGGCGTGAGGTACAAGTGAGGAATAACAACACTTGCACCTCACGCCAGGTTTTTCTGTTATCAGCACCTTCGTAAATAAATTGAATTTTATGCCCATAACATGATCGATTCCCTACAGCTAACAATGTTCATTTCGCAAGCTAATAGAAGATACTTAACTTTAGGTTTATATTTGGAAATAAAACGCTAAAATGCGAGTTTAAAAATTAATAAGCACATAACAGCAATCAAGGCATTTAGATCCTATTTTATTTCAAACTACCATACATTGCGATTCTTGTAAATAAAAACCAAGGTGTAAAACTTTTTAAATCCAACGTGCTGTAGTCTGAAAACCGCCAATACCTTATAAAATTCTTCTGAAAGACTATGTGATATCATTTCTCTCATGCAAGTGCGACTCGTGTGAAGAATCTTGGGTGAAATTCAGTGAATCTGCAGACTGGGTAGGACCGAACAGAGTATTTGTTTTAAAAAAGAAAGAAAACTTGTTGGACTATCCCATTGTGAATCATACAGGGATTTCAGAACTCACATTTTCTTATGTAGGCATTACAGTTCGTAAATGCCAAGCTAGTAAGTGTACGTATCTTTAACCTTACAGTAGTTTTACTAAAGTTTAACAACTGTAAGGTTAAAATTTCAAAATAATGTGATATTACCAGATTGTGACTGATATAAAACAACCTGCGTGCAAAAGTAATACAACAAGCATGAACGCTTGGTTTTTATCATACGTAGACAACATTTCTGCCAGTAATGGGAAATGCGAGATCCTGGAAATAAAATATTTTTTTCCGCTACAACTTTAAAATTTGTTGGCCTTAATGTCGATTTTAAGCATCTGTGCTTAAAATCATTGTACAAATTCTTAAAGTACAATTCTAGAATTGAAATGCTAGCAAAAACAGGGTTTGAAAAATACCTGAATGAAAAGCTTCAAACAGCTATTTCCTGAATTATACAGGTAAGGAACGGACTACATTGCTTTATAAGTAAAAATTATGCATTTTTCCTGAACATTCAAAGCTTAATTATTTATTAAAGTATTGTAAAACCTTTGCACATAAATCCAAACAAAACAGTTTTCAGTTGTTTATTAAAAAAATAAAGTACACTAGCGGAAGTGAAAAAAGAACACCAAGAAGGAGACATCTGATACCAACGAAATTTATACAGCATAATAACGGAATACAAAGAATAATGTGATCAAAACATTATGGCAAAATGCAGCTGTATTTGCTGGTAAACTGAAAAATAACATTTCCATGTAACATGGTTAGTACGAGGTTGAACCGCCGTGAACTGCGTCACAGTGTGCAATTCTGGCATGGAGTCTGTCGTACAGATGTTGGATGTAAGTTTGGGGTATTGAGTTCCAAGCATCCTCAACCTGGACGCGTAAATCGGGGATGGTCGTGGCTGGCCGTGGAGACCGGATAAGTCGTTGTCCCATAAAATCCCACACGTGCTCAATGGGGGACAAATCCGGTAAACGTGCAGGCCGTGGAAGTTGTCTCACTCCTTGAAGTGCATGTTGCGTTGCACGTGCCGTGTGTGGGCGTGCGTTATCTTGTTGGAAAACACCACGATGGACCGACCTTACAAATGGCACACCAACGGGCTGAATGATGTTGTTGATGTAGGAGATGCTGTTTAACTTACACGGTACAAACACTAGTTGAGTACGGGAGAGATAGCTGATCGCTACCCAAACCAGGAGACCAGGTGTAGGCCCTGTGTGTCGCTGGTGGTTGCAAGAAGGGTGGAGACGCTCCCCTGTGCGTCTGCGAACACGCATACGGCCACCGGAGGCTCCCAAGCACAATCTGCTTTCATCGCTGAACACGACAGATTGTCATTGCGTTCTCCAGTGCAGACGTTGGCGACACCACTGCAGCCGTTCCTAACGGTGAGTTCGAGTCAGAGGTACACATGCCAGAGGCGCACGTGCACGTAGTCCTGCATCCAGTAGACAGTTGGTGATTGTTCGCACAGTCACCTCAGATGCAACGGAAGCTCGGATTTGCGTCTCAGTGGATGTTCTTCTTGACAACTCCGCTCTTCTTCTGCGTCGATCGGCCTGCTCATCAGTCCGTCTGTGACTCCCGGTTCCACGTCTTTTCGCGTGGCGATGTTCCTCGGTCCATATACGCCACCATCGTACCACCACCGATGCTTTCCGTTAAATTCGCTTCGCAATACGACAATACGACCACCCGGCCTCGCGGAGTCCGACTAGATTACCTCGCTTAAAGCCCAATAACTGCTGAAATCGTACACGTCTTCCATGTCCAGGCATTGCAGCTTCTTCAAGGTCTTTGCACGGGTCCGTAAGCCGACGACTGATTACATTCACTTCGCCGTACTCCTTAAATACCACCGACGATAATTTGCATATTATGCCGTGCTGTGGCATAAGAGCTCACCGGTTGGTCCCGAAATTAACATCACATCTACGCAAACTCGACCCCATTAACATATGTAAATTTCATGATCGTCCGCCAATTCCTTCTTGGTGTTCTTTTTTCACTTTCCGTCAGTGTATATATATATATATATATATATATATATATATATATATATATATATATATATATATATATATATATATATATATATATATATATATATCATCATCATCATCATCATTGTCAACCATTATCA
Organism: Macrothele yani; assembly: GCA_039090855.1. NCBI lineage: Eukaryota > Metazoa > Arthropoda > Arachnida > Araneae > Macrothelidae > Macrothele > Macrothele yani. The sequence goes on from CM077015.1 coordinate 141,434,219, forward strand.
ATCCACTGCTGGACGAAGGTCTCCCCAAGTTTCCTCCACAACGGTCTGTCTTGTGCCAGTCTCCTCCATGTCACCCCTGCATACTTTCGAATTTCATCCACCCATCTCCCATGTGGTCTTCTTCTGGGTCTTTTCCTGTCCCTTGGAATCCAATCTAAAATTTCGGCTGTCCATCGATGATCTGTCCTTCTGGCAGTATGTCCAGCCCATTGCCATTTCAGGGATTTAACTCTGATCATGATGTCTTCCACTCTTGTCATTTTTCGGATCCACGAGTTCCTCTTCTTATCTCTCCTGGTTACACCAAGTATGCACCTCTCCATGCTGCTTTGAGTTGTCTGCAGCCTTTGTATGTCTCTTTTAGTTAAGGTCCACGTCTCTGCACCATACGTAAGCACTGGAAGGATGCATTTATCAAACACTTTTCTTTTAAGACATAATGGCATATTGCTCTTGAAAATTACGCTGTTTCTTCCAAAAGCTCTCCAGGCAAGTTTTATACGCCGATTAATTTCTTCAACAATGTGACCCTCACTTGATATCTGCTGTCCAAGATAAAGGTACGTGTCTGTTATCTCCAGCTTTTCTCCATCAATCGATAAATCTTCATTTCTTGTAAAAGCATTGAACATCACTTTTGTCTTCTGAAAGTTCATTTTTAATCCCACTTCTTTACTCTTGTCAGCAAGTTCCTGGATCATACTCTGCAGCTCTGATGGGGTAGTTGCAAAAATGACTACGTCATCAGCAAAACGAAGGTGGGTTAGATAATCTCCATTAATCTTTATCCCCTTGTTTTCCCAGCTCAGCGACTGAAAAACACCCTCCAATGTGGCATTAAAGAGCTTCGGAGATATGGTGTCACATTGTCTCACTCCCTTTCCAATTTTTACGTGTGTTGTATTTTCAGACAGCCTAATCTTTGCACTTGCATTTTCATAGATGTTATTAATAATATTAATGTATGCATCTTCAATACCGCAGGTTTTCAGAGCCATTGTAACTCCTGATGGTTTCACCGAATCAAAGGCTTTTTCATAATCGATAAAAGCCATGCACAATGGAAGTTCATATTCCCTCGCTCTTTCAATTAGTTCTCTCAGCACGTGGATATGATCTATTGTGCTGTAGCCACTCCTGAATCCAGCTTGTTCTCTCGGTTGAGCCATGTAAAGTGTTACCTTCAAGCGGTGTGAAAGAACTTTAGTGAAGATTTTATAAACTACTGATAGGAGGCTGATAGGTCTGTAGTTTCCGAGATCCTCAATGTCACCTTTCTTATGTAGCAGGATCATTGTAGCGGTGTTCCAATCCTCAGGAATCTTTCCTTCATTAAGGCATCGAGTGAAAATTTGGGCGAGTACTTTTTCAATTTCTCCACTTGCTTCTTGTATGATGTCTACAGTAATTCCATCTTCTCCTGGAGCTTTTCCTCGCTTCATGTTCTTGATTGCATGTACAACTTCTGCTGGAAGGACTGGAGGAACTCTGGTACTGGTATCTTTCATGATGTCTGGAGTGCATATCCCTTTCATATAATTTGGAGTAGAAATCTTTCACTCTTGTCAAAATTTCGCCTCTATTTCTTGTTACAGAACCATCTTCTTTTCTCAGTGCCATAATTTGTTTTCTTCCCTTACTGAGATGTCCCTTTGCTATCTTTAGGCTTTGGTTGTTTTCAATTGCTTTCCTCACTAGTTCACAGTTGAATTTCCTTATGTCTTCAGTGATACTTTTTCTTACTGTCTTGCATAGCTCTATATATTCCACTTTGGAAGTCACATCTTCTTTAGTTGTCCTCATCTCTCTTCTTTTTTGCATCAACATTTTGGTTTTTCCTGATAATTTGTTCACATGAAACTTGTTCTTAGACCCAGCTAATTTTGTTGCTGTTTCCATAAGAGCTTTGGTTACTTTTCTGTTAACTTCAGAGATGTCCACTTCTTCCGATGTTAGGCCTTCTAAAGCAGAGAACCTGTTCTTCAGTTCTAACTTGAAGGTATTATGGTGTTTTTTAAGGTTGGTTATGTCAATAGATTTTGTTTGTCTTATGAGCTCGCCACGTTCAAGTTTAGTGTTGAGGTGCATCTTACATCTCACCAATCTATGGTCACTACCTGTGTTGAACTTGTTTAGCACACTGCAGTCTTCTATGACAAATTTTTTGTTACACATAATAAAATCAATTTCACTTGTCGTCCCATATGGATGTCTCCATGTCCATTTCCTGTGTGGCTTTTTCTTGAAGAAGGAGTTCAAGATGAAAAACCCTTCTGCCTCTGCAAACTCAACGAGAGTATTTCCACGCTGGTTTCTGTTGCCGTGACCAAATTTACCTACTGAAGTTTCATTCTGTTGCCGTTGCCCTATTTTTGCATTGAAATCTCCCATAATTATTTTCAAGTGCTGCTTACCTTTATTATTTAGATGACAAATTTCCTCATAAAATTCTTCAATTTCTTCTTCAGGATGACTTGTGGTGGGTGCATAAGTTTGAATAATCTGAGCCTGGTATCTTTTCGAGAGTTGGATAACAAGTCCTGCAGCTCTGTCAGAGGAACTTTCAACTTCTACAACTTTATCCTTCAGTTTCTTGTTTATTATAAATCCAACACCACTAGTTCTGCCAGTATCTGTCCCACGATAGTAGAAGAGATGTCCACTTTTCAGTTCGATGAGATCTTCTCCTTTTCTCCTTACCTCACTTAGCCCCACGATGTCCCACTTGATACTTTGTAGTTCCTCTTCCAATTCAAGAAGCCTTGAATCAGAAGATAGGGAGCGTCCATTGTAAGTAACCAAGGTCAGCATCAGATGGCAGCCTAGTCCGGTCCTCCGGGGATTCTTAGCACCCTCTGCCTTCATGTCGCACTGGCCGCTGCCTTGGCCAGGTACATTCCAGCTGCCGGAGACTGAGGGCCAAGATTTAAGTTGTGGAATCATTTTGGAGGGGTTTGGCCATAAATCACCACGCTGGCCAAGCGGGTTGGTGAGTGTGGGATAGAATTTCCTCTAATCCCGATGGTATAGTTATACCGCTATTGGCGGTCGTCAGAGCCCCTTTAGTGGGAACAGGATGCACCACGAGAAGGCGGGGTTGACAAATGTCAAGGAGAGGCTGTGATGTTACGCATCACCTGATCTTACATCCCCTATATATATTATATAGAAACTTTTCATGTCTACATTCTCTGAACAAACAATACTCTGCAACTAGCCTTTTACTGGGCATAACGGTTAAAACTCTCTGGATGTATTTTAATTTGGGAAGTACATATGAGTGCCTAGTGCAGGATATATACACTGCTGGCCACCCAAAATGCAACGCCAAGAAGGACACGAGATAGCAAAGCCAGATTTACTGGACACATAACAACAGACCCAACGAAGAAACGATTGAGCTTACAGGCCCGTGCGACTTGCGAAACACGCAGACATCAATAGTTCGTGTGTCCCACATGGCTGGCAGTAATGGCCGCTACACGCCGCGGCATCGAACGAAAGAGGCTTTGGATGTGGGCTTGGGGTATGTCGGTCCAGGCTGCTTCCACACGTTGCCACAGTTCATCAGGCGTAGCCACGGGTGGGGCTTGCCGGGCCACTAGGTTGCTGATCAGCGACCAGGCGTGTCCGATGGGCGACATATCGGGAGAACAGGCGGGACACGGCAGCTGTGACATCTGTTGGACCGTAAAGAATCGTTGCGCGATGCGTGCCACGTGAGGGCGCGCATCGGCCTGTTGAAACGTGGCCGCTGGCAGGTCTTGCAGGTAAGGGAGGACTACAGGCTCCAAAACGTCGAAGATGTAGCGGTGGGTGTTGAGTGTACCAGCGATGCGTACCAGAGGGGTGCGGGTGACATATCCAATTGCTCCCAAAACCATAACGCCAAGCGACGGACCGGTATGGCGAAGCATAATGCAGGCGTCATACAGTCTCTCGCCGCGGTGCCGCCATACGCTGATCCGACCATCGTGGTGTTTCAAGCAGTAGCGGGATTAGTCGGAGAAGAAAATTTCGTGCCATTCCTTTGTCCAGGTGCGGAGTTTAACGGCCCACTGCCGCCGGTGGTGTAACGTCAATGGTAATCGGAGCAATGGGCGCCGTGCGACAGGTCCCCACTCCTGCAGACGACGTCGAATGGTACGTGCTGACACAGGTTGTTGCGCAACACACCCTAATTCCTGCGCTAACGTTCGTGATGTGGCGGTGTTAACCGTAAAGCCCGCCGCACAACATGCCGGTCCTCTCGTTCGATGGTGCGCCGCGGCTGCGGTAATCGCTCACGTCAGTCCGTCCGTTCTCCTGCACTTACCGAATCCATACTCGCCTCACTGTGGCTGGATGTCGTCCCACGCGGGCGCCGATGTCTCGGTAAGATAAACCGCTGTCGTAATAAGCCACTATTCTTCCTCTGTCGAATTCCGAAACGTGCTGGAATGACTGCCGTTTTCTGCGAGGAGGCATCAGGAAGTTTCCCACGCACAGGTCCAGCAGCACAACACACTTCCAATACTTACACCCTGCCTTCTGTGCACCCTTCTTATAGCGCTTCTCGGTGGCGTGCCGGGCGCACATGATTTGCATATGCCCTGCAATGATAATCGTTTGCATGTCCTCTCGCGGGCGACGCATGCTGCGATTTTCAGGCCAATCGGATGCTTCCTTCTTGGTGTTGCATTTTGAGTGGCCAGCAGTGTATGACACATCATACAGTTTTTTTGTACTCACGAAAGTACAAACATCACGTTAAACTACTGCCTGAAATATCAGAAGGCAATGAGATGAAAGTAAACCGATGGTTTGGCGGCAGGATTTAAATGTTAGGCTTTTCCTTTTATTTCTATATTTATGTCACACTGGAGTGAAAAACCTACTTTTCTTTGAAACTTAGAAACTTTTATAAGTTGGACAATATTCTACGTTAGGTAAAACGATTGTATAATGTACATAAGACTTTTTGAAAAAAAAAGGTTTTCAAACTTGAAATATGTAATGTGTTATATACTGTACATATCGTTTCGTATACAGTATATGCTTTCCAAACATGAAAATGTATTGTAAGAAAACAAACCAAAGCCCCTTAAGGCAGTTGTAAATTTAAAATGAAATAATTTCGATCTTGTAGTTAATCCGAGCTTCAGCTGACATTTTTTTAAAAAAATGTATGTTATTTTAAAGCATCGGCAAATTGGTAAGTCTGAATTTGCGAAGTTCAGCTTTATCTATTTGCCGATGGGAAATTCTTGCTAAACAGGAAATGCTTATTTTTATACTAGAATTGCTTATTTTTGTGGTGTAAAATGAAATAATATTTTAATGAACAGAAATTTCTTAAGAAAAGTAGTGAATGAAATAAGTTCCTAAAAACAGAAAATTCTTATTGAAAATCCTTAGTAAATCAGAAAATTCTTAACAAACAGGTTAAAAATGAAATAACTTACTGCTTGTAGTTAATCCAAGATTGAGGGCAGATTTCTATCAACAGATTTGTGTTATGGTATGGACAAAATGGCAGATCAAATCTGCGAAGCAAGAAATTTCTTAAAAAATAGTAATAAAAATGCTTAGGAATGCATATTATCCTGTGAAAGTGATCAGATAGAATAAATAGTATCATTGGTTATGAAAACAGCAGAGGTAATTAAGTAATTTTTGTGGCTTTGAAAGAACTGCAAATCTTCCGGGAAATGCCGACATCCTTTTCTTCAAGTAGAATAGTAAATAACAAAACGCATATCGAATTAATGACTGAAATGCTGGTGCAAGCGAAAGCATATCCCGCGCGTAACTGGAAGACCCTGGGTTCGACTCCCGGTGGCGGCCAATGATAATTTTTCCGTGACTCACTTATAGAACGTGGAAAGAGCGAAGATCTTTGTTTGATATTCCTGGTCCATGTTAAATGTCTGTATTTATATAAATGTAAATGCGAGAGCATATTTTCCAAAATATTTCGTTATAGTAGCAGACAGCGCCAATTTTGAAACAAAGTTGCAGTAAGACACTTAAAATTCATCTGAAAGAAGAAGCATTTATACCTTCAGGTTAGCCAGTGAAGCTTTAGCAATATGATATTTGTCAACACTCCTATGAACTGAAAGCAAAATGCATTGATCCAATTCTAGTGTGACAACAAAATGAAAATCCAGAGAGAAGAACCGCGGAGACTCCAAACTTATGGTTTAATTTTTTTAAAACGTTGATGAAGAATGGCAGATAAGTAATTTAGTTTGAATTCCACCAATGATCGATACTTTTCGATAGAATTTCTTGCTACGTTGCTGCTTAATAGGAACATTCAAAACGTACCACGGCTAGCATCCAATCAATGACTTCGGGTAGCATGAATAAAGAAGAAAAAATTCTCGGTTTGAAGATGCATCTTATCAATACAGCGATTATATGATTATAATATATGAAAATTTATGTTCAAGAGAACTAAAACTAATTTGTATCCGGACTTAATCATACTTAACACACACAGTCATTCCCTTTATACAAGAAATAAAAACATTTTAATTCCTATGTTTCCAGGAGCAGAGAGTTTCAGATATCATGTTAATTACGCTGCTCCTCCATTGTGGAATTCGCTTACCAGTGATCTTACATCCCTTAACAATATTACGTTTTTCAAGAAAAAATGAAAGTATTATTTATTAGCTTATGCCACAGAGTGTTATTATATTGTGGAAAATTGTTGTTACACTTTCATCTGCCCTTCAGAAGCATGCCAGCTTGACATTTTGTTCTCTTTTGAGTGCTGTTGTTATTTTAGGAGAAGAGGTCTAAATCTAAATAAATTTGGCCTTTTCCCTCCTCATTCCATGTTGTTACCACATCATGTCACTTTGTATATACAGTATATAATGCTTTTATGCATTATTACTGTGACAACTAAATGCAATAAATGAAATGAAATGAAAAACATGGGAAGCAAATTACACCCTTTTATTATGATAATCCCATATCGAGATCGATTTAATTCTCATGTCAGGACTGCAATCTTTTTCTCAGCTTCGAAGGAGGATGGTAGTATCCGGGTCTTTCTGAAAAAAGACGATAGCACAATTACTGGTGTTGCTGCATCAGTAAAGTTTTAAGTACTAACTAAAGGAAAGATCTGTGTGAGACGGCGTATACAGAGTATATAACGTAATACTAAATGGATAACTCTTTCACAATACGTCATCGCTATTTCGCATGATGTGAATTTAACTTAATTTAATTTTAAGACTGATAACTAATAAAGACTACGTGGATAAGAAAACCTTTCTGCAGTATTTAGAGAAATTGTTGCTGCTCCTGTGTCGCAGAAGTCTGCGAACTGGCTTTTGATAATTCCTACGTGTTGGGTCCTGGTTATATTTAAGAAGCATTCCTCTAAGAATTTTTTTTCATGTTAAATTGTTTTTTGTAAATGAGTTGCGACTCATATATTCACCTAATAAATGTATTCCTGCACTAATTTAAGAACGGATGGCTGTTCAAAGTCGGAATTAAGGGTTTTAAATATTTAATTCATAGATGCATTTCTCTTCTCTCCTGATTTTATATTAAACTTAATTTTTAAATAACAAATTTAAAACTTCGGCAGTTGTCAGGAAAGAGTTATAACACTTATTGATCCACTGAAAACGGCCAAGCCGCCGATCGTCGCAAGCTTTTAGAAACCGTGGGAGTTCCATAACTACACGCTGGATATGTATTAAAGATTTTTTGTACACTAAAGGAACGGAACACATTTACAATGAAGGCACGTAAACCCGTAAAGCTAGTTTTCCGCGACCTGCCACAAATTCAATTCAATTATATTCTATTCAATTCAGTTCATTAAGCTGTTAAATTAGAGCCAAAAATTTAAAGCAATATAACAAAGATATAAGTAATTGTAACAGCAAGAGAGATCTGGGAAAAGACCAAAAAAGTTCTGACAAGTTCCTCATCTCCCTGTGAAAATACAGGCAAATCAGAGTTACACCTCAAAGCATGGCGCACAACATTCAAAGATAGTAGTATAAATTAGTGTTAGTAAACTTGCTCGCTTTCCCCCTATTTCTCCACACTCCTTCAACCGTCCCCACTTTCCCAATACTTCGCCGTTTATGCACGCACTTTTCCATTTTATCCCTTTGACATTTTCCCCTTCTTTTCCCCCCATTTTGTGCTTCACATTTTCCAGTTAATTTCTCCTTTGTTCCGTCTTCTTCTTCTTTTCATATTCTTGGTAGTCCCAGAATGTAATTTTTTTTAAATGGATTGAAATTGTTTTTTATATTAAGATCATAAGATAGATATTTCCAAAATTGAGGCCCAATATAACTTAGAGACTGGTTAACATACTGAGTCTTGGGAAAAATTGGTCTCAGTTAGTCTCTCTAGTATCATAGACATGGGTAAGTAATGAAATTTCAATTAATGTGTGATCTAAATCACTTTATATTCTCCTGTACATGACTTTTCCCAAATTATAATTATATAATTGTTTTAATGTTCATACGTTATATTCAGTGCTTCTTCTTCTGGGGGGACGCAGGGGTACGCGTACCCCTAAACATTTTGTGAATCTAACGGGAGAAACTAAAAATTTTAAAATGTTCGAATTTCCGCTAAACCAATTCCAACTGTATTATGGATATTTATGTGATTTCGTAAGTTTTATGTCGCGTATGTTTATTTTAATAACGTAACAAAGATGTTCCGTTATATTGAAACTCTTTTGGGCTTAAGCACCGTGATTCGTCAGTTCCGTTGCTACCCCCGATGGCGTCCTCAGTTCCTTTCACGGTGTTTCCTTAGTCTCAGACGGAAGCGAGCGTTTAATGTGTGAAGTAGGAGTTCAAATCTAGCACAGTTATTGGTCACTTTCGTTGCTACCTCCGATGGCGGCTTTATTTCATTTACCAGTGTTTCCAGTGTCTCAGACGGAAACGAGCGTTTAAAGTGTGAAGCAGTGCGGATGTGTGGCGTTTTATTGATGAAAGTTTGGCCTCATTGAGCGGCAGTGTTTCAATATGAGTAGGAAAATTAGTAGCTATTGTACATCATCACAGCCAGCAAAGAAGTGTAATAAAGTGAATGACGACTCTGGAAAAATCAAAAGCCGGGACAACGGTGTTGTGGGATACAGCGTCGTCTGGGACAACGGTGTTGTGTGATACAGCGTCGTCTGGGACAACGGTGTTGTGTGATACAGCGTCGTCTGTTGACAGCGTGAAGAGTGAGCACGCGGCCCCGTCTTCTGAGGATCTTCCTGAATGTTGGGATTTTAATGAGAAAAAGGAATTGCGCAATAAATAAGACTGGTTAGTGGTTAAAAATAAAAATCTTGGCTGCAGAGCTTGGAAAGAAGTTAGTGCTTTGGAAGCAGAGCGTAAAATGCAAGGCATGAGCATTTCTCAACAATGGGCTTCAGAATCAAGTAGTGCAACAGGTGAGTATAAATCAGAAAAGATGCTTTATCTCCAAAAGAAAATTTTCAAACATAAAGAAATTCGGCTCGTCAGGCAGCTCTTTCAATACTGGATAGAGCAAAAACTAAATCTTTGGAAAGTGCATGCACCAAAGCTTTCGACAATGAAAAGGAAGTAACCGCCAATATATTTAGAACAACATACAAATTAGTTGAAAAGAATCAAGCTTTTCGTGATTTTGAGTCAGACATTGCTGTGCAAGAGCTGAATGGAATCAATATAGGCCGTATTTTACACTCGATGAACCACATTGCAGTGAAAATGAAAGGCACTGTCATTAAGAACATAATAGAATCGAATAATGAAATTGTCCTCCGTATAGACGAAAGCACTAGAAAAAGTCAGTTGTCCTCGCTCATTATTTACGTATAACCACATTTTCAGGATAAGGCTACCAGTCATACAACCAAATCTGCCAATCTGTTTCTTAAAAAAAAAAGAGGCAGGTCTATACATTTTCGTCGTATTCCTTAAAAGTCTCCTAATGTGTTACCCATGGATTACAATGCCTTCGGACTGCTAAAAAATGCCCATTACAAACGGAGATCTAAAACGAAGATTGCGCTAGCAGTGGAAGAAGAGTAAAAAGAAATACGACTACCAATATTACGGAATACCCTGTTATCCTGGGAATGTAGATGTATGTTCCAGGTCTAGGGAATATCGGGTAGAACATTTAAGAAAGAAAAAATTTTGTCTTAAACATTAATTATGTTACAGTAAATCGTTCTAAAATTGCCTGAACACCATCCGTTTTTGAACCCTGTAGGCATCATAGCATAAAGTTTAAAATTTCATCTTTCTGTAAGAGGGGTCATTAGTGAAGCAATTAATTCTTTAATCTTTCTTCACAACAGCATATGAATAGTGTGTAATTCCAAACATCTCACGGAATTCTCCAATTTTAAGGAGAACGTCTACTGAATAATTTCTCACATTAGAAAGAAAAATTACGAATGCATTCATTGGAATAAAAAAATCAGCAAGAAAAATTCGGAAGTGGATCCTCAAATGAGTAAAATATATCTTTGAGTTGCATTTTTATATTTCTCCATAATTGTCACATTTAGAAGGTAATTTGCTGGTGCCATGTTATCAATAAATTTGCTACTGGCTAAAATAAAGAAAGGATTTATGGGAGACTTTCAGTTTGATATAAAGAAATATAAATATATTATAATTTAACTTGAAGCATTCTTCCGAAGTATTTTTATTAATTTCACATCAACCGTTTGCGAAGGTTTCACGATTAGAAAGCTTATCTTCTGTAACGTTAAATGTATAACGCATTATATTACACTGTTTAGAATTGCTGAAAACACTTTTCTTTCCCGTCGCAGACTTCCTGTTTAGCATAACAGAGTTCATTTGGAATTGACGATAATTGTAACCATCCCATGATAAGCACAAAACAATCAAGCGAGAACAGACACATGTAACCGATGTGAAAGGTGAAATTTCAAATTTTGGGCTGTTGCGTCTATTTTTACATTCGTTAAATTCTTTGTTTACTGCAGATTTCACTCATATTATTTCGCTTGCTATGATTTTCATTTATTTTTCGCTAGCTATGGTTTTCAGCGCGATATATGAGACCACATGATACGTGACTAGACTTTTGCATCCTAGTTTAAATAAGCTTTTTACAACCATACCTGTTATTTGCAGTGGCCTCGGCAATCATATTTTTGAGAATTGCCGAACGGTCTTAAATTCTGGCACGATGGAGTTACCGTCGAACTGATTTGACGAAAATGTGATCATTTTTCGCCTAGTGTTCAACTCTGCAACTGTTTCCATAGTAAAAATCGTGCCAACCTTCTCGTATTTCTATCTGATATTTTCGTAAGGCGTTCGCAACTTACATGTTTGGACGCAACCCATGGTAGATTTTCACAGGCAATCAGAATCTTCGATTCAGTTCCTCTTGTTACACCTACTACACTGGTGTGCAAAATTTAAGGACTAAGAGGAGAAATTAGCATAACAGCGGAACGAGCAGGCAGAACGGACCGACAGACCACTCAAGAGATAGACTAGGGTCCGGTACGGTAGGGTATGCGCATATATGCAGCATGACGTAGGTGGAGGGGGATCGGAAGGGTATAAAGCACACGGGCGGTGTACTCTCAGCAATTCGGCGAAAGCTATTGCTCGGTGTACATCGGTTTGAACGACGTCGAGTTACTGCCACCGTGTGATATGGCCAACAGGCAATCCAGTAGAATACATCTGGATGACTTTACCCGAGGTCGCGTCATTGGGAAGTTGGAAGAAGGTCGAAGTGTAACTAGTGTGGCCGAGAGCTCGGGATCGCTCACAGCATCGTTTCACGAGCTTGGAGAGCATTTCAAACGACAGGAACATCTGTCCGAGAGTTTAGCAGTGGTCGTCCACGAGCAACCACGGCGGCGCACAACCGGTATATTGTCCCACAGGCGAGAAGAGACAGACGGCAGACAGCGGGAGAAATCGCAAGGCACATGCAACAGACAACTGGACGTCCGTTATCGCGTTTTACCGTGGCCAGGAGGATACACAAAGGTGGTCTATTTGCACGACGACCAATACGATGTGTGCCATTAACGCTTGTTCATCGGATACGGCGGTTTCTGTGGTGCCAGGAACACAAGAACTGGACACATCAGCAATGGGATCGAGTTCTCTTTCCAGATGAGAGCCGATTTAGTCTGACGAGCGATTCTGGACGTATACACATCTGGAGAGAGCAGGGAGCACGCAATCACACCTCCAACATCATCGAAAGGGACCTGTTTGGAGGTGGCGGGGTTCTCGTTTGGGGCGTTATCATGCTTGGTAGCCGTACTCACCTCCACATCTTCCAAGCAGGTTCAGTCACTGGTGTCCGCTATTGTACCGATGTTCTCCTGCCTAACGTGCGTCTGTTTAGAGGTGCTGTGGGTCCTGAGTTCCTTTTCGTGGACGACAACGCTACACCTCATCGTACAGTGGCTGTCGCAGAGCTGTTGGAGAGTGAAGATATTCAACGCATGGATTGGCCAGCAAGGTCCCCGGACCTAAATTTAATCGAACATGTGTGGGACCTTCTCGGGAGATGCTTGGCAGCACGTCACCAGCCGTCAGCAACGGTTCCGCAGCTGCGATTAGCGCTACAAGCGGAATGTGCCGCGATGCCTCAACAGCTCCTTGACAACCTCGTCTTCAGCATGGACAGACATTATAAATCCTGCAACGCAGTCAGGGGTGATCATATCCCCTACTAAAGACTGGATGTTTCTTGGCAGCCGCCTGTCACATGGACATTTCGAAATGTAACTGCTTTCTTTCATCTGCGATTTTATTATGAGCATTTCTGAGAAATCGTTAGCGTACTATTCTGCAGCTTAAATTCAGTGTTAGTTTGCATGAGATTTACGTTCGTACTATGATGAAAGGATCGTACAAAGCATAAGTGGGTACCAGGTATTTTATTTAAAATCTATTTGGAAAGACAAATGTCATTCAGGAACTCTTGGAAACTATATATGAACAACCTGAAAAGTAATTAAAATATATCTGACGTGAAGAACACCCTAAAGGTGTGGGCATAAGCTGTTTCGGCACGATAATAAATTCTTATCCAACCCCATTGAAAAACCGTCTTCGAAATACACGAAAAACTTTGTTTACAATAAAAGGTTAAAAACACATGCTAGATCTTTCGCGGTCACTCTGACCACATCATCAGACATGGGTATGTATCGAGCAGGTAATACAGTTTCTAGACAGCACACACTCTCAAGTTTTTATGCAAACAATTTATCGAGCTATACGAGATTCCTATTATGCACCCTATTACAGATTCGTTCACTTTGAGAAAGTTTTAAAGCAAAATAGTTTTTAAGTAGGTTCCAGTTTGAGGTGGAGCCGGATGTTTCTCATATCCGGAGATAATTCGATGTCTTTCTTATTTTGTTTATGTGATGTTGTCAAATAATATCCATGTACACTAAGTATGTTTGAAAATGTAATATTCGGACATCAGATAAGGAATGTTCTTTATGTTCCATATTACTGCAAGATTTGCATCACGGACATACAGAAAGGAATCCATTTTGCTTTATCTTTCCGTCTACACTACTCGACATAAAAAAGTTTCACACCAGAAAATAATTGTTGGCGCAAAGCAAAGTGTTAACTAATTTAATCATAGGCACCTGGGCAGGTGAACCTCTGCTTCGAAGTGAACTCGGAGATTAAAGCACATATGAGCTGCGACAAATCATGTGCAACGTAATCCACAATCCATCAACCACACGGACACTTTTACACGATGTTTCATCTCAGAGATACGCACATAAGTTTGATCCCTGAGTCGTGTTGCACTAGAAACGCAACGAAGTGTAAAAACTCAGAAATATATGTGGCAATAGTTATTGGAGAAAATCACCGTGCGTCGTTGATTTAGGATTGGTGCTGGTAGACACACGTCCGATGATTTCGATCGCCACATTCGACGACAAGCCCAATCATCCCTTAATCAACAGCAATTCATATTAGATGACGTTGAGGCGCATATATGGAAATCCCGTATCAGCACGGACTGTGATTCGCCGATTGGCTTAGATTTGCTTTCTCGCCAGCCATTGAGAAATCAGCAGCTGAACTCAGCAGCTGAACTCAGCAGCTGAACTCAGCATTTTGTTTATCAAGGCTTTACACATGTATAGACAGACATGCCTGAGTGAACGAACAAATAAATTTTTGTATTTTTGTCCGAACCATTTAAATGCATGAGTGAACGAAAGGAATCACCTCGTATTCAGCGACGAGTCTGGACTCTGTTTAAATGTCGACAATCGAGTATCTGTAAACGATGTGCTCACCTGGATAATTTTGCTTGCACCCGTGATCGTCGTACGACTCATCATTCTGGTGCCACGATTTTGGGTGCTATAAGTTTCGACAGCCGTTAATTGCTCGTACAGAGAGTCAGGACAATTACAGCTTTATATTAAGTCTGTGAGGGTATGCATTCTGTTTCATTTCCATATCTTCCTGGTATCCCTAACGCCCAGTTTCTATAAAATAACGCCCTTCCGCACTCAGCTAACATCAGTAGGCACTGCTCAAAAGGTGAGAGGTGTTACCTTTTCCAGAGCGATCGGACAAGTTCTGTTCGATAAAGAATATGTGGTACATCATTGCCAGACTACGGAAGGTTTTTCTACATATACTTCGCAAAGTTGAGGAGTTGTTAACACAGCTCAATGAAGAAGTATCAGCATTACCTCAAGACACCATTATGAAGAAGAAGAAGTTATGTTGCAGGAAATGAAAAAGAAAACATGAAGTTTTGTTAAAAGTAACTGTCTCAAACACAAATGTGTAGACCACGTGAGAAAAATAAAATAATTAAAAAATATGGAAAACAAATCATATGCTATTGAAGTCCAGGGAAGCCTTTCAAAAGTCAGCATAATACAATATTTCTTGGGATCGGAACTAATGCGTTTCAAGTGGAGTCAGGCTTCTTTGTTATATCTTTAGGTTGAATCGCTTCGGATACGAACTGCTATTGACTTCTCAAATAACTTTATAAAGGGGACAAAGCATCACGCGCTACAGCTACCAAAAAACGAATGCGATTATAAAAAATTTAAATACTTGAAATTTCACACATTTTGGAACGGCATGTTTATCGGTGATTTCTTATTTAGCGTTCCATATATCAATAATTAATTTTAAAAACTAAAAGGTTATGTATGTTCAAAGCACAAATTATATATCCAGTAATATAAACAAATATATTTTTGTATTTCGCCGTTCCAGAAAATTATATTTGTAACAATTTAATGTCAATGCAATGTTAATATAAAGCTTGAAAAGCTTAAAAAGTCCGAACCATTTAAATGCTCAACATAAGTTAACTAATAAGTTATGATATGAAAACGTTGCATCTTTCAAAATCAATATTTAGGATTCTAGTTTGAAATATATATATACATCTTTTAGCTTCAAACACTTATTTTTATCTTTTTTTTGTATTATTTAGCAGTAATGACCAGCAGTTGATATAATCCTTCTTCCAGCTTTTTATTTTGTACACATAGTAAGTCTCGGATTTTTCTTTTTTCCAAGGACATCACCTGCGCAGTCTAGAGTTGAACATCAACTGAAGGCGATACTATTGTTACTAGTTAAAACAAATTTACCATTGGTTTTTTATTGAATATGAAAAGATTCCACTGCTTGTCTTCTGATTTTACGCCATATAATCTGTTCTCTGCAAAACCAGTATTAACAATGTTTAGATAATGACTCATAAGTATTATATTATCATGTGTTTTATACAGTATTTTCGATCAATTAAATATCAATCATAGACTAGTATCCTTTCAGTTTCTTATTGCAACATTATCCAAGCAATTCTGATTCTACATCATGAGCATATTATCATCAGTATATCGTTTAATGCAAATTCTCTCATTTTTTACGTTGAACATACACTTTTCTTTACATTTCGGTACCTAGATATTATGCAAATCAGTATGTTCAATACAGTAATGGTAAACATATCCGAACGTTTGTCTATCCATTGCAGAATAAACAACCTGATAGTGCACGTCCAAATATATTGATACAAAAGAGGAAGATATACACAAATGTATTTGAAGATTGGGAAGAAACAGTAACTAGGATAGTTTTGAAAAATATCGCCCCGATGGTGCAGTGAACTAAGCGCTGACTTCGGGGTTTACGTCCGAATTGGATCTGGATTCAGATTCCTGTACGGCGAGCGGACTTAGCTGCCTTGGTCAGAAGTCGAGAAGCGTTCTAAACATTTATCTACATCTTCTATGGCGAAATAGGATATGTCGTTGTTATATATTCGTGTGCATTTGTATATGCCGTCAATGCTCTTTTAACACTGAAAAAAACGAAAAACGAAAATTAAACTTTATTTTGTTAACTCAGAAATCCACACAATTTCGAAGATTGTCGTGCAAATTTGTACAGTATTTTGCTCCTCAAAACTTGTGAAAACTACTAGGAAAATATCCTGCAAAATGACAACCAAATCCGTGTAAACTTAAATCGGTAAGGATATTTATGCGTATTTTGCTTATTTAAGTTAAAAAAGGAGCGTCGCCTATACGAAAGAGTGTTTCTGAATGAAGAGCACAGATTATGATTGCAACTGAAATGTTATCTTATCAAACATATCTCATTGGGTCATGCAGTTATATTTTGTTTTTTCTTAAATAATAAGAAAAATTAATTTCTTATATAAATTGTAAATTTAATTTTGGATTTTGTGTTGAAAACAGTCTTTAACGGATTGCTGTTGAAAGAAGAATAAGATAGCTGTGCAACGTGATGTTTTTTTATTGTTTTTAGCAACAGCAAAAGGAAAATGTTTCTAACAGTTTCCCAAAATATCAAGCAGAAATCATGAAATTCTCGGTCTAAATCACTGATTTTCATAATTAATATTACTTGAGACTTTTATCAAAAACATTAAAATCCTGCCCTAGTATCGGGCCACTTGTTGCAGACAAAGGAAAGAGCTAATGACGTAAACAAGCATATCATACGTTCCTCACCGCGCATAAACGTCAAACGAACAGTCAGAATGCAGGGTGTACAGTATGGAGCCAGCGGGGCGGCATTTGCTATATTAATAGAGAGCAATATGTGCAACGGGAGAATTGAAATAATGCACACGAGAAAGTTTTCTCTGTTTCTCTATGTCGCACAAATCGAATTTATCTTCTAAATTTCAAAGTCCAGAGCATAGCGTTTATCGAATTTAAATGAAAGAAACGCACTATACGTGGGTCTGATACTGAAACGTTTCGATTGCAAATGTGCCTACATATATTATTTAATGTTAAAATACCAGGAAAATCAATTATTTCAACCATTTTCAGATAGTATCCCTTAAAATCGTATAAAGACTGAAAGGAAACCACATATGTTGAATGTTCATTAAGCTCTCCGGAAGTGTCTACTGATTTCTCCTGAACTTTTGGAGTCCTGCCTATCGAATTTCTCCTGAACTTTTGGAGTTCTAAAACAAAGGCTTGCCTTTGCAAATAAAGACTTATTCATAAGCATTGGTTTACAAAATACCATAAAATACATATATTGATTCAGATATATTGTTTTAAATATATTTTATACGATTGATTTAAACGTATTTGTTTTGAAGTTCCTAAATCTCATTTGCGATCAGTTTTCCCTTGCTAGTCAAACCAGGATTAAAAACAAAGTTTGTCAAGATTCTTCACATTATGATCAGAATGCTTTCAAACATACCTTGAATGCTTTGAAACAAATGAAAAAAAAAATTTTCAGGCCTGAGAAATTATTTGCATAATATTGCAATTGTCGAAATACGGTTGAAAATGTTCTTCACTTCGGTTGACATCTTTAACAACTAAAAACATTTTACGCTTTTCTCTGCGAAAAAAACACAATGTTCAGCAACGGCTCATAAAAGTAGAATGGATTCTTCCTAATATCTGTGCTTCAAAATATCCATTACGAAATATTACTTTTGCGTGAGTAAATGTTATTGATGAAAAATGTTTTGTTCATAGCTTCCAAATATGGTTATTTAGAATTTCGCCTTTGCCTGCGCGATGTCATTAACGAGCATCTCTATTTACGATGCATTTCTAAACCCTGTTTTCGTCACAGATTTAAAGATTTCCTTTTCTCAAAGAAACCGTTCACCACGAAAATATTTTTCTAGCATTCCCAAGCCAAAGAGCAAAACATGCTTTCTGCGGCAGTAAACGCAACAGTTTATTACACTTTCCTCGACTCCTGTTAAGGCACGATGATATGTTTAAAACCGCGATGTGAATATTTTTTCAAGATAGGAAAACGTTTTAAAATCTAAATTTTCAATCATTTAAATGTTTGCCTATTAGTACGGTATCTTTTGTAGCGTAGTTATGGTACTAAATGGGGTTAATGTGAATTATCTTTGAAAAAGATACCTGCTAATACAGTTATATATCGATATGGATTTCTAACAATGTACCACGGGTTATGGTAAAGTTTATAAAAAATTACCGTATTAAAATAATTAACATATTTTTAACTAGAAGACTATATTGCCAAATACTCGAATCTGCCAATTTTTTTGTTCCAGATTTTTAAATAGAAAACGAATTTTGTGCATAGAATATTATTCTGTGCATACGTTTTGTGCTTCTTGTTGATACACAGTCCAGTTGCCAGGATAATGTAACTCATACTTTATCTTCAAAGTACATCTTCAATTTTATAAATTTCCTTTTGACCAGGTACCTTCGATAGGTAGATCCTTTAGAGCCATTCCTTAATTTTCAAGTGACTCACAAATTTGCATCCGGGCCTTATAAAATTATATCACGTTTTCCTATATACAGTATGTTATCATTAACTTCTTGATTTCAAAATTTCTTGATAATCTTTTGTAACTGCGTCAATTCAATTTTAACAAAACTATGTTTGCATTATACGTTATGTAATTTTAATTTGTTTTAATGGGGTCTTAGCTGATTTTTCATTTATTCTTTTAAATCGCTTGAAACTAATTTGATGTTAGAAAGCATTAAAAGGTTGTACTCATTACACCGGAAAATTCGGTATAAAGCTCCTAGGTAAATCTTGTTGTGATGCAAAATTTTCATGCTTCTCTAACAGTTTCAGAGGTGCCATGAATAACGGCACAACGTCATTACCTGAACGTCATTGTGCAGGGCATCAAGTTTGCCAATTTTCCATTTTCTTTTCCAGTTTGATCTCTGCCAACTCTATCACTTCTGAAAATGATACATTTCGGTTATTTAATTCCCAAACAAGGAAATTTTCCTACATTTCAAAAGCAATGAATGTGAAAGTTCATATTTTCAATAGGAGCAAAGCTTTGTTTTATTGAGTTGAAGTAAGTAGAAAAATAATAACATGGAAGAAGCAATGTAGTGCTGATTTAATATTTCCGTAACGAGCGATCGTTTACTGTATGAATATGTAACTTATGAACATATTTAATATCAATTTTAATTCCATATTCCAAACCAGGTTTTCAGTCAGAGAACCTAATGTTGTCACAGTGATGGCCCCAAGACTTGGAGCTTGCGCAATTTTTTCAGAGAAATTACTATAATAAACAAATATGTAAAAATTGCATGTTGTTAAAAATTGGCTAACATTTAAGATATAACGGTTTGTGTTTGGTACATAAGCGCATGCACATGTAAAAGATACTTTCTTATTTGTTTCATTGTCTTCTGCACTAAAATATTTGTCCTTCATAATGAATATAGAACACTGTGGAATAGTCTTCTTAAATTTAGAATGTCTATTCTCCTTTACGAAATAACAACTCAAATGCTTACAAGAAATAAACATCGAAGCAATTGAGAACATTTAGTTTTGTTGTTGTTGAGCATGCACGAATCGCAGTATCAGATTTCCAGCTACCAAAATTTTAAAACTAATTTCAACTCATTAATTCTGTAATAGCCCAAACGTGTAATTTGAAATGGGAATCGATCTGCGAAGTTAACCTACATTAGATTATGCTGAAATGAAACGGGTCGACGTATTTCTGTTTTTCATGGCGAACGAAAATTGATAACTTAGTTCATGAAAGACAAGATTTTTACACCCTACATTATTGCAATCGAATTTCGTAATAATGTTTGAAACAAAAATAATATTCGTTTGAAAGAAAATCTACAGCTTTGCTGAAAAAGTGAATATTTTTTTGGAGAAAGATTTACATTTAAAATCTCTTTCATTGAAAAGTGAGGAGCAGGCGGAATTTTTTCAGGGAAGTTACAATATTCAAGGAATATGAAAACATTACGTGTTGTAAAAAAATGGTCAAACTCCAAGATATGACATTTCGTATTTCGCTACATACAAGCACTCTCGCGCACACGCACAGACACGCACACATATGTATATGTGTTTAATATGGTATATTCTATGTCTCATTTCGTCTGAACGTACAATACTGCCACATAAGGAGATTGCTATTTGCAAATACACTGAGTGGCCACTTTATTATGGCCACCTGAAAGTTTTAAGCACATGAGCTATAATTTCACGCTGTTGCCGCCAGGGGGTAGTATAAAGAGGGAAAGCTTAGCGTTTGAGACAGTAGTAGAAGTGATTTTTGGGTGGTGACGAGATGGGTATAAAATGCGATTTGACGGACCTTCAACGTGGGATGATTGTAGGAGCTCGGAGTCATGGACCGAGTATCACCGAAACCGCCGCATTTGTGAAATGTTTCAGTGCAGCTGTTGTTAAAGTGTTTAAAAACTGGACTGTCAGCCAAAAATCTGGGTCTCTACGTGCAACGTGTGGTCGTCATCGACTAGTGACTGCTCGGGCGGAACGGATGGTGTCCAGACTGGTAACAGACAACAGGAGGGCAACAGTCAGAAAATTACAGACCATCTTAATCAAGGATCTCCTCAAATGATCTCTGCACACACTGTTCGCCGTACACTGCATCGGATGGGATGTGGCAGTCGAAGGCCTGATCGACCACCTTTGTTGTCTGCAGTTAACAAGAGAAAACGTATACAGTTCGCACAGGAGCACAGGATTGGACAGTCAATAATTGGAAACAAGTTACAAATTATGTGGTCCAATGAATCACGTTTTCAGTTGCACAATGCAGATGGCCGAGTGAGGATTTGGCGGAAACAGCACAAAAGCATGGACCCCAGATGCATTGCTACAACCCTTCAAGCTGGTGGAGGCAACGTTATGGTTTGGGGAATGTTTTCCTGGCATGCTGTGGGCCCTTTAATTCGTGTTGATCAGCGACTGGCTGGCACATCATATCTAAGCATCGTTTCGGGCCAAGTGCATCCTGTCATGTGGATGGTTTATCCCAATGGTGGTGGCTACTTTCAACAAGATAATGCGTCCTGCCATAGTGCTCGTAATGTACACGATTGGTTTCAGTAACATGCCGGGGAGTTTACTTTGCTTAGGTGGCCTCGACAATCTCCAGATCTCAACCCCATTGAGAATTTGTGGGATGAAGTTGAACGAGCTATCAGACAGCTGGATCCACAACCCTGCAATCTCACACTCCTGGAAACTGCAACTCATCAAGCATGGTCTCATGTTCCACAAACCACCTGTCAACATCTCGTGGAGTCCATGCACTGAAGAATCGACGCAGTATTAAAGGCAAAAAGTAGCCCAACGCACTACTGATGGGATGGTCATATGTAATAAACTGGCCACTCAGTGTATAAATAAACTGGAAGCTATCGCTCAATATATTTGTCATTCAATAATGTTATTCCAAGCAAATGTGTAATATTTTCTGCTAATATGCAAGTTTGAATCATTAGGAACTGTGCTTCCTTTTGTACATTCTCGAGTTCTGGGTATTGTGCCACATTCAAACAAATTATTGTGTGAATGTGATAAATAGAAGCCCTACACATATCATTTGTATTCTACAAACGTACATGTGTACAACCAAAAGAGAGGACTTGCAGTAATTTATTAGGAAAAATCATTTCATTACATAAAACTGAATTCTTCTTTGGAAAGGCTTTTATACTGCTAATATTTTAAAGATAATTTGCATCATTAAACTCATTTCAAAGTCAAATAAAGCGATATAATTCTGCAAAAGGATGATTGTTTTCATATAATTAAATAATAAAACAATGTACTCCCCCTTTTACGAAATCTGCGCCTAAAGATTTTAACTGAATAAATATAATTTATTGAACTCACCTACTGTATATCAGTATCAAAGAAACATCCTCTCGCTTACTGATATGCAGCTTCAGCATGTTTTATATATATGCTTTCTATAAATCCAATTCAGCATTTTCTTTCGCCAAGTACCTGACTTTCATTTTATGCTAATGATGTGGGAAATGATTAACAAATGGTTATTATTCACATAGCATAGTATATTTGCAACGAGTCAAAATTCCAGAGTGCTTCATTGAAGTATAAGATCAACAGAACATGTTTTTCCCAAAGGAAACCTTTGACAGCTTTTCCTTTTAATTAATGTTTTTTTAGTCATCAGAAAGGCCGTCTTGATTGAAAACTGTTCTAGCATACAATAATAAATTTCCTATAAATAAATTATATTTGTCGCCAATCAAGTGTCTCTAAAATAATGGTAGAGCAGGTTACAAAACATTTGGACTGGAATAAGAATACTGTTATTACGAGTTCCTAAATAAGTTTTTATCTTAGGCTTTACTCCGAATAATACCCGCACACTCTGCAGTGACGTAGAATATGAACCTTTGAAAGTACTAATCGTTTTTTTCTTATCCGGAGTTTTGAAAACGTACAGTTAAGATACAGCAAATTCATCTATGTGTCACATTACCGAACTCTTGTACTAAGAGAAAAGTGGAGCAGCAATTTGGAAAGTGAAACCAAATACATCATTCTAAGAAAAGTGCGAAGTTATGTCTTTCAGGAGGATTCACTCACCATCTTTGCAACTCTGCACTTCTGCAGCGCAGCATAAAGAGAACGCAATAAGTTTTCTTTTATGTTGCAGTATTGGGAACAAAATATTTGTACATTATTTTTCTAATAATAAAGTTAAAGAATAAATTTCCGAATCTTCGTCATGCTTTTACGCGTAAGAACTCAAACATGTAATCTACCATTCTTTCAAATTTCGTAGATATTTTCTTCAATTTGGAAAAAACCATATATTTAATTCCTTTTAGGATTTAAAGCAGGTCTGTATAAGGCTGCTTCACTCATCTTCGAAATTTAAGCATGTTAATTCCTGGAGAACAATGAGGTCAGATAAGCATGAGTTGTTACACACACACAAAAAAAAAAAAAAAAAAAAAGAAGTGGGGCAGTAAATATTTTGGTATTTAATTTTATCTAGAGAAAAGAGCAGGTGATGCGGACTTCAATCAAGTATTACACGCTCACCTCACTAACGAGATTATGTGCCACCTTTTAAACAAATGCTGTTAAAATATGGACGAAATAATAAGAAAAACCTGAATACTATGAATTCAGGACAATAAGATTTCACAAAAGAGTGCATAACCTGGTCGAATGTCTTTAATTTCTGAAAAGCTATGAGAATTAAAATCGTAATGAACAAATAAAACACGTTTGAATTACACAATTCTATGAACATTGTAAAACGTCTTTATGAAAAAAAAACTCGGACTGAAAAACCATGAACGCTTAAAACAAAATGAACAGGTAAAATGGCTCAGAAAAATGAAACCTCAAGAACATAGGCGAAATGCCTTTAGTGGGAACGTAAATCCATCAAAAATGGACATCGAAAATCCTTACAGAACATATCTTTCAATCTGCTGAATCACGAACGCTGTTTTTGTATGAGGCATTTCGACACCACGATTCCGGTGTATCATCTTCATGGCTATTTTTTCCTGCATTGCTTGCGGTCGTGTTGACACTGCAGTGTTAACTCGAAAGCAGTAAATATATAGCTAATAATTGATCCAAGTGGCGTCACCACTGCAGTGTTATCCATGTTCTTCGATTAAATTCAGGTAATAACAGATTTAAATGTGTTAACAATTTTAATGGCAACACTTTTGTGGGTACTACCTTAAATGACTCTAAAAGTCGTGAGTATATCGGAAAAGTTTCCTTAAAATCCTATAATTGCAAAAAGGTTCTACATTCTCCGATTCCTGTCTTAAAGAAGTTATTTCTCCATTCCCTTGAAATGCAAAAATTTTTGCAGGAAAAATTCTAAAAAGTAGCTGCTATTTTCGAGACACGTGGCTCTCATCATGTAGCTGTAGCTTCATCATGTAGCCGTGCTTCATGATGAAGCTTCTCATCATGTAGTAGTGCTTCTAATGATGTAAATGTAGCTGTACTTTTCAGACACGTGCTTCTCATCATGTTTAACTAAATTATCTTAAAATATCAGGATACCATGAATAAGTTTCTTAAGAAAAAGAATCGTTCGCGGATCCATACCTCTCAGGAAGTGAATTTATACCGTATGTTATGTGGAAGTATATGCCATTAAACAGCCACGCCATATTTGCTTTCGGCAGAACTTTTCCGGTTTCGAAATGTGAAGTGTGCCTTGAAAGTGAGAGCGCTTCAGCGACTTTGAAGACATCCAACGAGGTGGGCTCAACAGACGGAATGAGGTTTAGGTTCAGCACTTCCACTGCGCTTTCGAATACCTGTACAAAAGATCTCACCGTTGTACGACAGGAAACACTGATATCCACAAGCTGTGTACTGTAATCTATTTTTGCTCATGTTTCTGAATATTTAGTCATATTCTGAATGCTGATTACATACTTCAGAATCATCACTCTAGCAATATATCGAAAGTAAATTTTTAAGTGACGTTTTCAATAGAGCTCTTGTAAATACAAATAGGTCTACATTACCCAAAAATGTTGTCCGTATAAAAGAGGTAATCCCGCTTTTTGCAAATGAATTATGGTGGAGCACAGGAATTTCTATTTTAAATTATAAATTTAAAATGACGCTGTGTGAGTAATCGAACTAAACTTTATACCATCAGTTGCATTATAAAAAGCGAAGTCAGAAATGGAAGGCACAAGATATGACTTTCGGAAATTAAAGTTTAATTTTCGGATAAACTTCTGTGTTCGGCCCTCAGCTAGTTCCGAAAGCAATAACACATGGCTCCATGGTGGTACTTCCCCTCTTCTATGCTCTTCTCGCAATTTCATGTGAAATGCGTTATAGCTACTTACGTCACTTAGTTCTCCGTCTCTGCTCCTGTGTTACGTAAGTTTCTTTTTCGATCTCTGCTCCTGTAATATGTGACATTGGAAAAGGTTCTTTAATGAAGTTGGGAAGGATGAGGAAACATCTATTTTATGGTGTCAACAACAGGCTTTATTTCTAACCTCTAAAAGATGTTCTGAGGGCCATCTCATGACTATACGTGTCGATGCGTCTCATCGTTTAGGACAATTCAGGTGTCGGAAGAAGCACGCTTCAGAGAATGCTGACTAATCTTCCCGTACACTTGGTACGTGGTTTTTCATGCTCAGATTCGGATTGATAGAGTGATGATTCTGACGTATTGTTTCGCCAAAGATTTGTCTTACGATGAGGCGATTGAAGAAACCTCACATGTCGATGTGATCACATCCACTGAGACAGTTAGCGACTGGTATTCGTATTGCAGACAACTAGTTTTAGAGTATATGGTAGCCTCGCAATGTGAGGCAGGAAGGCTTAGTGGTGATGGAATCATCGTCGAAGTGGACGAAGCCAAAGTGGGCAGAACGAAGTACAACTGCGGTCGTCTTTCCGAGGGCACCTGGATTCTTGGTGTCTTTGAACGAGATACAAAGCGTTTCCGGGTCGAAATCTGCCCTGATATAAACATATCGGCAGATACATTGCTGCCCCTCATCATGAAACACGTAGAGTCAGGAACAACGATTATAACGGAACAGTGGGCTGCATATAGGAATCTGCCAAGCTCTGGCTACACTCATTTCACTGTCAACCACTCCCTCGACTTCATTGATCCCATCATAGGCGCCCATAAACAAAGAGTAGAGAGCAATTGGCGTCCCCTGAAACATAAATTAACACAGGGGAACCAAAAATGTACTTGGCAGACCATATTCTGGAATATTTATTCCGACGGAATTACAGTCTTTCCTCTGAGTATTGTTTTAAAGTTCTGATTCGTGCTATCAGACAGTTCTTACCTGGCAGATAAAAACTTACTTGCAGTTTTTCTGCTAGCTAGTAAGTTTCCTATTCATGAGGAAAAGTGATTCTTCCGTCTTAATAAATATTTCTCACATATGCCAAACTGTACATTTAAAAAGGTCCTTTTAAAGGCCACTTTTAATCAATATTATTCACTTCAATAAATAAATACATCGCTCTTTCCACGTTCCAGAAACACACAGCATCCGAAAAATTGTTTTTCAGCCGCCGCTGTGGAATTGAACAAACAGAACTCTCGATATCTAGCCGAGCGCGTTACATATACGCCGCGGTGGCCTACAATCCACGGTCCTATGTATATTTTTAAGTCAGCTTCTGACATCATAAGTCCGTAAGATGGGTTCAGCTACTGAGATGTCTCCATCTGGTGGGCATTAACGGCACTATATACACTGACGGAAAAAAACCCCAACACCACGAAAAAATAGTTGTAGAGGAATGAAATGGCGGCAATACATTTGTATAGGTAACATATTTAATCGATTAAGGTTTCAAGGTCACAGCTCATTGTAAGCGCGAGAAGAGCCATTTTAAATGTAAAATGCTGGTACATTAATAACCGGTGTAACCGCCAGAATGTTGAATGCAAGCACGCAAAACGTTCATGCATTGTGTCGTACAGGTGCTGGATGTCAGTTTGTGGGATGGAGTTCCATGCCTGTTGCACTTGGTCGGTCAATACAGAGACGGTTAATGCTGGTTGGGGGTGACGCTGGAGTTGTCGTCCAATGATGTCCCATACTATCTCGATTGGTGAAAGATCTGGTGATCTAGCAGGCCACGGCAACATGTCGACCCTCTGTAGAGCATGTTGGGTTACAACAGCGGTGTGCGGGCAGGCGTTATCCTGTTGGAAAACAACCCCTCGAATGCTGTTCATGAATGGCAGCACAACAGGTTGAATCACCATACCGACGTACAACTGTGCCGTCAGGGAGCGTGGTATAACCACGAGAGTGCTCCTGCTGTCATAGGAAATTGCTCCCCAGACCATAACTCCAGGTGTCTCGGCCGCAGACAGGTTGGTTGCAGGCGCTAACCTGGCCTCCTTCTAACCAACACACGGCCATCACTGGCACCCAGGCAGAACCGGCTTTCATCAGAAAACACAACAGATCTCCACTCCGTCCTCCAATGAGCTCTAGCTTGACACCACTGCCGTCGCAAACGGCAGTGGTTTGGAGTAAGTGGAATGCACGCTACAGGGTGTCTGGCTCAGGAACTGTCCTTCAAGTAACCGATTTGTAACAGTTCGTTGTGTCACTGTGGTGGCAACTGCAGCTCGAATTACTGCTGCAGACGCGGTACGATGCGCCACGGCGATACGCAGGACACGGTGGTCTTCCCTCTCAGTAGTGCCACGTTGCTGGCCGGAACCCGGTATTCTTGAGGCAGTACCTTCCCTTGACCAGCGCTGCCAACAATCATGCACAGTGGCTACATTCCTGCCAAGTCGTTCTGCAATATTGCGGAAAGAAAATCCATCTTCTCGTAGCCCTATTACACGACCTCGTTCAAACTCCGTGAGCTGTTGATTATGGCTTCTTTGTCTTCTTAAAGGCATTCTTGACTAACATCAACACCCTACGTTGAATCTCAACAATAACTAACACTCACGAATGCTACAGCGCGTATTTACAGCAAACCTCTGCTTTGCATGTTCCAAGGGGCGCTACTAGCGCCACACTTATGGGCCGAGCGCGAAATTTTGTATAGACGTCATCTTACAGATGTACTCTCACCGCCTACCACCTGTCGTTTATCTAACACAACCCCTTCTTGGTGTTGGGATTTTTTTTCCGTCAGTGTATATATAATATCAGTTGTAAGGTCAGGTGATGCGTAACATCACAGCCTCTCCTTGACAAATGTCAGCCCCGCCTTCTCGTGGTGCATCCTGTTC
Source organism: Macrothele yani (assembly GCA_039090855.1). NCBI lineage: Eukaryota > Metazoa > Arthropoda > Arachnida > Araneae > Macrothelidae > Macrothele > Macrothele yani. The sequence goes on from CM077015.1 coordinate 141,462,317, forward strand.
CTACTAAAGGGGCTCTGACGACCGCCAATAGAGGTATAACTATACCATCGGGATTAGAGGAAATTCTATCCCACACTCACCAACCCGCTTGGCCAGCGTGGTGAGTTATGGCCAAACCCCTTCAAAATGACTCCACAACTTAAATCTTGGCCCTCAGTCTCCGGCAGCTGGAATGTACCTGGCCAAGGCAGCGGCCAGTGCGACATGAAGGCAGAGGGTGCTAAGAATCCCCGGAGGACCGGACTAGGCTGCCATCTGATGCTGACCTTGGCAACGTACAATGGACGCTCCCTATCTTCTGATTCAAGGCTTCTTGAATTGGAAGAGGAACTACAAAGGATCAAGTGGGACATCGTGGGGCTAAGTGAGGTAAGGAGAAAAGGAGAAGATCTCATCGAACTGAAAAGTGGACATCTCTTCTACTATCGTGGGACAGATACTGGCAGAACTAGTGGTGTTGGATTTATAATAAACAAGAAACTGAAGGATAAAGTTGTAGAAGTTGAAAGTTCCTCTGACAGAGCTGCACGGCTTGTTATCCAACTCTCGAAAAGATACCAGGCTCAGATTATTCAAACTTATGCACCCACCACAAGTCATCCTGAAGAAGAAATTGAAGAATTTTATGAGGAAATTTGTCATCTAAATAATAAAGGTAAGCAGCACTTGAAAATAATTATGGGAGATTGCAATGCAAAAATAGGGCAACGGCAACAGAATGAAACTTCAGTAGGTAAATTCGGTCACGACAACAGAAACCAGCGTGGAAATACTCTCGTTGAGTTTGCAGAGGCAGAAGGGTTTTTCATCTTGAACTCCTTCTTCAAGAAAAAGCCACACAGGAAATGGACATGGAGACATCCAAATGGGACGACAAGTGAAATTGATTTTATTATGTGTAACAAAAAATTCGTCGTAGAAGACTGCAGTGTGCTAAACAAGTTCAACACAGGTAGTGACCATAGATTGGTGAGATGTAAGATGCACCTCAACACTAAACTTGAACGTGGCAAGCTCATAAGACAAACAAAATCTATTGACATAACCAACCTTAAAAAACACCACAATACCTTCAAGTTGGAACTGAAGAACAGGTTTTCTGCTTTAGAAGGCCTAACATCGGAAGAAGTGGACATCTCTGAAGTTAACAGAAAAGTAACCAAAGCTCTTATGGAAACAGCAACAAAATTAGCTGGGTCTAAGAACAAGTTACATGTAAATAAATTATCAGGAAAAACCAAAATGTTGATGCAAAAAAGAAGAGAGATGAGGACAACTAAAGAAGATGTGACTTCCAAAGTGGAATATATAGAGCTATGCAAGACAGTAAGAAAAAGTATCACTGAAGACGTAAGAAAATTCAACTGTGAACTAGTGAGGAAAGCAATTGAAAACAACCAAAACCTAAAGATAGCAAAGGCCTAAGGATAGCAACCAAAGCCTAAAGATAGCAACCAAAGCCTAAAGATCTCAGTAAGGGAAGAAAACAGATTATGGCACTGAGAAAAGAAGATGGTTCTGTAACAAGAAATAGAGGCGAAATTTTGACAAGAGTGAAAGATTTCTACTCCAAATTATATGAAAGGGATGATACATGCACTCCAGACATCATGAAAGATACCAGTACCAGAGTTCCTCCAGTCCTTCCAGCAGAAGTTGCACATGCAATCAAGAACATGAAGCGGAGAAAAGCTCCAGGAGAAGATGGAATTACTGTAGACATCATACAAGAAGCAAGTGGAGAAATCGAAACAGTACTTTCCCAAATTTTCACTCGATGCCTTAATGAAGGAAAGATTCCTGAGGATTGGAACACCGCTACAATGATCCTGCTACATAAGAAAGGTGACATTGAGGATCTCGGAAACTACAGACCTATCAGCCTCCTATCAGTAGTTTATAAAATCTTCACTAAAGTTCTTTCACACCGCTTGAAGGTAACACTGGACATGGCTCAACCGAGATAACAAGCTGGATTCAGGAGTGGCTACAGCACAATAGATCATATCCATGTGCTGAGTGAACTAATTGAAAAGAGCGAGGGAATATGAACTTCCATTGTGCATGGCTTTTATCGATTATGAAAAAGCCTTTGATTCGGTGAAACCATCAGCAGTTACAATGGCTCTGAAAACCTGCGGTATTGAAGATGCATACATAAATATTATTAATAACATTTATGAAAATGCAAGTGCAAAGATTCGGCTGTTTGAAAATACAACACACATAAAAATTGGAAAGGGAGTGAGGCAAGGTGACACCATATCTCCGAAGCTCTTTAATGCCACATTGGAGGGTGTTTTTCTGTCACTGAGCTGGGAAAACAAGGGGATAAAGATTAATGGAGATTATCTAACCCACCTTCGTTTTGCTGATGACGTAGTCATTTTTGCAACTAGCCAATCAGAGCTGCAGAGTATGATCCAGGAACATGCTGACAAGAGTAAAGAAGTGGGATTAAAAATGAACTTTCAGAAGGCAAAAGTGATGTTCAATGCTTTTACAAGAAATAAAGATTTATCGATTGATGGAGAAAAGCTGGAGATAACAGACACGTACGTTTATCTTGGACAGCAGATATCAAGTGAGGGTCACATTGGTGAAGAAATTAATCGGCGTACAAAACTTGCCTGGAGAGCTTTTGGAAGAAACAGCATAACTTTCAAGAGCAATATGCCATTATGTCTTAAAAGAAAAGTGTTTGATCAATGCATCCTTCCAGTGCTTACGTATGGTGCAGAGACGTGGGCCTTAACTAAAAGAGACATACAAAGGCTGCAGACAACTCAAAGAAGCATGGAGAGGTGCATGCTTGGTGTAACCAGGAGAGATAAGAAGAGGAACTAGTGGATCCGAAAAATGACAAGAGTGGAAGACATCATGATCAGAGTTAAATCCCTGAAATGGCAATGGGCTGGACATACTGCCAGAAGGACAGATCATCGATGGACAGCCGAAATTTTAGATTGGATTCCAAGGGACAGGAAAAGACCCAGAAGAAGACCACATGGAAGATGGGTGGATGAAATTCGAAAGTATGCAGGGGTGACATGGAGGAGACTGGCACAAGACAGACCGTTGTGGAGGAAACTTGGGGAGACCTTCGTCCAGCAGTGGATTGATAATGGTTGACAATCATGATGATGATGATGAAATCCAAAGGGCGAGATCCAAGGTGAAAATACTCCAAATACGTGGCGACAGTTAATAAATAAATACATCGCTTTTTCCACGTTCCAGAAACATACAGCATCCGAAAAATTGTTTTTCAACCGCCGCTGTGGAATTGAACCAACAGAACTCTCGATATCTAGCCGAGCGCGTTACACCTATGCCACGGTGGCCAAAAATCCACGGTGCTATGTGTATTTTTAAGTCAGCTTCTGACATCACAAATCGGTAAGATAGGCTCAGCTACTAACACGTCTCCATCTGATGGGCATTAACGGCACTAGCTATATATATATATTATAGCAGTTAAATACAGAGGGTGAGATCCAAGGTGAAAATACTCAAAATACGTGGCGACGGTTAATAAATAAACACATCGCTCTTTCCACGTTCCAGAAACACACAGCATCCGAAAAATTGTTTTTCAGCTGCCGCTGTGGAATTGAACCAACGGAACTCTCGATATCTAGAAGAGCGCGTTACATATAAGCCATGGTGCCCAGCAATCTGCGGTGCGATGTGTATTTTTAGGTCAGCTTCTGACATCATAAATCCGTAAGATGGGCTCAGCTACTGAGACGTCTCCATCTGGTGGGCATTAACGGCACTAGCTATATATATAATATAGCAGTTAAATTCAAAGGGTGAGATCCAAGGTGAAAATACTCCAAATACGTGGCGACAGTTAATAAATAAATGCATCGCACTTTCCACGTTCGAGAAACACACAGCATCCGAAAAATTGGGCGAGATCCAAGGTGAAAATACCCCAAATACTGTCGCCACGTATTTGGAGTATTTTCACCTTGGATCTTGCCCTTTGGATTTCACTGCTATAATATATATATACAGCTAGTGCCGTTAATGCCCACCAGATGGAGACGTCTCAGTAGCTGAGCCCATTTTACGGATTTATGATGTCAGAAACTGACTTAAAAATACACATAGCACCGTGGATTGTTGGCCACCGTGGCGTATATGTAACGCGCTCGGCTAGATATCGAGAGTTCTGTTGGTTCAATTCCATAGCAGCTGCTGAAAAACAATTTTTCGGATGCTGTGTGTTTCTCGAACGTGGAAAGAGCGATGTTATTATTTATTAACTGTCGCCACGTATTTGGAGTATTTTCACCTTGGATCTCGCCCTTTGATTTAACTGCTATAATATATATATATAGCTAGTGCCGTTAATGCCCACCAGATGGAGACGTCTCAGTAGCTGAGCCCATCTTACGGATTAATGATGTCAGAAGCTGACTTAAAAATACACACGACACCGTGGATTCTTGGCCACCGTGGCGTATGTGTTACGCGCTCGGCTTGATATCGAGAGTTGTGTTGGTTCAATTCCACAGCGGCGGCTGAAAAACAATTTTTAGGATGCTGTGTGTTTCTGGAACGTGGAAAGAGCGATGTATTTATTTATTAACTGTCGCCTCGTATTTGGAGTAATCTCACCTTGGATCTCGCCTTTTGGATTTAACTGCTATAATATATATATAGCTAGTGCCGTTAATGCCCACCAGATGGAGACGTCTAAGTAGCTGAGGCCATCTTTCGGATTTATGATGTCAGAAGCTGACTTAAAAATACTCATAGCACCGTGGATTGTTTACCACCGTTGCGTATGTGTAACGCGCTCGGCTAGATATCGAGAGTTCTGTTGCTTCAATTCCACAGCGGCGGCTGAAAAACAATTTTTCGGATGCTGTGTGTTTCTGGAACGTGGAAAGAGCGATGTATTTATTTATTAACTGTAGCCACGTATTTGGAGTATTTTCACATTATTCACTTCTTTTTCCTCTTTTACAAATTAACGCTTCACGATGTATCGATAACGTGTCGCCACCTATCGTCGCTTCATCAAACTATTTTCGGGCCGAACGCGGAAGATTTACCCATTTTGCTACGCAAGTAGGAAAATAAATTTTAAGAAAGGTCATTAATTACACATATCTTTCACTACATATTTCGGAAAATAAGTTATTTACTTGAATTTTTGACAAGTGTTTTCCTCCTCAAAAATAGTACCTCACTCTTCAAAAATGGCCTTGAATGGTCTGTATTTCTATTAGGTAAGTAGTTATTTGGCACTAGCGATAAACGTGCTGGAGTTACACCAAATGAAAAGCGGGATACATGCAATTCTGGTTACAAAAATTATTTCATAATATTTATTCGAGATTATCATAACAAATGATCGACGCTTATTCTTTTTTAAGATGGAAAGTGCAACTTCAATAAATATCCATGTATTTTTAAAAGAATGGCTTCTTTGGAGGGCCTCTATTCCGTTTTCATATCATTCCTTTTCTTTGTGAAATGCAAATACACTGATTTTTGTATGATAAACAACAGATGTGTTTTTAATTGTAGGTAAATATCAAAGTTTAGCTTTGTAATTGGGTTCAACATGGTTTTATGTTATCGTACAAAGACAGCATTTAATTAGTATACGACTGCAAGTATTTGTTGGTTAAACAAGATATGTTTATCGTCTAATCTTGTTCACAAAAATCCATAGGAACTCGATCTGAATTTTTTGACCACGTGAAATTAACGTCTTTCAAAAAAGTCATGCTGTGAAACTCAATGCCAACGACTAGTAAAATTTCACATTCGTGTAACTTTGCGCGGGTGAGGATGAAACAGATGTATTGTGTTTAACTGAGCACCATGATTGAACTTGTCCAGGTTCGAAAAATTCCACCCAACTTTCATCCAAGCAGAGGAAACTGTGAGAACTCTACTGTTGTGACGATGCCAGTTAAGGTTAGCATCTAAGCAGATGAAATTTGCGAGTAACCTAGAATCGCAAGATTTCAATGCAAAGTTAGAAACTCTGCAGAGGAACTTTGTGACCGCCCTACTAATGTAAAGATACCACGCTAGGTTAGCATCTAAGTGGAGGAACTTTGTGGGCCTCCTACAATTGCAACATTACCATAGAAGGTTAAAAACATAGTAGAGGAATCTTGTGAAAGCCCTACTAACGTGAAGATACCACGCAAAGTTAGGATCTCAGCAGAAAAACTTTTTGTGCATGTTGGTATTGCAACATTACCATGAAATTTTAAAACCTCAGTAGGGGAACCTTGTGAAAGTCCTACTATTGGGGAGGTTCAACGCAAAGTTAGCATCTAAGCAGAGGAATCTAGAAGAAACAGAACCAAAAGGCTGCATACGTATATCTAAAAAAATCCAGATTTTCCGGTTTTTGGAAATACTTTTTGTTAAATAGCCATGATTTCTCAGTATGCTGCACACATAACGGAATTTATGATAGCCTGTTAGACGAGACATATACGAGTTTCAGTACATAGAGTATATCATGTTCATACATAACGTATGTAAAACATTTGGGCAAATTTTGGGAACTTGTTTTAGCATGGATTATGTTCAAAATGTGTATATAGACGTAGGACCGGAATGATAGCTCTTTCGGAAGAACCGCGTTTCGACTTAAAGACTCATGATAGACTGAGGCTCCCTGTAGGCATAATAGACTGAAGCTCTCTCCCTGTCGTCTGCTGGCTGTATGCATTATGTACAAGCCTGACACGAGGTGCTGTGGTGTTGGATGCTCTTATGTTCCATCCAAGTTTCTGTTTACCACGTACTGCAAGAACCGTGACCAAAAGAAATTGGTCATGGTTTCGTACATGGCAAAATTGTGTTCAAAATGTGTATATAGACGTAGAAGCGGAATGATATCGGAATGATAGCTCTTTTGGAAGGACCGCGTTTCAACCTAAAGACGCATGATAAACTGAAGCTGCCTGTAGGCATGATAGACTGAAGCTCCCTGTAGGCATGATAGACTGAAGCTCCCTGTAGGCATGATAGACTGAAGCTCCCTGTAGGCATGATAGACTGAAGCTCTCTCCCTGTCGTCTGCTGGCTGCAGGCATTATGTACAAGCATGAAACGAGGTGCTGTGGTGTTGGATGCTGTTATGTTCCATCCAAGTATCAGTCTGCCACGTACTGCAAGAACCATGACCAAGAGGTTGTACATCGCAAAATTGTGTAAGGCGAAGTGCTATCCTTCCTGCAGACTGTTCTCGGAACATGTTTCAACAGGGCAATTCCCCACGACATGTGTGGTGTGTGTGTGGGGGGGGGTGGATGTGTTACCATTGCCGGATTACCGATATACTCCAAGTCTTCCATTTCCAGTGCTGTTGCCCGATTTGTCACGTACCGAACAAATTTAGAATACGATAGCTCAACGCCTGGTTAGTCAGGCTACGCTTCCACTTACACAAGATCAAATTTGGGTATGAATTGATACAGCATGGAATAATCTTTGGCTGAACGATGTCCTCTCTAAAATACAAAAGAAATGAAATTGTGTCTTCGTGGAAAATTAGGTTTTTAGGAAGGCTTTAATGCTATGTTGCATTTTGCGGGTATTACCCTTGGGATTTCATGACTGCTAAATTTGTTTTTAAGAATTTTTTGATGGGTTTAATTCCATAAAAACAAAACGTTCTATGCCTACTACGTTAAAATTCGAATTCATAGGTCCACTGAATATAGCAGCAGAAATATTTTGTTATGCAATTTAAATATGTAGGTTCTTACATCTATGTATGTTCTGGCACGTCTGCTTTTAGAGCAATCAAAGTGCTTCTAGAAATACTTCAGACATACAGAAATGACTTCGAGAAAAATTTCAAATGTATATATGAGAGAACAGTTGCATTTGCCCATAGTGAAAACGTAGAAATCACTGTCCACAGGATGTGAGTTTGGAAGGAGTGTGATGAAGCAATGGACCTCTAGCTTGTCTGTATATACAGGGCGAGCAAAAGTCACAGTGTACCTAACAAGACAATACACGCACAACAATTACAAGCGCACTTGTTACAATTAATTCTGGAAATGGCCAACTCCGGTGCGTAGACATGCATCCACGCGTCTGAATATGTTCTCAAAAACACGTGACAAGTCCAACGGAGAAATGTTGTTTATTACTGTGGTGATGGCATCCTATAGTTCCGGAAGAGAACGGGATTGTTCTTATAATAAGTTTTTCAGTAAACCCCACAGATAATAACCTGGAGGCGTGAGATCAGGCGAAAGCGCCAGCCATGTATTACAGATGATCCTGTTCTCGACCCTCAAGCGATAACACCATGCTCAACCGGCCACTCTTCCGCCTCACTACTGAATTTTTCAATCACGGCCTGACGCATAATGCCGGAGATAACGGCTGCCTCGTTCAAGGTCAGATGGCATGATGCGCGTAATCCCGCCCAAAACACACGAACATTCTCCATTCACAATATTGCAAGTAGGTGCGCGGTAACTACACTTTATAGATTTCTTATTATTATTTCTCATTACAGTACGTCAGATGCACAGCGACTTTTTTGGCTCACCTTGTATATATACAGGGTGTCCACAAAGTATCTTAACAATTTTGCACATTTATTACGGATACACTATATGAGATAGACAAATGTAGTTAAGCACATAAGTAAGTGCAAAGACTAAAGTATTTTCTACCTCATTGTAAAAGCTAAATAAATGCACCAGTCGTTGTGCGCAGAACATCCAGCCGAAACTCCAGTTCCAACCATGTGAGCTGCAGCATGTCCTCAGTAATGGTCGATATCGCATTGTTGATCCTCAATTTCTGGACATCGACATCCTGCGCCTTTGTCCGATACAGAATATTTTTCATATATCCCCATACAAAAAAAAATCCAGACGTATGACATCGGGGGAATGGGGAGGCCATTTAATTGGACCATCCCGTCAAATACACCTCCCAGGGAATGTTGTGTTTAAAAAGTCCCAAACGTGCCGTCCCCAATGTGGTGGCGCATCGTCCTGTTTGTACATCACGCTTGGTTGAAGGTTCCCTAATTGTAGCACAACATACGCAAAGCATCAAGGTAAACATTTGCCGTCATTGTTTTCTCAGTGAAGAAATATGGTCCAAGGACTCGGTTATGCATAACACCGCCCTACACGTTCACTTTAGGACTGTCTCTCGCGAGTTCCTTAAAGGCATCTTGATTTTTAGACCACCGTATCCTGACATGGTCTCTTTTTAACTTTCCAGAGACATGAAAAGTTGCCTCATCCGTAAAACAAACATGTGAGAAAAACTCGGGATCTTTACTCAACCTATCCAGCATCGTTACTGCAAATTCCTTTTGTCATGGTCTATCGTTCGCCTCAAGTGCTTGTAACAGTTGCAATTTGTATGCATGTCAGCATAGACGTCTGTGTAGCACTCTGTTTACCGTTGACCAGCACATTTGTAGTTCACTGGCAGCGGAACGAATGGATTTATTTGGGCTTCATGAAAATGAATCACGAACACGTAGGATGTCTGCATTCGATGCTCGTAGGCTGTCACTACGATCTTGATCCGAAAAGGTCCCAGTTTCTATGTCTTTCCGGTGCCATTGGCGAATACTAGGACGAGATGGTAGGGTTTCCCCATACTTAGTCTGGAAATGTCGTTGCGTTTGTGTATCAGATTTTATTTCGATAAACTAAGTGTCTCATTGCGCTCTCCCTTGTGGAGACTACATTTTCATAGAACAGCACCTGCTACGTCAGTGGGAGCCTTATAACAAACAAACGACAATGTCAATTAAAACTTTGATATTTGCAGTATATTATGCAACAAATATCATGAACTTACGCAGTACAGGGTGTCCGTAATAAATGCGCAAAATTAAAAAGAGAATTTATGGACACCCTGAATATGGGATGAAAAGTCAAGGGATGCGAGCAAATATCATATTCACTTCATTAAATGTGCTCTGGCGACCGCTAAATCGGAATATAAAGAGGGTCAGAAGAAACACCTAACCCTCTTGGCCGGCGTGGTGTAGAATAACTGTTGGCAGGCGTGGTGGAGAATAGCTGTTGGCCGGCGTGGTGTAGAATAGCTGTTGGCCGGCGTGGTGCGTTATAATTAAACACCACCAGAAAAACACTACACAACTAAAAATTTGGTCTCAGTTTCCAGAAGCTTAATTGCCTCTAGCCAAAGCAGCGGCCAGTGCGACATGATGGCAGTGGGTGCTTATAATCAGCGGAGGAACGGACAACGCTGTCATTTGACGCTGATCTTTGCTACGTTCAGTGAATGGTCTCTATTTTCTGTTGCAACGCTTCTTTAATTGCAGGAACAAATCTAAAGCATCAAATGGGACATCGTGGGACTAAGTGAGGTAAGATGCAAAGGAGATGATCTAATTAAACTGAAAAGTGGACATCTTTTCTTCTATCGTGGGACAGATACTGGCAGAACTAGTAGCGTTGGATTTATATTGAATAAGAAACTGAAGAGCAATGTTCGAGAAGTTCAATGTTATTCGTACAGAGTGGGCGACTCGTTAACGAGCTCTCAAAAATTGCCTTACTCAGATTATCAAAGCCTGTACATCAACCACAAGACATCGTTAGCAAGAAATGGAAGAACTTTACGAGAAAATTTGACACCTAAATAACAAGGCAGTAAAACTCGGAAATCATTATGGGAGATTTCAATGCGAAAATAGGGCAACAGCAAGAGAATAAAACTTCGAAAGGTAAACTCTGTAATGGTAACTGGAACAGTGTGCAAACACTCGGGTAGAAATTTCAGAGGAAGATAGTTTTGATTCTGATTTAGACGCGCGATTCTGAACTTCCTGGGAAATTCATTTATTTGCGCGGAGGGCTACGTCCTGTATATCTATAATCCTTCGTGGCAATCATGGATTTAATTTTTACCAGATGTACCGTAAATTGCCCCATCGTACCTTTACGCCCGCACATCTAAATTTTTTCTTGAAACACATGTAGGTAACCACGCCCCTGACTCTTTTAACAGTTTACGTGATACCACGTGACCCGTGTGCGTACGTTAAAATATTTTGCATGTGTAGTGGCTTCGTACTAAACGTTCAAAGTTATGCAAATTGTTACAAGCTGTCGCGTCTGATTTTGTGGCTGTAACCTTTCGAACTTATTCATCTTTATGTTTTGAGTACCAGCGTGTGTGGGAAAATATACAAATCCAAATGGGTGTCCTGGAACGTTTTAACAAATAGCGTGTTTTGCGTCCCACGTTCATAGTTCAGAAGTGTATTAACCAGATAATGTTCTTTGCTTTCCTACAGAAAAACGGCGTTTGCTCGTCTCAAAGAAACTTGAGTGAAATAAGGTGTCGTTCAAGCCAATAAAGTGATTCTTATTGGCCAACGGTAAGAAATAATTTCCATAGAAAGCAGTAAAGTATCGTTCAACCACGTAGAATTTGGATTGCGGTCTGTGGAGCAGAGGCTGGATAATGTTCCTGGAATGTGTATGTTTTAGCATTGGTTCGCTTCCACTCATCTTTGTATTTTGGAGAAAAATCAGCTTTTCCTCCAGCTGGATCACTAGATAATTCTCTCCTGTGTAGTGTATTGTATTCACTAAACAGGAGAGACTTGGAAGGATTCATTCGCTTCTTTGTGATTCCCATATGAAGGAATAGGGGTGATATCACCTTATCAATTTTTAGTTAGTGCTTTGACTGCTTTACAGAATATATTATTTTTCTTCTGTCATGTGGAATTGAGACAATGTTCATTTCAGATACTGTACGAGTAGACATCTTCTATCGGTTACCGAAATATACAATTTCGGGATACAATCTTGTGTTTATCCTTTAACTGTGGTTTGGACGGTTCAACCATTTTTTTATTTGAAGGATATTCAACCTTCATCGATCAATTTCGTCAAACATTTTATGCTATCTTAACCAATGTATTTTTTCTTATCTTTTGCTCCTGATAGAAACGTCTTTGGACTGAATCTTTGCTGAAACGTAACATGATTTTAGTTTTTACCTTAACACAAAGTTATTGAGTCAAAAGCAATTGAATTTGTATAACCAGATTCTACAAAGTTTAAATGCGTTATAATATTCATAAAATATGTTATTTAAATAATGCTTTGGCATAGTTTTGGTGGCCCTCATTCCAAACAGCTAATACTCATTGGGAGGTCGAATTCGGAAGATAAATGCATTAAATCTGCGTTAGAAAAAATTTCTTGTAAAAAAGAAATAGGTTAATGTCATTCAACACAAACAGATGCATCCTTAAATATCATCACCGTAATTTTACGCCCAAGGCAATTTCCGCCTATTACTGAGACTAATTTTAGCTCACAAAAATGCCAGTATAAAATATCAAAGACAACGTACTCTTCACATTTGCTTAGAAGGAGAACAGGCCGTTCAATACGATCTGAAAATTCGAAGACACAAAGTCAAGCACGACAAACAAACGTGTTTGAGTTTTGCCTCACTGACAGTTGTAATTTCAGAGTTTCCAATTTGTTTAAATTTAAAGCAAAAATAGGACACTGCAATACCTTAACCTCAGAAAACATTCCTTATGCCCAAATTGAGGCATAATATTTTACGTACATTACATATCCTATCACTTTAGACTGCATCCACATTCAGAAACCCGTCAAATAAATACACCAGAATTTGAATACTCAACGTCCTCCTTGAAAATGAGAGAGAGAACAATCAAAATAGGATTATTCAATTAAATGAATATGACTGATCCACAGAAACCGAAATTATAGAAAAATCATTAAATACGCAATGTTTTCTTATATTTAAATATGTGCAACGATGTTTTCAAACTTCTGAGAAAAGTAATAGAGGTGATTCAAAATATATTTGATAATGCTTTTCTTCGATTAGAAAAAATAATTGAAATAGCAAAAACTAAATATGTGAAGTTGTTGCTAGAATTTTTATTGCACCATTTCCTGCTATTTGTACTGTACATAACCATGGCCTGTCATCTCCGTATTGTGCTCGAAGGACGGATACTCTACTTCTTCGACCACAGTAATAATTGTGGTATTGATATCTGTATTTGAAGAACTCATGGCCTCTGCTGAAAAAAGAAAGCTCAACTGAAACTAAATTCTGAAGAGCCTTCGCGATAAAATAGTAAAATGTCATTTCTGCTTAAAGGCCTTTTGGAATTTTAATTAAAATAATTTCTTTTTAAAACATTTTACCAAAAGTAATTTTTTTCAGGCTCACAAGGTAATGTAAATGATGCCACTAAAATGAACTTTTCGATTGATCCAACAAGAAAACGGATTCTCCAGGATACGGTTTTATGTCTGAGAAAGACTTTCAAACGGGATATGCCACTGAGGCTCTTCGCGAAATAAAATATGCTATCTTAGAGAACAACCCTTAAAACGTTTCAGCAACTCCTAGTAAATTCTGAATAGTATGTCTATTTTTGCTTACACACCAAGGGTAATTTAAACGTCGCTTTTTGAAGCTGACGTTATGGCGATAGATTTCTTTAAATACTGTCAGATGATTGATATAAAATTTTATACAAGGCAGATTCACATTCTTTCAGATTCCTGTTACAGGCAGTAATACTTCCCAGTCGCTTCTAAAAGAACGTTTGAGATTTAAGAAAGGCCGGCAACAAAAATCACTGTACATATTGTTGTGCGCTTCCTTCTAAAAAGCAATGCGACCTCGAAATCTCAAATCAACCAATATAGTCCTATTTATATTCCAAATTGGGCACACGCATTATAACATTCAAAGAACATCAAACAGATGGGAGTAGGTATTTGTACGCCCACTGTTGTGTACATTTAACCACTAAGAATCAGGAAATGGAAAGCATCATGTATTAGGTGTAACTAAGGTTTTTTTTTCTTTTTGGTTGGAGGTTTAACGACCACCGTGAGCAACTCAATGGGCTATAAGCAGTCGCCCGTCCCTAATTTAGGGTCACTGGTTCCAGGGAAGGGAGAGAGCCAGTGCCGTAAGACAAACACAACATCCATGCCTCACCGGGATTCGAACCCGGTCCCCTTTCGAGCGAATGAGCAGAGGCCAACGCCTTAGACCACTGCGCCACCGGGGCGGCGTGTAACTAAGGTAAGCGCTATATCTAGTGATTCGGAATTCGTAATGTTTCGGGCGCAAGAGCACTTACTACCTTGCCTAATTCCCACAGTAAACTGATTATTTGAGTTCGCATATCTTGTGGTGCATTACCCGCCGCTACCAAAACCGAAATGTTGGACGGAAGGACAAAACATTTTCAGATTAATAAAACCAAGATTCAAAGTCTGAAGTGAAGCTTGAGTAACTTTGATAGCAGTCTTCGATTACTGGTACCCTCAAAAGATTTAGTGGCACGTATGCAATTCAACCATATGAATAGATTACAACCCACTCATTCGAGATATACGGCACGGATTTTCAAATATTTAGCCAACAAAGAAGGCATCGCATTCTTGCGTGTAATTAGCACGTCTTTTGTATCGTTTCCGAAATGAAAAAAATAACAATTCACAATGATTTTCGACAGAAGACGAAATCGAAAAAAGAGTGATTTCTTGAGGGCAAATGATCTCTTGAGACTGCAAAAATTTAAACATCGAGCATTGGGAAAAGAAAAAATGAGATGTCATATTGTGTGTAACTAAATTATGCACTATTTCTAGTGAGCTCGCTTACCTCGTGGTACATTACACACCGTTAACCAAATGTTACGCGTGCTCTTACAAAATCAGGATGTCATTCAATTCTCATATTAATAAACTTTTTCTCAAATAGATTACTGTAAAATGTTTTTGGGATTTCCATGTATATTCATGTGTTACGCTATCAATAAATGTGAACCCCCTCTTGCTGAATATCCATCAAATAATAACATATAGTTAGACAAGAAAGATTATGCTGCCTCCTGGGGTGTAGTTATCCGTCTTTTGTTTCGTTTCCGACGTGAAAAACTGTCGCTGATTAGAAAGCTTTTCGAATTAGAAGCACTGCTATCTCAGTCACAGCTGAGATAGCAGTGCATCTCATCTGTGACTGGGATAGCTATTGCTTATTAATCGCATTTTATGAAATGTTTTAAACCAATTGAATACACTCAGTACAGAAAACATTAGAAATTGTGCTGATGGTCTGCTGGCATGGGCATAACAAGAGCAGAGTGGAACAACCCAAACCGAGCGTTGACCATAAATACGCGCACAAAAGTGTTGCCCAACAATGCATTGTAATCAAAGAACATGGATAAACATTTTGATCTAAGCGACTTTAATCGTGGACCCATTGTCTGCGCGAGATAAATTGTTCATTCTATGTGGATATTGGTAAGAACCTTAGGGTTCACAAGAGTAACCACGGGATAACGCGTGTATGTCATTGACAAACGTAACAGAGTCCAAAGAGCAAGGGGGTTCCTACCACACGCCATTGATGACCGATGTCGTCGTAGAATATCCAGGCTCATACATACCGACCGATTTCGCGCAAATCACGTCCAGGTAAAAGTCGAAATCCCAAACACCGTTAGCGTGTGGATGGTATGGTGTAAGCTTTATATCCTGTGCCACGGGAATCGACGCCCTACGCGCATACTTCTATTGATGACAGCCCGTCATCGGAAATTATGTTTTGCCAGGTGCCTTGAACTTTAAAAATGGACCTTTACAGAGTGGCACCGGGTCGTGTGGTCAGGTGATTCCCGTTTACAGCTGCACCATTCGACGAGAAAGTGGGGGTGTGGGGTCGATAGTATGAGGCTATGGCTCCGTCGTGCCCTGTCGGCTATCTTCAAGGCCGTGGTGGCTCTGTGATGGATTGGACATCCTTCTCATGGGGCACATTAAGACCCTTAGTGTGTTTTTACAGATTTTTAACCACTCCACTCTACCAGTATCTGCAGTATTTTGTGGCCTTTGCTCGTCCTCTTGACTATGTACTCTTCCAACAGGAAAGCGGCACAGCCCACCTGACGGCAACCACCCAGTAATGGCTCCAGGGACACTCATCTGAGTTTGGAACTATCCAGCGGCCCCCAAAATCCTCTGATTTAAAACCTGTGAAAGCTCTGTGGGAACCCGTGTAAGATCCTTCGCCGCATCAACAGTGGTTATATGAGGTCACTGGAATGGTTATATAGTTAGCTGAGGTCACTGGAATAGTTTGGATGATACAGAATGCCGATAGATGGAGACACATCCGCCATCAAGAAAGGTTGATAACACGTCCTAACTAAAAACAATGCCTGCACACGTTTGCTATCACATCGTCTTCACCAGTGCCCGTACAACATTGATTGCTGGAATGGATGAATTATCTGCGATATTTTCATTGGACAACTGCTGTGCCTTCCAAGAACACCTCTGGGTTAAAGAAAGCTACTCATTTCACAAATCGAGTGTAATATCCACCAATGTTTAGCCATGGGAAATGCATGTTGGGTGTAACCTCTTTTGTACATACTAAAAGGTAAAGTGCGACTGCGAAATGGAGAAGTAATTCATTAAAGAAAATTTTGTTAAAGAGGACAAAGTAAACTGCAAGCCATTTCTTTAGCGAATGTCGGAACATCAAGTGAGACTGACACCTTCAATAAAAGAAGCAGTTCCAAGCTGACGAAGTTTGTTGTGTGACATCACCTGCAACAGAAGTCACATTTTAGTTAACTTTTCTAAACTTCCTTGATAATTAGTATCACACAGTTAGTTTTCAGTTGTTTATTCATAAAATAAAATTTTTATAAAAATAATATTAGACGGGCACAACTTAATCGCACCTGCGAAATTTCACATCGTGAATGTCGGCTGCCATTTGGTGTCCGAAAGCAAAAACAATTGTTTCTCTGTAGGAACTTGACTTTCCTTTTGCTGTGGGTCAGGTCATAGGTGAGTTGGAGAAAACCTTTCTCGTGCATGTGATTCCTCGGTGGATAAGAGACTGTTGAAGTCATTGAAACGTCTAGGAAACTCTCTAAACAATCTATTGGAAAAAATGGCTAATATGCTTAATGGTGTTTCCATTATTGACGAGGAGGAAATGGAGGTTTGCTCAGCAGAAATTGAAAGCGAAACGGTTGTAAACAGTAGAGATGAGAATGTGGAGTTTTTCGAGGGTAATGTTTTTGAATGTATGGTGTTAAAGATTTAAAAAATGGTGTCACTAGTGTATGTATTGAAAGTGAGGATGATATTTGTATTGTCGAGGAGTTTTACTCTCCCATCTCCGAAAATGATGATCGGGAGTTTTAGTGCATTCTGGTCTCCTGAAAATATCAATGTCCTAAGTGTTGGTGCTGTCGGCACGAGTGCAAATGATTAAGTCCTAAGTTTTGGTGCAGTGGAGCCCGCGCCGGATCAAGGGCAGGCGTTGTTCCCGGGCCAAACCGACGACCCTTGTCGTTGGGTTGACTGGGGAATTAGTGCACGGGCTCTCCTGTAAGTGTACAGGGAGCTTGTATACCCCGGCGGAGCTGTGGATGGTCGGCAGGGGCCCAGGACTCTCGACGGCGAAACCGTGACGTCTTCTCCACCACTGCTGTGGACACCAACGGAGTCCGATAAGGCTACCCGCAGTGAAGCGGTGCTTGTGACAGATTCCTCCGCGAACGGCGGCCACCGTGGTAGCGACACGGAGGTGCCGCGGGAGGCCGCCGGGGAAAGCTGAAACTTTGTCGAAGAGTGCGCGCTTGTCGTTGTCGGGAATTCAGAGGCCAACCAGCACTCGTATACTATTGGTGATAATAGACTATTTTTCAGGGAATCTGCGCTTTCTTCGGCCTCTCATGAGGAACAGTTGGCCGAGCAGGTGACCGAAGATTTGAGGGCCAGGTTCAATCGTCCGAGAAGACGGCTGACGCAGACCAATATTAATGCGGCGAAGGATCTTGCCAGGTCGAATCCAAAATCTTAAACAGCGCTTAGAAGTAGGAAGTCAGGAAATCCGGGCTAGGTGCCGGATAGAACATACACATGGACGTGAAATACAGAAATGTACGTGTTTATCAGTCAGTTCTGAATTCCAACCAGAAACCACGGCATGTGAGTCTTGGCTACTGGCAAGAAACTTAGAAAACTAAGTTTCCTTGCCATTTGGCAAGAAAACTGGGCAGACAATGGAGCTGTCAAAAAGAGTAAGTGTGCATTTTTTTTAATCAAACAGACTCAGGCACATTTTTTCAGTAATGAGCTTCTACTGATCCCATCGATAACACCAAGCTCATAATTGGTCTGAAGAGAAAAAAATGATAAGGACTAAAAGTTGTATAAAACACGTAGCCTATTTTGTTTTACAAAATTCAAGCCGGTTGGCAGTAAATAGGGATTCGTGGGTCATTGGTACACAAACAAATTGTATGAAACTTTGCAAAAAGATTTATATTATTCTTAGCTGCATTGAAAACAATATATACCTGAAATACCAGTGTTGCATTATTGCCATTCCTTAAATAACAAAATTTCGATATGAAGAAGGTTTTGGCTACTCGTTTTCCGTGAATACAAAAACCAAAAAGCACATGCTCTATATAGTTTACAGTTTATTAATCAATAAGATTCGTTATCATGTGAAAAAAATTTAGAATACTTCATGTTTTGCACTTGCTTTATTGCTACGATTAGTTTACCAATAGCTGTACAAACCCATAGACACCGCAATTGCCGTAGTAGAAATTTGAGTTTACGTTGGGACTTTTTTAATAAAGATTCAAATATCTCACATATGCGGGAGCAGAAACATAAGTAGAACAGATTTATTATTTCAGAGTACGCTTTCCTGTGGTACCCTTTTCTGCAACATACAAGTTATCGACATAAGTAGGAACGCATTCTTCGGAATCAGAAAATATTGCTATTACTCATAATTTAGAAAAAATGTGAATGTCTTTGGGGAAAACAATTTCTTTCCTGCGTGATTAACCTGAATTATTATGCAGTGACTTTGAGTTGATGCATCAAAAAGAACATAAAGAACAATATGATATTATCCAGCTTTCATGTTTTAAAACAAACAAACATAATTTCAATATGTGATGCGTCATAAAAATTCTTCTAAGTGAATAATTTCAACGCTGCTTTCAAGCCTAAATAGCAGATAAATTTACGTTATAATTTCTGGCTTGCATTTTCCTCTTGTAAGCTGCTAAATCTTTAAATTAGGAAATTAAATTTTAAAATATAGAAACAAAATGAAGAATATGATAATCTTATGAAGCTTTTATGATTAAAACCAGAAAAACATATTATACAAGAAGACGGTGAATTAAAGCGTGCAGAATAAGTTCGATCCAAAACCAGGGCAGCAATCTCTCGGTGCACGTTAATGAATCCAATACCAGTGAAACACTAAAACTCGCAACAGCTCCAATGATTTTATCAGTACACGAGTTCAATGAAATAAGAACAGATAACCTCATGAGATCATTCCAGTTTCCTAAAACTCATCTTCAGATAAAAAAACAAATTACGCCCTAAGTTCGGGTAATGATGGTATATATATACATATGTAACAACAACGTCAGAGTGCAACAGGTGACGTAGAAAGGCCTTCGCCCTATTGGTCGGGAGGATACTCCTGTAGATGTTTGACAGCCGTGAGGAAAACTATAAAGAAAGGGTGAAAAACATAAGTGAGTGCGGGGTGGGGATCGCACACTAAACTTATAACTTTAACAAGAAGTTAATGGTACTATACACTGACGGAAAAGAAATCCCAACACCACGAAGGGGTTGTGTTAGATAAACGACAGTTGGTAGGCGGTGAGAGTACATCTGTAAGATGACGTCTATGCAAATTTCGTGCTCGGCGCATACGTGTGGCGCTGGTAGCGCCCCTCCGAACATGTAAAGCAGGTTTGCTGTAAATACGTGCTGTAACGTTCGTGAGCGTTAGTTATCGTTGAGATTCGACGCAGTGTGTTGATGTTAGTCAAGAATGCCTTTAGGAAGACGAAGAAGCCATTATCAACAGCTCACAGAGTTTGAACGAGGTCGTGTAATACGGCTACGAGAAGGTGGATCTTCTTTCATCAATATTGCAGAACGACTAGGCAGGAATGTAGCCACTGTGCATGAATGTTGGTAGCGGTGGTCAAGGGAAGGTACTGCCTCAGGAAGACCGGGTTCCGGCCGGCCACCTGGCACTACTGAGAGGGAAGACCGCCGTGTACGGCGTGTGGCCGTGGCGCATCGTACCGCGTCTGCGGCAGCAGTTCGAGGTGCAGTTGCCACCACAGTGACACAGTGACACAACGAACGGTTACATAACGGTTACTTGAAGGACAGCTCCAAGCCAGACGCCCTGTAGCGTGCATTCCACTTACTCCAAACCACTGCCGTTTGCGACGTCAGTGGTGTCAAGCTAGAGCTTATTGGAGGACGGAGTGGAGATCTGTTGTGTTTTCTGATGAAAGCCGGTTCTGCCTGGGTGCCAGTGATGGCCGTGTGTTGGTTAGAAGGAGGCCAGGTTAGCGCCTGCAACCAACCTGTCTGCAGCCGAGACACACTGGACCTACACCTGGAGTTATGGTCTGGGGAGTAATTTCCTATGACAGCTGGAGCACTCTCGTGGTTATCCCACGCACCCTGACGGCACAGTTGTACGTCGGCCTGGTGATTCAACGTGTTGTGCTGCCATTCGTGAACAGCATTCCACGGGTGTTTTCCAACAGGATAACGCTCGCCCGCATACCGCTGTTGTAACCCAACATGCTCTACAGAGTGTCGACATGTTGCCGTGGCCTGCTAGATCACCAGATATTTCTCCAATCGAGCACGTATGGGACATCATTAGACGACAACTTCAGCGTCACCCCCAACCAGCATTAACCGTCCCAGTATTGACCGACCAAGTGCAACATGCATGGAACTCCATCCCACAAACTGACATCCAGCACCTGTACGACAAATGCATGAACGCTTGCGTGCTTGCATTCAACATTCTGGTGGTTACACCGGTTATCAATGTACCAGTATTTCACATTTAAAATGGCTCTTCTCGCGCTTACATTAAGCTGTGATCTTGAAATCTTAATCTATTAAATATGTTACCTATACAAATGTATTGCCGCCATTTCATTCTTCTACAAATATTTTTTTGTGGTGTTGGGATTTTTTTTTCCGTCAGTGTATAATAGGTCCAACAACCACATTATAATATTCACAAAATAGCAATACGCCAGAAATTAAAATAGAAATATTTACACATGATGCTAGGCAGTTCGTAGCTTAGAATATAGCCATTAAGAGAAAAAAAGAAAAGTTAAAATGCATTCAAGTATATTCCATATTAAGTTATCCATCAGTCAAAACCTAATGTGTTTCCAAGGGCTTGGTAAGAGTTCTGGTAAGTTGTCACTACATCACTTGGGTCCCTTTGACACAATCACTATACTTTCTGTGAGTAACATGGACGAAACAGAGCCTGGAGTGATAGTAACACGAGCGTCAGACCACATAGGTTAGTGTAACCCCTCAGATACAAGTCGATCCAGGGCTGTATTTCGAAGTCCATTCTTGATGGCATACCTATGTTCTTTCGGACAAGCTCCCAATGTTCTTTTAATAGAGCCCACGTAAATACTATCTGGGGTATCACTATCACAACTATTTAGAGGTATTTTGTACACCCCGTACATTTCTGTGTGGGAGATTTGGTCTCGATCCTGTTTCATCATATTAAACAAGTTGACAGTTTTTACCCCAAAATCTATGTTGAATGGTTTACACATGGCCTTACGCAAACGGGTAATCGTAGGAATGCATTGAACCCACAAACTTGTTTTATCTGTTGTCACTTTGCAGGGTAGTTGATCTTTCTCGTCGAATTTTTCTAAGCACAGACTGAATGTTTGATCTGTGGTACCCATCAGTCGTAGCAATTTCAAACACTCTAGTGATTTCTAAATCACGTCAGCTATTACTTGAGGAGTGGGTAAAAGCTCTTCTCATCGTATAATTAATAGCTGATAACTTGTAACTTTTTGGATGTGTAGACGAGGCAGGTATCAAACTGGTAATATACGATTCTTTCCTGAAAACCGAATATTGCAGCGAACCTGTGACCAAGTCCCTCTCAAGTTAAAAATCCAAGAAAGGTCGGCGACTTTTCTTCTCCACTTCCACCGTGAATACTAACGATTGATACTGAGACGACATTTGTTCCGCAAAAAGACAAAATTCCTCCCTAGAGTATTTCAAAAAAACCATCACTTTGTCCACATAACTTAAATATTGACAAGGACAGGGCTTAAAATTAGAAAGAACCCTATCTTCAATGTGCTCCAAAACAATTTCATATAATACCGGGGACAGGGGTGATCCCATAGGAGCTCCCTCGGTTTGGCGAAATATAATATTATTGAACCTAAAAAATTAACGTTTTTGCACCAGTTTTACGGCAGTTGTAATCAGAGCTGATAGTTTCAGGGTCGCACCCCAAATCATTCAGTTTCAAACTAACAATTTGATGAGTATCTGATAAGGGGACGTTCTTAAATAAGGCAACAACATCTAATGAAGCCAAAATAAAGTTAGAGTTGATCACATGAAAGTTCCTGACCCTGTCCAAAGGTTCTGTCGAACTTTAAATGGAATAATTAGATTCAGTAATCTGAGGTCTAAGGAACGTGGCAAGTGCTTTTTCCAATGGCCTTGTAGGTGCTGCATGGCCTGAAACCAAAGGGCGCATAGGATGTCCCTCTTTATGAATCTTAAGCTTTCCGAATTTCCGTGGAACCCTTGGTCCTGGCACATTGTACAAGGCGTGTTTGATATCTGCAGGTAAAAAAGGAAGTTTTTTGACCTTACTCAATGCTGACAGGGTTAAGTTCGTATGGTCGTGAGTAATCCTAACATGTGGTTTTTGGTTGATTGCTTCCTCCATCTTATGTTCATAGGTGGTTCTATTAGGAATCACTATTTGTGATGATTTATCAGCAGAAATGATTGCTAAACTATGTTTATTGTGTAACTCAACCAGTGCCCTTGTTTCTTCTTGAAGGCGAGAAAGTCCACCATTCGACCCCGTGCCCCAGGTTTTATTAACCTCCTTGACAAATCTATGTCTCACATCTTCACGTATCAAAGCAGGTAGATTTGAAATAACTTTCTTCATTTTGGGCACCAGTTGGAAGCAGTTAATCTTATAATTCAAGTGTGAAAATTTAGGGTCTCTATTTAATGCAGAACTCTGCACTTGAGTTAATGATGCATCTCTAAAGTTTACAAATGTAGCCTTGGTCTCTTGTTGGCGTCGGGTAATTTTACGACTAGCACCAGTAGTGTAATATCTCTTTGTGAGGTCCCTATCAACCAGTAAACATAATTTATGAATGTGCTTCACATGAGCTTGAGAAATTATACACTGCCGGACAATTGCTAAGGACGGATGACAATAGCAACGATAGCAACCATGAAATGGAAGGCAGGAAAATGTGGAAATTAGCATAAGTGCGGGATACAGTAAGACGTGTTGTGCGTATGCAAATTTTGGATTGCCGAACTTGTTTGTGACGTCATAGCGCTGATAAGAGATATAAAGGATTTGACGCGTATTGACCGTTGTTGTTCAAACGCAAAGTTGAAAGGGAAAGAATCAATTGACGAATTTGGAGTTTTCAGTACGTCATTCCGACATCACCTGGATGATTTTACGCGTGGCCGTATTATTGGCAAGATTGAAGAAGGACGAAAAATACCAGTTGTTGCCAGGGAGTACGACGTCAGCCACAGTGTTGTTTCAAGGCTTTGGAAAACATTTCAAACAAATGGAGAGTGTAGCAAGCGTCACGAAGGAGGTCGTGTTCGCAGTACGACACCTGCAGAAGATCGGTACATAGTGCTATCAACAAAAAGACACCGGCGCAGCACAGCTAGTGAGGTAGCAAATCAGTTTATGGCTGCTACTGGCAAGCGGATCTCCCGAAAAACTGTCGCCAGACGTTTGCATGAAGAAGAACTATATGCCCGCCGTCCTGTTGTGTGCATCGCATTGTCCAGACGTCACCGTACCGCCCGTTTGCAATGGTGCCATCAACATCGCAATTGGACTGATAACGACTGGTCTGCTGTCCTCTTCTCAGACGAGAGTAGATACAGTCTATCGTCTGATTGTCGACGACAACTGATCTGGCGTGATAGTGGTACTGCATATTGTCCAGCAAACATACAGGAAAGGGACCGATATCCGACATGTAGTCTCATGGTATGGGCTGGCATCATGATCAATGGCCGTACGTCCCTCTATGTGCTTCCAACTGGGCCTATGACTGGCCAACGATATATTAATGATGTTCTGCTACCTCATGTTCGCATGTTCCGTGGTGCTGTCGGTGATAGATTCATTTTCATGGACGACAACGTAACATGTCATCGAACAGTCGCTGTCCAGGAGTGTCTTGATAGCGAGGATATTCAACGCCTCGTATGGCCAGCACGTTCTCCAGATCTGAAACCTATTGAAAATGTGTGGGATGCTTTGGGGAGGAGTCTTGCTGGTCGTCAATGCCCTCCAATCAACAAGGACTTCCTCATCCGTGCACTGACAGAGGAATATGATAAATTACCCCAACAGCTGCTTGATAATGTTGTGCAAAGCATGACACGACGTGTGGAGTCCTGCATCGCCCTCCATGGTGGCCATATCCCGTATTCACATCTTACGCCGGAACGCCTGCGGACGGTAATGGCATTTTTTTCAGGTTTACGTATTCTGCACAAAATGGCCTGTTTGTCCCTTGAACACGTTCCAAAGCTTTCTAGATTTCAAAACACAATAAATTGTCTTTCTTGAAATGTCCTGGCATTGACATTATTTTATTTCACTTGGCGTCCAACCACACATACTTTTTATGCGCTATATAGCCGTTTAACATCCGTCCTTAGCAATTGTCCAGCAGTGTAGTTTGTGGAATAGCTGAGACAATGATCAGACAACGGTCAAACAATAGGGGTTGAAGTTGTCTAGCCATGAGTAAGTAGGCACGATATGTCTTACCCTGGAGTTGACTCAGTAAAGACCTCTTTGATCGGATTTCGGCAAGTAGTCTTCTCTTTTCGGCATCCCGCAGCTCCTTACAGTGTCTCCATGAGCGTGGATGCATGTTCAAGGAAAGGAAACCGGGGACAATTTTCAAATCACGGCAATTTAGCAGAAAAGATAAATGCGTTGCCTCCTTGGCTGTCCTTAACGTTAACTTCTTAAACAACTTACATGGTGACTCCATATCACTCCACGTAATGTACAATGAAATCATACCTGTCATTTACTGTTGAAGATACAAGAAGACGGTTAATTAAAACGTGCAGAATAAGTTAGATCCAAAGCCAGGACAGCATTCCCTCTGTGCACTTTAATAAATCCAATAACAGTGAAACACTAAAACTCGCAAGAGCTCCAAAGATTTTATTAGTACACGAATTCAACGAAATAATAACAGATAACCTCATGAGATCTTTCCAGTTTCTTAAAACTCATCTTCAGATGAAAAACAAATTAAACCCTAAGTTTGGGTAATGATTTTATATATATATATATACATATGTAACAACAACGTCAGAGTGCAACAGGTGATGAAGAAATGCCATCGCCCCATTGGTTGGGAGGATACTCATGTAGAAGTTTGATAGCCGAGAGGAAAACTAAACTATACAGAAAGGGTGAAAAACATAAGTCTTGTTAAAATTATAAGTTTAGGGTGAAAACACCCTAAACTTATAACTTTAACAAGATGTTAATGGTAATATATAATAGATCCAATTATTACATCATAATATTCACAAAATAGTAATACGCCTGAAATAAAAATAGAAATACTTACACATGACGCTTGGCAGTTTGTAGCTTAGAATATAGCCATTAGAAAAAGTTATAGTGTGTTCAAGTATATTCCATAATACGTTATTCATTATTCAAAATATAATGTGTTTCTAAGGTCTTGGTAAAAGTTCTGGTAAGTTGTCATTAAAAAACTTAGGTCCTTTTGACACAATCACCATACCTTCTGTGAGTAACATGGACGAAACAGAGCCTGGAGTGATAGTAACACGAGGGTCAGATCACATAGGTGAGTGTAACCGTTCAGATACAAGTCGTGCCTGGGCTGTATCCATATCGCCAAACCGAGGGAGCTCCTATGGGATCACCCCTGTCCCCGGTATTATCTGAAATTGTTTTTCAGCACATTAAAGATAGGGTTCTTCCCAATTTTAAGCCCCGTCCTTGTCTATACTTCAGATATGTGGACGATGTGCTGGTTTGTTGGAACCACCCTGTGGAGCAATTGCGCATTTTTGCGGAACAAATGTAGTCTCAGTGCCTATCGTTAGTATTCACGGCGGAAGTGGAGAAGGAAGGTCGCCCACCATTCTTGGATTTTGAACTTGAGAGGGACTTGTTCACAGGTTCGCTGCAATATGCTGTCTTCAGGAAAGAATCGTCTATTTCCAGTTTGATACCTGCCTCGTCTACAGATCCAAAAAGTTACAAGTTATCAGCTAATAAATATATGATGAGAAGAGCTTTTACCCACTCCTCAAGTAATAGCAGATGTGATTTAGAAATCACTAGAGTGTTTAAAATTGCTGCGACTAATGGGTACCACAGGTCAACCATTCAGTCTGTGCTTGGGAAAAATCGACGAGAAAGATAAACTACCCTGCAAAGTGACAACAGGCAAAACAAGTTTGTATGTTCAATGAATTACTACCCAACGATTTTACCTTTGCTTAAGGCCATATGTAGACCATTCAACATAGATTTTGGGGTAAAAACTGTCAACTTGTTTAATATGATCAAACAGGATTGAGACCAAGTTTCCCACACAGAAATGTAAGTGGTGTACGAAATGCCTTTAAAACGTTGTGATAGTGATACCCCAGATAGTATTTATGTGGGCTCTACTAAAAGAAAATTATGAGGTAGACTGAAAGAACATAAGCATGCCATCAAGAATGGACTCCGAAATAAAGACCTGGCACGACTTGTATCTGAGGGGTTACACTAACCTATGTGGTCTGACGCTCGTGTTACTATCACTCCAGGCTCTGTTTCTTCCATGTTACTGACAGAAAGTATGGCGATTGTGTCAAAAGGACCAACGTGTTGTAATGACAACTTACCAGAACTCTTACCAAGCCCTTGGAAACACATTAGGTTTTCAATGATGAATAACTTAATATGGAATATACTTGAACGCACTATAACTTTTTTTAATAGCTATATTCTAAGCTACAAACTGCCTAGCATCATGTGTAAGTATTTCTATTTTCATTTCAGGCGTATTCCTCTTTTGTGAATATTATGATGTGGTAATTGGATCTATTACCATTAACTTCTTGTTAAAGTTATAAGTTCAGGATGGAATCCCCTCCCGCACGCACTTATGTTTTTCACCCTTTCTGTATATTTTTCCTCACGGCTGTCAAACTGCTACATGAGTACCCTCCCAACCAATGTGGCGATGGCGTTCCTACGTCCCCTGTTGCACTCCGACGTTGTTGTTACATATGTATATATATACCATCATTACCCGAACTCAGGGTTTAATTTTTGTTTTCATCTGAAAACGAGTTTTAGGAAATTCGAAAGATCTCATGAGGTTATCTATTTTTATTTCATTGAATTTGTGTACTAATAAAATCATTGGAGCTCTTGCGAGTGTTTGTGTTTCACTGGTATTCGATTCATTAACGTGCACCGAGGGAATGCTGCCCTTGTTTTGGATCTAACTTATTCTGCACATTTTAATTCGCCGTCTTCTTGTATCTTCAACAGTAAATGACAGGTATGATTTCATAGTACATTACGTTGAGTGATATGGAGTCTCCATGTAAGTTGTTAAAGAAGTTAACGTTAAGGACAGCCAAGGAGGAAACGCATTTAATCTTTTTTGGCAAATTGCCGTTATTTGAAAATTATCCCCAAGTTCCTTTCCTTGAACATGCATCCACGCTTATGGAGAGACTGTAAGGTGCTGCGGGATGCCGAAAAGAGCAGTCTACTTTCCGAAATCTTACCCTGAGTCAACTCCAGGGTAAGACATATCGTGCCTACTTAATCATAGCTAGACAACTTCAACCCCTATTGTTTGACCGTTGTCTGGTCATTTCTCAGCTATTGCATAAACTATAATTTCTCAAGCTCATGTTAAGCACATTCAAAAATTATGTTTACTGGCTGATAGGGACGTCACAAAGAGATATTACATTACTGGTGCTAGTCGTAAAATTACCCGACGCCAACAAGAGACTAAGGTTACATTTGTAAACTTTAGTGATGTATCATTAACTCAAGTGCAGAGTTCTGCATTAAATAGAGGCCCTAAATTTGCCTACTTGAATTATAAGATTAACGCCTTTCAACTGGTACCCCAAATGGAGAGAGTTATTTCAAATCTACCTGCTTTTATACGTGAAGATGTAAGACATAGATTAGTCAAGGAGGTTAATAAAACCCGGACCAGGGGATCAAATGGTAGACTTCCTCGCCTTCAAGAAGAAAGAAGGGCACTGGTTGAGTTACACAATAAACAGAGTTTAGAAATCATTTCTGCTAATAAATCATCACAAATAGTGATTCTTAATAGAGCTACCTATGAACATAAGATGGAGGAAGCAATCAACCAAATATCACATGTTAGGGTTACTCACGACCCTACGAACTCAACCCTGTCAGCATTGAGTAAGGTAAAAAAACTTCCTTCTTTACCTGCAGATATCAAACACGTTTTGTACAATGTGCCAGGACCAAGGTTACCACGGATATTCGGAAAGCTTACGTTTCATAAAGAGGGACATCCTATGCGCCCTTTGGTTACAGGCTATGCATCACCTACAAGACCACTGGGAAAAGAACTTGCCACGTTCCTTAGACCTCTGATTACTTAATCTATTTATTCCATTAAAAGTTCGACAGAAGCTTTGGACAGGGTCAGAAACTTTCATATGGGCAACTCTAACTTTATTTTGGCTTCATTAGATGTTGTTGCCTTATTTCCGAACGTCCCGTTATCAGATACTCATGAAACTATTAGTTTGAAACTGCATAATTTCGGGTACGACCCAGAAACTATCAGCTCAATCACAACTGCCTTAAAACTGGTGCAAAAACGTTCAGTTTTTAGGTTCAATGATATTATATTCGCCAAACCGAGGGAGCTCCTATGGGATCACCCCTGTCCCCGGTATTATCTGAAAATATTTTGCAGCACATTAAAGATAGGGTTCTTCCCAATTTTAAGCCCTGTCCTTGTCTATACTTAAGATATGTGGACGAAGTGATGTTTTTTTGGAAGCACTCTAGTTAGGAATAGTGTATTTTTGCGGAACAAATGTCGTCTTAGTATCAATCATTAGTATTCACGGTGGAAGTGTAGAAGGAAGGTTGCCTACCATTCTTGGACTGAACTTGTGAGGGACTTGGTCACAGGTTCGCTGCAATATTCTGTCTTCAGGAAAGAATCGTTTATTGATAGTTATATACCTGCCTCGTCTACACATCCAAAAAGTTACAAGTTATCAGCTATTAATTATACGATGAGAAGAGCTTTTACCCACTCCTCAAGTAATAGCTGACGTGATTTAGAAATCACTAGAGTGTTTGAAATTGCTACGACTGATGGATACCACAGATCAAACATTCAGTCTGTGCTTAGAAAAATTCGACGAGAAAGACCAACTACCTTGCAAAGTGACAACAGATAAAACAAGTTTGTGGGTTCAATGCATTACTACGATTACCCCTTTGCTTAAGGCCATATGTAGACCATTCAACATAGATTTCGGGGTAAAAACTGTCAACTTGTTTAATATGATCAAACAGGATCGAGACCAAGTCTCCCACACAGAAATGTACGGGGTGTACGAAATAACTCTAAAACGTTGTGATAGTGATACCCCAGATACTATTTATGTGGGCTCTACTAAAAGAACATTGGGAGCTAGACTGAAAAAACATAAGTATGCCATCAAGAATGGACTCTGAAATACAGCCCTGGCATGACTTGTATCTGAGAGGTTACACTCACCCATGTGGTCTGACGCTCGTGTTACCATCCCTCCAGGCTCTGTTTCGTCAATGTTACTCACAGAAATTATGGGGATTGTGTCAAAAGGACCCAAGTGATGTAATGACAACTCACCAGAACTCTTACCAAGCCCTTTGAAACACATTAGGTTTTGACTGATGGATAACTTAATATGGAATATACTTGAATGCTCTTTAACTTTTCTTTCTTTTTTTTAATGGCTATATTCTAAGCTACAAGCTGCATAGCATCATGTGTAAGTATTTCTATTTTCATTTCTGGCGTATTACTATTTTGTGAATATTATGATGTGGTAAATGGATCTATAATATATTACCATTAACTTATTGGTAAACTTTGAAATTTAGGGCGGGATCCCCACCCCGCACCCACTTATGCTTTTCACCCTTTCTGTATAGTTTAGTTTTCCTCACGGCTGTCAAACTTCTACATGAGTATCCTCCCAACCAATGGGGCGATGGCCTATTTACGTCACCTGTTGCACTCTGACGTTGTTGTTGCATATGTATAATATATACCATCATTACCCGAACGTTGGGTTTAATTTGTTTTTTCATCTGAAGATGAGTTTTAGGAAACTCGAAAGATCTCATGAGGTTATCTGTTCTTATTTCATTGAATTCGTGTACTAATAAAATCATTGGAGCTTTTGAGAGTTTTAATGTTTCACTGGTATTGGATTTATTAACGTGCAGCGAGGGATTTCTGCCCTGGTTTTGGATCTAAAAATAATATCAATATACGATGTGCCATTAAGATTCTTTTAAGCGAGTAATCTCCACATTGTTTTTCAAGTGAAGATAGCAGATAAATTTACGTTATAATTTCCAGTTTGCATTTTTTCCCTAGTAAGCTGTCGCATCTTTAAATATTAAGAAGTGAAATTTTAAAATATGAAAGCCGGATTTTATACAGCTCTGTGACTGAAGCATAAGAGAAAATCGAAGGTCAGTTTTCATTTGTGATGAACAGGTAATTGTGACTTTCAATCACAATAATGATCCAAGGGTCTATTACATCACATTCTTCTCTATGGAACTAGGATATTTTTTTCTTCTGTAAATAAGACAATAGACATAAATTAAGTTATGCTGCAAACAATTTTGCACTTGTTTTTTAAAAAAATTGAGATAAAAGGTAACAAACTTTTAGGAAATATCAGAGATGCCCCTATATCTTTACAAGCATTTAGTTTCAGTTGGATAATCCTTTTATTTATGGATTCATTGCCAATACTTTTTCCATAAAATTTGGCAAATTAGTTCAAACAATCCGGAAAACATTGCACATAGAAGAGGTAAAGTATTCTTGTAACCAATTCGAAAAGATAATAACATTTTAAAAGGATGATGTAACTAAACCAAAAGTTGCACCGAATTTTACGTGCTCCTCAAATAAAACACATCACATTGCGGCCGGGTTTTACAAAACGGACGGCAGAACAAGTCCTTTTCTCTCTCGTCTTATCAGTATGGTTAAAAATCCAGTCAACAAGGACAGGGACTCCCTTTTAGTCATTTATTTTGTGCCGCATTATCGATGACAAGCTAGTTCCTGACTCGGACATCATGTCACAATTTTTGAAATGTGAACGCAGACTAACGCAGCTATATTGTTTAGGAACGCATTTATTTTGTTTGGAGATGTAAAAATCAGCATTAGAAAAACATAGAGAAAAAATCTATCTTTCGTCCCATTGTTTGCTTTAGTGCGTCAAGGAAAATGAAAAAGACATTCCATTGGACAAGAGCAACAGTCCTGCTCCATCCAGGATTCAAAGAATGGCTCTTTTCCGCGGAATCTTTAGAAGACAGAGACAGAGAAATCTCTGTCAGAAGGGCGGCTAAAAGTTCCATGTGTGTGGCGTGTGTATTTTGAAATTAGGTCGGTGTAGCATTAAAAGTAGACTGAGCTAAAACATAAAATCATAAGGAAGTCTACATAAACAATATTCCAGACCGTAGATATATTATTTTTTACGTAAGCTGTGTTCGGAGATAATCAGTCACAGTACCTCTTGTTACTTGCTTTGGAGTTGAAGGATCCCCATTAGCATGATATCGGGTACAACCCCAAAAATATATTCTGGTACTTGTCGACAGAAAATAACTTGCACCAAATTTACAGAATACTTAATTTGCTCTAACCGCTGGGTCACTAGCAAACATAGGGTTGTATTTTTATATGGATTTGTTTTTACAAAATGAAACAAGTTTAATCAAATTCTTGGCATTATAATAAATAAGACGGAGAAAATTAAGTGTGAGAATTCAGCAAAAGAAGAAATCTGTTTAGGAAAGGTTTCTTTCGACCGTTTCTGCGACACACCTGCAATTTCTAAATTTCGAAAGTGCCTTTAAACACTTTACAAAACGCGTATGAAGGAATTAAATGTTAAAGAAGCAATATGTGATATATTTAAATACATTATTTTCCAAACGAATTAGTGCCATTAATTTACTTGGATTATTTTTCACAGGAAATGGCACATTTACTCTAGTATCACTATTGTCACCTACGACGAATGGATTTCAGAGAGGAACTACTCAGTATTAAGTAATTTGTCAAAATCAAGAGTTTGACAAATTATTTAATACTGAGTAGTTTTTGTTAAATTATACTATTATAGTTAAATTTTATGATAATAACTTGTGGAATTGCTTAAGTTTTTCTTTGAGTTCTGCTTTCATATGGCGTGCAGTGGTATATTGCATTACCGTCAGTTAGGTATCATAAGAGATGCTTAATATGTTCATCAGGTATAACTGTCTGCTTGATCTTTAGTATGGAAACCTAAACATAGTCGTCCTATTTCAGAAATAATTTGAAATCCATAAAGAAGTACAGGTTTAAACTTGTACAACGGATCTGAAATTATTTGTAAACCCAGGAAATTTTTTTGCCGAATTTTTTAGGACTTTAATGTACGGCATATACTTTTTCGTATGTAATTTTCTCATAAAATTTAATATTTTTATGCTTACAACTCGTCAGAAAAAGTAAATAAGGATCCCGTGCAATATTTCGAGTTGAATTTCAATACATTAGTGAGCATGCCTGGTCTTAAGCTTGAAATTTTGCATGTATTAGCGCAATGTCGATAGTTTTCCATAAAAGAAAATTCAAGGAAATTGGAACGCCAATTTATTGTGAAATACGATAAATATGAACAATATTGATTTTTTTAAATTCACGTGGTACATTATATCTAAAGTAATCCTTGGTATGAAAATATGCTTAGGGAGCTAAAATGATTACTTTCCACTACGTTATTGTTTTATGCAGAAGTTGAATACTGACATTGATTTGAAACATGTTTTTCCTAAAGAAATATCATTTCCACGTGAAGGTTCCATAACGTTGTTGACAAACAGTTTCAGCTACTGAAGTTTAGGAAATTTGAATTTAAGGAGATGTTTTTTAGGTCTTATATTAATGGAATGCTTAATAAATTTTCAATACCGTACACTTGAAAATCATTATGTTTCCAGGAAAAGGGAAAACAAGCGTTCCACAGATTTACATGGCTTCGTGACTAGGGCTGGCAATTTTCGGTGTGTCCCGGATGTCGCCGCAAGTGACGTAGTTAGGATATATCTCTGCGTTTTAAGAATCACATTGATTTTACATTGTGCTTTAAACACTAGTGGGAAATATAATAATTAATGTGTCACCCAGCCTAAAAAAATGTTGAAAACCATCAAATGAAAAAAAAAAGCAGTGATGCAAATGTGCAGTTAAAGGAGACTGTATTACCGGATATATTGTTTGTTTTTTGTTTCGGTTTTCCGTTCGGTTGAATTATTAAATTTTTTGAGCTCAATAAATGTAACAACGATGTGATTCCCGTTAACTTAGTGAAAATTGTCAGTGTTTGCTGATGACCAAATTTTAAGAGCCGTTTTTTTTGCAAACTTTTGCCAACATTTTCTGCTGGGCAAAATCTAGTGTTCAAATAAATTGTGATAAAGAATGAAGTTCGATAGTGAATAAATAAAGGAAAAAAGAAAAAGAAATTAATCCCTACTGGATAATACTTGCCTAAAATTTAATTTTCATTTACGTCTTCTTGCCAGGATGATGGGCATAGTATTTTCCTCATCAAGGAAAACTGTTATTGAGAAAACTATTATAGGATAAAACAATCGGTTTCTGGCATAATGCATGCAAACTGAAAGATTTTTTTCTACATTGTTGGCACACCTCCACATGAGCCCTGTTCGTTGATATTTGCATATTTATTCGGCATTCAATTCCTCGATATGTTTTCCATGATATCTCTTGGAGGCTGTGGGACTAGCATCTGTTATCGTCTTCTGAAGAGGTTCAATATCGGACCCTGGAGTTAAACAGACTTTATTCTTGACATAGCCCCCCCCAGGAAAGCCTAGGTGTGTTATATCGGATGATTTAGGCGGGTATGATGTTCAGTCGTCCTTTCCGATCCATCTGCCGGAGATGTGGTATTTATCAATTTCGAACCATTAATCTCTAAAGTGGTATGCCACCATCCTACTCAAAATCCACCCATGGTTGATATTCGTCTAACTGACGTGCAACAAAAAGCTCGAGCATTCCAGGTACGTATTTGTTCTTATTGTGCATTCGCGAAACGGGAAAGATCCGATATATATATAACCGCGGCAAACGTTCAATTTTGGGTTGTCCAATTGTTTTTCAGTGGCAACATGGGAATTTTACGACCCGATATACGCACGTTGTGAACTTATCCTTCGGCAGAGCTGCGAAAAGCAGCTTCCTTCAAAACACACACACGCCGCAGGTAGTTGCTATTGATACGCTGTAAAATCTCAGTAGCAACAGCAACACGATGTGGCCGATCTTCCACCTATAACGATTGAAAAATCTTCATTTAGTACGAATACAAACGAGTTGTTATGTTTTAAATTTTTTCAGTGAAGCACAGGGTATTGCTTTTTTCCCAATTTCGATGGAAACAATAACTGAAAAAAATATTAGATTTCTTTAAACAGCATATTTTTTGCAACACGGTTTCGCATCTCATCCAAATATTTTAGTTTGTAACGTAAACAACTATCGTCGAGAAACACCTCCGTACAGACGAACTCTTTGCCCTATTGCAAATTGCTCTGATATCAGACATGAAATTAACATCTCACACTCTTGCCAGTTGTGCAGTTCTAGCTTAAGCTCCAAAAACTGCCTTGTAGCTTAAAAAGTTTTATGAAATTATCCTCAAATGACCAGAATATTCCTAAATCTACGTCATAAAGGCAAAATCATGGTTTGTATGAATGGAACTTTAGTAGTACTGTATTACAGAGCAAGGTTTAAAAAACGGTAACTGGCCAAATTCACCAAACGTATTAGGTGGTGTAATGGAAGAACACTAAAACGTCTTTGTTACATAAATATATATCGGATATGATACTAAAAACTATCTTAATTGTTTCCTGTAGAATTTGACGTCACATTCCCAAATTGAAACTCGGTATCCTGTGTCCATGCCTATATGACTAATACAAATGTTCGTACGTCAAATAGTTAATTAATATTCCAAGAACTGTTTAAGGAAACTGTATGCTTTATATTTTACGGTATGTCATATGTATAATTTTTATTCTTCAGGACGGACGGACAGACAGACGGCGGACGGATGGAACGTAATTCTGTATCGTATCCATGGGTAATTCGTTCCTGAGTAGAAAGAGACCATTTCCGTGCAAATCGGTTATTTTTCGGTCGAGTTATGTGTTTTTATACTTCCGGATGGACGGACAGAAAGACAGATTTAGGACGGATGGAACGTAATTTTGTATTGTATCTGATAGGTGTGAGGCGTCCTTGAGTCGAAAGAAATAATTTCCGTGCAAATCGGTTGTTTCTCGGCGGAGATATTTTTTATTCTTCCGGACGGACGGATAGACGGCGGACGGATGGAACGTAATGCTGTATCGTATCCATTGGTAATTCGTTCTTGAGTAGAAAGAGACCATTTCCGTGCAAATCGGTTACCAGGAATCAAAATACCAGGAAAGGGCAACTAGTTAATATACTGATCATTCAACATGCCAGTTTGTTTGTGAAAGCTCGCTCTCTCTCTCTTAACGCAAGCACCTGCCAGATCTTTTTAATTACCCTATCGAAGTTCTGAATAATGGCCAAGTAAACTGCCTACCTTACCGATTCTCAACAAATTTAACCCTCTCGTGGCAGTCGCTAAAAATGCCCAAATTTTTTCGAAATCGAAAATAAAAGGAAACGTTATGGGAAATATTTTACGAAACAATATGTAAACATCTTTCTTTCTTCTGCGTTCAAAAATTCTTTCAAAATTTTCAGATTTTTTCGTTCAAAATTTTCAGCAGGATAAGTGGTTTGGCTTTTAAAGGAATAGAATATTAATAATGCGTCCCGATGAAAGATGAAACAATGCAAAAACAAAAGAAAGAAAGAGGAAACTTTGTACTGAACTAACGAAAGTGCCTGTATAATATGGTGGTTTTCATTCGAAGTTCGATATTTAGCAAAATGTTCGTTCCCGCGATCTCGACCAAACCGGTTGCATAGTTCCACAGTGCCTGTGAAATCACCCATGGAAGCATAATGGAGATACAAACCGTGAGCGCCTCCTCTCCCCTAGAACGGAAGTGAGAATGTTCCACAACCAGGGTGACCTTGAGAATCGCTCATTTGCCTGATTATTTGAAAGCGCGTTTCTGCATTCATTGTGATCACTGTGTGTCAGTGGCCAATTCTCAGGCATGGCTGGTAATAATGCTGTTAAAGCCAGAGAGATAAAAACGCTTCTTAAACGCTTTTATAAAAAATGTTCATTTTGGTTTACACTCTTCGAAGGATGTGCTATGACGATCACTTTACCTGTATCCGTAGCCTACGAGGATCGTTAAAGAAGCCTGTTATTTTGGGCAAAATTTCCTGAAAAAAACGGAAGCACTTTTAATTCTCTTCAACGCCACCAGAGGCCGCTTTTATCGAGGGCAACATTTACCTTACCGTTAGGGCTTTCAGTATACTACCGTAGGTTGCGAAACCGCATACTTCTCATTTTATTCAATTATTTTTATATAAAAGAAATGAGGTATTGCTGTGTGCCTTTTGAATATTCTTACAAGCAAGTTTAGAGCAAGTAACTGTGGAAACTTTGATTTGTTTAGATGATACTCATGCAGTTTCAGCTGTGTGCATTTTCGAGTTGCGTGGTTTTTTATAGCAGTAACCGTGTTAATATCAAACTGGAATGAAATATGCTTCATAAAAGAGTGAAGTTTTTAATTTTAAAGTTATATTTGTTTTGAACTTGCACGGACGTTTCATCAATTTGAGTTTGAAATAGAAATGGGTAGGTGTCTCAAAATAATTACGAATTTTTTCAGCAATGTTTTCTCACACATCGGAGGCAACTTACGATATACAATTAGAAATATTTGCTAAGAAAAAATGTGATTCTCCGAAAACAACATGCATTGCAATAACCTTGGAAACCACCAGCTTTCCTACACTTTAATGGCTAACGCTCACGGTAGTAGGCTACAAGCAAAGTAGTACTGCCCGATTGACGCTATATTTGTTTTGAACTTTCACGAACGTTTCATGGCGACAGCCTCCAGACATCTCATTCTAACGTCCTTGGATATAACTGACTGACACGTATAAACATATTCATTTGTGTACAACATGCATCCTAATATGAAGAATTACTACCCTTCTGCCTCATTTTGGAATGTAAAAATTTTAACCAAATTGTGGACAATTCCCTTGATTTAATTTAATTAAAAATTCTACAATTAAGCCAGAGCATTACGCTCCTCCTAAATAAATATTTTCACACGATAAATTGCGCAAACAGCGCAAAGCATGACCATTACGAACTCTTTAAGTGTGGAAAACGTTCAAACAAAGAAGAAAGTAGGTAGTTATGCAATCTTACCTTCCAAAATGATTTGGGAACAGTGAATTACTAAAAAATATACATATAATAAAATTCTATATAGCAAGTCATCGATGTATTTAATGTGTCCCGAAATGTGTAACTTCGTTGATCATATCGGAATGCTACATTACAGTAGAGGACTGATAAATTATATCATGAATGTTATTAATTAGTCATAATATTATTCATCGCTTTCGCAAGAAAAAATAAAACAATTCTGGCAATTATAGAGAAAATTTATGAGATGTAATTCTGTATGACAGCACATCGAGCTGCCACCAGCAGCGGTTAATTATTTTTGTTATCCTCAGTAAAAACGGCATCTGGTGAGCTTCCCGGCATTAATGATTCCTGGTTTCGAAGGCCGAAATAGCAGGCTTCCCTCACGAGCGTGATACCCGTAGGTTACGCCTGTATTATCCCTGAAGCTGTGTTTTTGCGCATGCATCGCCACCACTTACTGCCTCATATCTCATGTTGCTTAATCAGCGCCGCCATACGCTTGTATATAGCATCAGTGGGAATGCTTCAAGCTGACAAGAAATGTTCCGCAAGACCATTGAAACCCGAGAGGTGGGATGAACATTTATACATACCTTACATACAGTGCAATGAAAATCTATTGCTGTATCTCTCCTGCTTTGTTTGTTAGGAATCAATTTACTGCGAGCGTTCACATCAATGTGTTCAGTGTGAACTAAGCACCATTTGAGTAAGCCTCAAATCGCCTAATCCTGAAATGCCCAAATGAAACTTTAACGCACACATCATAGCAAGGAGCCGGAGATAAATTATTGGGTAACATTGTCACAGGTACTGCTGTACTGCTAACGATATGCTCTACAGTTGATCGAAAAGGCAATTTTTTTTTCTTTTCAGGGGTTTAACTACCATCGTGAGCGACTCAATGGGATACACAGTGTCTTGTCCCTAATTTGGGGCCACTGGTTCCAGGGAGTCAGTGTACGACCAGTACAGCACCCATGCCACATCCGGGACTCGAAAGTGGGTCCAGTTACACAGTCTAAAGCCAACCGAATTTCAGCCAGGGTATTGCTCTTTTGTTTGTGTGTTTCAATCGGGTAAATAATGTGTTTTCTTGTGATGGTGGGAAATTTGTGCAATTTGTTCAAAAATACGTTTCTGAATTTTATAACTTTTTCTCAGAGCAATGAACTTTTGCGAGATCGGTAAAAGTACAATTCACCAATCACTGGTAATATGTACATCTCTCAAAGAGAAACTTGCCAGAGAAACTGGAGTTCATTGCTCACTTTTCCTAATTTTAAAATGCAGACAAGAATAATAAAATATACTTTTGTTAGGAAATTTCAAGTGTCACAACAGGATTTGTACAGGGAGTAAAAATCAGAATAAATCATTATACTGCGCATGCTTAGTGTATTAAAAACCTGATAATGCCTGGAGTCCAGGAAGTTT
Organism: Macrothele yani; assembly: GCA_039090855.1. Classification (NCBI taxonomy): domain Eukaryota; kingdom Metazoa; phylum Arthropoda; class Arachnida; order Araneae; family Macrothelidae; genus Macrothele; species Macrothele yani. Next base: position 141,501,745 of record CM077015.1, read on the forward strand.
TTGCAACCTCAACAGGTTGTAGTCTATACACCCATATTACTCAGAAAACCAAATCCTGTGCAACACGTTTGCATTACACAGTGGGCTTTTGTGATTTCGGTCGCCCCGAATATATGACACACTTAATCCTTATTTTAAATTTAATAATTCTCAACACAATAAATGAATATATCCAGAGCCCGACTTAAGACTAGTGAGGCCCTGGGACAAACAACTTGGGGAGCCCATCCCCGGGCATGAATCGTGCTCTTAATAAATAAACAATGGTACTTGCGTATTAAGGCAGCACCTCTGGTGCTTCGCGCAATTATCCTATAGTTGCGCGTATAATTGTATAAAGCACAAGAAATGCTGCCTTAATACACAAGTACTATCTACTTTAATAAATGCAAGAAACTATAAATGTTCAAAAATTGTAAATTAAAAATAAACCTTTTATCTCCATCTTTCAAATGGATATTAATAATCGACTTTTTGAAGCAACATGTCGATGCAAATTTGCGCTGGGTGAAAATTAACTCGTGCATGCCGACGTCGCCGTTTTTGCTGCCCATAACAATAAAAATTAAATGTTAGTGCTTAAAGTTGGGCCCCCAAATCCATGGGGGCTTTGGGCACGGGCCTCGTGTGTGCTTGCGTAAATTAGGCTCCGATTATATCAAAAACAGGGATATTTTCAAACGATCAGTTGACGTAACTTGCTCGTTGGCAAATCAAATGCCCCATTTATAGGACATAATGAGCATGAATTATTCCTTAACGAAGGCTATTACATCGAATTGCTGCAATTTCTCAATTTACGATCTGCTCCTGAATTACCATTTAGATGCTGACACGTCTTTAAAAACCTCGCGTTTGTCATTCAAATAATTAACCTGAGGAAATCATGAAGAGCCACTAAACCAAATCTGAAACCAAGAAGTTCATTGTGTTGCTATCGTATTAGGTCGTTCAGAAAATAATGGCCGATTTTTTGAGGTGCCACATTCAACTCGTCCACAATACTTGCAGGACAACCCGCTCGCAGCGCCATTCGTACAAGTTGAAGGGCGACTCAGACGCCACATACACGCCATAATCGGTTGAGCTACAGTAGTTGATACTCGCCATAATCGGTTGAGCTACAGTAGTTGATACTCGCCTGAGAGTGGTCTGTACAACATGTTAAGAAGGATTTAGATACGGGTGATTCTGTTTCAGGAATTCAAATTGGGTCGTAATGCAGCACAAACAGTGGCGTAACTAGCACAACGTGCCCACCCCCGCAAAATTTGCTTCAGAACCCCTAAGCACAGTCATTTTTCAAGGATTTCGAATACGAGGGAGGAACTGTTTTTTGCTCTGTGTTTGTGTAAGGGGGGGTCAGGAGGTCGAAGAGAATGTCTGGTAAAGTAAGTGAGATACCTAGAGCTCTGTAGTCTTAACTTTTAAATAATTTTTGGAACAGAAGTACATAATTTAAGGTTATCAATCAGCCAATCAGGATTAACACCGTGCGCGGACTGATGCATGAGCATGATTATACATTTTATCGCAAGAAATGAATTCGGTAAAATACTCTTTAATGGTTGAGATCATTAACTATAAGACTTCATAATCACTCATTTTACTTTCATTTGTTTCTGAAGTGCTTAGTTTAGGTGAAATGTCTGCTTCTAAAGTTTGAACAATTTGCGTGCTAAATAAATTATCATTCTTTTAATCAGAAACGCCACTTGGATGTAATTGATTCAATGCAGAAAGAGCTGGTCGAGCTTTGGAAGTTTCTTTGCGCCCTCTTTTTCTTTCGCCGATACTATGGTCCACTTGAACGCTTTTGTGAAATTTTGCAAGTGGATGCCGTTCGCTTGTATGTTAAAGTTTCCACTCAGTAAATGAGATAGATATACAGTTACTGTAAAGGACAACTAAGAGCAAAGCAATGTGTAATTGTTTTGTCCAAAACTAAAATACTGTAAATCACTTGAAGAAATCCCCCTCTTTTACATGCCGCTGCTGTTAATAAATGTTGGTGCCTGTCGTGCACGTAATCCTAGGTGACTGATTGTTTCTTCACATCGTCCACAGGTAATTACCACGTGGTCTTGTGCTTTCCTTGAGAGGGCGATTGGAGATCGATCGTATTATTTACAATCCATTTGAGAACGATGGTATTACAACCCATTGCAGAGCGATAGAATTACAGCCCGGAGCCCAAGGGCCGAATAGCTTCATTCTGTGGCATCCAATGTTTGAAAAGTGAAACTTGGCATTTATTTAGGCAAAGCTATATGTGTATTAAAGGAAAATATGAATTTTTGCTTTAATTATTTGTTTCTTTGTTTTTGTATGAGTTCGGATTTTATCATAAAACATTTACTAGCAGCTGCAGTACGCCCATTCGTTACCTGCGCCCCCACGCAGATGCGGGGGTGGTAGTTACGCCACTGGGCACATATCTACCATAATGTGGTTGAGGCATGGTGCGAGGAGGCAACATCAGAAACTACTGTTCGTCGGCGGTTTGAAAAGTTTCGTTCCTGTGACATGAGCTTAAAGATGAGGAGGGCCAAGGACGACATTCGGTCATTGATATTGAAGCTCTGAAAGCAAATGCGGAGGCAAATCCTCGCGTCACAGTCAGAAAACTCGCCAAACCGCACGATGTGTCGGTGTCAAATATTTACGAACATCTCTACCAAATTTGCCAGGTCAGGAATCTTGATACGTGGGTCCCACACGAACTGACAGAGCATCAGAAACACCAATGGTATGCGATGTGCAGTAAAGTTTTGCTTCGCAACGCAAAGGACCTCGTACTTGATCGCATTGAACCTGTGATGAAAGGTGGATGATATACGACAGCCGTAAGCGATCTGGACAGTGGCTGAACCATCGTGAACCACCGAAACCACATCCTAAGCCAAGGTTGATGCCAAAGAAAGTTTTGTCGACAGTGTAGTGGACTGTTCTCGATGTCATACACTACAGGTTATTTAATACTGGGGAAAACGTTACTTTAGTAACATAATGTGAAGAAATTGACTGAATGCACCAGAAGTTATGTTCCAAACAGCCATCTTTGGTGCATAGGAACGGTCCTATCCTCCTCCATTATAGCGCGAGACCACACGTGTCACATATGACGAAACAGGAAATACACGAACTGAGGTTCGAAACCCGCCCACTTTTAGCGTACTCGCCTGAACTGACACCTACCGATTTCCACCTGTTCATGCATTTTAGCAATTAACTCAAGGAGAGGACCTTCAGAAACCGAGAGGAGGCCAACATTGCATTGCATGACTTTCTTGCATCCAGGCAGCCAGATTTCTTCCTCACTGGCATTGAAGCACTTGTCACTCGCTGGAAGAGGTGTGTAGCTGTTGATGGCGCCTATTTCGAATAAAAAAGGTTGTATGCTATGAGGTATGTCTCTTTCATTTTTACCTTCCAGATCAGCCATTATTTCCGAACAACCTGGTATTGTGATGGAAGAGACTTCTGTTATCAAAAAAATAATTTCGTATTGTTTTGAGGTAACACATGATGAAAACATTCAGTAAAAATAAATCAGTTTTACTGAATCAGTGCCAACAGGAATTATGATATTCTGTCTTATCACGTGTAAAATGTCTTTAATTTCAAATTCGAATCTAAGCTTGTAGCTTAAACATATGATTGGTCATTTACATATGACTCGTGAGGTTATGAGTGGTCCATGAACTACCTTCAGAATAAAGTGTTAAAAAAGTATCCACAAACTCTTCACGTGCACTGTTATGTCCATGTATTGATTTGCTTTTTTATGAAAACATTAGCAACATTAAGAAGTGCAGATACTTTTTGAGACCTTAAACGAATGATTGCAATGTTTGCATCCCATTTAGCAAAAAAAGTTTAAACTGAGTATTTCAAAAGAAAAGTTCCCTTCTTAGCTGCCATCAAATGATAATTCAGCTCTTGTTTGGTAAACGCAATTGAGGAGCACAGAACTTCCTTTTACTTCAGCACTTCAGCAGCATGAAAGATCAGGAATGAAAGTGTTTGGATATCACTTTTTGTGCCACTAGAGAAATTTCATAGCCGTTTGTAAACTAAACGAAATTAGAAATGACTAATTCTGTGCAAATCAGCAAACAACGTTAGACAACTCGAAGGAATTAAAAGGCCTAAATCTGCTGAGGGAGATTCCGAAGAGACGTGCTCAAAACTATACAATGAAAATATAGACATCCTTATCAGTTACGCTCGTTTCTGGAGCATTGAAGAAATTGAGATTTTTGCCTTAATAAATAGTAAAAATCCGACACATCGCCGCCGGTAGTGGAGTGGTCAGAGAAGTAGATTTCTGGAGAGTTGTCTGAAATAGGCTCGGGTTCAATTCCGGAGCCCATTTAAAACGCAGGCATGGTTGTTGTGCTTGTTTTACGCTGCTAGTGCTTTCCCTTGCGTGGGACCCGTGATCCTAAATTAGGAACGGGTGGCTGCTTATAACCTTTAGAGTTGCTTGTAAGAGTCATTAAACCCCAATAAAAGAAACTAGCATACAAATTTAAAGCAAACTTTCTTCAAGATCTCATTAAACTGCCACAAATCCATATACCGTATTCGAGTACGTGTCGCTGAAAACATATGATCAGTCTTTTGGAGGCCGGAGCATTTTGAGGGAAAATCTCCTCAGAAAATTCTGCAAGGGCTTCCGGGTAATAATGTAGCTGCCACTTTCGAGGAAGCTTAAAAACTAGATGATATAATATCCACAATCCCAGTTACAACACCTTCAGCAACAGGACATTTTCAACTCTGAAGAGACCTTATGCTTACCTGAGCTCTGCTAAGAGTCAAAGAAGCTTAAATTAAATTCCTTTACGACATGCAAGCGAGCTTTGATTCCAAACTTGAAAAAAGGGTTTAATTTCAATGATTTCTGCTCTTCTGTCTAGTAACTGAGATACTAAACAGAAGAGAAGAGTTCCATTTTATGTAGCACGCAAATATTTAAAGTGAATTCCAAAGTATATTTCTCTTCACGCGTATCAGTATGTACTTCATATTAATACGCATGAAGAGAAGTATAGACAGTTGAAAAGGAAAAGCCAAGTTTCGGGAAGGAAGGGAGTGATGACCTCATTCGCTTCCCGTTGAATCCGCTATTGGCTTCAGCCGACTTCAAGACGTAGAGATTGAACAAGTTAGCGAATCGTTCATCTGTAATGAATAACATTCCTCAAAAATGAAGGAACTTCTGTAAAACGTTAACAAAAAACAGAATGTTTAATACCTTTTTTTATAAATCTCGCATACGCTTTTTCTGTCCCGTGGCAATAGCTTAAGTAATTGTAAATCTGCTCCAATTCTGATGAATATATTTTTTTGGATATTTAAAATACACTATTTGATCAAAAGTAACTGGACACCCCTTTTGAGTAGAGGATTAGCAGCCATAAATGTTGAGTAGCTCATATACGTCACAGCCATGGCCCATACATGTATAAAAGGAAGCACGTGACCTGACAAACATCATAGACCGTAGAATGGGCCGTATTGCAGAGCTGAGGGATTTTCAACGGGTCATTGTAAACCATCTCAGCAAGAAGTCAGTTCGGGATATTGCTGCTCTGCATCAGCTGCCCCCATCTTCTGTAAGGAATGTTATTGTGAAATGGAAACGAAAAGGAGAAATAGCAGCGCAGTTGTTACTTGGTAGGCCGCATAAAATGACAGAGCGGGATCTCCGAGTTATGAAGCTTATATATTATAAAAGTTGGGCCTGAGTGCTGCAATGAAGACGTTCCTGTCTACATCTCTAGTGCCTGGAGAAATTTCGTCTTACAATACCCATGGGAAGAACCACCAAAATAATCTTGATGAATTTAATCAGTTTGTGGTGAATGGTAGTGATTTATGTGTATTTTTTTTCTCATTTACAAAATGGTACCAGAAATCCCAGGATACCTATCGCCACCTCATAGAACCGATGCCTTACGAGTGGCTGCAGTTTTGCGGGCTAAAGTGCGGTCCTACAGCTCATTAGGCAGGCGGTCATTATGTAGTGGCTCATCGGTGTATATGCGGAGCCAGCTTTTTTAATCTGTAATGATCGGTGTATGAAGGCTTATGTAAACAACACGCAACTACTTGAAAGGGTCAAGATTCAGAGGTTTAGCGTAGCATTTTAACAGAAACGAGGCAGAATACTCTAAATAATATTACTCTCAACACCGTGTGAGAGTGACAATGAAAAATTCAACATCCTGCTAGTGCTAGATTACGTGTAATGTTTACTTTGGATTTCACAGGAGTTTATACAGTAGTGTCTTATATCAGGCTTGGGGTCCCTCTGTTCAGTATCTCGTTGCGTGGCGCTAGAGCGGTGCAGACCAATTCGACAACGAATTGCATTTCAAATGCGTGTTGAACGTGGGACGTGGAGGTATGATGATGAAATAGTGACAGCTGTTTAGCAGATATTAATCCCAAGATGTACGAATCTAGAGGCGTTTCAAAAAAAAATTCTGCTAGAACAACAAAAAAAAAAAAAAAAAGAAAAAAAAGGAAAACCCATGGCTATCTGTTCTAGATACCTCATGGGTTATACACGGTCGAGTCTCATTATTCTGACTACCAGCAAATATCCAGAGTAACCTCCGTGCGCAGCGCAGACAGCAGTTAAACGGGCTGGGAGAGACTCAATAAGGGGCTGGAAGGTGTTCGCAGGTATGTGGAGCTATGCTGACTGCAGTGCATCTGACAGCTGCTGGAGGGTGGGTGGTGGAGGATCCAACACGATCGAGGTGGTCCCACAGATGCTCAATTGGGTTTAAGTCTAGGGAATTAGGGGGCCAGGGAAGTACTTTGAAGTATTCATCGTACTATTCCAACCACTCTCGGACATTTCTAGCTGTATGACATGTCGCATTGTCGTACTGGAAGATCCCATCCGCCCCAGGAAAGACAATCAGCATGTATGGGTGTACGTGGTCTGCAAGGATGAATTCATAACGAATTCGGTCCATAGTGTCATCCACAGGTATGAGTGGACCCAGGGAATGCCCCGAAAACATTCCCCGACCATAACCAGCTTGTGTTCTTCCAGCAATGGTTGAAGAGTGTTTGTTCTCCGATGCTTTTCGCTTTATACGACAACGTCCATCCGTTCGATGAAGCAGAAAACGTGACTCATTGGAGAAGGCAATCCCGTGCTAATCAGCGGAAGTTCAATTCCGATACTCCTGTGCAAATGTAAGCCTTTTCAACCGATGCACCTTCGTTAGCATAGGTGCAGTGATCTGTCTCCATCGGAGCCCCATGCGGAGCAGGGTTCGCTGAACTATCGTTTCAGACACACTTCCCGTAGCCCCTGGTTCATTCGGCCAGTGAGTTGCTCCGCTGTAGCGTGTCGATCGGCCTTAACGCACCTTCGCAGCCGACGTTCACCCCTCACCTCAATGGCACGTGGTGCTCCGCAGTTTCCATTAGCTTATTCATAATGGTGCTTTTTTTAAATCACGATACATTTTAACCACAGCAGCACGCGAACAGTTCACAAACTGCGCTGTTTCAGAAACACGGCCGCCCTTGGCCCGAAAGCCGATAATCATCCCTTTTTGCAAATCTGATAATTCGCACCTTTTATCCATGACAGCAACGAGTGATATATTTTCAGATTGCCTACAGCAAACATTATATACCCTCCAAGCCAGCTGACGGCACGTGTCTTCTTTTATTGGCTACGCGCTGTTGACGTCAAAAGTAGGAGGTGGTCACAATAATGTGACTCGACGGTGTATATTTATGATAAAAAGATTCGTATTGAGGCACAATAAGTTTTCCGCCCCGGTGGCGCAGTGGTCTAAACGCTGGCTTATGACTATTCTTCCTCGAAGGGTCCGGGAAAGAGTCCCGCTGACGCATGGATGTTTTGTGTGTCTCACGGCACTGGCTCTCTCCCTTCCCTGGAACCAGTGGCCCTAAATTAGGAATGGGTGACTTCTTATACCCCACTGAATTGCTCACGGTGGTCGTTAAACCTTCAATCAAACACACACACACAAATTCTATTCTGTTTTATGATGTCATTGTTCATTTTTTAACCATGTTATACCATTGTTACCATATTTCGTTACTGTGTTAATCTTTGTTTCCGTTATACCAGTGTTTTTTTGTTTGCTATCGTCTCAGCGGCCATGTACAGACCTCAAAAAAAAAAAAAAGAGCCACCCCCTTAACTTTCGAACCGTTTGTCGCATGCAAACAAGTAACGTACCGTTGGAAATCACTTGAAGGGTACTATTATGTGATGTGAAGAAACATGCTAATTAGCTACCTATCTCCTAATTTTTCCATGTAAGAGGTGTTATTTTACGTACATTCTATTCAGCACATAATAAAACCCTTAAATTCCAAATTTCATATGAATCGACCAATAAATACGTGTACAGTGAGCTACGGAAAGAAGATACCGCTAATGTTAAACTGCAAAAGTTGTTTTTGACTTGTATAATTTAATCGAGAACAGATACCGTGATTCGGTGTTACAACAGTAAAACACAAAGAGGCCCAGATAATATGAGCCCCTATACAAGATCAGAACGGGTATATTAAGGGAATTATAAATTATGAAATATGATCGTGAAAAAAAATGAATTATGACCATATCTGGTTATTAGTTCATTGAATGCGAACCATCATTAAATGCTTAAATTCAAATTTTCAGCGCGGTAGCATAAAACCTTTTTGAGATATAAGCGAAAACTCAAGCATGCATCGATTAAGGGGCCGTGCATAAAAAAACATATTTTCCTCTACTTACTGTAAAACGGTTTAACTTACTGTAGAACGGTTTACCCCGAAACACTTAGGAGAAAGTGTTTCAACGTGAAGTTGGTTGAAGGAAGCGGTAATGATGTTATACCTTAAATTCAGAATTGCAACTTTTAATGATGAACATCATAAGTTAATAGTTTTGCACATAAATAACTTAACTTACGACATAGTTCGTGCAATTACATATTAAAATTTTTCCTATTGCTCACATAGCTGATTCTTGTATATTGTTTAATTCAAAAATGCAAAAAAACAGTACGTTTCACAAAACAAGAACTTCGTAAGTGTCTTCTGTGTATTTTTTACATAAATACCTTTACAGCTTCGTTATATTATGAAACTGTGGTCATGAAAATGAAAATTCCAAATTGTTCTCTGCGCAAGTGAACCCGTGTACCTGGTTTTTTCGTATTGCAGATTTTATGTTGTCTCCATTCCGTCTCGAATTACGGTATAATACGAATGTAACTGCATATCGTTTCGATTTATTGATATATTCCACTGTAGTTATACTGCTTAAACTGTCTGTAATATATTTAGCAGCAATACAGAAGACCAATGAATCTAGGTGTGTAGCCTGGATCTGCACGCAAATTTCCTCTTCGGCATTCGTCGTTTTCGACTACCGTTTGAGAAAATAACCGTAAACAGTAGGATTTAGAGCATTAAACTTGCTTAGTGTAGTTTAATACGGATCTAATTGCATTTTTCTTTTCTTTTTGTTTTCTTTTTAATTTCTTCTACAAATATAAATAAAAAAACTGGTTATACTCCGCAATAAGAAAAAATAGTTATATTCTGAGAATTTCGTAGTTTTAGAAAAAAGGGAAAAGAAAGTTTCCAAATCTTGTTTCTTCAGGATGCGCATGAAATAAGAAAAATACATTGTTACCTACTTTATTGGAACTCACAATTTTTAGACTTAAATGAGAAAGGAAACATTTTAGGTTCGCAAAGGTAATCTTAAAATTAAATTTCATACGACAGAATTCTTGTCGGGTGTTCTAATCTCGGACCTGCCGGCCATCTAGTCTGCGATTTTTCGGGGTTTTCCACAGTCTCCCTGAGCTCGGGGACGCCAATGCGTAGATGGTTCCCTGTCAAGTCGGTCCCGGATACACTTTGTTTGTTTCTCATCATGCTGGCAGTAGATAGAAAAATGTATTTCCCAAGCCGTCTGGTAAAAGTAAGAAATTAGGCAATTACCCTCCCGAATAAAAAATTGAGAGATACCTATAGTCAGAATTGTCTAAAAAGGGTTAACTGACAGGCAAACAGACGATAGGATTCTAAATGAAAACTTCTATATGACGTTTATGAACGACAAAGTAGAACTAAAATACCTGACGTAGCGCTTTCTTATTTCAAAAGAGTTGGTTATGTGACGTTAATCGTGTGACGTAATGCTTCTCTGACGTCATGTCAGGATGATTTAGATGAAATGGCGTCACACCAGCGGCTGTTGAGAATCGGTTGTACAAGGCCGCAACACCAGTTCTTGACGTCATCACAGGAAGACCTTGCCGTGACCGCCCTACCTGGTGGACTGGTGCTATGTAACGCGACGGTGATATCCCGAACTTAGATGCTTACGAAACTCTAACAGTTGAAACTATGTTCTTTTCAACTATTTGAAACAGATATTTTTGATGGTAAAAAAGGTATTTGTACTGAGTAAATAGAACAAGATCTGTAAACTCACCGTCAGAAGATTTTTTTATTTATTAATTTTTAGGGGGTGGAGCTGTTTTTCGAAGACAACTGATACAATACGTTGATTCTATTAGTGAAAGACAAATGCAATGAAACTTAGGCGGTTCGTTTAGCAACTCGATTTTAAGGTATTTTGGTGGCTAAATAAAAAACGGAAATTCCGTTTTAATTTTTTCACTTGCACTCCCCCAAAAAGAGTTGATTAATAAGACAACTTCGGTGCATTGAGTTTACAGATCTTGTTCTATTTATTCGGCAAAAAATGCTTTTTTCTTCTGTTTCTTTAATTTATACTTCGTGTCCGACTCTAACAAAAGGCCGGCGCATGAACGACTGTTAAGGAATTTATTAATATTTTACCTTATTTTTCCATGCAGAAACTTATTCTTTTAGTAAACTAAAATGTTTAATAGATACTTTCCTTTAACTTTTTTAAAAAAAAAATTTAGCTTCAAGAAAGGATTCTTTAAAAGTTCCATTTTCACCTACTTCCACACAGATCAGACCACCAACTAAGATTGTGGGAGCCTGCACAAGAGTTTCCGCTTGCAACAAGAAGTATACAATTTATTTTAAAATCCCGTTTTACAACACTCTACATATACTTAGTAAGAGGTTCATGACAAAGGTATTTCAAATTAAAAAATTAGTAAGAATTAGACTAAACAAAATAACTTTTTAAACAATGAAAACATGAAATTAAATTATGAAAAAATGAACATAAATTTACATTATAAACAGATAAAATATGAAAAAATAAATCATGAAAAAATGAGAATTTTAAATTATGAAAAAATGAACATAAATTTACATTATAAACAGATAAAATATGAAAAAATAAATCATGAAAAAATGAGAATTTTAAATTATTAAAAAATGAAAAAATGGGAAAGTACTGAAATACAAAAAGGTGAAGGTGAAAAAATATAAATGGATTCAATTTTTTTTATTAGTGGCAAATGTTTTATTTTTATTTTATGATGTCCGTAATGAATAAATAATTCACTTACTACAGTATAATACTTGACAATAAAATGTTGCAATCTTTAAAGTATAGGCAAAATCGAATTTGTATTTATAATTTTATTTTTCCAATATAATACCGAAAAAAGTCAAACATGATATTGATATATGTTTTAGTTTGACACATTTATAATTTTCAGTTTTATTTAACTTTCACAGTCACAAATACGTTTTTCTTACAATCACTAATATTTACCCTTGCTGTAAAGTTGCAAAACACACTGTCTAGGGCATTTAAGTGAAACAAATTTTTTCTGAATATGTTAGATGCAAAAAGTGGTTATCTTTAGTTAAGAAACGTTTTTGCAACGTCAGTTCAAGAGTTCGAAGTGTTCTCATTTTTGTCCCAACAGTGTGCCATAAATAGTAGCATTACCTTAGGGAATTGAATATTAAAAGTAATAAAACTTAGTTTTAACACCCTGTTGGTGGAAAAAAAGTGTCAATCCAATTTGCTATAAATAAACAAAGACGTCGCTCTTTCCACGTGTTAGCAACACCCATCAACCGAAAAACTGTTATTTGGCCACTGCTCGGGAAACGAACCCCAGATCTCTTGATATCCAGCCGAGAGATATGGGATTCGTTTCCCAAGCAGTGGCCAAATAACAATTTTTCGGTTGCTGTGTGTTGAAAAAACGTGTAAAGGACGATGTCTTTGCTTATTCACTGACGCCACGTATTTGGAGGATTTTCACCAATTGCTATAGATTTTTCATGTATGTCCTTCGAAAAATGTAACATTTACAGTTAGAAAACTATTTCGTGCCAAAAAAGTTTCTTTTTACTGTTAAAAAAGGATTTTTGATTTGATTAAGCGAACTTTCAGGTCAGTTCCATATACTAAAAACAATTCATGGTTTTCCCTTTTTTTATTCCTTTTCGAAGGAATAATAAAATTGTGCACCAATATAATGTATAAAAACCAGAGTTTTTAGCATATCTTAAGGAATGAATCAGTTTGAAATTCTGCAATTCTAATGTATAGAAAAATGCAGCCGTAGAATTAACAAAACCACAATTAACTTTATTAACAGTACATTATAACTTAGTTTACAGGTTTGTAATCATTATATACCACGCGATTTAATGCCGGTTCAAACATCTTCAGATAAAACACTTTATTTCGGTACATTACTAAGGTTAAAGATCGTTCTCTCAACTAGACTATATTTCACACTAAACACAATATCGCAAAGAAACTGTATCATAAAAGAGCTAATAAAACATACATAACCTTGAAGCTCCTGTAGGCTGGAAATCTCGAGGAATTTCACGAATCCATTTGGAGCGTAGTTCTTCCTTCCCCGGAAATTTAAACACTGACACTTTAGGACCTGTGTCGTAACTGCTACGGCAATTTAGTACACAACAATGTGAAGGCATATTAGTACTAAAAATATTTTTTTAACACCGTGAAATAAATAACAAAGGGTGGAATGATATGAATAAGTCAGCTGCAAGAACAATGAACAACTTCATGGAGCAACGCTACAATAATCTCACAAGATCACAGACGCTAACTATGGTTACGGTCGTTCGTCAAATTTAACAGGTCTTCTTGTAGTGACGTCAGACTTCGGAGGTGTTTGTGCCCTGTTTCAGAGAGCGTTGACTGTGAGCGACAAAAGGGGGAAAATTTCATTATTTCGAACAAAGAAAATTATATTGATTTAAATTGACACGTGGAATTATTATATCACAGGTGCAATTTTAAATTACAAGACATAGCTGTTCCCATTAATTCGTATGTTAAGCACCATAACTATGAATGAAAAGTGCGTTTTTCAGGTGAAAATTAACAAATAATTTGGAATAGATCGCACGCTTTCGTAACACTTTGCTAAAGCCATTTCAAAAATAGAATAATGGCTGTGGAATTAATCTCGCTCCTGTGTCCTGACCTTTAACCCAATTTCGATGATATTAAACAGAATTGATTCAGTTTACCTATGGAACAACATACTAACTTTTAGTTGAAATAGAAGCATTTGTAGTCAAGTTATGAGGATAATTGCTATGGAATAAATCTCGCTCCTGTGTCCTTCCCTTTGACTCCATTTCGATAATATGCAACAGGACAGGTTCAGTATATCTACGAAACAATATGATAAAGTTTTGTCGGAATCAAAACATTTTTACGTAAGTTATGACGCATAAGTGCGCTGGAATGGAACCCGCTCCTTTGTTCTGACCTTTGACCTCATTTCGTCCGTTTTCAACACAGTTCGTCCTCAGATAGTCCATTACCACATACTAAAATTTCATTGAAATCGAATCATTTTTACTCGAGTAATCGTGCGGTCAGGCAGACAGACGGACAAAGCTGGAGCATATACGCTTCTTCAACTTACGGTTGGAAAGCGTAAAAAATCGGATTTCGCGGTTCTGCTCAATTTTCTACAATGAGACAACGTTTCAGTGATACGCGAATGCTCAGTACCTCGAGAAAATGTAAGGATCGGAAACCAGAAAATTCAAACAAATTCAGCTTGCACAGATTCAGGTTTTCCGTTATTAGAAAAATGCATATTGTTTATTCTAATATTAACTCAAGTCATTAGCACGAATAAATGAAGCTGTTACAAAGGAAACGGCAATAGTAAATGAACTCCGTCCTTGGATGGCAAAAGTTACTGTACAAATCACTGTCAGGGCCTTTGCTCTGTACTCTGAATTTAATTTGTCTGAGGTTCGGGTAAGACGCCAACTTTCCAGCATTATCACTGTCCTTGCAGGGAAAGAAACATTCCAGGTGTATTTTCCCAGATGTAGATATATGGATGCCCTCTCTAACTTTATTTGCAAATATCTTCGCTAATAATCATCCGATTTGGAAGATATTTAGAACTTAAGGGTTTTTCCGTGCGCTAAATGGAATGTGCATTCAATAACATGCCCCTTATATGGAAAAATGTGGAGATCGCGAGCTAATTAACATGTTAATTAGCTTAATTAGCATTTTCTTCGCATCACGAGATAGTTCCCTTTGAGTGCTTTCCAACGGTACCTTACTTATCTATCTGCGGCGAGTCGTTCCAAAGTTAACGGGGGTGGCTCGTTTTTTTTTAGGTCTGTACATCTTTTCTTGTTACCGTTTTTATACATTTTCTGTTATGTCTGAATACTGTTAGTTATTTCTATTTTAATACACTAACATGGCGCTCTTTGGCCCTTTGAGGCCCTTGCGCCATTAAACTCAAACCAACCAACTCAAAAAACAATAAGTTAAATGAATGTTCATTCTTTGTCTTAGAAACGTTTGAAGCTAAACCTTCGGTTTACCGTTTAAAATGTAACCTGAACATTCTGACTTTTACTGCAGTGAATGATTGTCTTATGTTTAACCCCCACCCCGTTGCTCTGCAAACTTCTTAGCCATGAAAAATATTGGCTTCATGTGCACTCAGCGTACGTGCAAATGTTAGCAGTGCACAGTGCCCAACGATGGTTTGCTCTTCACCGTAGCTGTGACGCTTAAAAACAATAGCTGGCAAACATTTTCTTATGCTACATACATACTCCCTCTGCATATTTTCCCCCATACTATAAGTTTACTGCGAGATACGAGGTAGCATACAAGAAATACATATGCAGTGCTTAAAATGAAAATGTCTACGTGTAATCCTCTCTAACAGTCTTCCAACACATTTGGTGAGCAGTAGTTTCCTTTGGATATTGTATGTTCAACAGAACGCGTGGAGGATACTATTTTATTCGAAATTGAAAAATAATCATAATCTAACCACGTTAAAAGTTGAACAACTCTCCATGTGCAGTGGCATGCCCAGACATTTTTTCGTGGGAGGTTATGCATTTTTTTTCGTACAACCAAATGTGTTATGAGTGCATTTTTAAAATGCATGCAACATCGGTGCAAAAAATATTCCACAAATATTGCTGGAAATTATTATTAATATTCTTATTACCTATATTCTTTTCACCACATAATGGTTGACCACTTAGGTTTTGCTATTTCTCTGTGCAGAAAACAAGAATACTACACTACTTACTGTTAAATGTTTAAAAGATACAAGTATTTCTAGAAGGAAATAGAAATTTACTTTCTAGTGAAACATTCTTCATTTGTATAATGGCGCTTGTTTTATTTGTACTGTAAAATTAACAATCCTTGACGCTGACGACACTCATTTAGACAAATATTTTTTTATTTGATTCAACTGTTATGTTACTTTTACTCACTATTACTCGAATCGTATTTCCAGCCTTCTGAGTTTTTTTGCTAGTTCATTTAAAACTTCTTCAGTTTTTAGTTTGTAGTCTCAATGAATGTGCAGTAATGCTAACCCATTCAATCTCGGTTCTGCTATAGTATTAGGTAGATATGATATTAAGAGACTCAATATTGAAACCGAGCGCTCATTTTCTGAAGTTTTTATTTTTTTTTATTGAAGGTTTAAGGACACCGTGGGCAACTCAGTGGGCTGTAAGATGTCACCCGTCCCTATTTTATGGCTCCTGGGAAGGGAGAGAACTTTAGCCATAAGACAAACACAACACCCACGCCTGATCAGGGTTGAAACCCGGACCCGTCTCGGACGAATGATCATAAACCATCGCTTAGACCATTGCGTCACCGAAACGGCCTTTCTGAATTTGTCACTGGCAATGTACCTAGTATGTGGAACAATGTTTTTGTTTTGGGTAACACCTCACCGTAGGAGTTTTAAAGCACTTAATTCATCCTTTTTTTTACTGAAGCTTTAACTACCACGGTGAGCAACTCAATGGGCTATAAGCAGTCTCCCTTCCCTAATTTAGGGCCCCTGGTTCCAGGTAAGGGAGAGAGCCAGTGCTGTAAGACAAACACAACATCCATGCCGCACCGTGATTCGAACCCGGATCCTTCTCGGAAGAATGGTTGTAATCCAGCGCTTAGACCACTGCGCCTTTTCTTTGCGGGCGATCCTACGGTACCACAGTTTCAACTATGTGATTAGTTCTTCTTGCGAGCCAATGAAGTCACCTTTATGAAATTTAGTCAAAGTTTTATAACGATCAGTATCTTGAGAAGACGGTGACACATTGCAATTTGTTCGGAAAAGCGACTGGAATCCTGATAAGACCGATTGTGTGTGATGAATCTATTTTCCGAAGCACTAAAAAACATGTCTAAAAATTGAAATCCTGTAATAGTCTTCTGGGTTTTCTGTGTCTATGTTACAACGTTGTTTTTGTGTTGATGTGATTCTTGATATTTTAATCAAAACTTCTTGCTTTTCAGCATGCTTTAGAAATCTCAAATAAGTCATGGATCTCAAATTTAACATTGCCTCATCGCCACAGGAACTTTCAGTATATCCATTTATATTCGTTTTTCAAAAAAGCATTTTTCTTTAAATCGTAAGGTTTAAGGTTTTTAATTTGGGGAATTAACACCATCCTCCCCCCCCCCCCCGACACGCCACTACCCGTGTGTTCAAATTTTAAAACGAAATATATGATTTTAAGAATAGCTTTAGTTTAGATGAATATAAGTTTCACAATACATCGGACAATGCAGAAAAGTGCGCTGACGTGCAGCTTTCTATCAGCCGAGGTGTGAGGTGACAACACATGAGCTCTGTGTTGATTCCAAAGACGTTACTATTTTGTCTAGACCTTAAATGTATCTTCAGTAATGTTAACTATGACCCTATTCTGAAATATATATTCAGAAGGAAAAGTTTTGAGTCCTCGTGAATCAGAACTCCCCTGCCTAGCAGAATAAACCCAGTACATTGATTTATTCTCATCAAACCTCAATCGGTTGTCTGATTCGTCCGCGCCACTAGAACGGGGACCAATGAAATAAAGAGTCGGAGAGACTGAAACCTTGCTTGAAACGATAATCAGCTAGCGCCTCCAATAACTCCTGGGGTCACTCTATTCGTTATCTCATTGGGCCCCGCTAAAGTGGAGAATGATATTTATATAACAGCGAAACAAATTGGTGTGTTCGCTCGATATGATCGTTTGATGAAACAAAGCAGTTGTAGCAGGAGATATTAGTGCGTTGCGGGGACCCTGTAGAAAACCCGTCTTCTTCTGTAGCTAGGTAAGGTATTTGGCGGAAACTTTGCGATTCTTTGAGGGTTGTATCAATTCTTAGCATATCTCCTCCAAACGAAGGTGTCATCAGACAATTCTTCCCTGTTATTTATAGAAGTAGTAGCAAGAGATGAGAAACGACGCTTCTATCGGGTTGGTGAGAATTAAATGTCCGGCAAAGGACCAGCACACGTGGACGGCGTGAAAGAAAAAGTAGGACAACTTACCTACGCAAAATAATCCTCCTCGGCATCATCCATGTAATCCTATGATGGTTAGCATGAACGATCGGCCACAACTCCTGAACCCCCTCTGGCGAGCTGTAACATTAACAGTCCGTTTTTCAAATTGTTGACAGTACGGAGAGTCGTATCACCTGAATTATCATACACCGTGCTGCAGACAATCGAACTGGTGCAGGAAAACTCCCAGAAGTGCATGGTGTTGTTGCTTGTGTTAGTAGTGTTTCTTTCAGTTTTTTTCCAAATAGGTTATTGTGTCGATCTATGCTTTGCGTCCTATTTCTTATATCATCGGAGCGCTAGAATGGCACCAATCAAATAGACCAGGAAAGGCATATTCTTTTAAATGCGTGATTACACCTCCGAAACAACCACTGGACTTCGGGAGTACGTGTCTGGCCGCCCGCCGGGTGAGTGGGCCGGCGTAGATTGCGGTGTTGGTGGCCTCTGTGATGTGCTCGTGCCAGCCGTACGAGTGTGTCTAGGCCTACCAGTGCCGGAAAAGTGCAAGTCATCATAGCCGCGCTATCGATTCAAGATGGTGGACGGTTTCCCTTCTTTGGTGATCTCTAGTGAACCCACTATTGGATTTTCGGCGTGTTTTTTGGATTTTCCTTCTATTTTCATAGAAAGACTCTACTCCGCCGCAGATCCGGAAGTTCCGACTGCGGTATTTTGGGGCTTCAGCCATACCGTAATTGTTAACAGTGCACGTGGTTTTCTCGCTTTGTGTTGTGGAGTGTTTGTGTCTGCCATATTATTGGATTTGTCAAGAAGAAGATTAGTAAGTACTATTTCTACTATTCTTTTGATTGTTCTGAACATGTTTCGTGATTTTTGGTCAAACTGGTCCTTAGGACTATGACGCTTAGCAAGTCTCATTATAAGAAGGAAAACTCTAGCTTTGCTTCCCATTCCGGGGTAACTGCTACCCAGGTTGGGCAAGCCATTTGAGTACACGTGGGTTCTCCCAATGAAACCCTTTTTAATTTTGGGCGGGAAGTTAGCCCGAGAAAATTTGAACTCGTGTTCAAACGGTATGACCTGTATTTGGAGCACATTGGCAAGACTCTATACCATGAGAATTTAAAGATTGTTTGTGCTAAGGTGGACTCTAACATAAAAGTTGTTTATTGCAAGTATATTCCTTGCGAGATCCCCAATGATGAGGTGGTTAACGCTTTCAACAAGTTTGGGAAGGTGCTTAATATTAAGTACGAAGTCAGAAAAGAGCCGGAAGTCTTCATAAAGGAAGCCTTTTCTGGCACCACAGTAGTCACCCAGGACATGGATAAAAATCTACCGAACTTTATGCATATTGTTCACCACAGGTGCATGAATGTGTATAATGGACAGGTCCGGGTTTGCCGGAAATGCAGCAGCACAGTGGTCATATTGCGGTTGACTTCGAGAAGTTCACTTGTGCCAATTGCAGAGCCTTGGGACATAATATCAAGGACTGAAAAGATCCTTGTGGAAACTGCAAATCACCCAACCATAAGAGGCCTGAGTGTGGGGTCCCGTCCTTCGCCCAGATGGCCAGGGCCGGAAACAACCAAGAAAATCAAGATGACTTATTAGAGGCGCTCGACGCCACGGAGAAGGAGCGGGAATTTCCAGAGACCGAGGTAAATACTTCGAGTGAAAAGGAAGCTTAAAGCCACTGACTTCGTGGCTCGGGAAGTGCCCGGGAGGAACCTGATGTTCCTGTTATTGTGGATCAAGAAAGTATCACAGTAACATAGGTGAGTTAGAGAAAATTTGCCGAAAAAATGCTAAAGAGAATTTTTCTCTTGCAGGTGATTCCTCGGCGGATAAGAGAGTGCTTTCACCAGAAGTGGGAGAGGGATTTACTGAGGTCACAAAAAGGTCTAGGAATTTCTCTAAACAATCTATTGAAAGAATAGCTAATATGCTTAATGGAGTTTCCATTATTGACGAGGAGGAAAAGGTGACTAAAAACATGGAGGAAGCTGAGGAAATAGAGGTTTGCTCAGTAGAAATGGAAGGCGAAAAGATTCTTGATAATGAGGATAAGAATGTGGAACTTTCCGACGGTAAAGTTTTTGAACTTCAAGTTGATAATGGTGTTGAAAATTTAAAAATTGATGTCACTAGTGTATGTTTTGTAAGTAAGGATGATATTTGTATTGTCGAGGAGATTTGCACTACCATCTCCTCAGAAATTGATGAAATCGAGAGTTTTAGTGCAGTCGAGTCGCCTGAAAATATCAATGTCCTATGTGTTGGTGCTGTCGGCACGAGTGAAAATGATGAAGTCCTGAGTTATGGCGCAGTGGAGCCCGCGCCGGATCCAGTGCATGCGTTATTGCCGAGCCAAACCAACGACCCTGGTCATTGGGTTGACTCGGGAAAAAGTGCACGGGCAGTCCTGCAAGTGGGCAGGAAGCTAGCATCCTCCGGTGGAGCTGTGGAGGGTCAGCAGCGGCGGACTCACGATGGGGAGTCCGGGACGGCTTCTCCACCCCATCTGTGGACGCCAACGGAGTCCAAGGAGGATTCCCGCAGTGAAGTGACCAAGTCTTTCGCGAACGGCGGCCACCGTGGTAACGACGCGGAGGTGCCGCCGGGCAGGCCGGCCCTCTCTCGAAGGGTGAGTGCCTGCCGGCGACGGGAGTTCGGAGGCCAACTAGCTCTCGGATACTATTGGTGAGAACAGATAGTTTTGCAGGATATCTGAGCTTTCTTCGACCTCTGATGAGGTACAGTAGGCTGAGCAGATGACCGAAAATTTGAGGGCCAGGTTCAAGCGGTAGGAAAGGCGACTGACGCAGGCCAACGTTGATGCGGCGAACGATCTTGCAAAGTTGGCGAAGTCGGGATTCGACGGAATAGGTCACATTGTTCTGACGGTTGCCGGGCATAAAAGCCGGCGACAGAGAAAAAGTGTCTGTAGGAAGGAGACGGAGAAGCGCAATAGATGAAGATCTTGAAGGTGAGTTGCTTTTTTGGTAGGGTTCCTCTCCCTCGGTTTTTGAATTTGGGTGTTTGTTTTGTGTAACATACTACTTCCTTTTTCAGATTAAGGTAAGTACGTCCCTTAATTACCAAGGCACCGATCTGAGTATTGGTACGTTGAACGTTTACGGTCTCCGAACTGTCGAAAGGCAGAAGTGGCTTCCGGGCTACTTTAGGGAGTCTGGTGTTGATTTTTTGCTGGTGCAGGAAACTCACCACAAGAAGCCCGAGCAGGTTTTTGCGTTCCGTAAGAACACCGGGCTGAAGTGTAGGTACTCGCTTAGAGCGAATAGTTTCACCGGGGTGGCCATCGTCTACAAGTCGCAGTACGAGGGTAGCATCACACAGATGCAGACCGATGGGGACGGACGCGTGGTGGCAATTTGGGTCAATAGCGGATTGATGTCCATTAAGATGGTGTGCGTTTATGTTCCGATGGTGGGGCCCCTCCGGAGCGATTTCTATGATCAGCAGCCGTTCTTTCTTATGGGAAGCTAAGATTTCCTGGTCGTCAGTCGGGATGTCAACTCGGTGGTGGATAATCATATCGACCGGTTGAGTACTCACAGGTGCAGGTGGTCAGACCCGTACAGAAGGGGTCTTACGGATCTGATTAAGAACCAGCAACTCAAGGACGTGTGGAGGCAGCTATTCACGCAGGAGCAGGGGTTCACCTGGCACAGGAATAATTTGACTTCGAGTATCGACATGTTGTTGGTCTCGAAGATGGACTGGGTTATGGGGGCCGCGGTCTTTAACCCTAACTCACTGACGTTGTTTATCTCTGATCACAGTGTTTTTGTGATGGACGTCTGTGCGTCGTCACCGAGGGAGAGGAGAGCGACACCGTGACGCCTAAATGTGTCAGTTTAGACGACGTTGAAGCGATGTCGCGCATCTGTTCAATCTTGGAGGTGTGTGCAAAGACGGTCACTGATGACGAGATCGGTGGTTGGGAGAGGGAGAAGGACGAGGTCCGGAGCACCTTTGTTGCTCAGGGTAAGGTGTTAGCTAGAGCTAAGCGGGGGACTCGGGTTTTTCTGATGAACCTGCTGAACGCAGCTCTGAGGGGTAATGAGCGCGGGTGTAACCTGGAAATCATTACCCAGATCAGGCAAGAGATTGCCGACTTTTATAGAGGCATCGGCCGTGAAGTTCAACTTCAAGGTGCGATTAGGGGTTTTGAGCAGGAGCGGGATATTAACCGCATTTACCGCAAGCTCGAGGAGGGGGAAGAGGGAGAATCTCGAATTTCTCGACATTGATGGTACTGAGGTGAGGCACAATAATACCATCCTGTAGACACGGCTAGGCAGTACGGCGATCTCTTTTCCGGCGAGGAAATTGATCCTGCCGTTATGGATATGTGGTTGGCGGGTACGTCGAGGATCCCCGACGAGGACTTGGAGAGTCTCGAAGAGGAGTTCACGGTGTCTGAGGTGAGAGTGGTAATTCAAACCCTTTCGCCAGGTAAGTCTCCGGGATGTGATGTTCTCCCGTCAGAGTTTTACAAGAAGTTTCCTAATGTGTCAGCTCCCTGGCTTACCAGGGTGTACAACGATATTGTGCAGGTGGGTCGTATGCAGGGGTCCATGCGGATGAGCATGGTCACTTTGCTGGGCAAGAACCCTGACGTCCCGTCCATGGAGTTAAGTGGTTGTAGACCGTTGTCTCTGTCCACAGTGGACTATAAGATCCAAGCGAGGATCATTAAAAGCAGGCTTTCTAAGGTGGCCGTTCATCTCATGGGTGCTAACCCGACTTGTGGTATCGCGGGGCGCTCAATGCAATGGAATACTAGGTGCATCAGAGACGCTGTCACTTACCTGTGCGAGAAAGACATTAAGATGTGGCTCTTCTCGGTGGACCAGAGCAAAGCTTTAGGGTATCGCACGAGTTCGTCGGAAGATTGTTAGAAGCCCACGGCTTCGGAGTATTTTTTGAAGGGCGGTTGGTGCGTTGTATAGGGATCTCTCCGGGAGAGTCATTATTGCAGGTCGTCTCTCCCCTCTTTGAGGTTCAAAGAGGACTTAGGCAGGGATGCCCGCTCTCTCTCTCCTTTTGTTTATTTTTGTCTTGGAAAACCACTTGAGAAAAGTTGCTGGGAAGGAAAGTATTAGGGGTTTTCCGATTTCAAGGAGGGGGAATCGTTGAAGTACCTTTCATTTAATTTCATTTCATATATTTCGTTATGGGGTTACATTTGACTATGTTACATTTAAAAATTAATTTTATAACATATAGTGTTAAGAAAAACATCACATATAATGTGAATACTTATGTACAGGGTAACCACACAACAACAAATTGAGTAAAAGGCTATATATATAAATCCTGAGTGAATCCTTGCGTACGCCGATGATGTCTCCTTCTTCGTCGACTCGGAAAGGAGCTTGAGCGGGATGCGGGAATGCGGGATGCTTTCGCAGAGCACAGCAGAAATCGAGTATTATGCTCTGTGGCAAGTGGGAGCGTTCAGCGGTTACAGGTTTAGCCGTGACCGATGGGCCCGATCGGATATTGGGTATCCAGTTTTCTAAGGAGGCAATCCTCGTTAGCATCTGGGGCAAAGTTCTTGCGGAGATAAAAAAGGAGCAAGAACGGTGACAGTGGGTGGGCATTTGGAGAGTGAATTGGGCCAAGTTAACTAATATGCGCTTCTGGTTCCGAAATGTGCTGTTGCCGGGGAAATTGAATCCCCACCCGGGAGTCTCAGGAAGAAGTGGAGAGAGCGGTATTTGGCTTCTTTGGGCCGGGAAGAAGACCAAGGAGGCGGCTCGGGCGGTCCTGTACCGTCCTAGATTAGAGGGGCGTTTGGAAATCAAGCACCTTCCGACATGGCTCAGTGCACTCAAGTTTGAGAGTGTGAAAGACGCCCTGGTCACCGAGGACCCGTGTGAAGCTTTGGCTTCCTATTTCACGGGGTGGGACTCGTCCAAGTGCGAGCCCGGCCACAGTTTTATTGGCCCTCGGCGCGAGAGCATGCATAGGTATTACCAGCTTAGGGGTCGCCTGCGGGACTTTGCGGAAGCTGACCGTGCCCAGAAGAACACGCATCACATGTACATTGACCTCCTCCGCAAACCTAGGGAACATGTCGTCAAAGATTTCAACGTTCCTAGCAACTTCTCGATGAGAAAGGCGTGGTTGAGTATTCACTCAACGGGTGTTGACTGAAAGAAGAGGGACTTTATGTGACGGTTGGCCCACAATGTTGTTCCAACGAGGAGTAGGCAGCTTATGTTGGGAGGCATCTCTTCCGATAGGTGCCTGTTCTGTTCGGGCATTGAGGACAGGTTCCATCTCTTTTAGGCCTGCCCCATGGCGCACCAGGTTTGGCAGGGAATCAGAACTTGGGGTTGGCACAAGGGGCTTTACACCCTCCAGTTTCCTCCGGCTAACGTGTTTTATCTTCATGCTGCCCAAGCGGCGGGCAGGGAGCTCTGGAGGATGATTATCACCGAGGTCTGTTATAAGATGTGAAGGAGAGGAACCGGGTTCTGCATTCCCGGGCGGCTCACTCGGGTTTCTCTCCAAGAACGGTCATCCTTCAAGTCAAGTGTGAACTCCGGGACCGGGCGAGAGTGGACGCCCGCACTTTGACCGACCGGGCCTTTAGGTATCGGTGGGGGCCTTGGCCTCTGATAGTTACCGGGACCAAGGACAACTACACCTTTCGTGGGGGTAACGTTACCCTTTTTTTCTGAACCTGATGCCCGAGAAGTCTCTCCGAGGGTGTTGGGACTTTTCTAGTGTTATGTTTTTGTAAGTTGTGTTTTTTTTTTGTTTTTTTTTTCGATGGAAGGTGAGGAGGTTTTGTCTCCAATCCCCTCATCGGTAGTTTATTTTGTTTTGTCTCCGGTAGAGGTTGGCGGTGCAGGCCTTTGACAGAGACGGCAGGAGGCTGTGTGAGTTGGGGGGGGTGATTGTTTTAGTGCAGTCTATGCTCTGTGCCTTTTGGTGTTGTGTGAATAGATGGTGTATATGAAGGGAGGGTGTTTTGTATTTGCTGCTTGTGGTGTGCTGATTCTGTGCGGATGTGGGCGGGGGAGGCACCTGCCATGGGCAGTGTGAGTTCCTTGGTGCACCTATCGACCCGGTTCCTCTCTGCCAGTCTCCTGTCCGGGTCGCTGTCACTTGGTCACATCTGAAGGGGACTTTTCTCCGCCTACATGCACGTTCTGGGTGTACCTTCGGGTCGCACTCGCCTTTCTATGTGACCTTGCCGCCAATTTGTGTGCTGGTCCTTTCGAGTTCTTCGGAGGATCTGAACGACTCGGGGTTTTGTCTGGCGTTGCCTGTTGGGCCGAGGTGTGTGTGTGTGTAAACATCAGTGAACCATGTCCAGGTGTTTACCTGCGGCGTGGTGAACAGGGTGACGATGTTGCGTTGCAACAAAGTTCGTGTATGGGGGAGGTGACATCGTGCGAGAGCACATTAGGGCGCTCCCCTTTCCCAGCCCCACGTGATTTGGGGGTCCTATACGAAGACAAAAAAGAAATGCGTTCTTAACTGGATGTTAGGAAGTATGCTATCGCTGTATATGGAGGACATACACCGTTTCTGCAAAACCTTCAGTGCGGGGCCATGGTTCTCTTTAGAAGCTAATAACAGAGGAGGCGTGGCTATCACCCCAAATCCAGCGCTTAGTGATGCCACACTTAGAGCTGGATACCGCCCGAAGATTTATGACTGTTGAAATTATGTATAAGGATGGTCATGTCGTGATACATTATCTGTATGCACCAAGTCATACAGCAATCAAGCAGATTTTTGGTAAATGTGTAGTTTAGCGTCCTAAATTATTTCGTCGCAAATGTTGTATTTCGAAAAAAGTTAGACGTACAGATTTTAAAGTATGCAATTTCATGGCAAATGGTGAATTTTTTTTTTCTTTATAGTGCATTGTAAAGATTTTTACCGTAATATTTGCCTGCAACTACGACGCTGTGAGCAGAAGCTGCGGCAACCCTAATACAACCCTGTGGCGACGACGTCAAACTTTGGTCCGTTGAAACGAAATGCTCTTTCCGGTAGCCAAATCACGGGCTGATAACTACAACAGCAAGCAGGTACAGTCTTGTCAGGAAAGAGTTACATATTGTAGTGATACGCTACAGAATATAGTTCAGTTTTTTCTCACTGTTTTTAAAGCATGTGCTGACAATTTCTTCGTTGTTTTGCATATGATTCCCTCACACAAAATGTAAAATTCGGAGGTGCCTTTCTTGTCTGTACAGAAGTAGATTTCCATTTCGCAACAACGGAAGTTTGATAGGAAATCGGAAGTCTTGCTTCTGGTTTTAAATGCTTGGATTCTAGCACCTCATTTGGTATCCCAGTGCACTTTCGGTTCTGCTATTAAGTCGGTAATATTTTAGTCGTGCTTGCACAAAATTACCGTTGAGGAGACAACAGCAAAAAAAGGAGGGGGAGGGGGATGTGCATCTATTTTCTGTAGCGCAACACTACAAAATGGATTGCTCTCCTGGCAACATCGTAAGCGGTTCCCCTTGTGCTCTTCGGCGTGAATTGGCCACCGCAACGAACCTTCGTTTCAACGGAACAAAGGTTAACATTGTTGCTGTAGCGTTGTGCAGGCAAAAAACCTAACACCTTCTAAAAGTGTTAAGCGGACCTTACACTATCAATAATACTGTCATTACTTGAAAATAATGACAGTATTATTGAACGTGTAAGAGATGGAATGACTGCAAGTAATGATGCGGATCCGAATATCTGAGCTTCAGTATTTGTGGTTGGGGAGAGGGGGGGGTTATTGCCATTAATACTAATCGTGTAAGAGCGCGCGCGTCATTACTCCATCATTACTCAGTTCAAATTGTGGGGCCGTGATGGAAAGTTGTGTCATCGTTGGCAGTGAGCAGCCCAAGTGCGAAGTCCACGCAAACGGAGCCATTGATGAGGAAAATTATTCAAGAAAAGATGTTATTCGGAATCTCATTGAAACTTACGAAACAACGAAATCACAAGAACATTTCTCACATGGTGGCGGCCCATTGGCAACACTGTTTACAAATTTTACAAGCATTTAAGTTGGTCTTATTGATTTGATTTTGTTTCATATTTCTACATTACGTGTTTTTAAATGTCAACGACGTTTTTTAAGTAAATTGATTTTTACGTAGTTGTACTGTTAGTATTCAGAATCTCGAATTTCACACGCACACGAGCATAACAACAATCAACAGAGAAATTCAGTTTCGGGTTTTAATCATCCATTTGTTCCAAAAATAGGGAGAAAGTATAGACTTAAATTCATATACTCTTGAAGCACGAATGTGAACACTTCATACAGTGGCGTTCCTGAGAAACTCGCCCCCCCCAGCTCAAAAAATATCTTCCAGGCCCTTTTGTGAAAATCGATTAGATTCCAATATTTGAAAATTTTAAATTCCATATTATTAATTACCATTATTATTTATTTAGAACATTTTTATTCCATATTATTTCAATTATTTACAATAAAATTTAAATTTCATATTATTAACATGTTTTATGAGCGTATTAATAACGCAAGTTCTTTGGAACCTACGGGTAATTTTCGTAAAACCAAATTGTTGCCCAAGTTTTGTACGAATACAAAATATTACAAAACACTATAAATTTATTCTTTAGAGAACTAGTCATCTCTTTGAAATCATCTTGGGGATTTTGTTATTTTAGAGAGCTAGCCATCACTTTGAAATTCATCACGATCACACACACACGCACACACACACACACAACTGTTGTATGATAGCGTCTGATGATCTTTTCAAATTTATAAGAGACCACAAAACATATGTTAGCAAATAAGTAACAATTAAGATTTGTGGCATAAAAAAATAAAACTACTAAAATTATTTAATCTTGAATACAAAAACCATACTTAACATAATTCCATAATATTTTGCATACAGTAAATTTTTTTCTCTTGACTCTGTTATAATAAAAAATCCCACAAGTCTGTTTCTTTGTCCCCGCGAAAAACATGCTTTAGTTCATTACATTCTGAAGGATGCGGTGTTATGTGCAAACAAATGTAATACATAACACCTTATCCTCATTGATACAAAAATTTCATTCATTGAACTGATATTTCTTTCTCATTGTCTTGCTAATATACATGTATATGGCTGCGAAAAGGGGCCTCAAGTCCACAGGAAAAAAATGGACGCTTTCCCGTCATCCAGTTCTCACAAACCAAAATCGCGGAAATGTTTCTAACTATTTATCTTATTTATTGGTAAAAAATGCTAGAAATTAGTTTTCCTTTTAATATTTCCTTCGAATCAGCCGTCAGGAATTACTTATTTTTTTAACCACTTTCATATGAAACATTTTGTAAAACCTTTTTACTGAGGCAACAGGCCCTCAAAGCCAAGAGTCCTCAGCTCAACGCGGGGGTTGCGGGGTCTATCAGAACGCTCCTGATTTCACAGGTTTCAAGAATGGCAGCGCTTCTTACAGCTGGTGACTATGACGTATATTCTAATATAACTTTCATTTTTAGTTCATTTTCCTATGTAAATTTGAGTTTGTTCTCCTTTATACTTCCAAACTTAACGTGATATCTTTTCTCTCTCACGAAAATGAGGTTGGACACACATCTGAGGTCAGAGAGAAAGTGAGGAATGAATGTGATAGGAACGATAGATAAAAAGGACGATACAGCAGTTGCTGTGTGGAGATGTGTGTATAGGCGTTCGATCGCTAAGAATAATGTAAAGTTTACCTGCTGTGCTATATGTTGGATCTACTGAAAGATTGCTAGACCAATAAAAAGTTATCGTAAGTTGACTTCTGTTTATGTTTCGTCTGGCCGTAAACTATTGCATCGTATTCTTATTTAATGGTTTTAAACTTAGCGTAACCTCAATCTTGCTCACGAAAAAGA
Organism: Macrothele yani; assembly: GCA_039090855.1. Lineage (NCBI taxonomy): Eukaryota > Metazoa > Arthropoda > Arachnida > Araneae > Macrothelidae > Macrothele > Macrothele yani. The sequence continues at coordinate 141,530,461 of CM077015.1, forward strand.
TATCACTTTATATGACATTATAACTGAAAACTTCAAATCTTCAAAGTTTCTCCCAGTGTCCAGGTACCTCACCGGCAAACTCCTCCGCACAACAGTTTCTTTCCTGTTTAAAAACGGTTCAATTTTAAGCAGTAACTTGTTAAATGTCTCTTCATTCATGCGGAAGTAGGTTTTGTAATCATTCACTTCCGTAGCACTTATTTCTTTCACAAAGACAACATGTGAATACCTATCACGTCATTTTTTGGCCATTCCTTCATCCAGTACTGTCGCTTAACATGACGCTCCGTTCCTAAAGCTAAAACAAGTTAGTAAAATCATGCAATGCATTGATTATGATACGCTTTAAAACATACCAGAAATAATTACTCAAGTTATGAAGATAACGGATGTGGAATAAATCTCGCTCCTGTGCCCTGATCTTTGACCTCATTTCGGTGATACTCAACAGAACCGGTTCAGTATACCTCCGGAAAAACACACTAAAGTTTTGTTGCAATAGAAGCATTTTACGTAAGTTATGACGCATAAGGGCGATGGAACGGATCCTGCTCCTGTGTCCTGACCTTTGACCCCATTTCGTCCATTTTCAATAGGGTTTGTTCTCAGGTGGTCCCCTGCCACATACTAAAAGTTCATCGAAATCCAACCATTTGTACGCACGTTATGATGCATAAGGGCAATGGAATGGATCCCACTCCTATGTCCTGACCTTTGACCCTATTTAGTCTATTTTCAATAGGGTTCGTCCCCAGGTGGTTCCCTACCGCATACTAAACTTTGATCGAAATCGAACAATTTTTACACGAGTTATCGTGCGGACGGACAGACAGACAGACAGACAGACGGACAAAGCTGGAGCATATACACTTCTTCAACCTATGGTTGGAAAGCGCAAATGATAGCTAAACACGCTTTTATTTGCTCATCCATTCTCGAATGCAGACAAAATGGGTGTACTCCCCGTGACGACTCTACTGGTACTGAAGCAAAGTAATGACGCTTGATAATGATCGTGTAAGGTGTGAAAGTAATGTCGGGGTAATGACGGAGTAATGACGGCTCAGTAATGAAGTTCAGGAAGGACAGTATTTTTGATCGTGTAAAAACTATCAAGATCCGGCAATTTTCGCTAAGAAGGTGTCACTTTGCTCTGGTTTACTTTAGGCCTATATGGACAGGCAGTTTTGATAGAGTGCCGGGGAGCGAGTGTGGGTGTGTTTGGATTTATTCTTTCTGCACTGCGAAACTTTGATTGATTCCGGATTTCGTGTGCGAGAGAATGATTCATTCCTCTCTCGCAAATTTTTCAGTTTTTTTCTGGAAAAAGTATTTCGGTGCAGTGGCTGAACTTTGATCAAAAACGCCTTTCTACGGGCGAGGTCCAGCAGAGTCCACACAGAGACTACTGCTATCAAAGTTGTGGGTGCCTCGTCGTGGCGCCGGTCCCTCTAGTTTAAGGACTCTTTGATCCTTTGCTTGGCCAAAGCCCGCGCTCCCGGCATTTTTCTAAGTTTCAGCAAGAGTGGGGGAGCCCAGGGTGCCCACTCAGCACTCAGAAAAATGTCTTGTGTTTCTCTCCTCTCTCTCTCACAGAGATGCCTCCTGCAAAGGAGAAAGCTTCTAAGTCCTCCAGTACTACCAAGAATCCGGTCGTTACCATGAAAAAGTTGCCTGCCCATCTGTCAACCAATGGAGGTGTTTGTCTTTCACCCGGGCCTTCCGGAAAGGAAAGGGGGCCGCCCTCTGGCCCTTCTAAAATCTCTTTGAAGGTAAACCAGGACCCCGTGACTACAGATATTGAGTCTTCTGATATGTTTTTGAAACGTATCCGTGATTTAGTGGCGGAGGTGGAGTACATCTTTGGTGACTCCTCCAAACCAGTGCACAAGACCGCAGCCAATAGAATTAAAGGAGTGCTGGCGGAAATGACGGATGCATGTGTTAAACAAAGCCGCAGAATTGCAGTCCTCCAGAGCAGGCTGCAACAAAAAGAGATTTACAGATAAGAGCTCGAATCTGGAGGTGTCTTCCTACGCCGCAGCGGATGGGAAGGAGGCAATGAAAGCGCCAGGGCCGGTAGAAGTCTAGGAGTGCTGGTGGAAATCACGGATGCATGTGTTCAACAAAGCCACAGGATTGCAGTCCACCAAGGCAGGCTGAAACAAAAAGATATTGACAGGAAAGAGCGAAAGACCTCAAACCTGGAGGTGTCTTCCTACGCCGCAGCCGCTAGGAATGGGACAATGAAAGCGTCAGGGCCGGCGCCTACCCCAAAAAAGAAGAAAGTGGTGGAGGCCAAGAGACACGTTCTGTTGGTCTACTTAACAGATGAAAAAACGTCTTCTGATGATACGAAGAAGATTAAATTTTATTTTACCAATTTAATATTCACAACATTTGCACAGAAAATCAAGTTGATAATACTAAGCTTTTACTTAGGCACGAAATATGAATTCATAGGCCCTAGGACTAGGCCTTTATAATTGTGTTTAATCCGTCGACATCATATTTATAACGTTTATGTATTAACTCAAGTTAATAGCATTGCTCTTTTACTTTGGCACTAAATATTAATTCATAGACCCTAGGGCTGGACCTTTTCAACACGTTTTTCTTCGCCTATGTGATATTCGTAAAGTTTACAAAAAACACAAGTAAATAGCTTTGCGCTTTTACTTAGGCATTCAATAATAATTACTAGGCCTTAGGACTAGGGCCAACGAATAAATAATTAATGCCTAATTAAAAGTACAATATGATTAACTTCAGTTCATGCATAAACGTTACGAACATAACATCGTCAGAGTAAAAACTGTTAAGAAGTCCTAGGCCTAGGGCCTATGAATTAATATTTCGTGCCTAAGTAAAAGTGAAGCGTTAATAAAAAATCCCACCTTATCGTCATTTTCTGAACACAGCATGAATTATGCTATAATTCTCACTAGGCTTACATAGAACGTTTTCTCGAAATTTCTTTGGAGTTCCCAATTAAACACTCAATGTAGGCCAAGAAACGGTAATATTTACCCCCCTCTCATACACACCTTGAACGTTTTGGCCAGTTGCCTTAAACTCTTATGAACCGGCATGAAAATTCAGATAAACAAAAGAACTCCTTCCCGTCGTTAAAAGAGCTCCTTCCCGTATTGGAAAACTGCCACACATAATTCGGAAACTTGGAAAACTGCCACATATTCAGAGTGTCCTTGCAAAAACAGCATTTTGTGCCCGGTTCCTTGATGAAAAACATCTGGCAGTTTTCCTATGTGGCGGTTTTCCTGTGTGTGTGTGGGGGGGGGTTACAGTGAACCGCATCCTACAGAAGTGTATATAAGAAAAAGTATGTCATCCCGGATGTTTTGGTATGATGGAACAGTCGGCTAGAGCATGAAGAGCTTCTAAATTTCAAAATGCAATCGCATTTTTCTTGCTGAACGTAACCCAGTTTTGCATTGATCAAACAATCGTTAATATGTAAAAAATATTTCCACACGGTAGATTTTCCCCCTTCACTTTTAACCGTTTTATAATCACCAGTATTTATCTTCTTTGCTATAACTTCCGGATAAGGATAACTCATATTGTAATACGCAAAATGATAAAAAGATTTACTCAACTAAGATTGTTTGGCTTTTGTAGAAACTAGAAACATATGTATTAAGGGATGAATATTAACTGGAAGGCGACAGTAACAGTTATAAGGAAACCGTTGCTGAATTTGTTGTTTGCCTGCTTTCTACACGACATTGGTTTAAAGACTCCATCGGAAATACTAGGGAAGAACTTCAGTCTGTAACACTGCTTCAGAGCTAAGACTCTAATATTTCCTCTGGGGAATAACTTTAGATTCCCACATTTGTTGCAATCACCCTCAGCGCTATTCTTCAACTCTTTATCTTCACGCATCCTCTACGTACTAATTTGTACCAGAGTCACAGATTTCCCCCTCCCCTACGTACTTGGTTTTAATGACAAATTTGTGACACCAGCGGCCGGGTTTTCTTTTTTCCTTCTTATCTGTTTCACGGCTGCTTTTTCTTCCGAACTTAAGATAGACCCCTTTGATGTGTCCGAGGGCACTTTTAGCTATGTTTGTGTGAAGGTAAGAATTTCCTTATATCTCTCCCCTGCCTCAATCCTACTTCGCTGTGGCTTATTACTCTCTTAAAAAGCACTTAAACCACCACAACATGACACATCGATTCCCTTTTCATGCAATCAAGATTCACCAAGACATTACAGGTACAAAACAAACTGATTCCTCTTCCTAAAACTCAGAAAAAAAGAAAAAAAGGAAGGCTCTCAGTATTTTAACTCAGAAAGAAGCCCACCCGAAAAGTAACTGATATTACTATTCGTAGCTCGCCCGTGATGAAAGAGATGATGCTATTCGCAGCCCGCCCGAGCCCGGCTCGAGGGTCTACGAATATCTACGAAAACCAGTAAATATATACCTCTACCAAGTACATATTTACTGTTGTTGTTTTTTTATCTTGAATTAGCACAAGGTTTACCTGCCCAGAATATGGTGTCTCACTGGGAATTCTGCTGGTATCCCGGCGGCCCAGTCCGCGCCTGCCAACAAGCAAAGCTCCTGTGTGGTTGAGAATAATTTTCGTAACTGTTTCTATAGATTCACCCCGAAAAGTAATTTTTTGAGTCATTCATCGTTCGTTCTATATCATTTTAACTATTTGTGTATTTCGCTTTTTTTGCTTTTTTTTAAAAAAACTTCAATACGCGAATAAAAAACGTAGTCATACCTATAATGAAATACAAAAGTAATTTTTGTAGACCACTGAAAATAGTCATAGAAGTTACAACAATGTCCATCTTCCAGGGGGGGGGACTTGCTTGGCTTTCAGGGGCGCTGAGCCTCCTCCTGCCCCTGCTGGCTACGGCCCTGTCTGCCGGTACGTTTTGCTGCATCAGGCTTGCCATGTGTCTTCCACTTATTCAGTACATCCAAAACAGTTGACTTGGGTATGTTTAAACGCCTCTCGGTTTCTCTTATGGACAATCCACTAAAACAATCTTTCCTTTCTCAGTCAGTTCTCTCCCGCCGCGACATTTTCACTCAGCCACACAGTGCGATATGATCGTGGTCAGCTGCAGGCTTGTTTTTATATCGTTTGCAGCTCTACCGCGCATCTTAACAACGCAGAGGATCCGTTCATTTGCTTTTGAATTTCTATCCGGTGACTTTTGTTAATATTGTGTATCTTAGTTTAGGTTTGGAGGTAACCTCCTTAAATTTCAACATTTCTCAAACAAAAAGTAATTTTTATACGGCCATAAATATTTATGTGATCGGTTTGCCTAGACTAGGTCGGAAACGTCCTCCGATGTTACGTATCATCTACAAATCATCCATAGTGGGCAAGTGTCCATTGGGCAACTGTCCGGGTGGGCAATTGTCCTGTGGGGAAATGTCCGGACCCCTTAAAATCCAATTTATGAAATGCTCTATATGACCATCGCCTTCCCCTCGTACTCTTGGCCAAGCGGGGCGGGTGAGAGGAAGGGGGGAGGAAGGGGGGAGGGGTTGCTTAATAGAAAAATCTGAAATATAAAGGATACTACTCTGACTGGGTGCAGATTTTAAGGATTTGTAAATTACGTACAACTAAAGAAATTATCTTCCGGCATCGCTGTTGCTGGTACCCTGTATCGGGTACGGAGAAGTGGCTACCGGAGAACTGGCCACACGGAGAACTGGATACAATGGAATTTCAGTGCTATAAAATTGTTCTGAATAAACAAGTTTCGTGTGGCTAGATTCTCCACTACTTGAGTAACTATTACTCAGAAACTTGTTTTTTTAATATTTCATTTTCAGTAAGAAATTTAGACATTTCCATGATTTTCTGGCTAAAGACAAAGCGGAGAACTGGCTATAAAAATTTTAAGGGGTCGTATAAAAATTGGGTTCTGGATTGCTCTGCGGCTACGTCTCCCGAGATTGGTTATCTGACACACATAAAATTTCCGTAATTTCCTATTTTCTTATTTACCATATATTTTTCAAGGTATATAAACTACAGTTGAGCAAATTCTCTGCGGGTATGTGCAAATCCAGGAAACTTATCCGGGAGGGGGGGTGTCTTAAAACCTAAAATATAAAGGATTTCTGGTCAGACTGAGAGACTTTCGGCCTTCACAAGTATACAACTCAGCAAATTATCTGAGGGCAGGTGCCTACTCAGGAAACCTGTCGGGGAGGGAGGATATCAAAATTGTAAAATATATAGCATTTCTGGTCCGAACGGGAGATTTTCAGCATTCACAAGCTATAACTCGACACATTATCTGAGGGCATGTGCGTACTCAGCAAACCTGTCGGGGAGACCTGACCTGTCTTCTCCACTCGGCTTGGAGAAGACAGGTCAGTTCCTTCACCGATTTCGGACGGTGGGGCACCCCTTAAGTCGACGCTCCAACTTGTCCCAGAGGTGCTCGATAGGGTTAAGGTCCGGGCTCTGCGCAGGCCAGTCCATTCGATTAACCCCATTGTCACCATACCAAGCCATGATGGACCTCGCAACATGACAGGTGGTATTGTCATCCTGAAAGTAACATGGGTCCACCCCGTAAAACAGCCACAACGTAGGAATCGCATGGTCATCCAAAATGGTGCTGTAGGTCTCGGCGTTGAGTCTACCAGGAATTGCGACCAAGGGTCCCGTGCCATACCAGAAGAAACTCCCCATAGCATAATTCCACTGCCGCCGAACTTCACATTTGGCACAATACATTCCGGTCGCAGGCGTTCTCCAGGCAGATGCCAAACCTAGACCCTGCCATCCGAACGGTAGTGTGTGAACCTTGATTCGTCGCTCCAGAGAACCTGTTTCCACTGTTCAACAGTCCACTGTCGACGTTCTTTACACTACATTAGCCGAGCAGCGCTATTGGACTTGGGGATCAAAGGCTTGTGGGCGGCAGCACGTCCATGATAACCGAGCATATAGGCTTCCTTACGGATGGTATTCATCGAAAGAACACTCCCGGTTGCCTCTTGCAACTCCTCGCGGATGTGGCCCATCGATTTGTAGCGGTTCTTCCGAATTTTTCTGGCCAGCATCCGTCGGTCTCTAACTCCCAGTTTTGTGGGTCTGCCGGGTAGGGACACATTCCGACAGTCACCTCTTATCTTCCACTTGCCAATCACGTAGGCCACTGTCGATTTTGGGTACTTCAACTTGCTGGATATGTCACGTATGGATCGGCCATTTCTGTGATACCTGACGATTACGCCTTTCTCGAAATCAGAGAGCGCCGAACGGCGTGGCATCTTGCATGCGACTGGTTGCGTTGTTATTTCCCACACGATATTTAACAGCGGCGGCCGAGACGTGTATCAGGACCGCAGATATCGTCGATTGCTGGGGTGTTCAATTACTTGTTGGTAGATAGTGTATAAGGAATTTCTTATCCGTCGGAAAATTTTCAGCATTTACAACCGAAATACTTTGTTTTTGTTTGATATTTTAGGTACCATGTAGGTTGTGAATTCTCAAAATCTCCCGAACTGAGGAGAAATTTTTCATATTTTGTACTTTTGGTGTTACATCTCCCCCCTACCCCTCGATAGTTTCTTGAGGAAGCACTTGTCCTCAGATAATTTGGTGACTTGTAGGTTGTAAATGCTGAAAATTTCCCGATCCGACTAGGAAATCTTCATGTTTTATACATTTGGTGTTTACCCCCCCCCCCAACAGGTTTCCTAGGTAGACACAAGCCCTTAGATAATTTGTTGACTGTTAGCTTGGGAACGCTGAAAATGTCCCGATCAGACCAGAATTTCTTTATATTTCGTATTTTAGGTTTTAAGCCCCCCTCCCCGATAAGTTTCTTCGGTTTGCTCATACCCGCAGATAATTTGTTTAGCTGTAGTTTATATACCTTGAAAAATATCGTAAATAAGAAAATACGGAAATTTTATGTGTGTCAGATAACTAATCTCGGAAGATGTAGCCGCGGAGCAATCAAGAACGCGATTTTCATACGGACCCTTAAACATTTTGTGGCTACTTCTCCGGTGGTCAGTTCTCCGTTTTGTCTTTCGCCCGAAAATCATGGAAATGCCTAAATTTCTTACTGAAAATGAAATTAAAAAAAAATCTGGACAATAGTTGCTCAAGTAGTGGGGAATCTAAATACATGAAATTTGTTTATGCAGAAAACTTTTATGGCACTGAAATTTCAATGTGTCCAGTTCTCCGTGTGGCCAGTTCTCCGTACCCGGGCAGAGATAGGTGCAGTTTAAAGAGCCGTAAAATCTTCTCCCAGTAAAACGATCCGACTCATAATTCTGTAGATTTCGTACTTTTTGAATTAGCACGCCCCCCCCCCCCCATACACACACTTCCTTATCCCCAAAGATGCTCCGGGTCCGGCGGGAGGCAATGATAATTTGAAAACCCAGAAAATTTGAAAGACATGGAAATTGTCGTTTACATGCAATACTTTTGAGTATATACCCCCCCCTTTCTCAGACGTCACGTGACTTATAAAGAGTCACAGAAATATTCGGAATTAACGTTTATTGTAATAGAATTCCTGTAGTTATTAAGAAAACGAAAGCTCTTCAGGAGTCGAATGACCGAGTGCACCAGGTGTTAAATTCGTGTTTTAGTAATTGTTGAAATTGTCGGGCCCGGCCTGGGCCTTGTAAACAGGAGAGATATACGGCCGGGCTGTAATTAAAAAAAATTGAAACGGGCCGGGCCGGGCTTTCCAAATTAAGGCCCGTGCAGAATTTTACGCTGGGCCTGCCCCACCACCCCTGTCAGCCTGCTTATTGCAAGATCGTTTTTCACGAAAAAGCGCAGCAACAGTCAATGTACTAGCCCGGAAATTTCCCCCACCTCATCCAGCTACTTGCGGTATTATGAACTACGGTAAAGGTTTGAAATGCCAATCCCGGAAATTTTCCCCACATATTTGTGTTACTTGTACGGCTGAATGTTGTTTTAAAGTGGATGAAAATAGAAATTATGACACCGGAAATTTCCCCTACCCCATCCTGAAAGTCGAAATGACGACTCCGGAAGTTTCCCCCACCCTGTCAGCCTGCTGATTGCAAGACCGTTTTTACAAACGACCAACTGGTCAGTTTGTCGTTTGTGAGTCTGGAGAATTTCGATGCCGCTGTGGTGCAGTGGAAGCATTTTCGGCGCGTAACTGGAAGACCCTGGGTTTGATTCCCGGTGGCGGCCAATGAAAATTTTTTCCGTGACTCATTTATAAACGTGGAAAGAACGGTGATTTCTATTTGATGTTCCTGGTCCACGTTAACTGAGTATTCAGCATGAAGTAGCAAAGTGTTAAGAACACTCAATAAAAATCAGACACGTTCCATCCTCAATTGCGTAAGCAAATATGACGTTCACAAGCAGGTGTAAGCATCTTAGGAACGACAAACCTTTTCCCGTGGTCTCTTCTCCAAAGTTCATGCCCGTTCCAGTACATGACAGGCACATGTTAATGTCATCATCGACACAGAAGCCCCTATATTCGCTGTTTAAAAAACCTCCAACGTAGTGACATTTCTTGAAAGTGGGTAGTTACCAAATTTTGACATGAATGGTATAAATAATTTATTGTAATACATACTTGTACTAAAGTGACAAGTGCATGTTGAAAAAATCAAATCTGAATGTTGAAAAAATCAAATCTGGTAATAATCCTTGACTTGACAAACCAAAATTCACGCTCGCCGAACTTCTTGATATGACGCATAGATACAGACATCAGATTTCAGCTGAAAAACTGCAAGCACAAGTGGACAATCTCTCATAACGTTTCTGATGATTGTTCACATGAAATCATATTAATAAAACCAACAAAAATCTTTAATAATAAAAAATTACAAAATAGTAAAAACACTAAATAAAAATTTAAATGGCCTTTGAAAAACTAGAGGGACTTCTTTCATGGATGTTTTTAATAATTTCTTCATCGCTAAGGCACTATTTTTTTAGAACTACATCACTGCAGCAGTGGATTAATGATGGTCGATCTCTGTTTTGCTGATAAGAGTAGTGGGCTAAAAAAAACTTTTTCAAGAACTGAACGCTGGAACTTTGTTCAGGAAAACGTAACCTGCCGGATTTTCTCGCGGTCAGTTAGCAACTAAGACTTAGCAATAAAAACGTCGAGTCATCTCGCTGTTACACTTTTGGGAGAAATGAAACTGTCATTTTTGGCGCAGCCAAAATTGAACCTCGATCCCATCAGAGATGGGTATTTGTATTGTTTACTTTCGGTTTGGATGAGAAGCTTTTGTTTTCGCATTCCACGCTCTAGATAGCGATGCTAGGAAAGGACCTTGAGCCTCATTTCCACACTTCCATCGGCCCAGTGGTTTAACGCTAACCACGCACAGAGAAAAAACTATCCCACCGGATATCAACTTTACAGTCCGCATTCGATAGTATCGCACAGGGATCGTTTCGTAAAAATGTAAAGGAAAAGAACCTGCCAGTCTTTCCCTGTAGAACCTTCACTGTGCTAACCAAGATGAAAAAATGTAACCCCTTTTGCATTTTGAAATTCAACGGTCTCGAGAAAAAATTACTACCTTTGAAAGACTTTTTTTTATCATTTAATGTTAGGAATAACGGCTTCTACGTTATCTATCATCATATACAAGGAAAATAAAATTAGGGAAAACGCTACTGTTTGCGGGCTATACGTTAAAAAAATCGTGTTCAAGGTGGTAAATACCAAGGTAATTAGAATATAGAAGGTAGGTCTGAGAGCAGGTTTTCGAAGCTAGTAGTTCTAAACCCTCAGGCGGGGTGAGTTTTGTGACGTCAAAGGTGCAAACGGTGTTAGCAATGGGTCAAAGTAGAGACTGACATCCTGCCTAAGGCGTGTGTGCTTTCTAGAACGTATGCCAAGTTTCAGCGACTTTTGTCCAGTATTTTGAAAATCATACACATTTTTGCAGTGGGTTAATAGTCAGTTTATAATTTCTTTTATTAATATACTTGGTCAAAGCAGCTTTTTGTGCGTTGTGCATTAATTGATATGCCTGGATGCCCTGTTGCGTGTTGTGTCAACAGCAAAAGATCGAAAGGTTCCATTTTAAATTTTCATTGGATTCCAAGGGGAAGATTGAGAAAAGTCCGGATGAACTCATGTCGTCGAAAAGATGCATTTAACGCTGACAACGCCAAAATATGATGTGCCCATTTTGATGAGAATTTTGAAAGAGATTTAAAAAGTGAATTAATATGCTGCAATCCTCGCCTCGCTTGAAAACAGGTGTTTTTTTTTTTTTTTTTTTGATTGGAGGTTTAACGACCACCGTGAGCAACTCAATGGGCTATAAGCAGTCGCCCGTCCCTAATTTAGGGTCACTGGTTCCAGGGAAGGGAGAGAGCCAGTGCCGTAAGACAAACACAACATCCATGCCTGACCGGGATTCGAACCCGGACCCCTTACGGACGAATGATCAGAGGCCAGCGTCTTAGACCACTGCGCCACCGGGGCGGCGAAAAAACAGGTGTGATTCCTCACGTTAATCAATTTGGTAGTTGTGCTTCAAGCACAAAGCAAGAAAGCTCATAACGTGCTGAAAAAAAATTCTCAACAGTTTTTGTCAGAAGTAATGCAGAATTTTATATCAAAGATTGCCAGATTAAGTTCAGATTTGCAAGTTCAGTCTGTTAACGACTAGCTGAAAGTGATTCTTTTCATTTAGCTTGAAAGTCGAAATAGAAGAACAAGGAAAGGAAATTGCACCATTAAACATATGTAGAAAAGCTCAATAAAAGAAGTTCTGAGTTACGATCGAAACTTCAGTATTGGAAAACCAAAGCTAAAATCAATTATTTGAAAGCTCGAAATGTACAATCTGAAAATGCATTGCTGGAAAAAAAAAAAAAAAAAAAAAAAAAAAAAAAAAAGATTTTCTGTTATTTCTGAGGAAAACTTTGAAAAAAGCAAAAGAAACTTTGAGCAGATTTTTTCAAAAAGCATATCAGCAGAGGTGGTCATACGTATCTTGCAAGTTCTTGTATGGAAATTCTTTGAAAGTGTTTTCCTGAAAGTCCACGGAGAACAACTTGCGAAACATCATATAGTTAAGCATTTATCTTTGGAACTCAAAATGGTGTTTCTTCCAGCGATAGATGAAAAACTCGTACATCTTCACCCAAAATTGAGCGTTTTATTAGGATTAAATTCCTTAATAATTGTATGACTGAGTTACGATCGAAACTTCAGTGGTAATATGAAAATAAAAAATAAACAGTGGGTAAAAAGTTCTCAAAAGTAAAACAAACTCGTCATGAGAGGTACTTCAAACTCAAAAAAGTATATTCTTTGCATTTCTCTTACCTAAAATGCAGCTATTTTTTTCTGAAAATGAAGAAATATACGCACAGTTGTTAAATGCTACATATCATATCATACAGCATCTTAATATAAACATTGGAATATCTTTTTTATCCGGAATGTAGAGATCTTGTTTCTCGCTCTTTGCAGCTATCTGTATGATAACACACCACATTTGATCTTTTATTTACTGTAACTAGAATCTCGCGTTCACGGAATGAATTATTTTTTTAATATTCAACACCCAGCGCCCAGCTGAAAGTTTGAAAATAACTATAAATTTCATGTACACACCTGAAAGTCAAACACAAAATTATCAACTTTCATAGCTCTTAATCTTTAGTTTGCCGCCTCGGTGGCGCAGTGGTCTAAGCGATGGCTTCTGATCATTCGTCCGTAAGAGGCCCGGGTTCGAATCCCGGTGAGGCATGGATGTTGTGTTTGTCTTACGGCACTGGCTCTCTCCCTTCCCTGGAACCAGTGACCCTAAATTAGGGACGGGCGACTGCTTATAGCCCATTGAGTTGCTCACGGTTGTCGTTAAACCTCCAATCAAAAAAAAAAAAAAATCTTTAGTTTAAAAAAATGGCGAAGGTATTTGTATGGTTTATAGTGAACGGCAGTATTTCTTTTTAAAGTACTAGCTACTTAGATAATTAATTTTACTGCGATTTTAGTTTTTACTTTAAAAGGTTTCTAAGAGCAAATTTTAATTTTTTGACATTTTTTTCAATATATTTATCTTTCTTTTGGAAATCGAAATACATTTTGTTGCCATGTATTTGAAAATACTCTCCATTAATGCAGTGTAAAATATTCTGAAATATTTTATTTAAGCGTTTTCCATAAAGTCTTAAAGTTTACACCCAAAGTTTTCTCCCAGAAGCTTGTAAAACGCTAAACAGAATACTTCGGTCCTTAGCTGCTTTGCACCTTTGACGTCACAGGGGTATGGTACCCAGTAGCCAATACCGCTCAACCGGCTTATGGACCTACCTCTACTATCTACTTACCTTGGGTAAATACAACTACATGGAAGAGGTTCTCTAGGTTTTTAATTAGTGTCGAGCAGTGAAAATTCCTGTTAATAAACCGATGTTGAAAGAAAAAGCAAAGAAAATCGCGTTAAATGTGAACAGTGAAGAAAAATCGATTTCATTTTCTAATGGATGGTTTCAGAAATTTAAAGGTCGTCATGGAATCGTTGGTTGAATTGTTTGCGGATAAAATCCTGAAACAGTAGAAGAATAGAAAAGTTCTTTAGTGGAACTGATTAAGAATATCCACCCCAAAATACTTTCAATGCTGATAAAATTGGACTTTATATTATTATTTTTGAATTAAGACGAAAGTTGTCAACTTCTTTAAATATGTGTATGCTAATTGATCTTGGCAAGTAGTTTCCAGCACCGTAGAAAAACAACATAATACCAGCCACAAGGAAAAATGCAGCCAGCGTTTTTGTAACAAAATTGTTATTTTTAAAAATAAAAATAAAAATTCCATTTTGTTTCATTAAACAAAAACATTTTTAAGTAGGCTATATTAATCTAACAACTACTAGAAGGCCGCGAATGGTCTAGTGCTCAACGTTCGTGACTGCCACGGCGGAATCTCAGGTTCTATCCCAGGCAGGTTCGAATCACTAAATATCCGCCGTACGTCAGATGGGCACGTTAAGTCGTAGGACCCCGGTTACAGGGCCCCCCGGTAAAAAATAAGGGTGACTTCTGCCCCGCTTCTACCTCGCTACCATGTCACTTTCCTATCGGGCACTATAGCCTAAATCTCCTAGCTTCCTATTTCTTAAGACCATGGGGTCAAACATTCCCTTCCTGAACTCGTCTACATTTGATCTAATCTGATCTAAAAACTATTAGAAAATATTTGGTCATTTGGTTGAATTGTACTGAATTTTATTTATCAACTTCCCTGCAAAATTTCATTATTTTTGTTTTTCAAAACTTTTCATTGAAATAATTCTTTTTCGCGAGGGATGTTTCAAATTTTTATTAAAAAAATTGATAAAATGAATTTGTCAACATCTTAACTACCTCTAAAGGGATTTGAATTTATAAAAAGGTGCTATTTTCGCACGGTTTTTTGCGAGTGTGTGGGTATGTGTGATAATCACTAAATAATGAGAATGATTTTATACAATTGCAATTTTTTTCTTTATTTCTCAGCAATTTGAGTAAAAATCACGAAATGCCGAGATTTAACCCTTTTTTCTCGGAAAAGTGCTGAGAAAGCAGAGGATCTTTTATAACCGATAGTTCAAGAGTCCTAGGAAACGCCGATAGGCTTTTTTCTTTTGAAGATTCGTAACCTGTCTGAGTGCAATGATAGAAAGGGCAGAGAACTGGCGTTGCGCCGTAGCAGGAAAAGCAAAATTTCACAACTGTGCATGCTGGTTCCAGCATTCTGGCCGTTAGCCGCCTGCAACTCCATGAAATATATCAAAGACCTTGGATATATCTAAAGACCTTACCTACAACTGTAACATCAAACATGATGAGAAGAGAGCTAGGTCTTTTACTTGGTGTTCCTCAAAGTCAACGTTTAAATGCCTAATCATCCACAACGTGTGCACTCTCCCCCGCAAGATTTACTTCGGCGCCCCTAAGCGCAGTAGTTTTTCCAGGATTTCGAGCACGAGGAAGTACGCATTTTTTGCGATGTGTGTGGTGGAGGGGCGGGGGGAGGTGGCGGTCAGGAAATCAGGGAGAGCGTCTGGAAAAGTAATGCCGGTACCTATATCTCTGTAGCTTTAACTTTTTAAGTAATAGATTTAACAATAAACGTAATTGTTTTGTACAAAACTAAAATAAATCACTTGAAGAAATCACCCTCTTGTACATGGTAGATCTGCGGCTGCTGTGAGTAAACGTTGACGCCTGTCGTGTACTTAATCCTAGGTGACTGACTGACTGTTTCCCCACATCTTCCATTGGAAATCCCCATATGGCCTCGCGCTTTTCCTCAGCAGCGCAGAGACAGGGCGATTGTAGACCGATCGTATCGCGACTCGGAGCCAAAGCGCCGAATGCTTCAATCTGTAGGACATCGAGTGCTTTGAAAGTGAAACTTGGCATTTATTTAGGTGCAGCTAAATGTACCTTAAAATAAAATATGAACTTGCGGGTTGATTATTTGTTTGTCTTTGTGCGTTTTTGAATTTTTTCAAACTAACTATAACTAAAAGCTGCGGTACGCCCCTTGGTTACCTGGCTGCGGAGGTGGTAGTTACGCCACTGATCTACTTACGTTACTAGTGGCAATTGGATCGGACAAAGTACGAAGTGTTTTGGTGAGAAAAAATAATTTAACTTGTTTATATTGAATTGATTCTATTTTATTAAACAGCGTTACTATATCTATGCTGGTATTAAAATTGATATGGAAATTATATAAAATTTAAATTTGGGAGATGGGTGGATGCATTTCGAAACAAAAATATTTTCTAAGTATTAGAAGGCCATGAACATCCTAAACAAAAATGCATCTGAAAATTTACATTCCACAAGAAGTTATTGGAAAGTTTGCGTTGTTTGTGTTCACGCAGAGTTGAGTCACCTGAAAGTGCAAAAATAAGTGAATATTGTTGCATGTGTATGAAAATGTCACTATAAGTCATACGATAAAATGTACTCGTTCAATAACAACTTGTGGAGGCGGTGAAAGTCAATTTAAAAGGATAGGACAAAAATTGCAGTTATGAAATACCTTATAATACCAGGATTCGGATCGATAGCCTTAGTCAAGCTAAGGTGGGGTACATGGGACCAAGTCATGGAAGACAACATCACACAAAAATTTTCACACTGCACTAATTTTGGACTTTTTTTGAAAGGCTACTGCCTGTATTTATTATTTTTCTTTAAAAACTTAACAAGTTAATTTTAGTGGACAAACAGATGGTATTTCCTTTTTTCTTGTTTGCTTAAACACAGCAGTATAAAACAGAATCTCAATTTACTTTCTATTTCTATTTGGCCACTGGCCTTATGAACAGTATAGCCTGACATATTTCAACACAGTTGGTTTGAACACTAGGCTTTTAATTTATGCCTTCAAAATCATACTATGATTCACATGGTTTACACACTGTATGCATCCAAAATTCCACTATGATTCACATAGCTTACACAAAAAAAAGATACTGGATTATTTTTAATTCCACAAGGTGGACAAGTTTTGTTCTTTTGAAACGTACTCTCTTCTCTCTCACCTAGTTAGCTCAATGACAAATTTACAATTTTACACTTATTGATTTAAATTTACAGCACCTAAACAATCTTAGCAAACTCTGCAATCTCCCAGACCAGCTTCGAAGACTTCAATTTAAATTTACAGTTATTTTAAGAGCCACAAATTATACTTTAACAAATCTACTATCAGCAAGTAAACAAACCAAGTAAATTATCCTCAAAACAGAATTTACACTGAGCACAAGCATTAATTAACATTACATAACCTATAGAACTATCCTGAATGAACCCACTTCAATTATAAAGAAACCTCACTAACTAATCTTAAAAATTATCACTATTCATAACATAAACATAATTCAGAAATTCAAACCATCTTCTTGCACTAGCTTGCTCATAAAAATCACCTCACTCTGCACTTCACATAATAGCTCAAGATACTTAATAACTCTATACTGTAAACAAAAGCTCAAAATACCAATTAACTAAATTTCCAAACTAAATATCAAGTTCACTAACACTAACAACCAGAATTTAGAATTTACATCCCTAGCACTACAGCAAATCATAAACAAATAAATTTAGATACTTGAAATCACCAAACAAACTTAAATTTAACACCTGCAGTGAATTACTGAGGTAGCGGTGAGGCAAATACTCTCAGTTCAGACACTAACCTGGGTTTTGAGAACCAACACAGGAAGAAAATACCAGTCAGGCTGAAGGCGTGAAATTGGGTCGTGAATCCACTTTCAGCCTATGCAAAAAGAAAGGAAAAAATCCTCAAGTGTGACACATCATCATCAGGCACAGAATTTCCTCTAACATGATCTCGCCAATTATTGAAGCAACGCTCGACCGACCCTCTCTGGCAGTACATATCTCCGTGAGCAGCGAAACTACTGGGGGGTTTGAAGACAAGTTTTCCCCCAAAAACCACGTCCTCAGGGCTCCCCCTTTTCGAACCAATGCATGATCCCACCTTGATCAACCACGCCTGCAAGAGCCTGTCGTACTTCAACCCTAAATACTCCAGGCACATCCGGCCCAGAACCAACACAACTATATCCCAGGAAAAATTCACTTATCTCTATATATCCCAAGAAATCCTAAATCACAATATCCACATGTATCCCAGGAAAATTCACTTATCTCTCTATATATCCCAAGAAATCCTAAATCACAATATCCACATATATCCCAGGAAAATTCACTTATCTCTCTCCACATATATCCCAGGAAAAATCACTAGCAAGGAAATTCTTCTGCACCATGGCAATGCGCAGGTCCACTTCAGACAATAACACTGACCATTTACATAACCCACTAAATATTTTCACCTTATTGAAAATTAAAATTACATTTAGACTTTTAACCTTATAGTAAAAACACGAAAATTTAGGCCAAAGAAAAGAACAATTAATACTGGAACTGGTGAGCAAAAGTGTGTCTTCTCAACCCATGATGTTCATTCTTTTTGTGAAAATACTAAACTTGAGAACAAAAAATACTTTAACTTCTATTCTGCACATATCGCATCCTGGTGAAAATTCCCTACTCAGAGCCCTCTGCCCTAGGACAAGTTCCCGGTTTGCCCTAAGATCACCCCTTTCCAATGGGAGATTAACACTCATCTGGAGCATGTAAAATACTGGTCCTCAAATAACACACCTACCATCTTAATTTCGACACTCAACACTCCAAGAATGTAAACAACACTTTAGGTTTCCAATTTCATCACACTATAATATGTTCCCAAAATCCCAATATAAATCATCCCATAATTTATCTTCACTCAAAAAAAAATAACTCAACGCTGTAAAAGGCTAGAGAAAAATGTTCACTATTATTTTATCACCCACGGCATCAAAATAACACTGCTTTTCAATTATCACATGCCCAACTAAACTATTATCGATGCCCCAAAATTTACTGTGCCCAAACATTAAACTAAATTTTTCTGATACATCAAAATTTACTGGCCTGGGAAGTTGCTACAATACCAGACACGACAACACAAAAAAAAACATAAATGAAAGCATTTTCAACTCCCCTCTCTTTTTTTCCTTGCAATATATTTTTCCGACAGCCCCCAATTTTAAAATCAACTCGTTTTATAATTTTAAAGAAACCACAACATAATACAAAAAGAAAATGCCGAGAGAAATTTACCTTTAGGACTGGGGCAGCAACACTTCCTGACAAGCACACTAACCGTCGATAATAATAATAATAAAAAAAAGGTTTCACAGCCTAATAATAGATAAAATAAATAAATAAAAAAAAAACTCTCCCTGAGAGAACACCACTGTCCCGGTTGATTTTCACTTCACTTCCAAGGTGCTTTTTTTCTTTCCCTTTTTCTGCCACAGCGAGCCTGGCCAACGAAACAGGAACCGGGCATTTTTGAAACATGCTGGTGGACCTTTGTGGTAATCAGTAGGGCCCAACTCGACGATTCAGCAGTTAAAGGCGGTATCTTCCACAGAGCAGTGCATGCCCCTTTTTCCGGAACTTCCAGTGTCTGGTTGAACTGGCTTGAAGAGTCCCTTCCATATTGAACCGAGCGGTAACAGCATTCGGGTTGCGCTGGCAGAAAATTCTCCTGCGGAGACCAATTCACGGTAGTTACTACTCTTCTTTTTATTGCAGCTCAAGACTACCGTCGTCCACTAGGAGAGGAGGAGAGGGTTGAATCTGCGAGCATTTCCTCTCCAGTAATGAGATCCTTTTAGCTGTTGTCCGTTTAGATTTCAATACGAAATTTTCCTTCTTGCTGCCCCCTCCTCCGCCAAAAAGGCGAGGAGAGAAAATTTTTCCTTCCGCTGTCTACCAGCTAACGCAGCGACCAGAACAAAAGTGTTTCTCAACGGATAAAACTCTGGGGTGCTTGAAACCGCTGACCCCTCTCATTGGTCGAAACTTCAGCCTAGCAACTCACAACTTCCCCACGGAATTTCACTCCCTCGCAAGCCAGGGGTGACTCTCTGACCTTCACACGTGTAGACCAAGCTCTTTTTTTGACCCTGAGGTCTAAAAATAGATTCTGTTGCTGAATTCCCTACCCCAAAGACGAAAAGATGTTACACTTTTGGGTGACTTTTCCACGTTTGGAAACAGGAACGCAAAAATGGCGAATTCTTGCTTTGCAGAAAATCACTAATTTTAATTTTCTTTTTCTCTCGTTCCGTGATGTTAAACTACAATTAATTTTGATTCTCTGAGCTGCACACCTACTCGCCTTTTCCTATCGCGATAAAAGAACAGATAAAACAATTATTTTCAAAAGCCCAAAGTCAGTTAAATCAAATATTATTCTTTTTCTCTTTTTTTTTTTCTTTAACATGAAATTTTGTTTTCCTGGTTGTGATTAAGACAAGCGAATTTTGCGCACGAATTCCCCTGCCTTTCAACCAGGAATTTTCTTCTAACGTATGTCATGGGAGAAAATTTTTGCATTAATTAATCTCCGATAAACCAACAGAAAGATTGATCAGGTCTCTCTGAAATTCACCAGAGGTTAAAATTTTCGCCATGACAAATACATTCCCCCTGCGAAAAAGACGAGCAAAGCGAGTCGAAACATAAAATAAAATCTCAGAAAATTCGCTTCTACCTACTACTCAACACACACACGTGCTCCTACCATGTCAACAAACCGATGAATGTAAACAAACCTGCAGCGCCACCTACCTCCGGTGAGCTGACTTCCGTTCCAACATGGCTACCACTGAACTAGGAAAACAAATGTTCCGAAGCGAAGCCACTTATCACCTGACCTTAATTACAGAGGTAAAAGAAATTTTTACAAGCCAAAAATATTTCACGGAACGAAGAAAAAAATTCTGCACCGGCTCAAATACTAACCTTTTAACTAAACTGAGAAAATTAAATTAAAAGAAATTTAACTGCTTATTAAATTCCTAACTCACTGGCTATTACTACAGAAGTACTAATCTTACCCAACACTGAACCTACACTGCACTCCAATAGTAAACAACCTAACTTAAAATAACTAACCAGTGCACCTGGGCACTAAATTAACCAGCGTGAGGAGAGAAGAGAAGTTACGCCTCTTACAATTTTTCATTATGCTTTCATCAATTTGACATCACCAACAACAGGCATTTTCGAATGACCACACTACTTTACAAATACTCTTTCTTCGCTTAGTTCAACAGAATATGATAAATTGCCTGAATGCAACACCTTAAAAATACACTTAATTCAACACTCGGACTGTAGAGGAAAAAATTTTTGCAACACATGAAAAATACACCTAGAAGTTCAATATTTGGAAAAGTGTGAAATTGCATATATATATGTGACACACTGCAAACTATTAATTAGCATTAGTTATGTTCGAAATGCCAAATTATACATTATGCAGGCACGCTTGAGAAATTATTTGTGTGAAAACTCATGTAGGTAAACACCCAAAAAAATTGTATGTGTGTCAAGCACAAAATTACTGAAATTACTCATATATCACTGAAAATATTACACTAACACAAAAAAAAAATCTTTTTTATGTGTGTCAAGCCCTAACTGGCTTTCATGTTAAGCCCAAAATTATTCAAATATTACAAACACTGCTACTGAAATATTATAATACTTATACACAGAAATTCAGCTGAAATCAAAAAATATGCACTTTCGCTACTTTGGTCACTGAGAGAAAGAGACTACCAGAACTTATCACTACGAGAAAATAATTCACATATGAAACCAAACTCAAGATTTTTCGTAACTACTGTGCAGTACAGGTTGAATTCCATGACAAGGCATGTATCCTATGGTCACGGCACCAAATGTTTTGGTGAGAAAAAATAATTTAACTTGTTTATATTGAATTGATTCTATTTTATTAAACAGCGTTACTATATCTATGCTGGTATTAAAATTGATATGGAAATTATATAAAATTTAAATTTGGGAGATGGGTGGATGCATTTCGAAACAAAAATATTTTCTAAGTATTAGAAGGCCATGAACATCCTAAACAAAAATGCATCTGAAAATTTACATTCCACAAGAAGTTATTGGAAAGTTTGCGTTGTTTGTGTTCACGCAGAGTTGAGTCACCTGAAAGTGCAAAAATAAGTGAATATTGTTGCATGTGTATGAAAATGTCACTATAAGTCATACGATAAAATGTACTCGTTCAATAACAACTTGTGGAGGCGGTGAAAGTCAATTTAAAAGGATAGGACAAAAATTGCAGTTATGAAATACCTTATAATACCAGGATTCGGATCGATAGCCTTAGTCAAGCTAAGGTGGGGTACATGGGACCAAGTCATGGAAGACAACATCACACAAAAATTTTCACACTGCACTAATTTTGGACTTTTTTTGAAAGGCTACTGCCTGTATTTATTATTTTTCTTTAAAAACTTAACAAGTTAATTTTAGTGGACAAACAGATGGTATTTCCTTTTTTCTTGTTTGCTTAAACACAGCAGTATAAAACAGAATCTCAATTTACTTTCTATTTCTATTTGGCCACTGGCCTTATGAACAGTATAGCCTGACATATTTCAACACAGTTGGTTTGAACACTAGGCTTTTAATTTATGCCTTCAAAATCATACTATGATTCACATGGTTTACACACTGTATGCATCCAAAATTCCACTATGATTCACATAGCTTACACAAAAAAAGATACTGGATTATTTTTAATTCCACAAGGTGGACAAGTTTTGTTCTTTTGAAACGTACTCTCTTCTCTCTCACCTAGTTAGCTCAATGACAAATTTACAATTTTACACTTATTGATTTAAATTTACAGCACCTAAACAATCTTAGCAAACTCTGCAATCTCCCAGACCAGCTTCGAAGACTTCAATTTAAATTTACAGTTATTTTAAGAGCCACAAATTATACTTTAACAAATCTACTATCAGCAAGTAAACAAACCAAGTAAATTATCCTCAAAACAGAATTTACACTGAGCACAAGCATTAATTAACATTACATAACCTATAGAACTATCCTGAATGAACCCACTTCAATTATAAAGAAACCTCACTAACTAATCTTAAAAATTATCACTATTCATAACATAAACATAATTCAGAAATTCAAACCATCTTCTTGCACTAGCTTGCTCATAAAAATCACCTCACTCTGCACTTCACATAATAGCTCAAGATACTTAATAACTCTATACTGTAAACAAAAGCTCAAAATACCAATTAACTAAATTTCCAAACTAAATATCAAGTTCACTAACACTAACAACCAGAATTTAGAATTTACATCCCTAGCACTACAGCAAATCATAAACAAATAAATTTAGATACTTGAAATCACCAAACAAACTTAAATTTAACACCTGCAGTGAATTACTGAGGTAGCGGTGAGGCAAATACTCTCAGTTCAGACACTAACCTGGGTTTTGAGAACCAACACAGGAAGAAAATACCAGTCAGGCTGAAGGCGTGAAATTGGGTCGTGAATCCACTTTCAGCCTATGCAAAAAGAAAGGAAAAAATCCTCAAGTGTGACACATCATCATCAGGCACAGAATTTCCTCTAACATGATCTCGCCAATTATTGAAGCAACGCTCGACCGACCCTCTCTGGCAGTACATATCTCCGTGAGCAGCGAAACTACTGGGGGGTTTGAAGACAAGTTTTCCCCCAAAAACCACGTCCTCAGGGCTCCCCCTTTTCGAACCAATGCATGATCCCACCTTGATCAACCACGCCTGCAAGAGCCTGTCGTACTTCAACCCTAAATACTCCAGGCACATCCGGCCCAGAACCAACACAACTATATCCCAGGAAAAATTCACTTATCTCTATATATCCCAAGAAATCCTAAATCACAATATCCACATGTATCCCAGGAAAATTCACTTATCTCTCTATATATCCCAAGAAATCCTAAATCACAATATCCACATATATCCCAGGAAAATTCACTTATCTCTCTCCACATATATCCCAGGAAAAATCACTAGCAAGGAAATTCTTCTGCACCATGGCAATGCGCAGGTCCACTTCAGACAATAACACTGACCATTTACATAACCCACTAAATATTTTCACCTTATTGAAAATTAAAATTACATTTAGACTTTTAACCTTATAGTAAAAACACGAAAATTTAGGCCAAAGAAAAGAACAATTAATACTGGAACTGGTGAGCAAAAGTGTGTCTTCTCAACCCATGATGTTCATTCTTTTTGTGAAAATACTAAACTTGAGAACAAAAAATACTTTAACTTCTATTCTGCACATATCGCATCCTGGTGAAAATTCCCTACTCAGAGCCCTCTGCCCTAGGACAAGTTCCCGGTTTGCCCTAAGATCACCCCTTTCCAATGGGAGATTAACACTCATCTGGAGCATGTAAAATACTGGTCCTCAAATAACACACCTACCATCTTAATTTCGACACTCAACACTCCAAGAATGTAAACAACACTTTAGGTTTCCAATTTCATCACACTATAATATGTTCCCAAAATCCCAATATAAATCATCCCATAATTTATCTTCACTCAAAAAAAAAAATAACTCAACGCTGTAAAAGGCTAGAGAAAAATGTTCACTATTATTTTATCACCCACGGCATCAAAATAACACTGCTTTTCAATTATCACATGCCCAACTAAACTATTATCGATGCCCCAAAATTTACTGTGCCCAAACATTAAACTAAATTTTTCTGATACATCAAAATTTACTGGCCTGGGAAGTTGCTACAATACCAGACACGACAACACAAAAAAAAACATAAATGAAAGCATTTTCAACTCCCCTCTCTTTTTTTCCTTGCAATATATTTTTCCGACAGCCCCCAATTTTAAAATCAACTCGTTTTATAATTTTAAAGAAACCACAACATAATACAAAAAAGAAAATGCCGAGAGAAATTTACCTTTAGGACTGGGGCAGCAACACTTCCTGACAAGCACACTAACCGTCGATAATAATAATAATATAAAAAAAGGTTTCACAGCCTAATAATAGATAAAATAAATAAATAAAAAAAAAACTCTCCCTGAGAGAACACCACTGTCCCGGTTGATTTTCACTTCACTTCCAAGGTGCTTTTTTTTCCTTTCCCTTTTTTCTGCCACAGCGAGCCTGGCCAACGAAACAGGAACCGGGCATTTTTGAAACATGCTGGTGGACCTTTGTGGTAATCAGTAGGGCCCAACTCGACGATTCAGCAGTTAAAGGCGGTATCTTCCACAGAGCAGTGCATGCCCCTTTTTCCGGAACTTCCAGTGTCTGGTTGAACTGGCTTGAAGAGTCCCTTCCATATTGAACCGAGCGGTAACAGCATTCGGGTTGCGCTGGCAGAAAATTCTCCTGCGGAGACCAATTCACGGTAGTTACTACTCTTCTTTTTATTGCAGCTCAAGACTACCGTCGTCCACTAGGAGAGGAGGAGAGGGTTGAATCTGCGAGCATTTCCTCTCCAGTAATGAGATCCTTTTAGCTGTTGTCCGTTTAGATTTCAATACGAAATTTTCCTTCTTGCTGCCCCCTCCTCCGCCAAAAAGGCGAGGAGAGAAAATTTTTCCTTCCGCTGTCTACCAGCTAACGCAGCGACCAGAACAAAAGTGTTTCTCAACGGATAAAACTCTGGGGTGCTTGAAACCGCTGACCCCTCTCATTGGTCGAAACTTCAGCCTAGCAACTCACAACTTCCCCACGGAATTTCACTCCCTCGCAAGCCAGGGGTGACTCTCTGACCTTCACACGTGTAGACCAAGCTCTTTTTTTGACCCTGAGGTCTAAAAATAGATTCTGTTGCTGAATTCCCTACCCCAAAGACGAAAAGATGTTACACTTTTGGGTGACTTTTCCACGTTTGGAAACAGGAACGCAAAAATGGCGAATTCTTGCTTTGCAGAAAATCACTAATTTTAATTTTCTTTTTCTCTCGTTCCGTGATGTTAAACTACAATTAATTTTGATTCTCTGAGCTGCACACCTACTCGCCTTTTCCTATCGCGATAAAAGAACAGATAAAACAATTATTTTCAAAAGCCCAAAGTCAGTTAAATCAAATATTATTCTTTTTCTCTTTTTTTTTTTTTCTTTAACATGAAATTTTGTTTTCCTGGTTGTGATTAAGACAAGCGAATTTTGCGCACGAATTCCCCTGCCTTTCAACCAGGAATTTTCTTCTAACGTATGTCATGGGAGAAAATTTTTGCATTAATTAATCTCCGATAAACCAACAGAAAGATTGATCAGGTCTCTCTGAAATTCACCAGAGGTTAAAATTTTCGCCATGACAAATACATTCCCCCTGCGAAAAAGACGAGCAAAGCGAGTCGAAACATAAAATAAAATCTCAGAAAATTCGCTTCTACCTACTACTCAACACACACACGTGCTCCTACCATGTCAACAAACCGATGAATGTAAACAAACCTGCAGCGCCACCTACCTCCGGTGAGCTGACTTCCGTTCCAACATGGCTACCACTGAACTAGGAAAACAAATGTTCCGAAGCGAAGCCACTTATCACCTGACCTTAATTACAGAGGTAAAAGAAATTTTTACAAGCCAAAAATATTTCACGGAACGAAGAAAAAAAATTCTGCACCGGCTCAAATACTAACCTTTTAACTAAACTGAGAAAATTAAATTAAAAGAAATTTAACTGCTTATTAAATTCCTAACTCACTGGCTATTACTACAGAAGTACTAATCTTACCCAACACTGAACCTACACTGCACTCCAATAGTAAACAACCTAACTTAAAATAACTAACCAGTGCACCTGGGCACTAAATTAACCAGCGTGAGGAGAGAAGAGAAGTTACGCCTCTTACAATTTTTCATTATGCTTTCATCAATTTGACATCACCAACAACAGGCATTTTCGAATGACCACACTACTTTACAAATACTCTTTCTTCGCTTAGTTCAACAGAATATGATAAATTGCCTGAATGCAACACCTTAAAAATACACTTAATTCAACACTCGGACTGTAGAGGAAAAAATTTTTGCAACACATGAAAAATACACCTAGAAGTTCAATATTTGGAAAAGTGTGAAATTGCATATATATATGTGACACACTGCAAACTATTAATTAGCATTAGTTATGTTCGAAATGCCAAATTATACATTATGCAGGCACGCTTGAGAAATTATTTGTGTGAAAACTCATGTAGGTAAACACCCAAAAAAAATTGTATGTGTGTCAAGCACAAAATTACTGAAATTACTCATATATCACTGAAAATATTACACTAACACAAAAAAAAAAATCTTTTTTATGTGTGTCAAGCCCTAACTGGCTTTCATGTTAAGCCCAAAATTATTCAAATATTACAAACACTGCTACTGAAATATTATAATACTTATACACAGAAATTCAGCTGAAATCAAAAAATATGCACTTTCGCTACTTTGGTCACTGAGAGAAAGAGACTACCAGAACTTATCACTACGAGAAAATAATTCACATATGAAACCAAACTCAAGATTTTTCGTAACTACTGTGCAGTACAGGTTGAATTCCATGACAAGGCATGTATCCTATGGTCACGGCACCAAATGTTTTGGTGAGAAAAAATAATTTAACTTGTTTATATTGAATTGATTCTATTTTATTAAACAGCGTTACTATATCTATGCTGGTATTAAAATTGATATGGAAATTATATAAAATTTAAATTTGGGAGATGGGTGGATGCATTTCGAAACAAAAATATTTTCTAAGTATTAGAAGGCCATGAACATCCTAAACAAAAATGCATCTGAAAATTTACATTCCACAAGAAGTTATTGGAAAGTTTGCGTTGTTTGTGTTCACGCAGAGTTGAGTCACCTGAAAGTGCAAAAATAAGTGAATATTGTTGCATGTGTATGAAAATGTCACTATAAGTCATACGATAAAATGTACTCGTTCAATAACAACTTGTGGAGGCGGTGAAAGTCAATTTAAAAGGATAGGACAAAAATTGCAGTTATGAAATACCTTATAATACCAGGATTCGGATCGATAGCCTTAGTCAAGCTAAGGTGGGGTACATGGGACCAAGTCATGGAAGACAACATCACACAAAAATTTTCACACTGCACTAATTTTGGACTTTTTTTGAAAGGCTACTGCCTGTATTTATTATTTTTCTTTAAAAACTTAACAAGTTAATTTTAGTGGACAAACAGATGGTATTTCCTTTTTTCTTGTTTGCTTAAACACAGCAGTATAAAACAGAATCTCAATTTACTTTCTATTTCTATTTGGCCACTGGCCTTATGAACAGTATAGCCTGACATATTTCAACACAGTTGGTTTGAACACTAGGCTTTTAATTTATGCCTTCAAAATCATACTATGATTCACATGGTTTACACACTGTATGCATCCAAAATTCCACTATGATTCACATAGCTTACACAAAAAAAAAGATACTGGATTATTTTTAATTCCACAAGGTGGACAAGTTTTGTTCTTTTGAAACGTACTCTCTTCTCTCTCACCTAGTTAGCTCAATGACAAATTTACAATTTTACACTTATTGATTTAAATTTACAGCACCTAAACAATCTTAGCAAACTCTGCAATCTCCCAGACCAGCTTCGAAGACTTCAATTTAAATTTACAGTTATTTTAAGAGCCACAAATTATACTTTAACAAATCTACTATCAGCAAGTAAACAAACCAAGTAAATTATCCTCAAAACAGAATTTACACTGAGCACAAGCATTAATTAACATTACATAACCTATAGAACTATCCTGAATGAACCCACTTCAATTATAAAGAAACCTCACTAACTAATCTTAAAAATTATCACTATTCATAACATAAACATAATTCAGAAATTCAAACCATCTTCTTGCACTAGCTTGCTCATAAAAATCACCTCACTCTGCACTTCACATAATAGCTCAAGATACTTAATAACTCTATACTGTAAACAAAAGCTCAAAATACCAATTAACTAAATTTCCAAACTAAATATCAAGTTCACTAACACTAACAACCAGAATTTAGAATTTACATCCCTAGCACTACAGCAAATCATAAACAAATAAATTTAGATACTTGAAATCACCAAACAAACTTAAATTTAACACCTGCAGTGAATTACTGAGGTAGCGGTGAGGCAAATACTCTCAGTTCAGACACTAACCTGGGTTTTGAGAACCAACACAGGAAGAAAATACCAGTCAGGCTGAAGGCGTGAAATTGGGTCGTGAATCCACTTTCAGCCTATGCAAAAAGAAAGGAAAAAATCCTCAAGTGTGACACATCATCATCAGGCACAGAATTTCCTCTAACATGATCTCGCCAATTATTGAAGCAACGCTCGACCGACCCTCGCTGGCAGTACATATCTCCGTGAGCAGCGAAACTACTGGGGGGTTTGAAGACAAGTTTTCCCCCAAAAACCACGTCCTCAGGGCTCCCCCTTTTCGAACCAATGCATGATCCCACCTTGATCAACCACGCCTGCAAGAGCCTGTCGTACTTCAACCCTAAATACTCCAGGCACATCCGGCCCAGAACCAACACAACTATATCCCAGGAAAAATTCACTTATCTCTATATATCCCAAGAAATCCTAAATCACAATATCCACATGTATCCCAGGAAAATTCACTTATCTCTCTATATATCCCAAGAAATCCTAAATCACAATATCCACATATATCCCAGGAAAATTCACTTATCTCTCTCCACATATATCCCAGGAAAAATCACTAGCAAGGAAATTCTTCTGCACCATGGCAATGCGCAGGTCCACTTCAGACAATAACACTGACCATTAACATAACCCACTAAATATTTTCACCTTATTGAAAATTAAAATTACATTTAGACTTTTAACCTTATAGTAAAAACACGAAAATTTAGGCCAAAGAAAAGAACAATCAATACTGGAACTGGTGAGCAAAAGTGTGTCTTCTCAACCCATGATGTTCATTCTTTTTGTGAAAATACTAAACTTGAGAACAAAAAATACTTTAACTTCTATTCTGCACATATCGCATCCTGGTGAAAATTCCCTACTCAGAGCCCTCTGCCCTAGGACAAGTTCTCGGTTTGCCCTAAGATCACCCCTTTCCAATGGGAGATTAACACTTATCTGGAGCATGTAAAATACTGGTCCTCAAATAACACACCTACCATCTTAATTTCGACACTCAACACTCCAAGAATGTAAACAACACTTTAGGTTTCCAATTTCATCACACTATAATATGTTCCCAAAATCCCAATATAAATCATCCCATAATTTATCTTCACTCAAAAAAAAATAACTCAACCATGTAAAAGGCTAGAGAAAATTGTTCACTATTATTTTATCACCCACGGCATCAAAATAACACTGCTTTTCAATTATCACGTGCCCAACTAAACTATTATCGATGCACCAAAATTTACTGTGCCCAAACATTAAACTAAATTTTTCTGATACATCAAAATTTACTGGCCTGGGAAGTTGCTACAATACCAGACACGACAACACACAAAAAAAAACATAAATAAAAGCATTTTCAACTCCCCTCTCTTTTTTTCCTTGCAATATATTTTTCCGACAGCCCCCAATTTTAAAATCAACTCGTTTTATAATTTTAAAGAAACCACAACATAATACAAAAAAGAAAATGCCGAGAGAAATTTACCTTTAGGACTGGGGCAGCAACACTTCCTGACAAGCACACTAACCGTCGATAATAATAATAAAAAAAAAAGGTTTCACAGCCTAATAATAGATAAAATAAATAAATAAAAAAAAAACTCTCCCTGAGAGAACACCACTGTCCCGGCTGATTTTCACTTCACTTCCAAGGTGCTTTTTTTTCCTTTCCCTTTTTCTGCCACAGCGAGCCTGGCCAACGAAACAGGAACCGGGCATTTTTGAAACATGCTGGTGGACCTTTGTGGTAATCAGTAGGGCCCAACTCGACGATTCAGCAGTTAAAGGCGGTATCTTCCACAGAGCAGTGCATGCCCCTTTTTCCGGAACTTCCAGTGTCTGGTTGAACTGGCTTGAAGAGTCCCTTCCATATTGAACCGAGCGGTAACAGCATTCGGGTTGCGCTGGCAGAAAATTCTCCTGCGGAGACCAATTCACGGTAGTTACTACTCTTCTTTTTATTGCAGCTCAAGACTACCGTCGTCCACTAGGAGAGGAGGAGAGGGTTGAATCTGCGAGCATTTCCTCTCCAGTAATGAGATCCTTTTAGCTGTTGTCCGTTTAGATTTCAATACGAAATTTTCCTTCTTGCTGCCCCCTCCTCCGCCAAAAAGGCGAGGAGAGAAAATTTTTCCTTCCGCTGTCTACCAGCTAACGCAGCGACCAGAACAAAAGTGTTTCTCAACGGATAAAACTCTGGGGTGCTTGAAACCGCTGACCCCTCTCATTGGTCGAAACTTCAGCCTAGCAACTCACAGCTTCCCCACGGAATTTCACTCCCTCGCAAGCCAGGGGTGACTCTCTGACCTTCACACGTGTAGACCAAGCTCTTTTTTGACCCTGAGGTCTAAAAATAGATTCTGTTGCTGAATTCCCTACCCCAAAGACGAAAAGATGTTACACTTTTGGGTGACTTTTCCACGTTTGGAAACAGGAACGCAAAAATGGCGAATTCTTGCTTTGCAGAAAATCACTAATTTTAATTTTCTTTTTCTCTCGTTCCGTGATGTTAAACTACAATTAATTTTGATTCTCTGAGCTGCACACCTACTCGCCTTTTCCTATCGCGATAAAAGAACAGATAAAACAATTATTTTCAAAAGCCCAAAGTCAGTTAAATCAAATATTATTCTTTTTCTCTTTTTTTTTTTTTCTTTAACATGAAATTTTGTTTTCCTGGTTGTGATTAAGACAAGCGAATTTTGCGCACGAATTCCCCTGCCTTTCAACCAGGAATTTTCTTCTAACGTATGTCATGGGAGAAAATTTTTGCATTAATTAATCTCCGATAAACCAACAGAAAGATTGATCAGGTCTCTCTGAAATTCACCAGAGGTTAAAATTTTCGCCATGACAAATACATTCCCCCTGCGAAAAAGACGAGCAAAGCGAGTCGAAACATAAAATAAAATCTCAGAAAATTCGCTTCTACCTACTACTCAACACACACACGTGCTCCTACCATGTCAACAAACCGATGAATGTAAACAAACCTGCAGCGCCACCTACCTCCGGTGAGCTGACTTCCGTTCCAACATGGCTACCACTGAACTAGGAAAACAAATGTTCCGAAGCGAAGCCACTTATCACCTGACCTTAATTACAGAGGTAAAAGAAATTTTTACAAGCCAAAAATATTTCACGGAACGAAGAAAAAAAAATTCTGCACCGGCTCAAATACTAACCTTTTAACTAAACTGAGAAAATTAAATTAAAAGAAATTTAACTGCTTATTAAATTCCTAACTCACTGGCTATTACTACAGAAGTACTAATCTTACCCAACACTGAACCTACACTGCACTCCAATAGTAAACAACCTAACTTAAAATAACTAACCAGTGCACCTGGGCACTAAATTAACCAGCGTGAGGAGAGAAGAGAAGTTACGCCTCTTACAATTTTTCATTATGCTTTCATCAATTTGACATCACCAACAACAGGCATTTTCGAATGACCACACTACTTTACAAATACTCTTTCTTCGCTTAGTTCAACAGAATATGATAAATTGCCTGAATGCAACACCTTAAAAATACACTTAATTCAACACTCGGACTGTAGAGGAAAAAATTTTTGCAACACATGAAAAATACACCTAGAAGTTCAATATTTGGAAAAGTGTGAAATTGCATATATATATGTGACACACTGCAAACTATTAATTAGCATTAGTTATGTTCGAAATGCCAAATTATACATTATGCAGGCACGCTTGAGAAATTATTTGTGTGAAAACTCATGTAGGTAAACACCCAAAAAAATTGTATGTGTGTCAAGCACAAAATTACTGAAATTACTCATATATCACTGAAAATATTACACTAACACAAAAAAAAAATCTTTTTTATGTGTGTCAAGCCCTAACTGGCTTTCATGTTAAGCCCAAAATTATTCAAATATTACAAACACTGCTACTGAAATATTATAATACTTATACACAGAAATTCAGCTGAAATCAAAAAATATGCACTTTCGCTACTTTGGTCACTGAGAGAGAGAGACTACCAGAACTTATCACTACGAGAAAATAATTCACATATGAAACCAAACTCAAGATTTTTCGTAACTACTGTGCAGTACAGGTTGAATTCCATGACAAGGCATGTATCCTATGGTCACGGCACCAAATGTTTTGGTGAGAAAAAATAATTTAACTTGTTTATATTGAATTGATTCTATTTTATTAAACAGCGTTACTATATCTATGCTGGTATTAAAATTGATATGGAAATTATATAAAATTTAAATTTGGGAGATGGGTGGATGCATTTCGAAACAAAAATATTTTCTAAGTATTAGAAGGCCATGAACATCCTAAACAAAAATGCATCTGAAAATTTACATTCCACAAGAAGTTATTGGAAAGTTTGCGTTGTTTGTGTTCACGCAGAGTTGAGTCACCTGAAAGTGCAAAAATAAGTGAATATTGTTGCATGTGTATGAAAATGTCACTATAAGTCATACGATAAAATGTACTCGTTCAATAACAACTTGTGGAGGCGGTGAAAGTCAATTTAAAAGGATAGGACAAAAATTGCAGTTATGAAATACCTTATAATACCAGGATTCGGATCGATAGCCTTAGTCAAGCTAAGGTGGGGTACATGGGACCAAGTCATGGAAGACAACATCACACAAAAATTTTCACACTGCACTAATTTTGGACTTTTTTTGAAAGGCTACTGCCTGTATTTATTATTTTTCTTTAAAAACTTAACAAGTTAATTTTAGTGGACAAACAGATGGTATTTCCTTTTTTCTTGTTTGCTTAAACACAGCAGTATAAAACAGAATCTCAATTTACTTTCTATTTCTATTTGGCCACTGGCCTTATGAACAGTATAGCCTGACATATTTCAACACAGTTGGTTTGAACACTAGGCTTTTAATTTATGCCTTCAAAATCATACTATGATTCACATGGTTTACACACTGTATGCATCCAAAATTCCACTATGATTCACATAGCTTACACAAAAAAAAAAGATACTGGATTATTTTTAATTCCACAAGGTGGACAAGTTTTGTTCTTTTGAAACGTACTCTCTTCTCTCTCACCTAGTTAGCTCAATGACAAATTTACAATTTTACACTTATTGATTTAAATTTACAGCACCTAAACAATCTTAGCAAACTCTGCAATCTCCCAGACCAGCTTCGAAGACTTCAATTTAAATTTACAGTTATTTTAAGAGCCACAAATTATACTTTAACAAATCTACTATCAGCAAGTAAACAAACCAAGTAAATTATCCTCAAAACAGAATTTACACTGAGCACAAGCATTAATTAACATTACATAACCTATAGAACTATCCTGAATGAACCCACTTCAATTATAAAGAAACCTCACTAACTAATCTTAAAAATTATCACTATTCATAACATAAACATAATTCAGAAATTCAAACCATCTTCTTGCACTAGCTTGCTCATAAAAATCACCTCACTCTGCACTTCACATAATAGCTCAAGATACTTAATAACTCTATACTGTAAACAAAAGCTCAAAATACCAATTAACTAAATTTCCAAACTAAATATCAAGTTCACTAACACTAACAACCAGAATTTAGAATTTACATCCCTAGCACTACAGCAAATCATAAACAAATAAATTTAGATACTTGAAATCACCAAACAAACTTAAATTTAACACCTGCAGTGAATTACTGAGGTAGCGGTGAGGCAAATACTCTCAGTTCAGACACTAACCTGGGTTTTGAGAACCAACACAGGAAGAAAATACCAGTCAGGCTGAAGGCGTGAAATTGGGTCGTGAATCCACTTTCAGCCTATGCAAAAAGAAAGGAAAAAATCCTCAAGTGTGACACATCATCATCAGGCACAGAATTTCCTCTAACATGATCTCGCCAATTATTGAAGCAACGCTCGACCGACCCTCGCTGGCAGTACATATCTCCGTGAGCAGCGAAACTACTGGGGGGTTTGAAGACAAGTTTTCCCCCAAAAACCACGTCCTCAGGGCTCCCCCTTTTCGAACCAATGCATGATCCCACCTTGATCAACCACGCCTGCAAGAGCCTGTCGTACTTCAACCCTAAATACTCCAGGCACATCCGGCCCAGAACCAACACAACTATATCCCAGGAAAAATTCACTTATCTCTATATATCCCAAGAAATCCTAAATCACAATATCCACATGTATCCCAGGAAAATTCACTTATCTCTCTATATATCCCAAGAAATCCTAAATCACAATATCCACATATATCCCAGGAAAATTCACTTATCTCTCTCCACATATATCCCAGGAAAAATCACTAGCAAGGAAATTCTTCTGCACCATGGCAATGCGCAGGTCCACTTCAGACAATAACACTGACCATTAACATAACCCACTAAATATTTTCACCTTATTGAAAATTAAAATTACATTTAGACTTTTAACCTTATAGTAAAAACACGAAAATTTAGGCCAAAGAAAAGAACAATCAATACTGGAACTGGTGAGCAAAAGTGTGTCTTCTCAACCCATGATGTTCATTCTTCTTGTGAAAATACTAAACTTGAGAACAAAAAATACTTTAACTTCTATTCTGCACATATCGCATCCTGGTGAAAATTCCCTACTCAGAGCCCTCTGCCCTAGGACAAGTTCTCGGTTTGCCCTAAGATCACCCCTTTCCAATGGGAGATTAACACTTATCTGGAGCATGTAAAATACTGGTCCTCAAATAACACACCTACCATCTTAATTTCGACACTCAACACTCCAAGAATGTAAACAACACTTTAGGTTTCCAATTTCATCACACTATAATATGTTCCCAAAATCCCAATATAAATCATCCCATAATTTATCTTCACTCAAAAAAAAATAACTCAACCATGTAAAAGGCTAGAGAAAATTGTTCACTATTATTTTATCACCCACGGCATCAAAATAACACTGCTTTTCAATTATCACGTGCCCAACTAAACTATTATCGATGCACCAAAATTTACTGTGCCCAAACATTAAACTAAATTTTTCTGATACATCAAAATTTACTGGCCTGGGAAGTTGCTACAATACCAGACACGACAACACAAAAAAAAACATAAATAAAAGCATTTTCAACTCCCCTCTCTTTTTTTCCTTGCAATATATTTTTCCGACAGCCCCCAATTTTAAAATCAACTCGTTTTATAATTTTAAAGAAACCACAACATAATACAAAAAAGAAAATGCCGAGAGAAATTTACCTTTAGGACTGGGGCAGCAACACTTCCTGACAAGCACACTAACCGTCGATAATAATAATAAAAAAAAAGGTTTCACAGCCTAATAATAGATAAAATAAATAAATAAAAAAAAAACTCTCCCTGAGAGAACACCACTGTCCCGGCTGATTTTCACTTCACTTCCAAGGTGCTTTTTTTCCTTTCCCTTTTTTCTGCCACAGCGAGCCTGGCCAACGAAACAGGAACCGGGCATTTTTGAAACATGCTGGTGGACCTTTGTGGTAATCAGTAGGGCCCAACTCGACGATTCAGCAGTTAAAGGCGGTATCTTCCACAGAGCAGTGCATGCCCCTTTTTCCGGAACTTCCAGTGTCTGGTTGAACTGGCTTGAAGAGTCCCTTCCATATTGAACCGAGCGGTAACAGCATTCGGGTTGCGCTGGCAGAAAATTCTCCTGCGGAGACCAATTCACGGTAGTTACTACTCTTCTTTTTATTGCAGCTCAAGACTACCGTCGTCCACTAGGAGAGGAGGAGAGGGTTGAATCTGCGAGCATTTCCTCTCCAGTAATGAGATCCTTTTAGCTGTTGTCCGTTTAGATTTCAATACGAAATTTTCCTTCTTGCTGCCCCCTCCTCCGCCAAAAAGGCGAGGAGAGAAAATTTTTCCTTCCGCTGTCTACCAGCTAACGCAGCGACCAGAACAAAAGTGTTTCTCAACGGATAAAACTCTGGGGTGCTTGAAACCGCTGACCCCTCTCATTGGTCGAAACTTCAGCCTAGCAACTCACAGCTTCCCCACGGAATTTCACTCCCTCGCAAGCCAGGGGTGACACACTGACCTTCACACGTGTAGACCAAGCTCTTTTTTTGACCCTGAGGTCTAAAAATAGATTCTGTTGCTGAATTCCCTACCCCAAAGACGAAAAGATGTTACACTTTTGGGTGACTTTTCCACGTTTGGAAACAGGAACGCAAAAATGGCGAATTCTTGCTTTGCAGAAAATCACTAATTTTAATTTTCTTTTTCTCTCGTTCCGTGATGTTAAACTACAATTAATTTTGATTCTCTGAGCTGCACACCTACTCGCCTTTTCCTATCGCGATAAAAGAACAGATAAAACAATTATTTTCAAAAGCCCAAAGTCAGTTAACTCAAATATTATTCTTTTTCTCTTTTTTTTTTTCTTTAACATGAAATTTTGTTTTCCTGGTTGTGATTAAGACAAGCGAATTTTGCGCACGAATTCCCCTGCCTTTCAACCAGGAATTTTCTTCTAACGTATGTCATGGGAGAAAATTTTTGCATTAATTAATCTCCGATAAACCAACAGAAAGATTGATCAGGTCTCTCTGAAATTCACCAGAGGTTAAAATTTTCGCCATGACAGAAGTAATATGTTTTGCAACCTAGAGGAGTTGTGGGAAGTAGCGCGCTGCTATTAGCGATTGTGAAGTAGTGACTAGTGCGTTATTTTTATTGTAGTTTGTAGTGTAACTACAAAAATTTAAAAAAAATTGCAATCAGCTACAAAAATCAAGTAGTTGTAACCAGGGACGTCGCCAAGGGCATGCGAGGGTGGGCGGTGGGTTCAAATTTGTCTTGCCCACCCTGCCGCACACCCAGTTCCAAATATGCCATTTTTCAGTATATTTCATTTTATAATATAATCTGCACTTTGCCAAGTAATAAGTCTTGTGTTTTATTTCACGTAGCGCTACGTATTTTCCCATAGGAAGTGTGTTGTTTATGTCATCAAAGAAGGTTATCAAACTAGCATCAGGAGGGCTATAAAATTCACTCCTCCGATTCCTTAGTTTAAACCTTTTTTTCATGTTTGTATGATCAGGGAGCTAATGAGGAGGGAGGATAGAAATTCACTGGGGGTCACTACTAATTACTCCGTTTATTTGCTTTACGAAACAGAGGATTCTAACAAGGTAAGTAGAGTCTGAAGCTACACAAGCGCTCATAAGAGTAGTCGGGGAAGTGAAAGTGTGGAAAGTGGCTGTCGGTTGCTTTGTAGGAACAAAGTGCAAGGCGAAGTCGCTCGCTTGAAGGAAGGAAGTTAAGGAGGGGGGGTATTGTGTTTGCGTGGCACGACGTCAAAATTTGATTTATATAAACAAAAGAGATATTTTCTTCTAAATAAATTGTCAAGCACAGTACTATTTTGGTAAGCAAACATGCTAAAGTTTGAAAAGCAACTTAAGACAATGAATGCATTCAGAGCAAGCAAGAGGTCGAAGGCGACATTCTGTCAACACTTCTATCTTAGACCAGTGGCGTAACTAGTCATATCAACGTATGTATCATATGTGTGTCCAGGTGGAGGTGGTTGGGGATTGCACGAATTCCTTTGAACCCGGTAGTGAAAAGCATTAATCTGCCCCGGGGGCACAGTGGTGTAAGCGCTGGCTTCTGACTATTCATCCGAGAAGTGTCCGGGTTCGAAACCCGGTGAGGCATTGATGTTGTGTTTTTCTTACCGCACTAGCTCTCTCAATGCCCTGGAACCAGTGGCCCTAAATTTTGGGACGGGCGACTGCTTATGGCCTATTGAGTTGCTCATGGTGGTCGTTAAACTTCAATGAAAAAAAACATTAAAAATTCGTTCTTTCATTGCCTCGTAAAATAAAAGAAAAAAAGTTATTATGAACCTTGCCCCACCAAAAATAATGCTCGCCCATCCTGTTTACCAAGTCTAGTGACGTCCCTGGTTGTAACGAAATTTAGCGCTACATTTTCCCGCTAATTTTGCTGTAAAAGCAGGAATCGTTTAACCTTCACAATGTTACGTCACAGGTCACGACCGTGGGTGGAGCAAAACCCTCTAAGCAGTCCGACCCTGTTGTATAAGCAGAAAAGTACTGATAGTCCCCGCAATCCGTCATTGCAAGGGGAGGGCTGGTGAGATAGTTTCCAGCATCAGTAAAAAGATTTTGCAATATTTTTCGGAAACTTCATATGAAACTGGTTAAAGAAATGGCCAGGAAATTTCTTTAACCAGATCCGAAAATTCAGGTTATTTCTTTAACCAGATTTAAAGCGATCTTTAGAAATAGTTTCGCTGTTTTAGAGTTTATGTAAACATAATGACGGGAAAGTAGTTACTCCAGTGCAAGGTTCCACCAGCGAACTTGGAGCCCCTTTTCAGGGTCATAAAAATAGTTCCTATACACAGTGGCGCGTATACATGGGAGGATTCTGTCCCACCTCCCAATGCCTTTGTTCTTCATTCATCAGATGAAAGAAACAAATGATGTTTTAAGATACAATATTCCGACTATGGCAAAATAGAAAAACATATTTCTTTCTTCACATGATTTCATAAAATTATTATTTTCGTTGTGCTCAATTTCGTTTCTGTACGTCGAGTTCTAGTTTACTTAAGGATTGTTTTTTTTTCTGTACGCCTTAGAGTGTTACATTGGTTATCAAATTAATTTTTTTATTCAGAAGAGTGATTTTTTAACCAGCGTGCACATCAATGTTGATTTATACCAACATTCATTGAAAAAATACCTACATTCACATATGTGTATGTGCCTATATAAATATGTTTTAAAGACTGGAAGGATGCAATGGCTAACACTTTTTTTAAGACGTAATGCTTTTAAAAATTGTAGTTTCTTCCAAATGCTCTTCAACGAAGTTTCAGGATCAGCGTATAAAACTTGGTATATATAATAATGTTATAAACACAATACATATATAAATGAAATGTATATATAAAATGAATTTATGTCTTAAAAGAAAAGTGCACCAATCGACAAAAAAGGATGGAGAAGATCACGTGGGATATAGGTAGATGAAATTAGAAACCATGCTGGCTCAAGACAGACAATTGTGTAAGAAACTTGGCGAGACTTTCATCCAGCAATGGATTGATAAATATTGATGACGATGATGTTTTAATTGGGTTCTGGTCGGAATAACTATGCACGTATATACACCGAAGAGCCGAAACATTATGACCAGCGCGTCTTTATACAAAACGAGGCAACTGCAAGTATACGACGACGGCGCTTGCGAAGAGCATGAGGAAGGTCAGGAAACAGTATTATAACCCCGATAGGTAGCTCTGTTATTCAGTGTTGTTCTTCAAATGGGAAAGTCAGTGGATATAAGCGAGTTTGATAAGTCACAAATTGTAACGGCCAAAATAGAAGAATTTCAGTCGTCTGGCGACTGGGTCAGATAGTTTCCGAGACGGCAAGGCTTATGGGGATGCTCACGGTCCAGGGCCGTAGCCAAAAATAATTTTCGGGAAGCGTTTCTGAATTTGAAAATTAATTTTCACCATACGTTTTACATATGTTAAAATGTTTTACTGTCACCTTTTACTTGCACATGAAATTCTTCTATTTAATACTCCCCATTTTTCAGATACTTACTTAAATGCTACACTACTTACACTTTCACAAGTATGTGAATTTATCTACGATCTCTTTATTTAAGTACGGTATGTCGGGGAGGGTTTAATATCCCCTCCCCCTCCCTGGCGTTAGTCTTGTCACGTTCAGTCGTAGTTAGAACCTTAAAAAAGTGGTCCAAGGAAGTAAAAACCACGAACCGCTGGAAAGGAGTGGGCCGACATAAGCTCATCGCTGCTTGAGGTAAGCGACGGCTATACCGTATAGGACGAAGCAAATACTGTGACACAATTCGCCGGTAATTTGAATGCTGGTCAAGGGAATAATGTATCACAACACACAGTACATCGAACTCTACTGGAAATAACGTTGCGTAGCCACAGGCCCTTCCGAGTGACCATGCTAAACTCGGTTCACCGTCGAATCCGCCTACAATGGACACGTGAGCCTAAACACTGGACTTTGAATAACTGGAAGAGGGTCATACGCCGGCCGTCCCGAGTGACCATGCTAACCTCGGTCCACCGTGGAAAGCGCCTGCAATGTGCAAACGAGCATCAAAACTGGACCTTGAATGATTTGGAGGAGGTCGTTTGGTTCGATGAATCTTGTTTCTTGTTGCAGCATGTGAACGGACGGGTGAGTTTACGTCGTTAACCTAAGGAACTTTTGGCACCAGTATGCACCGTGGGACGAAAACAAACCGGCGGAGTTCTCTGAGGCATTGCCACCCCCAGGGACGCCTTAGTTCTCTGAACAAGTAAAATTTGAATGATATGATAAACTTTGGCACAAGTGCTTTGTATTAGTGTAAAACTAAGGCAATCATTTTAATTACAAAGGACACATTTGTATTGAAAAATCATTGGCGGTCCTGGACAAAAAATATTGAGGGGTAGGGGGCAAAAATTCCAGCATGTGCCGGTAATTCATTAAAATTAATGTGTAATTTCAAAAAGAAAAAACAGGTAATATTGGGGTGGGAGTAACCCCCGGCCTCGAAACGCCACTGTGCGACACCATGTGCAACTCAATGGGCTATAAGCAGTCACCCGTCCCTAATTTAGGGTCACTGGTTCTAGGGAAGGGAGAGATCCATTGCCGTAAGACAAACACAACATCCATGCCTCATCGGGATTCGAACCCGGACCCCGTTCGGACGAATGATCAGAGGCCATCGCTTAGACCACTGCGCCACTGGGGCGGCCCAGACTGAATTCCACGGGCCACGAAAAAAATCGAGAAAATCATATTTGAAAAAATAACAAAGAAAAAGTATAGGAAAAAAGCAAAAGAAAAATATTTCACCCATCTGTTCCCTCCCAGGAAAAAAATCAACAAGAAAGATGACGCGAATTAAATTTATCAAAGTTATTCAAAGTCAATGAAGAAACCAATCAACTGCGTTTCTACAATCGATAAAACATCGAGAAATAGAAACAGCTACTTACTTCCACCAGCGGCTAAAAAGTATGTTACGAAAATTAACAAATGGCACACAAAAAGTTTCTCGTAGCACAAGGAAGGTACGAGAGACAAAGAGTTTTTCAAATCGAACAGTTAAACTAAGAAATATAAAAGGAAACATGCTATAACTCTACGCTTTGTAGCGGAAGAATTTGCATAACGGAAAAGCTGAAAATAGGTAAAAGATATTCTACATGGAAAAAGCTATTGCTAAGAAAAAAGAACTTTTCAAATACGTCTCCCAGAAGCAGAGATAGCGAGAAATAGGTTTCGACCTTTACGCCCCTAGCGGGAAATGGGAAATCTGTGCATTATTTAAAGAGCGCCACATCTCTTTCTCTCAGTCTCTCTTTCTTTCGTACAGAATGGCATACAGTAAAAAATTCCTCAATGGGGTTTTTAGAAGCGGAGATACAGCTGCAAACTGAAGCGCACAAACACCACCTAGCGACAGAACTATGAACTAAAAAATTCCTAATACGTTAACCTGTACTACGAGGCAAATGGCATCCGGTGTTTAAATAATTTTTTAAATCGCACATGTAGAAGCAGAGGCATTGAGAGTAGCATATTAGCATTTGCGCCTCCTAGCTGCGAAATCGTGCATTTTTTTGGGGAAAAAAAGTGTACACACAAAGTTCGCATAGTTAGTACATAGTGTCTGACCGAAAAACATTTTCAATCGGGATTTTAGTTCCGCAGATATTGGTGTCAACGGAGATTTGAACGTACTCCCTGTAGCGGCAGACTTGTCAGTTAAGAAAAATTAGATAACATATGACAAACATTTTATACCTAAAACGCTCTCCGACAAAGATAATTTTTCATATCGGACTCTTGGAAGCAGGGATATCGACAAAAATAGTATATATATCTACGCCACCTGGCGGAGAAATCATGCATTCATTTAAGAAGAAAGTATTCTGAAAAGGTTTTCTGAGATGAGCGCTTTCGGCCCACGAAATAATTTTTTCCGTCGAGTTTTTGGGAGCTCCGATCTTGCTGCAGATACATCAGAAGCAGAAATAAACCCTTACGCCCCCTGGTAGCTAAACCTTTCTTTACTAAATATTATAAAATATAGGGAAAACATTTTCCATCAAGAGATGTGTCGGGTGCAGGAAGAATTTTTCAAATCGGAGTTTTAGTAGTAGAGATCTCGGGGAAAACGCAATTGACTTTTACGCACACTGGCGGGAAATATATGCGTAACTTGAAAAGTGACCACCTGGAATGGTTTTCTATATTAATGCAATCGAAAGGTAAAAAAAATTAATCGGATATTTAGAAGCAAATATATGGAATCAAATGAATTTTGCATTCGATATCATCTGCATTTACGACCCCTTACGGTGGAAGTGTGTATCGTAACAAAAAAAAAAAAAAAGAAAAAAACAACAACAAAAAATGACGTAAATGGTCATCGTTCGCAGATTTCCAGC
The DNA here is from genome assembly GCA_039090855.1 of Macrothele yani. Classification (NCBI taxonomy): domain Eukaryota; kingdom Metazoa; phylum Arthropoda; class Arachnida; order Araneae; family Macrothelidae; genus Macrothele; species Macrothele yani. The sequence goes on from CM077015.1 coordinate 141,573,641, forward strand.
TTCCCAATGCAAAAAAATCTTTCAAATCTTTTTGCATTGGTGCCCACAGGCAGACGGACGGAGAAACCGGTAACATAAGCGCAATTTTTTTTACGAAAGACGTGCTAAAATGTTACTACGATATCTCTCCGCCTGTGCTGACTGAACGCTTTTTCTGTGCAGACAGGAGATGCATTTGCTCCCGTTTCGAATTTACGGCATCAAGACCTCACGCAGGTTCTGGGTTCGAATCCAGGGCCACTCAGGAGTCCTATCAACACTTGTCATATCAGAAACGTCCTTTAAACAGCCTTTTTCATAAGAAGACATTATATACTCTACTGATGCATGAAGGTTTCCCCCTCACAACGGTATGTCTTCAGCCAGTCGTGTTACTGCTTTCGAATTTCATCCACCCATCTCCCATGTGGTCGTCTTCTGGCCCATTGGTATCCAGGCAAACATTTGGGTTTCTCTGATCCACGAGTTTTTCTTCATTCCCAACATCAAGCCTGCATGCTTCTTTCAATCTTTTTTTATTTTAACGTCTGTGTCTCTGCTCCGTACGGAAGGATTCAGTGATTTAAACAATTAAGACGTAATGTTAAATTGAATACATCATTTTTTTTAAAGTTAATTTTTAAATTTTACTGGTCAGCAAGCTCCTGGATCATACTCTGAAGAGGGTAGTTAGGTAATCTCCATTTTATTTTTTAAGCATCAAATCACTGGGGCATGGCCGTCTTAAGGGGTGAACCAACGGGGCCAGTGATCAGCAGGGACACTTCCTGAATTGGGGCCCCCAATGCACCAAGAGTCTTATGGGTTTACGATTAGTCGAACTCTTTCACCGCTCACCGGTATTTTTTTTATTTGAAGAAAAGAAGAAACACCAATGCAGAGAGTTAGGAGTTCTTCCGCTTATTTTTTTCGAACCGCGCTCGTACTTTCGTTTTCCCGAGGAGGCGGCAGGGAAGATGATGGAGGGGCCCACATGTTGGCATTTTTGACCGGTGTGTCCTATTGTCTGGAAACGTCATGAAAAGACCCAGAAGAAGGTCACATGGGAGATGGGTGGATGAACATGAGAACAATGGAATAAAAAATGCCGACCCCAGATATTTCACCACCTTGTCAGCCTGCCACTTGTAAGACCGCCTGTTACTAAAACTGCCGTATAAGTCGATATACTTATGGAACATCTGAAAATTGGAATGAAAAAAATGGAAATGCCAACCTCGGAAATTTTCCCAACATATTTGGGCTACTTGTACAACTACATCTTGTTTTAATCTACGTGAAAATGGAAATGGCGACACCGGAAATCTTCCCTTCACCCACATTCGAAATTTTGTGTAAAATGCAATTGGTGCACGGTCTCTAACTCAAAAAGGTGGGCGACCTTTCCTGTAGGAAACTTTTCCCTGCATCCTACAACTTTTGCCATGTACTGTTTTTCATTCGAGTGGTATTTAAAAAAATTACTGGACATTGACTCTTATCATAGCCATAACATGGTGATGGTGGTGAATGTAATAACACTTGTGTCATTTTAGTGCACATAAATACACACACATGGATCTGGGGCCCCGAAAAAGGTGATGACTGAGAGCCTCCAAAGGTGTTAAGACGGCACGGCACAGGCGCCGGGGGAGGTAAATCTTTCCCCTCCAATGGTTTTTCTGGGGGTGGGTCAATGCCCATCCAATATATTCCCTCGTGTTTAAATAAATAATCGCTTTACACGCCAAAGCGATTTATTTCCAAAAACTTAAATACATAACAAGATAAGAAATCTTTTTCACATATTCAACATTGCGCATTTGATACGAAACTGGATTGCCAGCACCGTATTGTGTTTGGCATGTTCTCGTGATATATGGTAAATGGTTAAAACAATCGTAAAAAATAAAAAAAGACAGAAGTGTATGATTCCTGGCACATTTATGTATCTATTTCCGCTTCTTGTTCTTTGTTTAAGTAATCCACTTAATTTCTCTTTTTTTATAAACGTTTGGAAATAAAATCGCTGGTTATTTTTATAAAAACAGAGGCTGAATTTTATTTAGAACAAAATATTAATATTCACCAAAAGAATATTTCCCTTTCCTTTGTTCATTTGCTGATGAACAATTACAATTGCATTTAAAAAAAATAATAATGTAGACGTCGAATCTCAAAGTTTATCTTTTTGCCTCCCCCTTTTCTTTAAATTTTCCATCTGGCAATGGAAGAGATGTGTCCCTCCCACGTATGATCACTTAACGCCCCCCTAACGAAAACAAATTGGTGAAGTCGGCTTCCCTGCAATAAACTAAAGATAGGGATCAATTTCAAGAGAAGCAGTGGGGATTGTGGATAGGAGAATGGTGGAGTTCGAATCGAACCCTATGCCATACTCCCTGCTTAAGTAACACATCCCCTTCCAATTTTTTTTTGCTGGGTTGGGAGAAGTTTTCTACCATTTCCTTCCTCTTCAAGCTGGACAGCATCAGCCGAAAGTACCAGACTCTTGACTGAGTAACTTCTCATATAAAATTTATTTCTGAAAATGTTCTGTCGTTTTAAAAACTTTTCTTTTTATGCAATTTCGTCCAAGAAACTGTTGACCAAAGAAAAACAGATTCTGAACACTCCTTGTGTTGCTTTTTGCTCTTAACACTAGGGACTATTTTTTGCAGCGGGGGTAGTTGTTTCCGTCAGGGACAACAGCAAGGAGCAATGGCGTCTATTTCAGACGAGGCCGTTGCTGCACAAAAAGTATTAATCTCTTACGTTTGAAAAATAGTTTTACATAGCAATTTTGTCCCAAAAATTTGTGAGTGAAGAAAAATGGATTCCGAAATGTCCTTATTTTGTCCTTAACAATAGGGACTATTTTTCGTAACGGAGGTAGCTGTTTTCGCCAGCGACACCAGCAAGAAGCAATGGCGTCTGGCTCAGGCGCGAGGCCCTGGCTGCAGCCAAACACTGATCTCGCGCGCCGTCTTCCTGCATCGATCACCGGTACTTCTGCCAGTCCCGAAGGGCACGGCTCACGCCGGGCAAACAAGTGTCATCGTTGCCGCTGATTGAATTTCCGCGTATCGCATACACAGGTAAATTTTACGTAAACCTTTTTCAAAAATAACTCTATCAATGAACTTTTTTTTATTTTACATCATTTTTGATTTCCAAAAAGATGTATGTAACATTTTTTTGAAATTTCTCGTCCCTGAATTTTGCACCAAATTCTTCACGTTAGAAATTGATAGAAACTAATGTTTAATGCACATGCAAGCATCTTAGAACCGCCGAAATGCAGCGCCATCTAAGGACAAATTTATTCTCGAGGGATGTCATGGAACTGCGTGAAATGGGCAGGTAATATAAGCTGAGTAAAATGCTATTATATTGTCGGCTACCTTATTTTATCTTAACCTCAAAATTAACTGGGATTTAATTCCGAAAAGCCATGATCGCGAACCTAATAAAACGGGTTGCCAAATCTGGCGGAGGGATATACGACGCACATTGACAGTGCTTGAACAACTTGGGGGCTGAATATTCCCAAACAGTTCAAATTTAAATGTACAAGGATACGGACGAAACAGGTTATCGCAGCACTATAATGAAGTACATATGTTTTCTGTCCATTTATTAAGTCAGATTTTAGTTTGCATGCAACTCCTTGGCAACCTTGGCTGCGTTTCCTCGGTTAGTTTTTCAAATGTAATTTGCAGACGGGCCCCTTAGTACTGCTGTACTCGACGGTCGTCAACGAAGAAAGCTGGCGGCGCTGCCCGTGAACTACACCGCAAGATTTCGCCGCATGTCGCGGTGGATTTCCGAGAGAGTTGCTTGTCCCAAATCATTTGTTTTCAGTATTGAGAGAAAGCAAAGAGCCTTCCCCTCTCACGATCGTCGTAAACAGAATCTAAGGCAAGAGTGGTGATTTTGTTTTGTATATGAAATCGAATTTAAAGATAAAATACTGCAAACAATATGTTCACGAGTCTATTGTTTGACAATGATTTCTTGCAGGAGACTTAAAAATTAAAGAAATAATAGTACAGTATTAAGAATTACCGACCAAACAAAATTTTCCTAATGTATGCATGAAACGCCTTCTCAAATTCACGATTAAGTGCAATTTCAAAACGGCAAAACTAGCATTACTAGTAAAGCAGAGCGCTGTTGACATTGCTGATTTAAACTGCACAAGTACAGCCCGAAGCACAACGACAATAATAATGTACCAAAACAGGATTTAACGCCAGTGTATCAATACTTCCAAAAATGAGATAAATTCTTCGTAAACTCACAACGGACATATAACGGCTTGTATTAACAAATTTGTTACTGAACATCCTTTGAAACATTTTATTGTCATTTCGTAAATCGTTAAGTAAAACCTGGTTAGTTTACATTCTTCGAGAGTTTTCCATGACTACATTACAAATGGTTTCATTTCATTCCACTTGCTGATCATGTATAACTACATAATAACCGACTACGTCAGATCGAGATTTCTCTCAGCGATGCCATAGCACTATAGGATCAATTTCCGATTTGAGATGTTTACATAGATTTCATGAGTTCTGTGGTATTTCTCTATATTTGCATTTACCAAATCAACACATAAGAGACAGTTCCACTAAAATGGCGAAATTACATTTTGTAATCTGAAAACACGTCATCAAACGACTATTTTCCTTCTTTAAAATAACTTTCTATGGATGCTGCGACCAGAAACAGTTAACTTATGAAAGCCTTTTGCCGCTCACGTTAACCGTTAGTTTCTGTTTGTTTAGTATTTCATCCTTTTGAATTACTACGGAAGTGGGTTAAGGCTTGATTCCAATTACTTTTTTTATTTCTTAACCACTTTATCTCAAGGTGTCGACAACATTTCTTAAAGTCCACCCCAGATACTAAGGTATTCAGTTACATGTTATACTTCCAATTGCGACCAGCCCTCTGCGATTTATGTGTCAGTGGTAGCGTGCTGCCATCTATTTATTGACTGGTCGTAAAGATACTTTGCGTGAGTTGTGTAATAATCCCGTTTCGTGTTTATTTTGGGGTGGCTCTTAAAAGAACTTTTATGAATGTTGATTGTATCCCTCTTGCGAAACATTTATTATGACGGAAAATTTTTGTTTTCTTATGAATGGGAAATGTCTATTTGGCAGAGTAAATAAACTGATTGTGTGAATTTAAAATAAAGTGAAGAACTGTCTGATAGTACAAATCAACACCTGAAAGCAATGTTCTGAGGAAAGACGACAGTTCTGTCGGAATAAATATTCCAGAATATGGTGTGTCAAATAAATGTTTAATTTCCCTCTATTTGTTTGCGTTTGAAGAGAAGCAAATTAGTTGTCTGCAACACTGACACCAGGCTCTAACTGTCTCAGTGGACGTTAGCGCCTGGTGTCAGTGTTAGCTTCACCATACGACGATTCGTCGATTGTCTCATTGTAGAACAATACTTTGGCTAAAAAATACACTAGAATCATCACGATATCAACAGGCATATAAGCATCAGGGAACCACTTTCCAGGTATACAGGAATATAGTTCATCCTTCCCTGAAACGTGCTTCTTCCGACTCCTGATTGTCCAAAACGATGAGGCATATATGCACTCTGAGATCCATTGGGTGACCCTTTGAACGTCACGATATTGGTAGCAATCCACGGCTTTCACACCACGAAATAAACGTAACCTCATCCCTACAAATTTCATTGAAAAATCTCTTCCAATTCCGTCTTTTTACACAGTAAAAAGACGCTCGAAACTAAAAAAGAACTTACCGCTATAAAACACATGTTCAAGAAACACACTGGAACTAACTAGCGTGTCAGCGTGGTAAGCGCAAGCCAAGGGAAGAGCTAACGTACTGCCATCAGCGGCCAATGTGTAATCATAATAAATTACAATAATTCGCGGACAACGGGCTGCTGTTGTAAGTAAAGTCCAATTATAAATGCTCAGTAATACTAGCATCATTCGAAAAAAATGTCAATTGCATTGAAATCAGGTTGGTCTGATAAACGAAATATTCCATTTCTACCACCTGATCCACTTAATTTTTAAGTACGATCAGGGCTGGATAGAGCTTTTGCGAGCCCCGCGTCAAAATTTCATTGCTGGCGACGCCGAAGACAGCTGGCCACTGCGAATTCTTTGGACAGATGAAGCGCATTTTACCATAACAGAGCGAGTGAACTCAAAGAACTGTGTGCAATGGTCGAACACTAACTCACGTGATGTTGTACCCATTCCCATAGCAGAACAGAAAGTACCGTATGGTGTGGAGTGACCAACGATTTTGTTTGGTGGCCTTATGTTTTTGAGGAAGTTACCCCTCGAGGACTAGGGACTTGCAATGTTACAGGCGTCCGATATGCCCCATTGCTGAAAAGCTATGAAATTCCACATCTGCAACAACGGAATGCAATGAAGAATGTTATTTGGATACAAGGTGGTGCACCCCCACATGTAACCACTATGTAAAAGGAGTGTTGCAACAGCATTTCTCTGAACGAATCATATCTCGTCACTTTCGTTTCTCATAACCAGCACGTTCCACAGATTCAATACCGATGGATTTCTGGTTCTGGGGTTATCTGAAGTCCAAAGTGTACAGAGACCAACTTCTTACACTGCGTGAACTGAAAGAAGCCAAACAACGCACCGTAACAGGCATTCCTATGCTATCCTTTTGTTAAACTGTGCCGTCTGTCGTGCGAATTCCGTTCTTCGCATACCGTCCTTCATTCGATATCTCGTTCACTTTTCGGTCCAGTGATACCATTTCAACGCCATTGACTATTTTTCATGGCGCTTGTTACAGTGAGGTTAACAAATTAGGGTGTTGCCATTCAAATATTATGAAAGTCGGTAACCGAAACTCTAACCATGAGAGGTGCACGATTTTTTGTTTGCGCATCGGGAGCGCATCCTGCGTAACGTCTATGTTCTGCATTTCCATTCCATTACAGCCATCCCTAGAGCCCGTTTAATTGGCAAAGTAACTTTTTGGCCACCCTGTACATATTTCTGACCATTTGATGCTTATACTTTCTTATGTACTCATAAAAAGGTTTTTTTTTTTTTTTTGGAGGAACATGCTGGCTGGAACCGCATTCTAGCATCTTTTGTAACAAAAAAATTTTGGTTTTGAGATTTGGCAAAGGTATAGATATTTAATTAATATAGCAAGATAAATGGAACAGCATGTAATAACCGCAACACGTGAGCGAGATAGATGGCAGAAGTTAAGCCCTTGAATTTGATTTTTTTAAAGTTGTAGACGGAAAAAGTTTCTTTCCAGTGCATAATGTGTCGCTATACAACCTTTGCCCAGTGATACTTCATACACCGAAGAGGTAAAATATCATGACTGCCTGTCTAACATAATGCTGGATCTGCCGCCCCGGTGGCGCAGTGGTCTAAGCGATGGCCTCTGATCATTCGTCCGAACGGTGTCCGGGTTCGAATCCCGGTGAGGCATGGATGTTGTGTTTGTCTTACGGCACTGGCTCTCTCCCTTCCCTGGAACCAGTGACCCTAAATTAGGGACGGGCGACTGCTTATAGCCCATTGAGTTGCTCACGGTGGTCGTTAAACCTCCAATCAAAAAAAAAATGCTGGATCTTAACCGGTGAGACATGGACGCTACAGAAGAGATCTTGGTCGGTGAGATGTGGACGTTACAAGATTTCTAAAGGTGTCTTATGGTATCTGGTACCAGCAAGGCCCTTAACTTTTGTAAGTCACGTGGTTGAGCCGCCGTAGATCGGATTTGCTGTTCCGACATAAACCACAGATACTCGATTGGATTGATGTCTGAGGAATTTGGAGGCCAGGGTAATATCTGGAAATCTTCCTCATATTTCATGAACCATTCTCGAACAATCTGGGCAGTGTGGCATGGCGCATTATCTGCTGAAAGAAGGCTCTACTAGAGAAGAATATCGTTGCCATGAAACGACGTACGACGTCTGCAATATGTTTAGGATGGTGGTAGACGTCACAGGCCGCCCCGGTGGCGCAGTGGTCTAAGCGATGGCTTCTGAGAATTCGTCCGGAAGGGGTCCGGGTTCGAATCTTGTGAGGCATGGATGTTGCGTTTGTCTTACGGCGCTGGCTCTCTCCCTTCCCTTGAGCTAGTGGCCCTAAATTAGGGACGGGCGATTGCTTACAGCCCATTGAGTTGCTCACGGTGGTCGTTAAACCTCCAATCAAAGAAACAAAACACGTCATAGTTTCCTACATATTTATGATTGGAGCCAGGGTTTTTAAGAATGATATTGCCCAAAGCATTACACTTCCTCCACCGGATTGTTTTCATTCCACAGTGCAGCCAGGTGTGGACACTTCCCATTCCAAACGATGCACACGTACTCGGCTGTCCACATGGTGCAACAGGAAAAGTGATTCATCAGACAAGACGACCTTCTTCCAATCATTCAAGATCCAGTTTTAATACTAGCGTGCCCATTGTAGTCGCTTTCTGGGGTGAACAGAGATAAACACGGGTACTCGGAGTTTCTTGTTGCTACGCAGCCCCATTTTTTAGCAGAGTTCAATGTACTATGTATTGTGACACTTTACTCGCGTCACCAACGTCCACATTACCGGCGAATTGCGCCACAGTATCCCATCTGTTGGCTCGCACCATACGGAATAGCCTTCGCTCACATGTAGCATCGATGATCCGTGGTCGGCCCGCAACGTTCCGGCGGTTCGTGGTCTGACCCTCCTCGGGCCACTTTTCGAAGGTACTAAGCATGGCTAACCGTGAGCAGCCCACAAGCCTTGCCGTCTCGGAAATTCTCTAACCTAAGGGTCTGGCCATTACAATTTGGCCTATGTCAAACTCGCTGGAATCTGCATTTCCCATATGAAGAAAAATAACAACACTGATTTAGAGAACTCAGTATCAGGTGCTATTTATTCCGTTTCATGACCTTCACACAATCGCCGTCGTTCACCTGCAGGTGCTTCAATTTGCATAAAGACGGGATGGTCATGATGTTTTGTATCTTCGGTGTATTTTACCTGCATTGAATTTCCTCTTAGTTTGAAGATATAAAATATATAATTTATATCTTCAAACTCAAAAATATTTTAAATCATATCTGTCCAATATACACTGAAGAGCAATTGAATTAGAGACAGCTGGCGTTATGCAAATGTGGCGCTGTGGGAGGCCCTGTAAACGGAAACGACATGACGTATGCAGCGATACGACAATATAAGGAGTGATGCGACGGGAATCAGTAAGAGTCGGACGCACTATGGGTAAGACGAAGGATCTAAGGGCATTTGATCGTTGGCAAGCTGTCGATGCCCGACGAATGGGTCACTTCATCTCAGAAGTCGTGCAGGCACTGGGATTTTCCCAAGCTACTTTGTCACGGATGCACCGTGAGTACATCGAATCAGACAAAACCATCCCTGCAAGGGCCAACTGCCGTGGACAACAGCGTGCGGATGAGCGGGGTCATCGTCGTCTTGCTCGCAAGGTTACTGCGGATAGACGAGCCACAGTGCAAGAAATCACTCGGCAATTTAAAGCTGGTGCACAGAAACGTGCAAGCATCCACACCATCCAGAACCATCTCTTCGCTATGGGGTACAGAAGCCATCGTCCCACGAGGGTACCGCTGCTGACCGCACATCACAGGGTGCAAAGACTAGCACGGGCGCAGAAACATCGCCACTGGACCCTAGACATGTGGGAAAATGTTGCCTGGACTGATGAGTCGAGATTCACGTTGGTGCATGCGGATGGCAGGATACGAGTACGGCGCAAACCACATGAAGCGATATATCCTTCTTGCCAGCATGGTACTCTTCAAGTTGGTGAGAGTTGCATTCTTGTCTGAGGACTGTTTACGTGGACTGAAATGGGACCCATGGCACGTGTGACATCGTCCCTCACAGGTCAAGGTTACCGGGATATCCTGGACGACCATTTGCTCCCGTTTGTGCGTCTTCAACATCTCACTGGGGACCTCATCTTGCAACAAGACAAAACACCGTGCCATCGCTCCCGAATTGTATCTAAATGGTTGGATGATCACTCCACCGACGTGACCTCGCTTCTTTGGCCAGCTAGGTAACCTGACCTCAGTTCCATCGAGCACATCTGTAATGCCATCGAGAGAGATGTTCGAGGCTCTGACCCCCCTCCATCAAATCTTCGTGAACTGTGGGAGCTTGTTCAGGGGTCGTGGATCCGTATGGCTTCCCAACGGTTCCGGTGTCTTGTCGAGTCCATGCCGAGACGAATCGCCCCCGTCATCAAGGCGAAAGGTGGTGCTACACGTTACTAGACAGGTATCTCTAATTCAATTGCTCTTCAGTGCAATTTACAAATTTAAGAAAGCTGAAAGTCTCAGCTCCTACGCTTCAGAGACTTTGTCTCACCCGACATTTTAGCTTGACGTTCCATCGGAATGCCTTTCTGATCATCACAGTGCAATGGAGACGATATACTTCACAGGTGAGGTTTCAGCACTCTAGGCGTGTTTTTGAAGAAATTCTGAGTATTGAAATAAATTTATTTTGAGCACAAATAAAGCTCAAATGAAATTAACGATTATTATTCATGAAAACCACAATAATTGCTCCTTCGTTCCAAAAAATGCAGAAAAAAAGAATACGAGAAAGTGGGCAATTACTCTAGTGGTCCACCAGGATATGTCATTTCGTTGACCAATCCGCCCGCCCTTGGGGCTTCGTGACATAGAGAATGTCCTTCTGAAAGAGTAAAGTGCAGTCCTGTAATACGAGACCATTAATCGACACACTTGTTCGGAAACAAGAGGTAAGCAGGGCATGGCACTCAGGCCACGATTAATGGGAATGACGGGAACCAATATTGTCTATGGGTATCTACTCTGCAGTACAGCCTCTGTCCAACCATGCAGTCTGTTTTCTAGCTGTTCACTCCACACCTCGTAAAATACAGACCCGTTCATTGGCATATTCGATCTGGAATCTGGATTAATCTGACCAGGCAACAGTGTTCCAAATATTAAATATGGAGTCATTGTTCCCACTAAAGGCAGTTAGCATGGGCACATGAATGGGACGAACTCTGGTTAGGCCCACGTTAAAGAGCACCCGCTAGATTGTGTGCTTGCAAACTTTTCTCTGTGCACCCTGGTTATAGTGCACCATTAACTCAAGGATCCTGCGTGCTCTGCTTTTCCGGACTAATCCTGGCAACTGGCAATGTCCTTGATTGTTAACCAGGTGCAGTCTCCCGTTTCCGGCACATTGGGTGGATGTATGTTCCTCTTCAAACCATTCCCGCCACACACTCACTTCAGCGGCCCTCCAAAAGTGTACAAAGCCTGCGGTTCATGAGATTCTGGTCCTTCCTTCCTTTCGGTGATAATCATTCCGGTTTCAAACTCAGATAATTTCTTTCCTTTCGCCATTGTCCGATCTTCGTACCGGCAAACCAACATGTCCACTTAACATAATTCCTGGAAATTTAAAACTAGATTCACATTCAGGTGTACAGCTTAAAAACATAATTTATATAAAAGTGGGTGAGGGTCCCCTGATCAGGGCTGAGTTAAGGGGTGTCCAACGAGTCTATAGCCTAGGGGCCCACCATTTTCAAGGACCCAGGAAGCATGCCGCTACACCTCAAACAATACACATATTATATTAATATCATATTTATAAATAGACTGAAGTTAAATATTTTTAGTTTTGTCTCGTATGATTTCTACTTAATCACGAATAGTCGCTAGAAGACAAACAAATTTCAGGGCAGTGACACACTGAGGGTAAACGTTTCATGTCGCTGGGTACAGGAGGGTCAGCGAGACAGTTTCAGCTTTTTCACTACCATCCACTCACACCTCCCTACTTGCGCTTGGAACCATCAATGGGCGAAATCCTCTGTGACTTCACCATGCATAATAAAAAAGATACACCAAGAAAAGTATACAATGCTAAATTATTAAAACTTCCAAGACTAAATCTAAGAATCTTAAGCTTTTAACTCATGTTCTTGTGAGAACAGTGGAAAATGCAGTGACTTTATGAAAACTCTGCTGATAACTTATTAGTTTAAAGAAGGCACTACGTATTAATTATCACAATCATATTGCTACATGTTCGTGTTTTAATGGACTTCAATAATGATTCTCCGTCATAAGTTCTATGGAGGCTCACTCAGATGTCTTAGCCTTGGTAGCCCACTGAGTTGTCTTAGCCTAGGGGCACGCTAAGGCCTGATAGGGAAATTAAATAACTAGAAAAAGTGAAAGATTAGAATATTTTATTTTTAATATCAATTGAGCAAGCAAAATATGAGCCACATTTGTCATTGATATGAATTACTAGTTTCTCGATGAATCGTGATGCAATATGCTTTCCTTGAAGCTGAAATCACAGTGGTGGCCGCTGGAAGTCTGACCATAAATAACTGTATACGAAGGGAACCTTACGGCCGCAGATGAAACTCTAACGTCCCAAATCGATTGCAACTTACCACCGGCCTGCAACAGAAGTAGTGTGCCGATATAACTAACAAAGAACAGGTACTGTATCTAGATGTCCTTCCACTTAGTTTGCAATTTTGCAGTACTTTGTGACTTAACCTGATATTTCGTTGATAACTTTTATGTTGCTATTATTCGCTCATTTCAGCATTTATTATTTTTCTTTATACTTTAGTTAGTTTAATACTAAGAAACGATATTTTTCGGTTAATTTCCTGACTAGCTGTTCTCAGTTAACCGCAAATATCTCAAGTATCACAGTGAAAAACTCGACGGGGTATAAATATTGGTCCGTCCCTAATTTAGGGCCACTGGTTCCAGAGAATGGAGAGAGTCAGTGCCGTAAGACATACACAACATTTAATGCATCATGTCATTCGAACCCGGACCCGTCTCGGATGAATGGTCAGAAACCAGCGCTTATTTTTTTTTATTGGAGGTTTAACGACCACCGTGAGCAACTCAATGGGCTATAAGCAGTCGCCCGTCCCTAATTTAAGGTCACTGGTTCCAGGGAAGGGACAGAGCCAGTGCCGTAAGACAAACACAACATCCATGCCTGACCGGGATTCGAACCCGGACCCCTTACAGACGAATGATCAGAGGCCATCGCTTAGACCACTGCGCTACCAGTGCAGGCTTTTTAATAAGTCCATTAAGACATGTCTACAATGAAACTGATAAATTCTTTCAGTGCAGAGAAATGCTCTCTTATCAAGCAAGAATGAAAGTCACATTAACACGGCCCACAAGACTCCCAAGTGGAAGCTGAAAGCATGAGAATAAACATCGCTAACGCCAGACAACTTTATTATTGTCACTGCATCACGTTTATCCTTTTTAATAAGGGCCTGCCGCTCTGGTGACGCAGTAGTGTACGCGCTGGCTTCTGACTATTCGCCCAACCGTGGGCTGGGTTCGAATCCCGGTGAGGTATAGATGTTATGTTTGTCTTACGGCACTGGATATCTGCATTCCCTGGAACCAGAGGCCCTAAATTAGGGACTGCGACTGCTTATACCCCATCGAGTTGCTCACAGTGGTCGTTAAATCTCAAACAAAACAATAAAGCTCCAACAAAAAAACAAACGAACATAAAAAAATTAATAAGGACCCCACTTTCTATGTGCCTTGCCAATTTACTAGTGATAGTTTCCGCTGTGCATACAGCTACTTGTCAGTTCGGTTTCTTTCAAGCTAATTCCTAGTTTGAGTGGTCTAAAGGCATCGCAGAATGGTGTAAGGACCAAAAAGTAAAAAGGCAATCCGTTTTGGAATAATTTGTATTTCTATCTGGAAGCTCTCTTCGTACACACTACGAAAGCATTTGTAATCATACTTGGAAGCTGATATGTGCTGTTGGGAGAAAAAATGTTCTTCCCTTTTTGTAACCATTAAGATAAGTTGATCTGCTTCATCTTCGTTTGATTTGATTAAGGCACTGCATAGGGTTACCGGAGCTGTCTTCAGCTCTCGCTTTTAGCTAGGCAGTCGTTACGGCTAGTGTTTCTTTCAACGAACACCGTGTAATGTGACAGATTATGGTCGCAATAGTAAATAGCAGTGCACTTGAAAACACCATTAATCGATATTTCGTGCCTTTTACGTTTCGGAATTGGCCATGTTTGATTTACGCTGAAAATGTTAGAGCGTGGCCCTGTCATTTTCGGAAATATGCGCATAATTAGCTGAGTTGCTAACTATTGGCAATCTCAGCGGTCCGCTCTCGCTCTAGCGGCGAAAAAAAGAATTGCTATAGTACCGATTACATTCTTAGCTGTTGTTAGATTGTTGCTTAGGTTCGGTTGGCTTGTTTTGGGGTATTTTTGCATTCATTCTGGAATTACAGAGTAGTATAATCGAGAATTTCGTGAAAAACCATTCATATTGTTGCATTCCACAATGTTGTTTCCAAGGTTCCAGCTATGTTTTTCTCAAGTTAAAAACGTGTGTGCCTTGCATTTGAAATCCTTCCAGTGAAATGCTACTAACCTAGTAACGTACGGGTTTGAATGAATAATAAACAAGACAACATGTTTTTATTGCATAGTAATAATTTGAAATTCCGTATTTTTGCATGCTCTTGAAAACAAGTAATTGTTGTTGTCCATATAAATTTCAACTCCATTAAGGAACAACATTTGCAGTGTTCTGTCAACAATCACCAAATCAGAAACATTGTTTTTAGAACAGAATGTTAAAAAATTACAAACTTGTTATTGTAATCCCTGGGCCCACAATTCCCAGGGTCCTACTAATTTTTGCTACAGCCTTGTCGGTACTACCATATCACTTGTCTTAAAATGTAAAAATAAAAATTACCTGTTACAGTAAAGCATTACCACTACATAGTGCTTACACGTTCCATTTCAGCCTGCTTTAGAATAGCACTCAAAAGACTTTGCAGAAAGCACATAAATTCTGGGGTGCTAAGGCTGCCAACGTTGCCAGCATTAGAATGTAGGCGGGACAAAAAGCTGCAGAAGCGTACCACCCCGACTGTGAAGCATGGAGGTCGATCCCTAATGCTGTGTTTGTGTGTGTGCGGGGGGGGGGGGAGGCTGTTCATGTCATTCCTGAGGGTCATTGGCTATTATGCAGTGAGTAAATAGCCGTCGAAGCACGATTCACGATGCTGATACCTAAAACCATATGGTATTTAAAATTTAATCACGGTTAAAACCAGCACATGAATGATAAAAGTACACTCATGAGATCTTTCGGAGTCGCCTACGACTCCCATCTTCAGATGTGTGACTAACAGAGCGAGGTAGCTGCAGAAGCGTACCACCGCTTACAGAGTAACTTACAGAGTTATATAGTTAATAGAATCAGGGACGTAGGGTAGGTATTCAACACATGCGCACAACTAGCAAGGAAAGATGGATAACTTACACTGATCTGCAATTTTTCAACTTTTTTCTGTTGTTTTCAAATGAATAGGTGTATCTGAATGGATTTTTTGCGCAGATTCCGAAAATAACCTTCAAAATTCCGTATCACGTCAGGTTTTTTCACAAATGACGAAAATGTGAAAATTAAAAAAAACGGTTTTTGTTTAACGATATTGCTGTATGGCAACGTTTGCAACGTGTGAAAACGTTCTCTGGAGGGCGGAATGATTATTTAAAGAAAATAGAAAAATAAATACATATTCAAAAGCAAACATACCTAACATTCGCCACTGGGCTCCCCTTCAAACTTCCTTTGTTTGGATTGTCTTCGGTGTGCGTCCGTACAGTCTCTGTTCAACATCCAACAATAGTCGCCCATCATATGTACAGTCCACTTTCCTTGGTATCTCTTTTCCATCACTTTAATATCCTGATGTAAGCGCTCGCCATGTTCTTCCGAAAAATCACCAAGATTGTTAGGAAAGTAATTTAGATGAGCATGAAGAAAGTGAACTATGACGCTTATGTTGCAACCAAGCAGTTCATAGGATTCCAGCATGTCCTCGACTAAAGTGGTGTAATTTGAAGCCTTCGTGTTCCCCAAAAAGTTGTGTACCACATTTCTGAATGCAGTCTATGCTCGCAATTCGCACCCACTCATGGTTTCCTCGAATATGTTGTCTGCCATTAATTTTCGTATTTGAGGGCCTATGAAAATGCCAGCTTTAATTTTTTCAGACGTGATTGATGGAAACTTACTACCAAGATACTGAAAGCATTTACTATCCCTGCTTAAAGCTGTCACGAATTGCTTCATTAAGCCAAGTTTGATGTGTAAAGGAGGCAACAGTATTTTCGAGGGATCAACCAGTGGAAGTGTAACAATGTTTTTTTCGCCATGTGTGAATGTACTTCTGACTGGCCTCTGCTGCCGAACCCGATGTTCCGTCCTTGCTCTGGAGTCCCATTCATACAAAAAGCAAGGAAATTTGGTGTAGCCTGCTTGTTGGCCGAGCAATATTCCAATCACCTTGAAATCCCCGCACAAAGACCATTCATGAAACTTGTACTGCACACTTTCCAGCAGTAATTTAAGGTTTTTTTTTTTTTTTTTTTTTTTTTGATTGGAGGTTTAACGACCACCGTGAGCAACTCAATGGGCTATAAGCAGTCGCCCGTCCCTAATTTAGGGTCACTGGTTCCAGGGAAGGGAGAGAGCCAGTGCCGTAAGACAAACACAACATCCATGCCTCACCGGGATTCGAACCCAGACCCCGTTCGGACGAATGATCAGAGGCCATCGCTTAGACCACTGCGCCACCGGGGCGGCATTTAAGGTTCTCGTATGTCTCTTTCAAAGTCACAGAATGTGCTACTGGAATGGATGGATGGATGTTAGTATTGTGTAATAAAACACCTTTTAAACTGGATTTGCTGGCATCTATGAACAACCTCCACTGTCCTGAATTGTAATTAATGTTGAAGTACTTCATGACTGCCGGAATGTCTCGACAATATACCAAACCGCCTTTCTCAGCAAAAAACAGAACCAATTCTGCTTCTCGGTGTCTGTACCAGGAGAATCTCGTATTAGGACATAGTAAATTCTTTTCCTGAAGTCGTGTTCCTAAAAGCTCAGCTGCGACTTTAGGTAAATTCAGATCACGAACCAAATCATTCAGTTCATGCTGGGTAAATGGCACTGGGGTTTCATCCTCCATGCTGTCCGGTTGGTACATCTCATCACTTGTATCACCGTCTGAATCGGTGTCTGTTGGGGGCTTGATATTCGACGGGGATGGCACAGGGATGGATTCCCTATGGGGCACTGGTCTTATGGCTGAAGAGTTATTTGGATGCACAATGTTACGCTTACTGGTTCTGGTATGGCCCACGATATTCACTGTGCAGAAGTAGCAGTCGTCACTGGGATTTTTTGACTCACGCCACACCGTGGGTACACCAAACGCCATTGATGCCCTTTTTCCACTTTTCCAGTTCCTCAACCCCTCCACACATACACGGCACACATTGTGAGGAGACCAAACTTTGTCCTGATCTGCTAGTTTAATGCCGAAGTATTGAAAATAAGCATTTTTCACGAAAGGCGTAATATTTTGCCTGTTTTTTTCCTGTCGTATAACAGCCACATATGTGGCAAAATATGTCTGGATGAGTTACACAACCACGTGAAGCCATTGCACACGCCACAAAGAAACAACCGAACGGGATTAGTACCTTCTTTGCACTGACTAGTGTAACACTATCTGCCCCGAATGGCACCACATGTGACCAATAGAAAGAAGGGAGCAGTGGCGTGAGGTATGAATTATCCTGCCGTGCCAAGATAACAATCGTGACGTTATACAGATAAAACAGTTGCATTTCCATTATCAGCTATATACTTATGTTTATCTATTCATGAAAAATCATTCCGCCCCTCCAGAGAAAATTTCCACACGTTACAAACGTTGCCATATAACAATGTCATTAAAAAAAAAACGTTTTTCTAAATTTTCACATCTCCGTCATTTGTGAAAAAACTTGACGTGATACGGAATTTTGAAGGTCATTTTCAGAATCTGAGCAAGAAATCCATTCAGATACACCTATTCATTTCAAAACAACAAAATGTTGCATATTAGTGTTATCATAAACATAGGAAACACCACAAACAAAATTAAGTTAATAAATCACGGTTTATGAGCATTTTCCATTGATAGGGAACATGATACGGGAAATCACATTTCAGGCACTCTTTTTGTATTGTAATATAAACAAGCTTTTGGTAATTAAAGTCAAAAACATTTTAGGTGGTGACGCAAGGATAGTGACATTGTCACAATCTGATCTACAGTCACCACTGTGAACAAGGCCGGCTAAGGATGTATTTTGAGATCCTATCTTTATATTGGATTTATACTCGTCGAGACGAGTAGCCAAAGTACGTACCGTAGATCCAATATACACCAATTGTTCACTGTTCACATCCACAGGGGTCAACCGTACGCAGCAAATACCACTTTTATTAGAGATGTAAGCAAAGCAATACTATTTGTTGTCTTGCCACCAAAATTAAATTTATACACAGTCGAGGTACATTATTGTGACCACCTCCTACTTTTGACATCAACAGAGCGTAGCCAATGGAAGAAGGCACGTTTCGTAAGCTGGTTTGGAGGGTATATAAGGAGTGCTGTAGATAATCTGAAAACATACCACTCTTTGCTGTCATGGATAAAAGGAGTGATTTATCATATTTTCAAAAAGAGATGATTATCAGCTTTCGGGCCAAGGGTGGCAGTATTTCTGAAACAGCGCGGTTTGCGAACTGTTTGCGTGCTACTGTGGTTAAAGTGTATCGTGATTAGAGAAATGGCACCATTGCGAATAAGCGATGTGGAAACTGCTGAGCACCACGCGCCATTGATGTGAGAGGTGAACGTCAGCTTCGAAGGCGTGCGAGTACCGATCGACACGCTACAGTGGAGCAAGCAACTTACTGTCCGAATGAACCAGGGGCTACCGTAAGTTTCTTAAAACGACAGTTCAGCGAACCTTGCTGCGTATGGGGTTCCGATGCAGACGGATGGTCACTGCATCTATGCTAACCAAGGTGCATCGGTATAAAAGGCTTACATTTGCACGGCAGTATCGGAATTGGACTTCCGCTGATTGGCAAAGGAGTGCCTTCTCCGATGAGTGACGTCTACTGCTTCGTTAAACGGATGGATTTTGGCGTATAAGGCAAGAAACATTGGAGAACAAACACTCTTTAACCACTGCTGGAAGAACACAAGCTGGTGAGGGCAACGTTATGGTCTGGGGAATGTTTTCGTGGTATTCCCTGGGTCCACTCATACCTGTTCAAGGTACTGTCGACCGAATTCGTTATGAATCCATTCTTGCAGACCACGTACACATATACAGCTGATTGTCTTCCCTAGGGCGGATGGGATCTTGCAGAACGACAATGCGACGTGTCACACAGCTAGAAATGTCCAAAAGCGGTTGGAAGAGCACGATAAACACTTCAAAGTACTTCCCTGGCCTCCTAATTCTCCAGACGTAAACCCAATTGAGCATCTGTGGGACCACCTCTATCGTGTTGTTCGCTCTATGGATCCTCCACCGTGAACCCTCCAGCAGCTGTCAGATGCACTGCAGTCAGCATGGCTCCACATACCAGAGAACATCTTCCAGCACCTCACTGAGTCACTCCCAGCTCGTCTAGCTGCTGTCCGCGCTGCACACGGAGGTTACTCTATGTATTAGCAGGTGGTCGCAGTAATGTGACTCGACCGTGTATTTACCACAAACGTCACGCAGTATTGAGTTAATACAAGGTATATAATCCATGGAGCCGATCTACCTGGTTTCTGAAGGGTCACATAAAAGGGATGTGAAAGTTTTTCTGAGTAACGTGTTGTGTTCGGCACCCACAACACTTACAGGGTATTCAAATTGTACCTGAATGTCCTTAATAGTAGCAATTTCTTTCCTCCTAAATTCTGAAGTGGAGAAATATGTAAAAATTGCTACTGTTAAGGACATTGCGGTACAATTGGGATTCCCTATAAATGTTTTGAATGCCAAACTCAAGAAGCTACTTAGAAGAACTTTGACAAACCTTTTATGCGACCTTTCTGAATCCAGGTACATCGGCTGCATGGACAATACTGCGTAACGTTTGTCGTAAGTATAAACTTAATTTTGGTGTGAAAACAACAAACATTATTGCTTTGCTTAAAAATGACAGAAATCCCATTGACATCTCTAATAAAAGGGGCATTTACTGCCTGCCGCTGACTCCCGTGGATGTGAACAATGAACAACGCGTTTATATTGGATCTACGGTACGTACCTTGACTACTCGTCTCGACGAACATAAATAAAATATAAAGATGGATTCTCAAAATACATCCTTAGCCACCTTGTTCACATTGGTAACAACAGACCGGATTGGAACAATGTCATCACCCTTGCGTCAGCACCTAACAGGTTTTTGACTTTAATAACTGAAAGCATGTATATACTACAACACAAAAATGGCGCCTGTAATGATGATTTCCCATATCATGTTCCTTATCCATGGAAAATGCTCATAGATCGTGTTAATTTTGTTTATTGTGTTTCCTATGTTTATTATAAGTTATCCATCTTTCCTTGCTGGTTTTGCGCATGTGTTGATTACCTACCCTACGTCTCTGATTCTATCAACTATATAACTCTGTAAGTTACCTCACTCTGTTAGTCACATATCTGAAGATGGGAGTCGCAGGCGACTCAGAAAGATCTCATGTACCTTCATCATTCATGTGCTGTTTTTAACTGTGATTAAAGTTTTAAATATCATATGGTTTTAGTTATCAACATCATGAATCGTGCTCCAACGGCTATTTACTTTTGAAGTTCTTACTCAGGATGAAAACCTGTTTTATTTTATTGTTACCTAATGATCGTCACAGGTTTCAAGAAGTTAATGCATCCGTGAATTGTGTGGACTGTGTCAAGTTGTGGTTTTTAGAGCATCAACGCATGAGGTACAGCAGCTATCCTGGCCAGTGCCACCTCCACGCCTCAGTATTATTGAAGTCTGAAGGTTTTATTATATTAGTGTGGGATAATCTTCAGTAAAAGGTCAGATCACACTTTCCACCGCCAATATCACTGGCATAGTTGAGGCATATTTTACGGGAAGAATGGTCCCAAATTCCTTTATCGAATGTGCGTGACTTCAAAGCCTATTCCACGTCGAATTGCTTCTGTTCTGAAAGCCCGAGCTGGGCATACAGGTTATTAATAAAATATTTCTCCACAGCGTTTCCATTATTTTGATAAACACCTGTATGTACTGCGTTCGTTCCTCACTGAGTTTGTACAGGTCATTCGAAAATTCGTTTGTACTCCGGATGGCGTCTACTTTGAGAGATTTGCGTAAATATTCCATTTTTTCAGCCCTTAACTGACAGTTGCGACCTTTAGGTGTGCAAAAGTGTTTTTGCTATTTACCCATGTGGTCAGCTCCTTAAGACTCTCTTAAAACTACGTCGTCCCAGAACAAAAACTGAACCCACATCTACTGAATTCTCCGAGTGTGTTTTACCATTATACAATACAGAATACTAGAGTTATAAATATCTAAAACTTATTATGCACAGTGTTTATAAAACGCTTGGAGAATCGACCTACCACATACGCTCATGAAAAACAATTCATATAAACATAGGGCCGGAAAAGATTTCCTGCAGAGATGCAATACGTTGTCGGAGTATATTTTTTTTTCATTTCATTTCATTTATTGGTCTTGCTGTTACACATTAAAGTTAATAATTCTGAACATTTGTGCGTAAACATATAAATAACAGCAGTGAAGAACAAGGAAAAGGCCTCGAAGATACGTGACTAGGCCTTGATCTCCCTAGGTATAAGTAAAGCCAAGATCATTCAAATAACAGCAAAAAGTCAAAAAAGGAAACAGAAATGAAAAGAGAACGAAGAAAGAAAAGAAAAACAAAATTAGAGTAGCATGTCAAAGATATAACATGTTAACTAAATTAAATATCTAAGATGATATTTAATTGACAGCATATTGACGGATATATAATGTTAAAGTAATGGAAATTATGAATTGTCCCCTTACCCAATCTCATTAAATAAATCCCCTTTCCCTGTTCACCAAATCCTCACCTAGTAAGTCCCCCTGTGCTCCCCTCTCAGTCGAATAATCCCAGGATCAATCAACTTCTCACCTTGCATTTTTTAATGAATATTAACTGTTAAGTAGGTAGTGTTTGAATTTGTTTTTAAACAAATTGAAATTATTAATAGATTTTAATTCTGCAGACAATGAGTTCCAGAACTCTGGACGAAAATAATCTGGGTTTTGTTTAGTGGTTTGTGTTCTAGGTGTTGTTATATGTTTAAGATCTATTAATCGAATATATTTATTTTGGAAAATTTGTAATTGATTAACCCTTTAACGACCATGAACCAAAAATTTTGTTGTATCACTCAAAATACTATAAAGCTCGAAACTGTGTATTGGTTCACTTCTTTGTTTATTAACAGCAGTAGTGACTAACGGTGACTCCTGATGACACCTCATTTGTCGTGCAAATTTGAAGAACAGGTAAAAGTAGGAAATCTGACTCGAAAGATGATTTCGGAAGATATTGTTCTTTATATGTACGGGCGTTTCGGGCGTCAAAGGGTTAATGTTAGTAAGTGTTGTTTGACCCAGGATAGTAAACAGTAATCGAAATGTGGATGAATTAATGTATAATACAATGTAATAATTTTAATGTTTTAACAGATAGGTTTGTTAGAATATGTCAAATTATTCCTATATTTCTGGATATTTTTTTTATAAAATTTCTATGTGTGGATTCCATTTTAAATCATTGTGGAAAACAATACTCAGATAGGTAAGATTATTAACTAACTCAATCTGAGTATTATTAAGAGAAAAGTTAAAATTAAGGGTTTGGTTAGTTTTTTGTCTGGAAAAAAGTAAAGCTTTAGATTTATTGTTGTTAATTACTAATTTATTAGAAGATAACCAGTCAGTGTACTTCAGAAGTTAAGTACTGGATAGGGATATTGTTTCACTAATAGTTGGTCCCGAAAAGAGGTGTGATAAGAATAAAAAAAATCATCGGCGTAAAGAATAAGGTTTGAGTTAGATTCAATAGTGAGTATATCATTAATATATATGTATATTGAATAGTAGTGGACAAAGGACGGATCCTTGTGGAACTCCTGATTTTAAACATGAAATAGGTGTTCCTGGCACCACAGAAACCGCCGTCTCTGATGAGCAGGCGTTAATGGCACATACCGTAGTGGTCGTTGTGCAAATAGACCACCTTTGTGCAGCCTCCTGATCACGGTAAAACGCGATAACGGACGTCCAGTTGTTTGTTACATGTGCCTTGCGATGTCTCCCGCTGTCTGCCGTCTGTCTCTTCTCGCCTGTAGGACAATATACCAGTCGTGCGCCGCCGTGGGCGCTCGTGGACGACCACTGCTAAACTCTCGGACAGCTGTTCCTGTCGTTTGAAATGCTCTCCGAGCTGGTGAAACGATGCTGTGAGCGATCCCAAACTCCTCGGCTACACTTGTCACACTTCGACCTTCTTCCAACTTTCCAATGACGCGACCTTGGGTAAAGGCATCCAGATGTCGTCTACTGGATTGCCTGTTGGCCATATCCCACGGTGGCAGCAACTCAACGTCGTTCAAAACGATGTAAGCCGTGCAATAGCTTTCACCAAATTGCTGAGCGTATCCACCTGTGTGCTTTATACCCTTCCGACATCCCCCTCCCCCTACGTCATTTTGCATATATACTCATGCCCTACCGTACGGGATCCTAGTCTATCTCCTGAGTAGTATTTCGGTCCGTTCTGCCTTCTCGATCCGCTGTTATGTTAGTTTATCTACTTCGTCGTTAATTTTTGCACACCAGTGTATCTCATGGTACTCAAACTTAGACCGTAGACGGAAGGAGTCGGGGCGCGGAGTCAAGGGACCTCCACACAAAATTTTGGTAAGAATGATAGTTTTCAATTGTGAACCACCAAATTCGGTATATCTCATGGTACTCTAACTTAGATTGTAAACGATTTTTGGAAGAGGGCTTGGCCCGGGTCATGTGGCTCCCATACAAAAGTTTCGTGAAAAGTTCAATTTTTTTAATTTTAAGAACTACAACATGTAACGTACCAGGAGATGTGACGTACCTGCCAGAAGGACGCACACGACATAAAGGCAGGTAAGAATCAGAATAAACGTCCGCGTAGCTCAATTGGTAGAGTGACTTATTCCGGAATGAGGGGATCCGGGTTCGAATCCTGGCGTGGACAGAAATGACGGAGAAATTTACTTCGTTATAATGGCGCCCGAACTATCCGGATTACCCGACCGTTCAAAATCTCGCATTGGTGTGATGTTCTTTCCACACCGCGAGATAGGAAAAGTAAGAGAATCCTTTCTCCAGCACTTCGAAAAAAAAAAAAAAAAAGTAAAGGGACGATGATGTAACGTACCAGGAGATGTGACGTACCTGCCAGAAGGACGCACACGACATAAAGGCAGATAGGAATCAGAATAAACGTCCGCGTAGCTCAATTGGTAGAGTGACTTATTCCGGAATGAGGGGATCCGGGTTCGAATCCTGGCGTGGACAGAAATGACGGAGAAATTTACTTCGTTATAAACACAATTCAGCCGCCCCGGTGGCGCAGTGATCTAAGCGATGGCCTCTGATCATTCGTCCGAAATGGGTCAGGGTTCGAATCCCGGTGAGGCATGGATGTTGTGTTTGTCTTACGGCACTGGCTCTCTCCTTTCCCTGGAACCAGTGACCCTAAATTAGGGACGGGAGACTGCTTATAGCCCATTGAGTTGCTCACGGTGGTCGTTAAACCTCCAATCAAAAAAAAAAAAAAAAAAAAAAAAAAACAGAATTCAGCACTCCAATACTTGATCTGCGGTCTAAGTTAAAAAACGATTATAACAATGAAGTGCAAAAATATCCGTTTAATGGTGTACCAACGGTCTCTAACTTAGACCGTAGATCGGGTACTAGAGTGCTGAATTGTGTTGCAGTTCTCAAAAGTAAAAAAAAAAGGAAATTTTACGAAATTTTTGAATGGGCCCCTTGACCCCGGGCTACGACTCTTTCCATTTACTGTCTAAGGTAGAGTACCATAAGATAGTATACCAAATTTGGTGGTTCTAAATTGAAAACTGTAGATCTTACTAAAACATTTGTATGGGGGCTCTGTTACTTAGATTTAATACTGGAATTTTAGGCAAAGATATTAAATCTCATTTCGGGACTTTTATTTCGCTTTTGTGCTGCTTTTCCTGTGTTTCCACGGAGCGTGAGAGAAATTTTGGTGTGTCATCCCGCTATAAAACAGTCTTACTTATAACGGTTTTATTGTAATATAAAACATGGGAAGCACGGTTTATTTAGAGACGCCAATTTGTCTCATTTTAGAGTCTGCGCCTTTGTATTTTGTTGACGGATTAGTATTGTCTTGTTCTTTTGATCATTTGCCTTATTTAATTTCAAAATAGTCATCTGAAAGCGCAAGCTCTCTTAATTTGCACCTTCATGCTTTGTATGAGCCGAAGCCGGCGTGTTCTTTCCCAGGGGCTTGGGAGCAGAGGGTTTTGTGTTGGTGAAGGGGTTAGTTTGAATGGAAAGAAAGGGCTAGAACAGTCGTTTCCAGGATTTGAAAGCCAGCAGTCGCAGGAGTACGAGGGCAGGAAATGCCTGACGTGTTGGGGAAGCAGGTCTTAAGCTTACCGGGGAA
Organism: Macrothele yani; assembly: GCA_039090855.1. NCBI lineage: Eukaryota > Metazoa > Arthropoda > Arachnida > Araneae > Macrothelidae > Macrothele > Macrothele yani. Next base: position 141,599,362 of record CM077015.1, read on the forward strand.
ATGCAGGTATTTTCCGCACCACGAAGAAAAGGCCGCAGGAGGATTTAGGGAAGAAAGTCATTGTTTTCCGAGGAGTAGGGAAGAACAATAAGTAAGCTAAGCAGAACGTTTCTGCGATTAAGCAAATAAAATAATAAACTGCTTTATAAGTGTTTTAAAAGGATTGCGAAAAAGTCTTACTTATAACGGTTTTATTGTCTTCAACTACGCAAGACTTTGAAAGTTGGCATAACCACGTAACAGCCCTTTGAACCCGGGATCCGACCCCTCCCAAAACCCGTCTACAATCAAAGTTAGAGTACCATGCGGGCATTTTCTGGACTCTGTCGACATTATGACCGTGTCAACCTTTTGGCTGTCGACATTTTGCTTGTCGACATTATGACCGTGTCGACATTTTGACCGTGTCGACATTTTGACCGCCACCGGTAGTGTCTAACACTCGACACATCATGAACCATGGAAATTGCGAACATTACTTACCTTGAACATCTTTTCGCTGCTCTAAGAAACCTGGAGGTAAGGGGAATGAATTCAACCCACCCACCCGAAAATTCGTGGTCGTGTACAGAATCATCATATAAAGCATGGTGCCAATGTTTACAGCCCTACGCAAATTTTAAAATTTGGGGGAAATCCCCCAAAGCTCCCGAACCTTGCGGATGCTTCAAAGAGAACACCCCGGATACACTGACCGACATCAGCGGTCCAGATTATAAAATTACGGTAGTTGGGGGCAGCCCCCCAACCAAAGCACCTCGGATCCCTCTTACGGAATTCACTAAATTTCTGAGGCGAGGGCATACCCACAAGTAGAGTCTACTACTCGATACAACAGTAAACATTAAAAATATGGACAAATTACTTCCGTTAGACTTATGCAAATCTTCGTCCTGCGATCCCCGAGGTTTATGAGCCTGACATTAATTATGCGTATAAATTTTTCTGGCTCATTACATTCAATACGTCGAAAGACTATTATCCATAAACATTTCTAATTTGGCAGCTTTCGCATCGTTTAGAGAAAAAACTATTTTGAAATTTTACTTTGTGACTTGATTTTGGTACTCTACTATTGATAGACATTGAATTTTGTGCTCCAACGGCCTTAAACGTCCCTGAATTTAACATGAAGCCATAACCACAGCTACGATAACTAACATTTGTCCAGGACATAGGCGTAACCACTGGGGAGCGGGGGGGGTCAGGACCCCCAGATTGGTAGAGTCGGGGATCCTCATATATATATATATATATATATATATATCTTCTGTCTGTTTTATATATGTACTGACGGAAAAAAATCCCAACACCAAGAAGGGGTTGTGTTAGATAAACGACAGTTGGTAGGCGGTGAGAGTACATCTGTAAGATGACGTCTATGCAAATGTCGCGCTCGGCGCATACGTGTGGCGCTAGTAGCGCCCCTCGGAACATGCAAAGCAGGTTTGCTGTAAATACGCGCTGTAACGTTCGTGAGCGTTAGTTATCGTTGAGATTCGACGTAGTGTGCTGATGTTAGTCAAGAATGCCTTTAAGAAAACGAAGAAGCCATTATCAACAGCTCACGGAGTTTGAACGAGGTCGTGTATTAGGGCTACGAGAAGGTAGATTTTCTAGATTTTCTTTCCGCAATATTGCAGAACGGCTTGGCAGGAATGTAGCCACTGTGCATGATTGTTGGCAGCGGTGGTCAAGGGTAGGTACTGCCTCAAGAAGACCGCGTTCCGGCCGGCCACGTGGCACTACTGAGAGGGAAGACCGCCGTGTACGGTGGATGGCCTTGGCGCATCGTACCGGGTCTGCGGCAGCAATTCGAGCTGCAGAGCCCACTACAGTGACACAACGAACTGTTACAAATCGGTTACTTGAAGGACAGCTCCGAGCCAGACGCCCTGTAGCGTGCATTCCACTTCCTCCAAACCATTGCCGTTTGCGACGTCAGTGGTGTCAAGCTAGAGCTCATTGTAGGACGGAGTGGAGATCTGTTGTGTTTTCTGATGAAAGCCGGTTCTGCCTGGGTGCCAGTGATGGCCGTGTGTTGGTTAGAAGTAGGCCAGGTGAGCACCTGCAACCAACCTGTCTGCGGCCGAGACACACTACACCTACACCTGGAGTTATGGTCTAGGGAGCAATTTTCTATGACAGCAGAAGCACTCTCGTGGTTATCCCACGCACCCTGACGGCACAGTTGTACGTCAGTCTGGTGATTCAACCTGTTGTGCTGCCATTCATGAACATCATTCCAGGGGATGTTTTCCAACAGGATAACGTTTGCCCGCATACCGCTGTTGTAACCCAACATGCTCTACAGAGTGTCGACATGTTTCCGTGGCCTGCTAGATCACCAGATCTTCCACCAATCGAGTATGTATGGGACATCATTGGACGACATCTCCAGCGTCACCCCCAACCAGCATTAACCGTCCCTGTATTGACCGACCAAGTGCAACAGGCATGGAACTCCATCCCACAAACTGACATCCAGCAACTGTGCGACACAATGCATGAACGTTTGCGTGCTTGCATTCAACATTATGGCGATTACAGCGGTTATTAATGTACCAGCATTTCACATTTAAAATGGCTCTTCTCGCGCTTACATTAAGCTGTGATCTTGAAATCTTAATCGATTAAATATGTTACCTATACAAATGTATTGCCGCCATTTCATTCCTCTACAACTACTTTTTCGTGGTGTTGGGATTTTTTTCCGTCAGTGTATATATCTTCTGTCTGAAAAAAGTTTGCTGCCAACTTTTGGGTTCATTTACGTGAAACGTCATGACAAATTATTAAAGCTTGAAACGCCACTGGTCCAGGACAAGCTGGAAACGCAGGCCTTTTACATTTTACTACTTAAAGATTACTCTTTACTAAGTATCAGTATTTTTAATTACCATATAGCGTTGTTATTAACGTTTACATGAATTACTCAGCGTTACCTTCAGTTTACAACTATATTGCAATAAAAAGTTTACATTTGAAATCTGTGTATATAGAAGTCTAATGTTTCTATTTTTCTTATTTTACCTTTTTTTGTTGCATATCATAATTTTTGTCTGTTACAAATTTTAAAAATGTAGTTCTAAATCACTTCAACAGACAGAAGATTTGTGAAAATATGAATATCTACTGTTTTAGAAACCCTTGTCAGTAATTCTTTGGCAGGTTTTAAGGATGCATTTGATAGATAAATTCTAAAAACGGAAAAAAAGCAAAAAACCAACATGCCTTTTTTTGTAAAAAAAATCTGTCTTAACCATTTTTAGGTTTAAAAAATTCAGCAATTCTCCATTTTTGAAGTTTTTCCATTTTTTTTCTAGCTTTATTGCTTAAGTATATTCTAACAAAAAGTCTCAACCATCGAAAAATCTCTTTGATATAACATCACCCGACTATTTCAGCAACCGTAACTCCTGGATAAACCCCTGGTTTTAAGGCCCCAAAGAACGGATAACGGGAAATTACTAAGAAATCAATTAAAACAAGGAACTTCAGCAATATGCATTGTATTTCTAATAATGAACATGCCGTGCACTCATCAAACTAATACATAACTTGCAGAGTTTTCATATCAACGAAGTCACTGCATTTTCCACTGTTCTTATGAGGACATAGGTTAAAAGCTTAAGATTTCTAGATTTGGTCTTGGAGTTTTTTTTCATGATTTAGCATTGTATACTCTTAGCGCATTTCTCTTGTTGGACATTTTAAAAAAAAAAAAAGTTTGCTGCCAACTTTTGGGTTCATTTACGTGAAATGTCATGACAAACTATTAAATGTTTCATCAGAACTGATCATTCTTCTCGATTTTTCCAGTCTGAAAAGCCATGACATATATGTACAAATTACAAGAGTACCTGTTTGAAGATTTTGTAAACAACTTATTAAGGGCTGGTGGGTCTGTAGTTTCTGAGATCCTCAAGTTCCCCTGTTTTACGCAGCCAGGTGACTGTAGCATTTTTCCAGTTACCAGGAATCTTCCCTTCATCTAGGAATCGAGTTAAAAAACTAGGGCGCAGAGCCCATTTAAGAAGGGGACTAGGGGTTCAGCATCCCCGGGCCTAACATTTTCAAGGGGCCCCAGAATTATGCATGATGCTTGAAGAATTAACTGAATTGTACATTTTCTCTCTTTTTCTTTTTCTTTTTTTTTTTTTTTTTTTTTGCAAACAGCACAGCAAAAGCAATAAGAAAATGCCTTGTGAAAATTTATTTGTTTCCTTCTTTAGGAGGAGTCCGCAAAAAAGTACAGTTACCCCCAGTCCATCCTCAAATCTTTCGAAAGCATTGCAGGTTTTTTTGTTTTTTTTGCACACATCTGTAACTGGGGTAAATGTTTATACTTAAGAATTCGTTTGAATCATGATATTTGGATCATATTATTTTGTCCACTACTTTAATATAATTTCAGCAAGCTGAACCCTGGGGGTAGGGGGAGTTGAAGCATTAAAGCAGATCTGAATTGGTGTCCATTTTTCAATCATGCATTTTTACATTTTCTTGCTAACACTGATTCCTCCATGAATACACAATTTAATATGGTGGGGATATTTTTATGGCTCCTTCATCATATATTAGGAATGTTTTCTCCTCCATGTATTTGTTTAGCCACCCATTACTGTCCGGTCCCCGGGCGCCCTGCCTCTTCAAATTGGCTCTGCTAGGGCGTGTGTAGAATCTATACACTGAAGTGCCAGAAAAACTGGTACACCAGTCTAATACTTAATAGGTCCCCCAAGGGAGCTCCACTACCTTCTGAAAATATGCTGTAGGCAATGCACACCATACTTCTTGCAGAGAGTTCCACAATTCGGGTATATTCCGAGGTCACGGATTCCTGTGTTCGATAGCACGTTGCATGGCATCCCAAATGTGTTCTATCACGTTAAGATCTGGGGACTTGGGTGGGAACGGCAACACCCCAAACTCTGATGAATGCCCCTCTAACCATAATGTGGCTTTCCGACACTTGTGTCAAGGTGCATTGTCCTGTTGGAACAGGCCCAACCCATCATCATGAATGCAGGACATGAACAGGTGTACCTCGTTAGAAAAGATGCACACATAGGGTTGGCCGGTCACAGACGTTTCTAGACGTACCAGGGGTCCCAGTGAAGTCCAGCTAAACACCCCCCATACCATTACGGACCCTCTACCAGCCGGTACAGTTCCCTGTTGACAGGTGGGATCCATGGCTTCATGGGGTTTGCGCCGCACACGAATCCTTCCATCTGCCCGATACAGTTGGAAACGCGACTCGTCAGACCAGGCTCCTTGTTTCCAGTCATTAAGTGTCCAGTGGCGGTATTCCCGTGCCCAAGCGAGGCGCATAGCTCTGTGTTGTGCACCCATCAAGAGGACTCGAGTTGGGCGTCGGATCCCAAAGCCCATGTCGTGCAGGGTACGTGGCACAGTCCGGACGCTGACGCTTGTTGATTCTCCAGCCTTGAATGACGATGCGTTGCACGCTTATCGCGTGAAATGATTCTTGACAGCCGACGATGGTCACGTTCCCCCAATGTCTTTTTACGGCCACACTGGTATCGTAGGTTGGAGTTTTTGCCGGAATTCTTGTAGTCACGGTACACCCTTGCAATGGTCGTCCGTGAAAATCCGAACTTCGTTTCTACCTCCGAAATACTATGGCCCATCTCACGAGCGCCAACTATGACACCGCGTTGAAAATCGCTAAAAATCGTTATTACTTGTTATTCCCATGCCGAAAATAGCTCTGACAGCTGGCAAGAATGTCTGTCGCTTTATATACGCATTGGCGGACCAACCGAGTACGCGCATTGGTGACGTTGCTATGTATTTTGCATAAGCTCGTCTGTACTAGTTTTTTGGCACTTCAGTGTATATACTAGATGAAAGCGCGTCAATAATGTTGGGGAAAGATAAAATTTATGATACAGAAGTTTTTGTGTTAAAACTTATGATACTGAGTTTTTGAGTTCCGCGTCAATAGATGGCGACGTTGGCTCACAGCTTTCTGAAAATTTCCCCAGCAGTCGGTTATGGAATTTGATACGACGGGCTGTCTGTTTGTTATGTGTTTTGTAAAACCTTTAGTCCCTATTTCGTCAACACTTCTTTGTACACAACATTTTTTGTATACACTGACTGTGACACCTGTATCAATTCCCCCTGTTCTTTTCCGTTAACTATTTCTATCTTTCTTGACGTCGTCAGATCGTCGTGCTCTTGACGTTGCCACATACAGATGGCTAAACACTGGTTCAGGTAGTGCACCAAAATTCCGGATGTAAAGTTTTCGTATCTCTAAATAGTTGACCGTGTGACGTAACACATCTCTGACGTCATGTGAGAATGATTTGGATTAGGTGACGTCACACCAGCAGCCGTGTTCTTTGTTGCTATGACAACAGAACAAAGTGATATACGCGTGAACTGTGCGCGTGTGGATGATGAGGTCCCCTACACGGAAAGCTAAGCGTGGCGTCACAAACATGTGTTTCTCGGTTGTTGATATGACGACTTCAAAAGTGGCAGGGAAGAGGGCTCTAGCAAATTATATATTAGGATGTTCTTTGTTGCTATGACAACAGAACAAAATGATATACGCGTGGACTGTGCGCGTGTATATGATGGCGTCACCTACACGACAAGCTAAACGTGGCGTAACAAACATTTGTTTCTCGGTTGTTGCTATGACGACTTAAAAAGTGGCACGGAAGAGGAAGAGGTCTCTAGCTGAAATATATATGTATATATAGATAGAGAGATATTATACGTGTACTGGCGCGGCAATGGGCCCTTAGTAATGGAGGGCCCCTACGCTATAAGCCGTTAAAACCCAATTAATCGTGCCTTGACTATGTTTAAAAATGGACAGAATGATGGAGTACCTGTTTCTACTAAATTTTAGAATAAACCAAAATTTTGTGGCGACAGTTATCGGTATCCGGTGTCTCACAAACAATGCGCAGACTGCTCTTCCGATATCAGTGGGACACAATATTTTTTAATATCCTCAGCTGTGCCTCCCTTTGTACCGTGGTGAGGGGGGAGGGGACTCAGCTATGTATGACTACAACCTTAAAGATAGTACTTAATGTCAGAGGCGACTTTAGAACTTTTGGGGACCTAGGCGCTAAAAGATTTGGCCCCCCTCCACCCCTTCTTGTTGCCTCAGAAATTTTTATCCGTTAGATTAAAATACAGAAATCAAGAAAAAGTTTTTATCTCTCATAAAATGCCATTCCATCTTTCTACTATTATAACGTTTTGTAAGAAACGGTGCTAATGTAATCACTTGTACGTGCACATCGAACTTTTTTGTTTTTAGAGATATTTCAAAAATTATTTTTGGACAAATATCCCATATACTTCATGAATTTACCCCTAAGGATTGTCAAAATCGAAAATTCAAAAAAATTGAAGCTCTGTTGTGAAGAAACTATTCATCTAAAAGGCTAAATAATTTTAACTGTTTTTCAAAACAAGTACATCGATAAGAACTCGAAATTTGGAGTATCAGCAACAGCAAGAAAAAATACAGGATATGTTACTAATACGAGAAAGCAAAATATTAATTGATAATACAAAGTAAGTTGTATCTTTAAGGATTAATTTGTTTCGGTCCGTGGAAACAAAACTAGCAACCCAATTATACGTTTTCGGGCCCCTCACGATCTGGGGCCCTAGGCGCTCGCCTAGTTGGCAATCCGACCTTGCTTAATCTGATATAACGAAGTAAATTTCTCCGTCATTTTTATCCACGCCGGGGCTCCAACCCGAATCCCCTCATTCGGGAATAAGTCACTCTATCAATTGAGCTACGCGGACGTTCATTCTGACTGCTATCTGCCTTTATGTCGTGTGCGTCTTGCTGGCAGGCACGTGACAGTGATCGTTCTTCGGCTGAACTTCCGACGTGCTACAGAACGGCAGGCTTCTTTGTGTATTCCATCGCCACTAACTCCGTGTGCTATTACGCAATATAAATACACTGGCGGAAAGTGAAAAAAGAACACCAAGAAGAAATTGGTGGACGATCATGAAATTTACATGTGTTAATAGGGTCGAGTTTACGTAGGTGTGATGTCAATTTCGGGACCAACCGGTGAGCGCTTACGCCACAGCACTGCATAATATGCAAATGATCGTCGGTGGTATTTAAGGAGTACGCCGAAGTGAATGTAATCAGTCGTCGGCGTACGGACACGTGCGAAGTCCCTGAAGAAGCTGCAATGCCTGGACATGGAAGACGTGTACGATTTCAGCAGCTATCGGACTTTGAGCGAGGTCGTCTAGTCGGACTCCGCAAGGCCGGGTGGTCGTATCGTAGTATTGCGGAGCAAATTGGACGGGAAATATCGGTGGTGGTGCGATGGTAGCGTAGATGTCCGAAGAACATTCGCACACGAGAAGACGTGGAACCGGGAGTCACAGACAGGCTGATGAGCGGACCGATCGACGCATAAGAAGAGCGGCGTTGTCAAGCAGAACATCCACTGCGACGCAAATTCTAGCTCCCGTTGCACCTGAGGTCACTCTGCGAACAATCCGACGCCGTCTACTGAGTGCAGAACTACGTGCATGTGCCTCTGGCATATGTACCTCTGACTCCAGTCCACCGTCAGGAACGGCTGCAGTGGTGTCGCCAACGTCTGCACTGGAGAACGCAATGGCGATCTGTCGTGTTCAGCGAAGAAAGCAGATTCTGCTTCGGGGCCTCCGATGGCCGTATGCGTGTTCGCAGACGCACAGAGGAGCGTCTCCACCCTTCTTGCATCCGCCAGCGACACACAGGGCCTACACCTGGTCTCCAGGTGTGGGGAGCGATCAGCTATCACTCCCGTACACAACTAGTGTTTGTACCGGGTACGTTAAACAGCACCTCCTACATCAACAACATCATTCAGCCCGTTGTTGTGACATTTGTAAGGACGGTCCATCGCGGTGTTTTCCTGCAAGATAACGCACGCCCACACACGGCACGTGCAACGCAACATGCACTTCAGGGTGGGAGACAACTTCCATGGCTAGCACGTTCACCGGATTTGTCCCCCATTGAGCACGTGTGGGATTTTATGGGACAACGACGTATCCGGTCTCCACGGCCAGCCACGGCCATCCCCGATTTACGGGTCCAGGTTGAGAATGCTTGGAACTCAATACCCCAAACTTACATCCAACATCTGTACGACAGACTCCATGCCAGAATTGCACCGTGTGACGCAGTTCATGGCGGTTCCACCTTGTACTAACCATGTTACATGGAAATGTTATTTTTCAGTTTATCAGCAAATACAGCTGTATTTTGCCATAATGTTTTGATCACGTTATCCTCTGTATTTCGTTATAATGCGTATAAATTTCGTTGGTATCAGACGTCTCCTTCTTGGTGTTCTTTTTTTCATTTTCCGCCAGTGCAGTTCCACTACGAAGTGCAACAGAACGCGTGTGAGCTTGCGAGTAGAACAATTGTTCCTACATGTTTGTACCGCCATTAGTGAGGACTGAAAGCTGTTCCTGAGCATATGCTCGTGATTGCGTGTTGCAAATCGTGCTTTAAATAGTTCTCATAAAAAATAAATATTGTCAGGTTTGGGTCAGGTACTGTCTTAGACATGCATATAACATAACGGCCGACATAAAAAACGGATATTTTTACAAGTAAGTTAAATGTTTTGCTCATTGTTGTGCATAATGTCTTTGGCTGTAATTTCATAGATGATGCTTTTTACCAGTATGAAGGAATATACAAGGTTTGTCCTAAAAGTAATGAGACCACTTTTCCTGGGCCAATAAGAAGGGCTGGAGGGCGGAGTCCGCGTGCGTGACGGGTGGATGGGTATGTTAGGTAAACGATCAATGTCTCGTCAGTTGCCTCTGAGGATTTACAGTGAGGATCGCTTGCGAAGTGGACAACTGTGGGAGCGTCGCGTAACGGTTAAAATGCAGAAGAGTGTCGAACAGCAATACGCGCTAAAGTTTTGTGTTAAACTTGACGAATCCGCGACCGCGACGCTTCCTATGATACAAAAGGCCTACGGGAAGAATGCTTTATCAAAAGCACAAGTTTTTCGGTGGCACAAAACGTTCACAGAGGGAAGAGAGAGCGTCTAGGATGAGCCACGCCGAGGGCGCCCTTCAACGTCTCACACTTCGGACAATGTGGAAAATGTGAAAGCAGTTTTGGACTCTGACCGACGTCTGAGGGTTTTATTGGTAGCAGAGCACGTGGGACCCGCGAAATCCATTGTGCATGAAATCATGAAATCAAGTTTTCGCCATATTGGTTCCTAAGGTTTTGACCGATGAACAGAGAAAAAACCTTGCGTCGATTTCTCGTGAGCTTGTGGACCGTGTGAGGAGTGACCCTATTTTTTTTGGAGAAAGTGATAACAGGTGATGAAACGTGTGTCTTTGAGTACGATCCGGAGACGAAAAGACAGAGCTCGTAGTGGCACACTCCCGAGTCTCCTCGAACAAAGAAGGCTCGAATGTGCAAATCGAAGATGAAATCGATGCTCATTGTCTTCTTTGACTGTAAACGTGCTGTCCATAAGGAGTTCGTACCATCCGAACAAACGGTCAACACAGCATTTTACGTGTAAGTGCTTCAACGGCTGAAGAACAGAGTTGCGCGCGTCCGCCCGGAGATCACCAACACTTAGGTTCTTCACCACGATAATGCGCCGGTGAGAGTGAGAGAGTTTCTGCCGGAACACAACGTGGCAACGCTGCCCGAACCTCCCTTTATCCCGGACATGGCCTCGGCTGATTTCCTTTTGTTTTCCCATTTCAAATCCAGCTTGAAAGGACAATATTTTGGTACTGTTACAAACGTGCAAACTGCCGCGACGAGTGCTTTGAAAGAGATCTCTGTTCCCGACTTCCAGGCAAGCTATGCAACGTGGCAGAATCGCTGGCAGCGGTGTATTGATGTTCAAGGATGTTATTTCGAGGAATTTTAATGTTAGGTAAATATAACTTTGATTAAACGTCTGTTATTGAATGAGTCTCATTGCTTTCTGGACAGACCTTGTAGGTTTTAAGTATGAAGGAATATATGGGCATTACGCCATGTTCAAAATATAATAATTATCTATAGATCAATGTTTTTTGTTTTGAGTATCGGACTGTTGACAATTTTTGAACACCCTCTCTTGTTCATTTCAATTTTTTGTATTCCATGTTCAAGAAATCAAACCTCCAAACATATATTCGACATCCAGATAATCACATTTGGGGTCTAAAGATTGTTTGCAATTGAAGTTTTCTAAAATGGGATATTGAAAATATCAAAACTGTGTGTTTCGAGACAATGGAATTTCAAAATGGTGCATGGGAGCACTAAAAATGCAAATACAATTCCTCGACAATCACCCCTGTAAACAGCGACATGCTGTTCCTCCCCTGTGGAAAGATGAAATACATTTATTGGTTCACATTTTTTTTAATTTACTGAAAAACACCAGTTGGAAACTATTTTCTCGTACGAATTTAAATTTTTAATCATATTTTTTGAATAAGATTGCCCAAAACATGATGAAAAGCCTCCAAGGCTCTCTGCGTAATCAGTGTTAATGTGTAGATTATGGTGCAAAAATCTGGGGCAAAAAATTACAAAAAAAAACAACCTGTGAATTCTTTTTGAAATAAAAAATGATGTAAAATGAAAAACAAACCATTAATGAAGTCAGTTTTGAAAAGGTTTTACGTAAAATTTACCTATATATGCGAGACGCCGAAATCTAGTCAGCGGGGCTGCCCCAAAAGGCTGTAAGTGGTTTAAGCCTAAATCTTTTCTGGACGGAAGTCCTACATGAAAACACCTGGCTTTCTTCAGTCAGCGGTGAGGTGACGCTTCACCGCCCGGGGTGAGTAGAGCCAAAGATCAGAACAAGAGGATGCAGATCCAAAGATCAGAACAAGAGGAAGCAGAGCCAAAGATCAGAACAAGAGGACGCAGATCCAAAGATCAGAACAAGAGGACGCAGAGCCAAAGATCAGAACAAGAGGACGCACCGAGAGATTAGTGTTTTGGTGCAGCTACAGCCTCGCCTCAGCCAGAGTCGCTGGCAGAAACAGCTACCTCCGCTACGAAAAATAGTCCCTTGTGTTAAGAGCAAATAAGCAAGACCAGGACTTTGGAATCCATTTTCCTTTGCTCATCAGTTTTTGAACAAAATTGCTATGTAAAACAAGTTTTCATAACGTCAAAGATTAATGTTTTTTGGAACAGCCACGGCAACGTCTGAAATAGATGACATTGCTCCTTGCTGTCGTTGCTAACGGAAACAGCTATCTCCGATACAGAAAATAGTCCCTAGTGTTAAGAGCAAAAAGCAACACAAAGAGTGTTCAGGGTCCATTTTTCTTTAGTCAACAATTTTTTGGACGAAATTCCTATGTAAAACAAGTTTTTAAAACGTCAGAGCATTTTCAGAAATAAATTCGATATGAAAAGTTACTCAGTCAAGAGCCGGCTTTTTCGACTGATGCTGTCCAGCTTGGAGAGGAAGGAAGTGCTACAAAACTTTCAACCAAGTGACAAAAAAATTGCAATCGCAAAAGTTAAGGTAAGAAAATGATTTTTGTATGCATGTATCAGTTAGAGGGAGTGATGTATTAATTGTTCACTTCCTTCAAAAGGGCATGCAGTGTTTACTGAGGCACAGAAGTGCTTGGTTAGAAAATTAGATGAGATACAGTGCTGTGTTATTCTTTCAAATTATACGTAGGAATAGCTTTTAAAATTAGTTTACTGAGTATGAATATAGCACTGCAATTAATAATAAATATAAAGAACTATTAATAATAGATATAAAGAGCTCTGCATGTCTGAGGAAAAGCAGTGATAATTTTCTAAACATCATATCTGTAGACCCCCTTTTTTGTTTTATGCGATATTAATTTTTCATGAGCACATGTGGTAAAAATATTTTTCAATAAATCAATTTGAGGAACAAAATCGGGTGATTAAGGGTAATATGAAGGAACGATAGTGCGCTATATTTAAATTCGCATTGCTGCAATTTCATGTATCAGGTGTTCGTTGTATGTAGTACCGTATTTTCTATTTCATAGCTGATTTTAATCGAAATTGAGAACTTGCTAATTAAATTTTGATCTAGAAATTTGTTGGTTCGTATTTTCACCATAATATTCCTTCTGCGCTATTTATACGATATCATCATCATCATCATCATCATTGTCAACCATTATCAATCTACTGCTGGACGAAGGTCTCCCCACGTTTCCTCCACAACGGTCTGTCTTGTGCCAGTCTCCTCCGTGTCACTCCCGCATAGTTTCGAATTTCATCCACCCATCTCCTATGTGGTTTTCTTCTGGGTCTTTTCCTGTCCCTCGGAATCCAATCTAAAATTTCGGCTTTCCGTCGATGGTCTGTTCTTCTGGCAGTATGTCCAGCACATTGCCATTTCAAAGATTTAACTCTGATCATGATGTCTTCCACTCTTGTCATTTTTCTGATCCACTAATTCCTCTTCTTATCTCTCCTGGTTACACAAAGCATGCACCTCTCCATGCTTTTTGAGTTGTCTGCAGGCTTTGTATGTCTCTTTTAGTTAAGGTCCACGTCTCTGCACCATACGTAAGCACTGGAAGGATGCATTGATCAAACACTTTTCTTTTAAGACATAATGGTATATTGCTCTTGAAAATTATGCTGTTTCTTCCAAAAGCTCTCCAGGCAAGTTTTGTACGCCGATTAATTTCTTCATCAATGTGACCCTCACTTTTTTTTTTTTTTTTTTTGATTGGAGGTTTAACGACCACCGTGAGCAACTCAATGGGCTATAAGCAGTCGCCCGTCCCTAACTTAGGGTCACTGGTTCCAGGGAAGGGAGAGAGCCAGTGCCGTAAGACAAACACAACATCCATGCCTCACCGGGATTCGAACCCGGACCCCTTCGGACGAATGATCAGAGGCCAACGCCTTAGACCACTGCGCCACCAGGGCGGCGACCGTCACTTCATATCTGCTGTCCAAGATAAACGTACGTGTCTGTTATCTCCAGCTTTTCTCCATCAATCGATAAATCTTCATTTCTTGTAAAAGCATTGAACATCACTTTTGTCTTCTGAAAGTTCATTTTTAATCCCACTTCTTTACTCTTGTCAGCAAGTTCTTTAATAATACTCTGCAGCTCTGATGGGGTAGTTTCAAAAATGACTACGTCATCAGCAAAACGAAGATGAGTTAGATAATCTCCATTAATCTTTATCCCTTTGCTTTCCCAGTTGAGTGATTGAAAGACATTTTCCAATGTAGCATTAAAGAGCTTCGGAGATATGGTGTCACCTTGTCTCACTCCCTTTCCAATGTTAATGTGTGTTGTATTTTCAAATAGCCGAATCTTTGCACTTGCATTTTCATAGATGTTTCTAATAATATTAATGTAGGCATCTTCAATACCGCAGGATTTCAGAGCCATTGTAACTGCCGATGGTTTCACCGAATCAAAAACTTTTTCATAATCGATAAAAGCCATGCACAATGGAAGTTCATATTCCCTCGCTCTTTCAATTAGTTCTCTCAGTACGTGGATATGATCTATTGTGCTGTGGACACTCCTGAATCCAGCTTGTTCTCTCGGTTGAGCCATGTCCAGTGTTACTTTCAAGCGGTGTGAAAGAACTTTAGTGAAGATTTTATAAACCACTGATAGGAGGCTGATAGGTCTGTAGTTCTCGAGATCCTCAATGTCATCTTTTCTATGTAATAGGATCATTGTAGCTTTGTTCCAATCCTCAGGAATCTTCTCTTCATTAAGGCATCGAGTGAAAATTTGGGCGAATACTGTTTCGATTTCTCCACTTGCTTCTTGCATGATGTCTACAGTAATTCCATCTTCTCCTAGAGTTTTTCCCCGCTTCATGTTCTTGATTGCATGTGCAACTTCTGCTGGGAGGACTGGAAAAACCCTGGTACTGGTACCTTTCATGATGTATGGAGTGCATGTATCATCCCTTTCATATAATTTGGAGTAGAAATCTTTTACTCTTGTCAAAATTTCGCCTCTATTTCTTGTTACAGAACACATCTTCTTTTCTTACTGCCATAATCTGTTTTCTTCATTTACTGAGATGTCCTTTTGCTATCTTTAGGCTTTGGTTGCTTTCAATTGCTTTCCTCACTAGTTCACAGTTGAATTTCCTTACGTCTTCAGTGATATTTTTTGTACTGTCTTGCATAGCTCTATATATTCCACTTTGGAAGTCACATCTTTAGTTGTCGTCATCTCTCTTCTTTTTTGGATCAACATTTTGGTTTTTCCTGATAATTTGTTCACATGCAAATTGTTCTTAGACCCAGCTAATTTTGTTGCTGTTTCCATAAGAGCTTTGGTTACTTTTCTGTTAACTTCAGAAATATCCACTTCTTCCGATGTTAGGCCTTCTAAAGCAGAGAATCTTTTCTTCAGTTCCAACTTGAAGGTATTATGGTGTTTGTACCTTTCCAATAGCTATGCACTTCTCACCAACTCCTCGCGTTAAAAGATGGCGCTGCTGCCTCAATTGCTGCTCATTATCTCCGAAGGTTTGCTAGTCTATTCTCTCCAAGGTCTTTGAGCTGAACTGACTTTGCAAACTTGCTTGGAGACACTGAGTTAGAACGATTAGACAATAGGATTTGGATTCGGTTACTTTTCCTTGGATTAGTTTGGAAGGTTCCATTTCTGATATATTTGTATTGCCAGTTCCCCAGTTTTATGCTCAGCTGTATCACCCGCAATAGGGGCAGGGACGTACGGGAATATTACTCAACTGCAAATTAATAATCCCTGGTTTAAATCGCAAAAGCCACGATCTCATACATGTCGGCAAATGCCGCGGATGGATACACTTAGCATATCAGAAGTACTTCCCGTTCTCCTTACAAGGAATCTTTCTGCCACATGCAGAATTAATATTGTGCGATACTGCAGATTAGAAGGACATGGGCGGTACAGGTATTGTTGACATCGTAAAAAACGCCACACGACGATGCGCAGATTGTCGAGGAGCCAGGATGTCTAACCTTCTTGCAGCCTGATGGGCATTCTCGCTGCATGGTTCATGTGCCGCCATCTATAGGTATTCTGTAACATGCAAACAATTCAAAGCACAGGGATAGAAATGTTTACCTCTGTTTCAAAAAAACGACTATTTAAAAACGAACATTCTTTCGAAAGAATGATGTCTATTCACTAAATGTTCCCTCTTTCACAGAAATGCACATTGTGTTCCGATATCGTCATCTAGTGGCACACAATGAAGGAGTCTGAGATATTATAGTTTTGTCAGGCATACCGTACTCAAGCTGCCACACCTTGCAATGACGTATTCTTGAATTTTTGAATAGTTCTGATATTTAAAAAATGCAAATGGAGTAATTTGGCTGAGCAGTTGATGGTCAAAATCGTTTGACCAGACGTAAACCTCACTCTCGCCACAAGTCCACATTTCTCCTCTCAGATCCTAAAATAAAGGCTTGCGAATTCAGGAAATAAAGTCGTGTGACACGTATGTTCATAGTGAAGTTAAAGGAAAGATGTGACAGAATTGTGAGAAATTAAAAGTAGTTTCATTCCTGCATTGGGTGCTTGTGGTACTGGCAGTAACTGGGGGCTAAACTTTCTTTGTGGAATCTCAGTTCTCTTTAGAGCTGCACAGACTAGAATGCAGGTACTCAAACAAGTTCGTTATTTTTTCATTACACTCTGCAGTTACTCGTATAACAATAAAGAAGAATGTAAGAAAAAAATTTACGAAACAACTTCATAACACTTCATAGCAGGCTAAATGTGTATATTGCTGTGACTTAGAAGGCAGTGATTTTTTTGTAACCTACAAAAGTCTTGTAATGGTATTTCTCAAAATAATTCACGTTCGCCACTAGAACGCTTAAGGTATTTTTCACTGGCGCAGCCACAGGGAGGGCTTTGGGGCCTAAGCCCCTTCCCCCGGCCCAAGTAGATTAGAAACGACGTACATCAACTCTTTTATCTATATGATATATCATCATCATCATCATAATCATTGTCACCCATTATCAATCCACTGCTGGATGTAGGTCTCCTCAAGTTTCATCCACAATTATCTGTCTAGAGCCTGTCTCCTCCATGTCACTCCGGCATGCTTTCAAATTTCATCCATCCATCTCGGGGTCTTTCTCTGGGTCTTTTTCTGTCCCTTGGAATACAGTCTAAAATTTCAGTTGTCCATCGGTGGTGCGTTCTTCTGGCAACATGTCCAGCCCATTTGTCATGATGTCGTCCACTCTTGTCATTTTTCGGATCCACGAGTTTCTCTTCTTATCCCTCATGGTTACTCCAAGCATGCATCTTTCCATGCCTCTTTGAGTTGTCTGCGGTCTTTGTATATCTTTTTAGCTAAGGTCCATGTCTCTGCTCTATACGTAAGCACTGGAAGGATGCATTGATTAAACACTTTCCTTTCAAGACATGATGGCATACTGCTCTTAAAAATTGTTCTGTTTCTTCCAAAAGCTCTCCATCCAAGTTTTATACGCCGATTAATTTCTTCATCAGTGTGCCCCTCATTTGATATCTGCTGCCCAAGAAAAATGTAGGTATCGGTTGTTTCTAGCTTTTCTCCGTCAATCAATAAATCTTCTTTTCTTGTAAAAGCATTGTACAACACTTTTGTCTTCTGAAAGTTCATTTTTTAACCCACTTCTTTACTCTTGTCAGCAAGTTCTTGGATCATACTCTGCAGCTGTGAAGGGTTAGTTGCAAAAATGACTACGTCATCAGCAAAACGAAGGTGAGGTAAATAATCCCCATTAATCTTTATCCCTTTGTTTTCCAGTTTAATTATTGAAAGACATTTTCCAATGTAGCATTAAAGAGCTTCGGAGATATGGTGTCACCTTGTCTCACTCCCTTTTCAATTTTTATTAGTGCTGTATCATCCAATATCTGAACCTTTGCAATCGAATTTTCATAGATGTTATTAATAATGCTAATGTATGCATCTTCAATACCGCAGGATTTCAAAGCCATTGTTACTGCTGATGGTTTCATAGAATCGAAGGCCTTCTCATAATCAATAAAAGCCATGCACAATGGGAGTTCATATTCTCTTGTTCTTTCAATTAGTTTTTTCAGTACATAGATATGATCTATAGTGCTGTAGCCAATCCTGAATACAGCTTGTTATCTTGGTTGAGCCATGTCTAGTGTTACCTTCAAGCGATGTGAAAGAATTTTAGTGAAGACTTTATATACCACTGACAGGAGGCTGATTGGCCTGTAGTTCCCTAGACCTTTTTTTATGTAGCAGAATCACTGTAGCACTGTCATTGTAGCAATGTTTTGTCTCAACGTCACATTTTTATGTAGCAGGATCACGGTAGCATTGTTCCAGTCCTCGGGAATCCTCCCTTCATTGAGACATCTGGTAAAACTTGGGCGAGTGTAGTTTCACGTTCTCCACTTGCTTCTTGTATAACGTCCATGGAAATTCCATCTTTTCCTGGAGTTTTTCCCCGTTTCATGTTCTTAATTGCATGTGCAACTTCTGTTTTCTGTCATGTGTAACTTCGGTTTTCTGTCATGTGTAGTTTCTGTTTTCTGTCATGTGTAACTTCTGTTTTCTGTCATGTGTAACTTTCTGTTTCTGGAGGTGATGGTTTACTCTCTGTGAAAAAAATGCGAGGCACCTCAAACTCGCATCGAAGCGGTTAGTTAGCTGTTTTTTTCTTCTACTATTTGCTAATCTAAATAATACAAAGGGGCTGAAACCAAATGGCAGGGGAAAGGCTTTC
This sequence comes from Macrothele yani, assembly GCA_039090855.1. Taxonomy (NCBI): domain Eukaryota; kingdom Metazoa; phylum Arthropoda; class Arachnida; order Araneae; family Macrothelidae; genus Macrothele; species Macrothele yani. Next base: position 141,618,140 of record CM077015.1, read on the forward strand.
ACCATACATTTTCAGGTAACACTGTAACGATTCTTTAATAATCAGAAACACGCCTGTAGTAAGGCGAGAAAATTTGTACCACTCCTAATGACTTGGGAAGATTTTCTTTAGCATTCTTACCTTTATTAGCATCCCCAAAATTTTAAACCACCCCATGGTGAAACCCGTAGTCCATTACTGAATAAAAGCAAAGGTATAACATTCTTATTCACTTGTGCATATGTGTAGATTTCTTGGAATCTCCATTTCGATATAAGAGCATAAGAAAATTTTTGTACTCTATTTAAAGAAAAACAATATATATATAACAACACTGTGGTTATATGTATATAATCAGTCAACATGTTTTAGCCCCCCTTCCCCGGAAAAATCTGTGAATGCAACATGTTCATAGCTAGAGCCCGTTTCTTTTTTGTTTCCAGCTTCTTTTACTGTGCTCTAAGATGTGGAATTGGTAGATGTTTTTCGATGAAATCGGTAGCATGCATACCAAAGATTGATTCTAACTTCAAGATGTTCAGTGGGTGGCCCAAAGACTTTTAGAGTGGATGTGTCTCATCTTTTTTGGATATTTCAAGTGTCGGCAGAAACACGTTTCAGGGAAGGATTAGCTATATTCCCGCATACTTGGAACGTGGTCCCATGATGCTCACATTTCTCTTGATATCGGGATGATTGTAGTGTTTGTTACACCGGTACGTCCGCAGGGACAGTTAGCGTCTGGAATCAGTATTGCAAAGAATGAATTTGCGTCCCTTCAAACGCAAACTAATAAAAGGAAATCAAATATTCATTTAGCATACGATATTTTGGAATAATTATTCCGACGCAACTGTCGTCTTTTCTAGGAACACTGCTTTCAGTAGATGATTCCCATCATCAGACAGTTCTTCGGTGGCATGTAATCAATTGATTTTAAATTTACCTTAGCAGTTGATTTATTCTCCCAGATAGACACTTTCCCATTTTTGAGAAAAAAAAACTCTTCCGTCATAATAAATGTTTTGGTGTATAGACGCAATTATCAGTGGCGTACCGAAAGACAGAGTTGAGACGGGCTGATCCCGAACACGAAAGCCCGAAGCAGAACCCGGGCACGAATCGGGCTCGGGCTGTAGAATATTTACTGCGGTTCGAGCTCGGGCTGTTAGAGAGAGGGAGATATAATTTTTTTTATGTATAAATGTGATTTTATATGATTTAGCATGTGAGACACTATAGTTGGTAAATGGAATTCTTCGGCAATTGGATCTTATTGGAGAGCACGCATTCGAGATGGCTATTTATTTCGGGCTTGGGTAGAAAATGACATAAGCCGTGAATTAGTGCGTTTCTACAGAGAAGAAAAAGCTTTTTCAGGAACTATAGATATTGAATAGTTGCTAGCTTGCCGACGATAATTTACCCCCTATCTCCAAGCAGTAGCTCCCTGCTAATTATATTTAGCAACAGACATATTTCAGCGCATTTTCTCGCGATAATATTAGCATTATTTGAGAAATTGCAGGATCGCAGAATGATTTTAGACGGAAGGCCGCCCGAAGCACTCAGGTGGAATCGAATGGTCAAAGAAAATCATACAGTTACACTGTAAAAATAGATAGAGGTCCCTTCCCTACTCCCTATTTGAGAAATACATTGGTTAATTGCAGGAGAAGAAGGATAGAATGGAAGTGTGGAAAAGGAGATGTTTTTTATTAATGGTTGAACAGGTTAGCCAGTTTCAGGCTCGTTCGGGCCCGTGCTCTGTCTTTCAATATAAAATTCGGGCCCGAACTCAGCTCTACTGGAATAAGAGCATAAGAAAATTAAAATTATTTTTTTTTTTTTCGAAGTCCTCTCCGCAAATTTTTTTTCGAAGCCCTTTTGCGAAAATATATTAGTACTCAATTACTTAAATTTTTAATTCCATATTATTAATTAAGGTTTATAGGCGTTTTAATAATTCTAATTCTTTGGAACCTACAGGTATTTTTCGCAAAACCAAAATTAGTCCACTCTACTGCGTGTAATACAAATGTGCACTTTGCAATTGAAATAGTTGTCCTAAATTTATATCAACAGGAAGCACTTCAAAACACATTTTTTCATGAAAATTTTATTCTTTTAGAGAACTAAGGCCAGCCTCTTTGAAATGCCTCGTGATCACATATACAAAACATATAATTTTCATGTAACAATGTCTAATGATCTTTTTCGATTTATACGAAAATACAGAGCATAAGTAAGCAAAAAAATAAGTATCAATTAAAAATTGTAGCACTAAAAAAATTAAACTACTTAAATTATTTACTCTTGAATATAAAAAAACACACATTGCATAATGCTAGAAGATTTTACAAAAAGTGAAATTTTTTTCTTGACTCTGTTATTAAAATAATTATAGAAAAAATTTTGCTCTTGACTCTGTCATGAAAAAAAGACGCAGGTCTCTGTTCCTTCCCGCGAATAACACCTTTGAGTTCATCATATTCTGAAGCATGCGTAGTTACGTGCAAAAAATTATAATACGTAACACCTTATCCTTATTGGTAATAGCTTTTCATTGATTGAACTGATACCCCTTTTACATTCTCTTGTTATTATACATGCATAGGCGCCGACTATAGGGGGGGAGGCAAGGGGAATCTTGCCCCTCCAAAAATTTACTGGGGGCAGTGCCCACCCAATATTTTTCATCCTGTTTAATAAAATAATCGCTTTGGCCTCATAAGGTTGATCAATCTCAACATTATTAGCCAAAGCGATTTATTTCTAAAAAAATAATAAAAAACAAAATAAGTAAACCTTTTCCCCATATTTATTCAGCATTGCTCATTTAATTAGTAACTTGATTGCCAGTACTGTATTGTGTTTGGCATGTTCTCGTGATACGTGGTAAATGTTCAAACAATTATCAAAAATGAAATATATATTATTCATCTATTTATTTTTTGCGCTTCTTGTTCTTTGTTTAAGTAAACCAGCCAATTTCCCATTTTCTTTTTATAAACGTGTTTGGATATAAAATCTCTCTAGATATTTCTATAAAATCACAAGTTGAATTTTATTTTTAAAAACATTAATATTCAGTAGAAGAATATTTCTGTTTCCTTGTTCATTTGCTGATGAGCAATTACAATTGCGTTTTAAAATATACGTCGGACCTCGTAGTTAATCTTTTGCCCCCCCCCCCTTTTTTTTATTTTCCTTCTGACAGTGAAAGAGACGTGTCCTTCCCACGTATGATCTTTTCACGTTTGCCCCCTAATAATTTGGTGAAGTCGGCGCCCCTGTATACATAGAAGTTATTTCTACGACTATAAAAAAGGGGCGGGCTCAGGTCTTCTTAAATAACTGTTTTCCCGTCATCCAGTTTTAATAAATTTTAACCGCGAAAAAAAAAATATTTTTCTTTTTAATACTTCTTTCAAAGCTGCAGTAAAGAATTGCTGTTTACTTCTTTATTCATGATAAGTTTTCGCAAAAGATTTTGTAAAATGTTTTTGCTGAAGCAAGAGGCCCTCTTAGCCATGAGCCCCCTCTCACCGCAATGCAATGGTTACGGGGCTATCAGTTCGCGATAGCCCCGCAACCCCCGCATTAGTTGACAATTAGTTTTTATAAAGGTCCTTCTAATAATAAACCAAGAAAAATCACGAAATGGAACTATTACCCAACTCACGCGCAGAGTCTTTTCGAGCAGCATATAGATGGCAGCACGCTAGTGCTGACCATAAATAGCTTAGAAGGCCGCGGTTTTAAGAATAACAGAATTTTCTTGAATTTTTGGCGTGCATGCCCTAAAATTTACAAACCAAAACCAATACCTGCGAACCTCACACTACTTTTCGTATTCCTATTTCGTTATTGCATTGAGGAAAATCGCTAAAAAGCAGCTGTACACAGAATTAGAGGACCTTGAATTACTTCAGAATTAGATGACCTTGAACGCTAGTGTACGGTTTTCACTGGTTTTCTTGTGTACCCCAAAGACACGCAAATTATTGAAACATGTAGATAATATCCCCGCGGTCGGTGCTGTAACTGATCCTTACAAAATACGAAGTAGGAACTAGTCTGACAGAATTCAACTCGATAATTATGAGGATTGCCGTGCCTCCAAACCAATGAAATGGATAAAAATCGATTCAACCCATAATATAAAAACAAGTCGATTTATAGTCGACAGAAAACTACAAACGTAAAATTTTAAAGTCAGAATACTGTTAGCTAGTATGATAAAATAGTTGTTTTTTTAAAGAAAAAGTGCGCAGTGAGTACACTATTTTATGCAGAAAATGAAATTCAACACATTATTAAAACAATATTTGTTACTTGGATGTTGTGTTTGTCCATTATATTTTATTCAACCTCTTTGAGCTGCGAGTGCCCGGAGGTTAATGAAAAATTAAATCACTGTTGCTACAGGGTTTCTTCACCCAACATGTTTAGGTGCATCTGCTTATTGTTTGGGATGGGGTGGAGGCCTCTGAAGCTTCAGTCACTGCACTGGTGCCTCCGCGGTTGGAAACCGTGTACCACAAACGGTTCGCTTGATGTCTGGACCGGAACCGTGTTGCTGGGCAACAAAACTTCCTTGGATCAGAGAGGTCGCCGTGCGTGAGCACCATAGCCCACAGGAAAGAGGAGGGCCTGAAACGAACGGCTATCTCTGAGGTCATGTGACCAACTAACAATGTGAGTCATTGGCGAATGAACCTTGAAAAGATTCAATTCCGTGGAAGAGCCGTTTCGCTGAATGAATCAGTCAGAATTACTTCTTACCGGGCATCAAAAATCCAGTCAGCGGCAACGATGACTTGATTGTCCGGGGTGAGCCGTGTCGTTTGGGACGTGCAGAAGTACCGGTGATCGCTGTCAGAGGACGCCATGAGAGATTAGTATTTTTGATTAGTATTTTTTCCTCGCCTGAGTCAGACGCCACCTCCTTGCTGTTGTTGGCGGAAACAGGTACCTCCGCTACGAAAAATAGCTCTTAGTGTTCAGAGTAAAAGGTACCACAAGGACCGTTCAGAATCCATTTTTCTTTGCTTAACAGTTTTTTGGACAAAATTGCTATGTAAAACAAGTTTTTATAACGTCAGAGATTAATGTTTTTTGGTGCAGCAACGGCCTCGCCTGAATCAGACGCCATTGCTCCTTGCTGTTGTAGCTGACGGAAACATCTATCTCTGCTACAAAAAATAGTGCCTAGTGTTAAGAGCAAAAAGCCAACCTCTGCTACGAAAAATAGTGTCTAGTGTTACGAGCAAAAAGCAACACAAGGACTGTTCACAATCCACGTTCCCTTGGTCAACAGTTTTTTGGGTGAAATTGCTATGTAAAACAAGTTTTTCAGAACGACAGAGCATTTTTAGAGATAAATTTGATATGAGAAGTTACTCAATCAAGAGCCTGGCACTTTCTGCTGATGCTGTCTAGCTTGGAGAGGAAGGAAGTGGTAAAAAACTTCTCCTATCACAGCGACAAAAAATTGGCAATCGGGCGAACTCAAAGGGGATGTGTTACCTGAGCACGCAGTAGGGGATAGAGTTCGAACTTTACCAGACTGCCATCCACAATCTCCACTGCTTCTCTTGAAATGGATCCCTATCTTTAGTTTGTATCACGGAAACGGACTTCACAATTGGGGGGGCAGTGCGTGAAATGATCATACGTGGAAGGAACACGTCTCCTCCATTGCCAGGTGGAAAATTAAAAAAAAAGGGGGAGGGGCAAAAAGATAAACTACGAGAGTTCGACGTGCATTTTAAAAAGGCAATTGTAATTGCTCATCAGCAAATGAACAAGGATAGCGGAAATATTCTTTTGGTGTATATTAATATTTTTTAAAATAATAATATTCACCAAAAGAATTCGTGCAGAGTTGAAAAACTGTGAAATGCTATATTATGGAAACTTTTTGATATTTCTTCCAATTAGGGTCCGTCCAGCGAGAAATCACGAAAAGCGTACCGAAGTTCGTAGTACGAATTTTCCCTTTTGGGAGAAATAAATTAGATGTTTTACTTTAAAAATACTATTTATGGAGTTCTGTTACACGTTCAGTATATGTATACTATTATTACAATTATGAGTATTAATAGTATACACATACTGAAACTATTTAATAGTATACTATTTATGGAGTTCTGTTCTGTTGAGTATGTGTGTGCGCGAATTGTGTGAGAAATAATCATCAAATAGTTAGAAAAGATTGGGAGAATTTTTTCTAAACGAATGGGAGGAAAAAGCAAAATCACTGTGACGTTTACAAAATTAACGGACAGACGTTATGTAAAAGTTCGTGAGCAGAATCCTTTCGGGCAGACTGCGACATCTATCAGATACAAAACGAACATTCGATAAAACGTGTCACTGGTGAACTGTACATTCACCCATTAGATGGCGCCACATTCGCGGGAAGGAACGGCCCGTAATCGGAAATTCCGAGGTCGGCATTTCCATTTTTTTACCCCAACTTTCAGATGTTTGATACGTATTTCGACTTTTTTAGCAACAGACGGTCTTACAAGTGGCAGTCAGACAAGGTGCGGGGAAATATCCGAGGTCGGCATTTTTTATTCCATCGTGCTCATGTTAATCCACCCGTCGGCCACGTGATCTTCTTCTGGGTCTTTTATGACGTTTCCAGACAGCACGACGCACCGGTCAAAATGCCAGTATGCGGCGCCTCCGTCAGCTTCGCTCCCGCCTGCTCGGGAAAGCGAAACTACGAGCCCGGTTCGAAAAAAAGAGGCAGAACTTCCGACTCTCATAGGCGTAACCACTGGTGGCGTCGGGGGTCAGAACCCTCCCAGATTCTAAAGCATTTTTTTCTAATGAAAGATGACGCACTTTTGTTAAATTAAAGCGTTTTTTTAGTGAAAGTCACACTTTTACCAAACCTTTTAAAATATTAAATACTTCCGGGAAGGGGGGGGGACAGCTCCCTGAAATTGTGTTATATTGGGCCCTCTCTAAATACGCCCTTGGTATGCTCATATTATGAACGAAAAAAAATCGTACATAAATAAACTTTGCCACCATTTTGAGGCCCCTGTTTGGGTGGGGGGCCTGGTGGCCCACCCCTTCAGACGCCACTGCCGAAGACAGAAAATATACAAACGTCTATGTTTCTCACCGATTTACAAATTCCTAAAACAAACCACTAAAGAATAGCAAATATTATAGAGTAAAAAAAAAAGACCCTTCCATTGCTTGTGAAAGCAGAGCCATCCCGTACTGCTGTATGTGTGTCACGGCTACGTATCCTTCCGCGCTCACCACAGCCAGTCAAGCGTTGGCCACGGTCAAGCTGACGGTCGCACTGCACTGCTAGGCCTAACCTGTTTTGCGGGGATGCTTCCGCTGGGACCACGGACAGACGTGGCATATGCTCTAACGGCAGTCACTATGTCATCGTCGCCGCTGACTGGATTTCCGCGTACCGCATAGACAGGTAAATTTTACGTAAAACGTTTTTCAAAAATGACTCTATCGATGAGATTTTTTTTTATTTTACATCATTTCTGATTTCAAAAACGATGTACGTCATTTTTTTGAAATTTTTCGTCCCTGAATTTTGCATCATAATCTTCACGTTAACCTAAGAAAACCGAAGAAAAAAGTTTCCGTGAGAATTAAAAACAAATTTAAATTTAGAAATCGGGTACTAAACTGGAACCTATCAACGAACGAAAGGTCCCGGCTCAGAATCGTTTCCCTATACTCGGGGCAAAACTAGCATGGTTACACTGTTAAGGTTGTGAAACCTATTCACCGACATGAAATCTCTTGTTTCTCAGTATTTCTACGCGCACTAATGTGGTGCCATGCGTCGAGGACCCTTCACCATACTGGTGACTGAAGGCGAGACAAAAAGAAACTTCCCGTGTTCCATAACGGTGTCGCCCTCCATCGCCTCACCTTCTTAACTTCGCCGACCACCAGACAAACGATTTCCGAATGAGTATTTTAAAACAGCAACCACGAAGGAAGGACGAAGCTTGTTACAATAACCGCCAGGCCATTATCTGCCTGAGTCCGGCTAACAATACTCCCCTCCCAGTCACAGTAAACATAATCCGTGTTAACTGTTTAGCCTCTCTGAAGCAAAACAGAAGTGCCAATGACTCCGCCAAAATGCGAATATTTGTGTTTCTTAGAAACGCAAAAAAAACAACAACTGGATCTTCATTTTTTTTAATGTGTGTACGTACGACATTTAGAACATCTATGTATCCATGTGCTTTCTTAGGTCTCAGTTCCAGCTCGAACACGGCTTTTAAACTGGAATTATATTATGCAGTGGAAGTACACACTCCCTAACTTTAACTCCATAGTCAGGTTAGCTTCTCCCCGAGTATAGATACAAATCGTTCCCTAAACAGGAGGAATCTAGCTTGACTGGAGACACCGGTCGCGACTAGCGATGTGTCGTTCACGAATGTTTCGTTCGAAAAGACCAAATCCGCAAATTGAGTAATTAGCGAACGAATCTTTCAAGAAAAGAAACACAAACGGGTAAATGCGTAATTTAGCGTCCAAAACTATTTCGTCGAAAAAATTTAACTGTGTGGGAAAAGTGCGACGTACAATTTTTTAAGCATGCAAAATAATGGGGAAATGTGCAAAAATATAGTTTTTGTAGAGAACGGGAAAGCATTTTGCCGAAGTATTTATCTGGGAGTACGATGGTTTGGAAGAGTACGTACGGTTGGCCTAGTACGACGAAGCGGCGATGGCATCAAAGTGTAGTCCGGTGAATAGAAGCTTCGTTGAGGAAGGCAAGTAACGGGCGGAAGAATACAACAGCAAGCGGTTGAGCAGTACGTAGCCATACAAGCGTCTTGTAGGAATACGCTGAAGGAAAGAGGTCGGCTTTACGCAGCACTGTAAGCGGTGTCAGTAGCTTTTTCAACAGTGTTAGTGGCTCTTTCCAAAGTCGTGAGTCTTCATATTTAATTTCGGATTTCGTCTGGGCATAAAATTTCTTTATCCGGCCCAATACGACAAGAAGCTCTTGGCCTCCCTGCCATAGTATGATTTCTGAATTAAAGGACCTCCTTTATTTGAAAAAAAATCCATTTCAGGACTAAAAAATGTGAACTACGATGTACGGAATAACAGCACAACTACACATGAAGTGCTTGAAGAAATCAACTACCCCTGTACATCTTCGAAACCATAACCAAAACTTGAGGTTCAACCGGAACCAAACGTTCTGACTCAACACTTCTGTGGCACATGAAAACATTCACATTCCTTCATTTCTTTCCATTCGGTGACACTGTGAAACTAATAATAACGACATTCCGCACATTTCTTTGACAAAAATTAAGAAAACAGTTTCGAACTACTTCCACTTGCGCAAGATTACAGCACGCATCACACTCTTCAGAATAATTCACCACACTCCTATTGTATTCTTCCGTGCATATTGCTCGCTTCCGAAGCACGGAAGCTTCACGTCGTCGCCGTTAGCATCGCTTAAACCTCCCGCACCGACTGTTTCACACCATCGCACTCGCAAGTAAATAATTCGGTAAAATTCCTTCAAGTTCGCTTAAATTAGTGAACTTTTTTCGACGAAATAATTTAGGACGCTAAAGTACACATTTACCAATAAATCAAGTTCATTTTGTCCGCTAAATGAATATCCTCACATTCATGAGGACACAGAACTTAAACGTCAGAATAAATATTTCAGTGTGGGGAAAGAGTTTCAATCGATAAAGACTCTTTTAAAGAGCAGCCAAAATTATTCGTTTCGTTTTAAGGCACTTTCACAAGAACATAAATCACGCTCGATACACAGATTACGTGCTTCCATCTATTGGCCCAAATCTGAGTCTTTAGTATGTGTTCCACATTTCTTGATGTCGTCCTCCGTTTTATAGTTAAAGCGGATTTTGCACTTGTATTTATCTGAGCAAGTAATACTTATGATAACGTAGATAATATTACTTGGCAGTAAAATGCACAATACCATCAATTGGGACTATGTGTAAAATGACCTCACAGTGAATTTCTTAAAGGAACAGTAAACTCTTTTCGGGCATATTTTTTTCCCGCGCGAAAATGTAATGTCAAAAGAGACATGAAAACTGACGCAATCAGATATGCTTTATCGTCAGTAGTTCTTCCGCTGGAGCGGTTTTTACGCTTTCCAACCGTATGTTGAAGAAGCGTATATGCTTCAGCTTTGTCCGTCCGTCCGTCCGTCCGTCTGTCTGTCAGCACGATAACTCGCGTAAAAATGGTTCGATTTCGATGAAATTTTAGTAGGTGGTAGGGGACCACCTGGGGACGAACCGTATTGGAAATGGGACAAATGGGGTCAAAGGTCACGACATAGGAGCGGGATGCCTTCCATTGCCCTTATGCGTCATAACTTGCGTAAATATGGTTCGATTTCGATGAAATTTTAGTATGTCGTAGGGAACTACCTGGAAATGAACCCTATTAAAAACGGGTGCAGTGCGGTCAAAGGTCAGGACATAGGAGCTGGATGTATTCCATTGCCATTATGCGTCATAACGTGCGTAAAAACGGTTTGATTTCGCTGAAATTTTAGTATGTGGTAGGGGACCACCTGGGGACGAACCCTATTGAAAATGGACAAAATGGGGTCAAAGGTCGGGACACAGGATCGGGATCCATTTCATCATCCTTATCCCATACTATTAAAGGAGCAATTCTTGTATGTATGTAAATTTTATTTTGAAAACGGCTCTAAAGATTTTGATGAAAGTCGTTAACCTACCGTTTTCTGGTCCTAGAAATCGATTTAGCTTGATCTCGACTTTAGGAAAATTCGTTTAGTGGGTTAAATAACCACCCCGAATTCAGGGCCGTAGCTAGCAGGGGGCTAGAGGTGGCTCAGCTCCCCTACAAAGCTAGCGAGCCCCCCCCCCCCCCCACCTGGAAAATTGGAGCTGTCAAAAATGACTTAAACTTTTATTTCGATGGTTTACGTAAATTACTTTGATATTTCATCACAGGCATAGATACTTATTCGTATAGTGGACTTTTTAAAAAGTTAAGTAACAGTAAAACGACGCAGTGTGAATGTAACTCAAAAGAAAAAAGAAATTTCGACTTTTTGAACTGTGAATTAGTTGTAACGTCTGTATTAGTAATTTTAGTGATTCTCTACTAGCGGTAGGAATTATAAGGAACCAAGGTAGATACAGTAAGGTTTGCTCATCCTGCCTCCCTCGTAGCGGAAGTGCCGGTCCCTCACTTGCCCCTTACGTAGTGACGTCAGTGTACCACACGCGAGGCTGACGAAAAAGACAGGCTACGGTGCGAAATAGTCACGTGCACAACTTAGTGCTGTCGCCAAGTCAATCGGTTGAACATCCATTGCATCGTTTGTTCACAGTTATTTGTATTAAGTGAGTGTTCCGTTCATTGTCATTTGGATACACGTATAGTTTTGTGAGGTAGGTATTTGTATATTTCTAAGATAAGGTTAATTCTTAGTAAACGTTTTACTTAGTTTTAGTGATAGTTATAGGTTTAATGAGTAGATCTTAGTTTCACACGTGTTGAAATCTGTTCATGTCTCGTGAATAGTGAAGTATAAAGAAATGAGTTATTCTGTGGTATTGAATTCTTATTTCAAATAGAATAATTAATATTTTTTGCCAATACCGATTCACATAGAGCTTGAATATTACCAGAAATCAGGGCAACTTTTCAGGTAATTAGCCTTCGAAATTTGTATAACATTTGCATCTCCAACAATCGTTAGCCCTTTCTTTATGAAATTAATGTTTGAACTGTTGCATTGTAATGTGTCTCTGAATTAAAGAGGACATTTTTTAATTTCGTAACTTAATGCAACTGTGATATAGCATTTGTCTGATTGAATTTACTAAAGCTGTCTGAACAGTGTCAACAGATTATGTTGAAAAACTGCATGATCAATTTTATTCTAACTGTACAAAACATAGGGAACTACTTTCGATTAAAAATTTCATATCTAGTTCTTCACTTGTATTAAAAGGTATAATGATTTTTAGAGGAATTGCCTTGCCACGGTGTCACAGTGTTAGTGGCTGCAAGTCAAATTATAGAAATGAAAAGGAGACTGTTACAACTTTTGCCATACCAAAGTAATGTATGCAGCAGATTTTGTATAAGACAAACATTGTCTTATACAAAATCTGCTGCATATGTTTAAACAAAGTTCTGATTTTAAATTTTTTTATTCATTTTCTGCTGAATGTTTGTGTATGAGTAGCTTGAAAACTAAATAGGAAAACATAACTCCTCAGCTGCAAAATACTCTTGAACAACTTAGTAAAAGCCAAACATGATAACCGAAATGATTTGAAATCATGTGAAAGAAAAATTTAGAAGTTGAAAGTCTGAAGGCTTAGTTTTCCGTGTCTTTCCTTAGTGCATAGTGTGCGCAAAGTCCTGAGATAGGAAAAACAGTTCAAACTTATCAAATATTTTATATGCATGTAAAGTGTTTAGCCAGGTTGGTTAAAGCATTGAAATGTATTTTTCGTCTGTAGTAAATGAAGATAACATTTCTGAAAAGTTATCTTTGAAACTTGTATACCAGGAAGCAGTACTTCAGTTAGCGTGTCTCGTAACATATTTCTGATCTTTTTTCTGCTTCATCACATAGTGATGCTGAGTGGTGGTGGCATTATGTACTGAAGATTTGTATTTAATTTTTGGTGGTGGTCTTTTTTTTTTTTTTTCCAAATTGGAACTAATATTGTTTGTGCAGTTGTTGCCCGTCTTACACAATGTGCCTGTGATATACCTTTTTTATATTCTCCTATCCCAAGATATGCATCTTAATTTGCCCAGCCGTTTCACAGCAAAATGGGCCAGAGGTCCTCATTTTAATAGCAGTTTTGATTTCATCAGTCCAAATTCATTTGAAAATCTATGGACTACTTTCTTTCCGTGGAATATGATGCTGTACTCTTTCACGTCATGGGGTCTGGCTAGTCCCTCAAAGACACCATACCCGTAAGAGTTCCATGTCACTTATTTCCAGATTAATAAATGTTAGCAGTAATATTGTAGCATTTTTGTTTGCGTTTTAATACTGTACTAAAAAATTCCAGGAAATTTCTCTTATTTTTCATACTTGCCACTATGATTTCATTGCCATAAAGTTTTTGATAAAAACACCTGTGAGAAGTTAACTGAAGTGTTACTGTGTGCGAGTAAGAGCTGAGTTCAGGCTCAATTTTAAAAGCCCGAGCCTGAAGTATGTCAGCCCGAAAACTATTAACCTGTATAGGCATTAAAAAAAGTCTTCCAAACTTCCACTCTTTCCTACCCATGCAATTAACCGACGTCTTTCTCAACTGCAGAGTGGGGAAGGGATGTCTATCTATTTCTATAATTTCTTTAACCATTCATTTCTTCCTGAAATGTTTTTTTTTGGGGGGGGGGGGTGTATCAGGAAACATCTGGTGGCACAACAAACTACGTCGTATGTTGCTCAATAGAATTAGCAGGGAGCTGCCCCTTTGAGGTAGGGAGCAAAATTCCGTCAGCTTGCTATCTACTATCTATACTTCTTAAAACTTATCCTTGGCAGAAATCCTGTAATTCATGGCCTATGGTATTTTGTTATCCAAGCCCGGAATGGATAGCCCTGCAGACTTCCTACTCCCCATTTAGACCCAGTTGCCGAAGAATTCTCTTTAACAACTAGAAAGTGTAAAAAAAGCCTCGTGTGCTAAATCATATAAAATCACATAAAAAAAAAAAAAAGGAAGAAAATTCTTCCCCTCTCTCCAAGCTCGAACTCCAGTAAGTATTACGCAGCCAGCACCCGGTTCGGGTTCGGCCCGTCTCAGCACTGGTGTGTCTGTGTACTAGTGCTTAGCTTGACATTTATAGTAGGTATATTGAAAGTAAAAATTTAATTTTACCATAATGAGCAAATTTGGCTTCTAGTAAAGAATGTTAGTAAAATGTATAAATTCCCTAGTGTTATGAAAAACTGCTAACCAATTGTGCTTAATTCCTTTAGAAATGTGTGGGAAATAATTATTTATACTGTTGAAATGTTGTCTAATCCAAAATGTGATATCAAATATGTTTTATAAAAAAGTAGATCACAGTTAGGTATGAACATTACATAAGTAGATTTTAGGTAAAGAAAATAATGGACACATCTCACACATAAAATATTCAGATTGTAACACATACTGGAGGATCTAAAGCTGAGATAATTTTGATGTAACTTGTGATGATTCAAACTATTTGAAACAGATGTCTTAATTTCTGCCATTGGTTGGCAAGAATTCTTTATTTATTTTGTTGTGTGTATCTATAACTTTGTTACAGAGTCTATCACATAAGGCAAGTTGGGGTAAACAATCTGAAGCTGAATACAGTTGCAGCTTGTGATAACTTCCTTCTTTCAAACTATTTGAAACAGACATTTGAGGTACATTTATGTAAAAAAATGGACCCATTTGTTTATTTTTAATAGTATTTTTTACTTCGTTCCACTTGAAGATACAAGACAAATTGATAGCCAGTAGGTAAGTTGATACTTTTTTCAAATGTAGTATTTAAGCTAATTTTTAAAGCAAACTAAAAATTGGATTTCTGAATTGCAGCAAAGTGCTTTAATAATATGAGGGTGGATCAAAAAGTTAGTTACACTGTTGAATAAAACAATCAAACAAAGATATACTCAGGGGATGTATGTTGGTTTAAAGGTACAACATTAATTCAGTTTTCGACATAGTCGCCTAAGGACTGTAAACATTTATCGGAACATGTGATTAACTTTCCCATACCTGTACAGAAAAAGTCCAGTTTGGTGCAACTAGTTAAGGACCGCACTTTTCACAGCCTCATCGGTTGGGAATCGTTGTCCACTAAGGTCCTGTTTTATTTTACCGAATAAATGGTAGCCGCATGGGGATAAGTTGGGGCTGTGAGGTGGATGTTGCCACACCTCTGACTTGAATGACTGCAGCAGTTCCCTTTGATTTCCGTGCTGCGTAGCGTTGTTGGGCAGCAGAATGACACCTTCACTCAACTTCTCCCGGCATCTGTCCTTAATTGAATTTCGCAAATTTAATAGTGTTGGCAATATGAGTCACTATTGATGGTCGTCTCTTTTGACAGAAATTCTGTGTAAACAACAGATTCACAGTCGTCATGACCTCTCCCGCAGACAGACAGTTGGACTTTTCACGTCTTCCTTGTTGGAAAGGTGACATGTTTCCATTCCATGGACGATCGTTTGATTTCAGTTACGTAACAGTAAATATGTGATTTCAGATTACTTATAGAGATATATTTCCCATGTATAATAAGAAGAAATATTTCTTCCCCAATGTTTACCTGAATAACTGGGAATTTGCTAAGCATCGACCTGACTCGAAATAGCTGAGCTACGATGAAGCAGGGCACGCTTTGACTGGCAAAAATCTGTGATTATTCAGACTAAATCACTCGGATGTTTGGGACTTCCTCATCCTGGATGGTGTAACGGTAGCATGCTCGAATGGAAATCGGGAAATGCAGGTTCGTTTCCTGCTCCACGGCGATGAATTTTTCAAATTTTCTGGTATGAAAGAGTTAGTCAGTAGCACTAAATCTGCAATTTCAGATTGCTTATTGGCTCATAATGCAATTAAATTTATGTTAATGGTGAGCAAGAATTCTGTTTACTGAGCTATAGTTTGAACTAAATTCTAGTATGGAAATAGTTTTTTTCAATTTTTGGCTTACCTAACAGTGTTCAATTATAGTAATTGTAAATTTACAAATGAAAGGAAAATTTAATAGTGACAAAAATGAATAATTTTATGAAAAAAAGTTCTTGCATTAATTTTTCACAAAACAATGAGAACATTTTTTGTGACAGTGTCCTTCATTCAACTTTTTTTTTCAATTACCAAGAAAATAGCTTGTGCCAGAATGTGTTGTCACATAATTTTAAAGTGTTGAAATGTATACAGATAAGGATTAATTTTTTTCTTCCCCCAAGTAGAAATAAGTAAAATAAACTAATGCACGGACAGATGATTTGTATTAAAAGATATTCTAAGCATTTTTTTTTAAAAGGAATTATTTTCAAATTATGTACTTTTAGTGTACAGAAGCATTGTCCTAGAAATAACCCCATTAAACAAAATACATGCAACAATATCCAAATATTTATTTTTTCCAGAGCAAGAAAAAAATATCACTTTTTTAAAATTTAGTAAGGAACGTTTTAGCCAGAGATATGTATATGAGGGAACACTTTTCCTTCGACCTCAATATGATTTCACTTAACGTTTTCCGTTTGCTATTAATATTCTGCACGCTATTTATCAAACGAATTTGCTTTTCAGTGTTGCTAGAAAATCATGAAGGCAAAAAGAAAAAAACTGAACTACACGGACAACGAAGAAAATATAGTTAATTTCATTAAAACGAGCAACAAAACTTTCGAATATGTCTCTTGATACGACTTTGCTAAAGGAACGGCTAAACGCAAAAATCCACACTACACGGAAAACGAAAAAAAAAAAAAATTAATTCAGTAGTGTTAAACGATTAAGTTCAGTAGAACTCCCATTTTAATAATGTTCCTTTTAAACGTTTTCTTCTCTAATAGTTTTAAATTAATATGCAATGATTAGATGTGCCACCTTATATTCGCTGCGTGTTGGAAAATATAGCTCTCTACTCGGTCACCGTTTCCTGTCGGCAGCCCCAAGCAGAGTCAACAGCACTAAGTTGGTCACGTGATCTCGTCGATGCCCTTTCGCACCGAAGCCTGTCTTTCTCGTCAGCCTCGACAGGAACGCTGTCTTTTATCATGGGAAGTTTTGCTTGCTCAGAAATTCACTGTGAGGTTACTTAACATATGTGACAAATGATCATATTGAATTATATTGTAAAGTAAGTTTGTGTAGGATATCATAAGTAATATTTGCATTTTCTCAGATGAATACAAGTCGAAATCTATCTTAATATTAAAACTGAGGACCACTTCAATAAACAGGTATTTGAATACAAAGACTCCGTATCAAACACGGTGTATGTCATTTTCTGACCGTGGTATCGGTTAATTGATGGCAGCACATCAGCTGAGTACCCATGGTGATTTGTGCGATTGTGAAAGTGTTTAAATAAATTAAGGATACTAAAAAGTACCATTTTAAAGGTACTTTCTATGACCGTTAAAAGGACCTTTAACAATGAAAAGTATGTCTCCACACCGAAATATTTATTCTGACTCAAAATTAGTATAACTATATTAGTAATCCGAATTTATTGGTGTAGAATACAAAATCTAGTTTATGTGCGAAAGCCTGGAATCTCTGATTTTCTATTCAACACCAAGAAATTCGGATTACTACTATAGTTATACTATTTTGAGTATAGCTGGTGTACGGTTCCTGTTTATTAATTATTTATTCTGACAATTAAGTTTTTTCCTCATGAATGTGAAGAGGTTTATCTAGTAAAAAAATCATATATTGATTTTGTGCCAAGAAACTAGTACCTGATGATGCGAAGTAAAACTTGAAAACAGCGTTTTGTTGAAATAAGACAATTCCGTTGGAAAAAAATACTCCAGAATGTTGTTCGCCCTATATTGTGCCTAATTAACCTTTAAACGGCGGATGAATCTGAACTAAATGTTTCCCAAAACTCTGCACGCTTACCAAACCGAAATATTCAGATAATGTTCGGGTTTTACGAAAGCTGCCGCACAACAATTTCTTTCCCCCTTTCACCTGATCAACACTGACCATGAGCCTATCACTGTTGGTAGACATTCCATTAATCTATAGTGATAATCATCTCACTACTACTGGGTGATAGTTTTGATGATTGGTATCCCACTAGTCCTTCCTTGGTGACAGGCGTTTAAAGTTCTTTATTCTCTGCTCCATAACTCAAAACATGACCTGGGCATCATACTACTGGGTAGTAAAACAAGTGATCCAATGAGATACCGCTTTGGAGGATACACCAGTCTATATATTATATGATACTAACTAATCTTATGAAATAAACAAGTTAGATTTCGAAACAGATATCCTACCTATGTAAAAACACTTCACATTGGAAAATGAGACAGAAATAGGGGGCACGTCGTGCGAAGTACGTTGACATTAGGCTGACACTTCGCACGCTTAAAAGTGCTACTGCTGCTAAAAGCAGAGTATGACCACCGAATAAACGTTGAATGTAATTTTCCAACGGAGCCACATCTGAAAGCGGCTCCCGTCGTTTTAAATCTGGTATAAATGTATCAAATGCTAACTGTAAGAAAATTTTTTATGAAATTAAAGTTTCCAATAAAAAAGCGACCATGTTGCTGACTGCACTACTCAACGTAGCTCGTTCATAGTATTCTAGTAAAAGTGCTAAAAAAATAGAACAGTTATTTAAATCGGACACTTTCTAAGTTTATCGATTCAAATAATCGAAAAGCAACTTTAGAAAGTAGCAGGAAATGGCATTTGCTACTGGGATACATAACTTCACTTATTTTCGCATTAATGATATTAGGGGTGTACATGCAATAATTTTATAGCAGAGAGAGAAATGTGGGAATAGGTGTTTAGCATGGTATTGTATCTGGCTCTGGGCATTCAAACATCTGACTTTTCCTATCTGTTGATCTTTACAATCAAGCTGTATTGTATCTTCTACGTTTCATTTTACTAGACACACACACAAAAAAAACTGTTTTGAATCAGGGCATGTCCAAACTTTTCTCATTCCCACAACATAAAACTCACTCCGAGATGTCTTTTGGGTCTAACTGTTTTGTCTAGATTGCCATCTACTTCCAGGTTTTGTAAAGAAATGATAAGAAACATTGATGTCTGTCGCTACCAGTATCATGGAACATGTCTGAATGATCAAAGAGAAGGAATTTATGCCTTGGACCCAGACAGCAATCACGGATATTCACAAACAGACGAAAAACATACGCCCTGTGTTGGTGGCGGTTTGGTTCGGGGTTTAATGACCATCCTAACTCGATGAGGTATAAGCAGTCCACCGTTTATAATTTAGGGCCATCTGGTTCGAGGGAAGGAAACGAACCAGTGTTGTTAACAAACACAACATCCATATCACACAGCGATTCGATCCCAGATCTGTCACAGGCGAGTGTTCAGAAGCTAGCGTTTAGACCACTGCTCCAACGGATTGCGTATTTCACGAGAGTATATACGGAATTGTGATGAATACCATTTCCGCCACGCGATTGGTTAAGAGCTGCTCTGGTGATTGCGAGTAGGCGGAGCCTATGAAGAGAGTCACATAACAGGAACGCTGTCTTTTATCATGGGAAGTTTTGCTTGCTCAGAAATTCACTGTGAGGTTACTTAACATATGTGACAAATGATCATATTGAATAATATTGTAAAGTAAGTTTGTGTAGGATATCATAAGTAATATTTGCATTTTCTCAGATGAATACAAGTCGAAATCTATCTTAATATTAAAACTGAGGACCACTTCAATAAACAGGTAGTTGAATACAAAGACTCCGTATCAAACACGGTGTGCCACCCCGGTGGCGCAGTGGTCTAAGGCGCTGGCCTCAGATCATTCGTCCGTAAGGGGTCCGGGTTCGAATCCCGGTGAGGCATGGATGTTGTGTTTGTCTTACGGCACTGGCTCTCTCCCTTCCCTGGAACCAGTGTCCCTAAATTAGGGACGGGCGACTGCTTATAGCCCATTGAGTTGCTCACGGTGGTCGTTAAACCTCAAAAAAAAAAACAAAAAAAAAACACGGTGTATGTCATCTTCTGACCGTGGTATCGGTTAATTGATGGCAGCACATCAGCTGAGTACCCATGGTGATTTGTGCGATTGTGAAAGTGTTTAAATAAATTAAGGATACTAAAAAGTACCATTTTAAAGGTACTTCCTATGACCGTTAAAAGGACCTTTAACAATGAAAAGTATGTCTCCACACCGAAATATTTATTCTGACTCAAAATTAGTATAACTATATTAGTAATCCGAATTTATTGGTGTAGAATACAAAATCTAGTTGATGTGCGAAAGCCTGGAATCTCTGATTTTCTATTCAACATCAAGAAATTCGGATTACTACTATAGTTATACTATTTTGAGTATAGCTGATGTACGGTTCCTGTTTATTAATTATTTATTCTGACAATTAAGTCTTTTCCTCATGAATGTGAAGAGGTTTATCTAGTAAAAAAATCATATATTGATTTTGTGCCAAGAAACTAGTACCTGAGGATGCGAAGTAAAACTTGAAAACAGCGTTTTGTTGAAATAAGACAATTCCGTTGGAAAAAAATACTCCAGAATGTTGTTCGCCCTATATTGTGCCTAATTAACCTTTAAACGGCGGATGAATCTGAACTAAATGTTTCCCAAAACTCTGCACGCTTACCAAACCGAAATATTCAGATAATGTTCGGGTTTTACGAAAGCTGCCGCACAACAATTTCTTTTCCCCTTTCACCTGATCAACACTGACCATGAGCCTGTCACTGTTGGTAGACATTCAATTAATCTATAGTGATAATCATCTCACTACTACTAGGTGATAGTTTTGATGATTGGTATCCCACTAGTCCTTCCTTGGTGACAGGCGTTTAAAGTTCTTTATTCTCTGCTCCATAACTTAAAACATGACCTGGGCATCATACCACTGGGTAGTAAAACAAGTGACTTAAACTTCTTCTCTTTCCTTTCTTAGGTTTATCGTCATTGTTACAGCCCTTTTAAAGGGTAATGAGTTAGAAAGAACAAGTGTCAATCTTCCCTTTAAATGACCACTTTGAATAACATAGCTAAAAGGGGAAGAAAATCTTTCTCATACGCAAGTTCACTCATTCCGACCACTTTTGGTCCACTTCTTGACAGTGAATATATCAGTGCGATCTGATAACTTTCCCCAAACCATAACGTTGCCTCCACCAGCTTGAAGGGTTGTAGCAATGCATTTGGGGTCCATGCTTTCGTGCTGTTTCCGGCAAATTCTCACTCGGCCATCAGCATGTTGCAAGTAAAAACGTGATTCATCGGACCATTTAATTTGTTTCCAATTATCGACTGTCCAATCTTTGTGCTCCTGTGCAAACTGGAGACGTTTTCTCTTTTTAGCTGCAGAGAGCAATGGTGTTCGAACAGGGGTCATTCCATGCCAAATCAACCAAAAAAATTTCAATATTCAACCTGACCATCTCAGATTTCAATGAAACCGTTAGGGATCATTCTCCCTAATGATATAAATGAGAATACATGTTTAAATTTTTTTTATCTCATTGGGTTTTCGTGTAATTAATTTTTAAAATTTTGAAAAATCGTTTTTTGGCTTGCCTAAACTTTTTCAATCTTTAATTTCTCAAGTTCTATAAGGCCTAGAGAGTTGTTTGACCCCTCATTTTAAAGATAATTTTATGAGTTTTAATTTGGTATGCAACTTGACCATGCTTGGTGAAAAAAATATTAAAAAAAGTTATGGATATAGTGCTTTTTAAATTTTTTGAAAAAAATAAATGTTTTTTGTAATATTATAAGCTTTAAATCCTGAAACTTTTACAGTGGGATCGGGAGCTATGGCAAAAAACTTAAAGTTACTGTACAAGTCATAATGGATTATAATTCTCGTTTTAGTGTGTTTACATGATAACAGACACTGAGTTTTAAAATCTACATAATGCATCACACTAATACATAGTCAAACATAAAACAAGTGAAGAACAGTCCCCACAGGCTAAAAGTTTTACCTGGTAAAATTAATAAATTTTTTTTTTAGTTAGCACTCAGAGTTGTAGTTACGCCAAAATAGCGACCTCTTAGTACTTCTTTAATTTAACAAATAAGTTCTTGTTTGCCTTTTTGGTTTCTGAGTCTGTAAGTCAATAAACTCTTCTTGTAGCTGTTGTAGGATCAACTTTTGTTAAAACCTCACTTTTATGCACAGCTAGTATGTCAGTAAATTGTGGGTACTTGAAAGATGGAGAAGAGCCATGTGGTTCCAAAAAACTTATTTTTACTTCATCTCCTTCTATTCCTAACACACAACCTAACCACCACTTGTCTGAGTATTGGCATGTAACAATGTCATTAATGTCCAGATCATCATCAGTGTCATCAGCTGAAACTATTTCTACAATTGATTCCTCAGAAAATGAGTAGCTTTTCACTAAAACTCTTAGTCTCATTCACAGGACTGTAACTGTGAAATTGTAGAGTACCCTTTATTGTTGTCGCTGTTTCAAACCTACTCTTCAAGGTCTTTTCCTCTGCCTCGTATTCGTCTGTAGTGGGATACAAAAAAACTGATGTTGACAATATTGTCTTTAGCACAATCATAAAGTTGGCGAGGAGTCATAATTTGATCATTGTAGACCATTCGTAGACTGGCCAACGCCGCTAATCGTTTAACAGTTCCTCCGACACCATCACATGCATTTTTTCCATGTGATGATGCAAAGAAGTTCCATTCCGCCTTGATGCCAAAATCTTTCTCATGATGGCAGAGATTGAGAAAGTTTGATTTGTGTTTGCACTGTGATGATGCTCCATCTGAAAAGTAATTCAGGTTTATGGGGCAGATTCTGTTTAAGAAAGTCAATCATGAGGCGTTGAAACAAATGAACAGCAACTGTATCATGCACCATACAATCAGAAAGAATAACTAAGCTCAGGTGCGCCAACTTTTTGGTTTCCTCGTCAACGTAGTATACTGAAGAGCAATTGAATTAGAGACAGCTGGCGTTATGCAAATGTGGTGCTGTGGGAGGCCCTGTAAATGAAAACGACATGACGTATGCAGCGATCCAACAATATAAGGAGTGATGCGACGGGAATCAGTAAGAGTCGGACGCAGTATGGGTAAGATGTAGGATCTATGCGCATTTGATCGTGGGCAAATTTTCGGGGCCCGACGAGTGGGTCACTCCATCTCGGAAGTCGTGCAGGCACTGGGATTTTCGCGAGCCACTGTGTCACGGGTGCACAAAGTCAACAAGAAGTCTGTACTTTCAATACATACATATATCGTGTTATACATATATGCTCAACTGAGGATTCCTTTTAGAAAGAGCTCAATTTTCTTAAAGGAATTGAATGGAATACACAGAGAATATAGTCCTTCCGTTGTGGCAAAGCTGTTCAAAAATTTAGGAAATTCTCAAAAGTTATAATTTCAGTTATTTTCAAATCTGTAAACAATGAGTATTTTTACGGATTAAAAGACTATGCTAAAGACAAATTCCTAGGGAATTAATTAGATCCCTTGGGAATGTGGACTTTCATATATAGGACAGGCCCACAGGGCTTTTAAGTTTTCGTGTGAAGGAACACACGTGTTACGTATGGAACTGTGAAGTGAAGTAGTCTATAGCCCACATTGTCATGAAAACAACCATTTTTTTTTAAAAAACACTACGCTTATTGATAAAACAGATTTGACTATCAAGTTTAATATATTAGCTTTCCACATATACTGCAACTCTTCACGGTTTTTTATCGACATGAAATCTACTCCATTTCTTTCAAGCGCATAGAAACAACTCGCCAAAATTTTTGACCGTCAGAACTGATGTCTCAATGATTTGAACGTTTGCACTCCATTTATGTTGATGACGCCAAGCCAAATGCTCAACGAAACTATAGTTGATTTTTAAAATAAATATTTATTGTGAATAAATGACCTTAAAACAAAATATTTAATTGTGGATTCCCATTTTCCATTCCTTGGAAGCTATTGTTGTCGGAGCTTGCACACCATGTGCTGTGTTGTCATGATGCTAATTTATGCTGATAACTTATCTCCAGTACTCACAAATTTGCATATCACCAGGCTTCCCCTTTGAAACCATAATAACCCCTAACTTTTGTGACCACTGTGTGTGTGTGTGTGTGTATATATATATATATATATATATATATATATATATATATATATATATATATATTCTCTTATGATTTAGAATACATGAATTGCGTTCGAAGCCTATGAAAATAACGAAATGAATACATGAAGTGTGTATTTGTTTCGTTAATAACTTTTTGTGACCACCTATGAATTGAAACGGGAAAAGAATTTACACCTGTTAGAAATTTCAGTTAATGTTATGTACAAAAATAAACAGACAGAAGAGCACAGCACAGTGTCGGAGCCAAACAAACTGGATCGGAATGTTCTTTTCATAGCTAATTTGCATACAAATTCCTCAAAAAGGTGTTTCACCATACGTATTTTATACCTACAATAAAATAAAGTACTTACAATTATTTATAGCCTACATGTTGCAACGCATTTGGACACTAAAGGAAAAACTTAAGAATTGCAATTCCTAAGCAGAAGAATTAAACTGGAGATGTTATGCTAAACAAACTTCCTCTAATACTAAGACAATCATGACCAAAAATTAAGTTTAAATTCACAAAATAGTGAAAAATATGATATACTGCACCCTCAATGTTTAAAGACCAAATACACAAGTATTGGAAAAATACAAAGCAACTCGCTTACCAAAATAAAATAAGGCTCTTCTCGGTAAAAATACAGAAAAAATTATAGATAAATATAAACTGGGATATAATATGCACAGACTGCAGGTGGAACACAGATAGCCTTTAGCTACATTTAAAAGAAAAATTAAAAACAAGGCTCTGAAAGCACTACTTGATTTATCTCCCAGCATTTCACCTCACTTTTCTAATCTATCAGCAAAGTTTCAAACGTGTCTGAAAAACTCTTATTAATGACAATGTAATTGACACCGTTATGTGTTTCAATACTTCGGATGTTAGTGATATCAAAATACCTACCTTATGTTACCGCCGTTTTTCATGATGCCAGTTAAATCTGAGTAACTAAATTCCCAAGAAAATTGCAACAGCTGCGATGAAGTCACTAAAATGGACATGTCGCCTCAAAACATTTTACAAAGTCCTGTACCTTGTGAACAATAAAAAATATATAATGGTTAGAGATTGTGTTGCAGTAATCACTGTGATAGAAATGCTTTCTTTTTTATATCATTACTCCCCTAACAAAGACAACCCCTTATAAATGCTTCGTCAAAAATAAGTGGTAGCAAAATAACTTTTAAGAACAGGACAACTTTTGTGAAGGGGCAATCATGTTATGAAAAGGATTTTTTATGGCATTCTAAATAAGATAACCCTTTAATATTTCATTAAAAATAAGGGAAAATAAAATAACTTTTAAAGGAACTCAACAAATGTTTTCTGAAAAAGCGAAATTCATCATCTACCCCCCAGCTTCAATGTTGTGCCCAAGGGGGGACGGGGGAGGTTGGGTGTTAAAACACCCCAAAATTTAGAACCTTTCGATATTTTAAAAGGCAGTTTTTTGTTAGTATTTGAAATTGTTTTTATGTCTCATGACAGCAACTGAGTGTGTTTTCTCCATTAAAATGAGGAAGGGGCAAGAAGCCAAGGACCAGAATGTTCCATTGCAATGAAAAGCCAATACATGAGTATACCAAAAGTTTCTGCGGTGATGAGGCAATGTCAAATTTGAGTTCCATGACTTATTTCAGATTACTCTAAAGCATGCTGAAAAGCAAGGAGTTTTGATTAAAAAACCAAGAATCATATTAAAACAAAACCAACGCTGTAACGAAACCCAGAAGACTGTTACAGGATTTCAATTTATGTACCACTTTTAGACATGTATATTAGTTTTTATTAGTGCTATGGAAAATAGATTTCTCACACACAAATCGGTCTTATCAAGATTCCAATCACTTTTCCCACTTGTTTCCTGCATAGATAAATGGCAAAATATAAGTGGTCAACCATTATGTGGTGATAAGAATACAGGTAATAAGAATAGTAATAATAATTT
This sequence comes from Macrothele yani, assembly GCA_039090855.1. Classification (NCBI taxonomy): domain Eukaryota; kingdom Metazoa; phylum Arthropoda; class Arachnida; order Araneae; family Macrothelidae; genus Macrothele; species Macrothele yani. The sequence goes on from CM077015.1 coordinate 141,643,962, forward strand.
TCAGTCATATTTATTTGAATATTTTTGCACAGATGTTGCATACATTTTAAAAATGCACTCATAACTTTTTTGGCAACCACACTATCATCCATCCACTCCTGGATTCAAAGAGACTGAAGCTGTCGTTTGAAAACTTTCGTACTTTTACATAGCTGAAGTATGTCTTTAAAGTTTTAGTACCTTTTATTTATGGTTACATGGCTTATGTCCAAATTAATCGGGAGCCAAGGAATTTTTCACATTACTTCAGAAAATGTTTCAAACAGACTGAATGACAAACTCTTAGCATTCATTTATGGAATGATGTGGATTGTATCAAACCACAGTTTCCATAGAAAAATCTATAGAAACAGTGATTTGATGTAATCCTTTAGAATTATGGCCCCTTTTTCTATAAGACATTATTTTAGCAGTTCTATAAGTGTCTATAGAAATTATATAAGGTTCCACTGATGTTTCTATTAGGATATCTATAGAAAACCTAGTCAAGTTTCTATAGAATTTTTATCAAGATTTCTATAGAATTGTGTTCACTATTGCTATAGAAATTCTGTAGACATTTCTATAGAGCGCCTGATAGAACTTATAGAACCATCTTTATAAAAAAATGGGCCATAATTCTAAAGATTGCTATAAACACTTTTCTATAATTTTTTTATAGAATTCTATAGAACTTTTTCATAAGGGTATGTGCTGTTGATTTTTTTGGCCCTCTATATGTGCTGTTAAATTTTGTCCCTAGTGTTGACCACAATTTAGAGTAAAATCAGCAAAATCGATATTTTGAGTGGAGAATTACATATGTATGGTACATGTACAACAGTTTACCTCCTAGTAACAGATGTCTTATGTAGTTGAAAATAACTGCAGGATGTCCAACTTCTGCATTTGTAGTGTGAATTATTTCTAAAGGACAGTTGGCAAAAACAAAAAAATTTGTGTCTCTGCAAAAAGTTTTTTTTTTCTAACCCACATACTTATTTATGTACAGGCACATATCTAGGATTTCCGTTAACAGGGGTCCAGAATAATTGCATATATACACTATTTTAACAAAAGTCACCAGACACCCCCTCAAAAGCAAATGAATGGATCCACCGCGTTGTTAAGATGCGCGGTACAGCTGCAAACGGTATAAAAACAAGTCTGGCTGACCGTGATCATATTGGTTTTGGTAGGCATTCTTGCCACTTTGTACTCTTGCTTGCATTGGCCGGTGCTTTTCGCTTTCATGGGGCATCGACTACATGCCAGTTTGTGCTAGCAGCACCACCACAGGGTGTGCGGTTATGCTCAATCGCACCAAACGTGGATCATTTATATATCAGCATGCACTCTAGCTATTTGCAAAGTTTTGTGGCTGTAGCATGTTTTCTTCTAGGTGCGCAAATTTCATTGTCTGCGAGTGTAAATAACATCCTTCTCTGTTTATGTTGAACAATAGTTATATTGCATCAGTGGAACTTCAGTTATGTCTTTGTAGGGGATGGCCTTGAAAAATGTGTTAAAAGAAAACTGAATTTGCTGCCCCAGTGGCAAATTCACAGTTCTCTTTGTAGGGGGTGGCTTAAAAAATGTGTTGAAAGAGAACTGTGAATTTTCTGTCTTGTTGTCGCAGTGGTCTACGCGCTGGCTTTTGACCATTCATTCATGAAGGATCCGGGTTTGAATTCCGGTGAGGCATGGATGCTTTTTTGTCTTACAGCACTGGTGCTCTCCCTTTCCTGGAACCAGTTTCCTTAACTTAGGGATGGGTGACTGCTTATAGTCCATTGTGTGCTCACAGCAGTAGTAAAAGCACAATAAAAAAAGCAAATTAAATTTTTAGTTGCATCTATTTTGTGGCTTCAAAAAACACTTGATTCTTTCAAAGTCGCATACAGGATTATGCATAAAAAAAATCAAAGAACAGTGTTTTTTTGATAATCTGAAATTCAAATTTTAACTTATAATTGCAAAAAACTTACAAATGAATTGCATATAACTGCATTGAAAAAGTGATGGAAACTACAGTAAAATAGTAGTGCAAAATTCTATATAAAATTGAAAAGCGCATAACTAAGGTTCCACTCTTGTGAAAATCGAGTAAATAAATCCATCGCTCTTTCCACGTTAAGCAACGCACAGCAACCGAAAAATTGTTATTCGACCGCCGTCGGGGAATCGAATCCCAAATCTCTTGATATCTAGCCGAGCGTGTTAGCCCTACACCACAGCGGACAACAATTCACGGTGCTATGTGCATTTTTCTTTTTCAGTCAGCATCCGACATCATAAATCCGTAAGATGGGCTCAGGTACTGAGAAGTCTCCATCTGGTGAGCATTAACGGCACTGGCTATATATAATTATAGCAATAATCCAAAGTGCGCGATCCAAGGTGAAAATCATCTACATACATGGCGTCAGTTGAGTAAATAAATCCATCGCTCTTTCCACGTTTAAGCAACGCACAGCAACCGAAAAATTGTTATTCGACTGAAGTTCAACTCTGTGTGCGTGTGTGTGTGTGTGTGTGTGCATGCATGCAACGTTCGAATTACCTAGTTGTCCGATGGCCACTGACCAGTAAAAGTTCAGTCAGACCACTGAACTATTGATTTTACTGGCCCGGATGGCCAGTAAGTTGTATTTTTTTTTCCCTCGAATTTGTCAAGTTAAAAAATGCATTTCGTTTACCTTGCACGGTTTTCTTCTTGGGCTGCACACTAATGATAGGTTTAAAAACAAATATTGGATATAATTCCATTGAAATGGTACATTATTTTCTACATATATTGTAAATGTCTTTAAGTTATTTCTTTTGCGGACCACTGGGCATTTTTGTGGACCAGTGGTGTTTGCAAATTCTAGTGGTTCGCTGGGCCAGTAAAAGATTTATTTCTAATTCTAACACTGTATGTACAAACACATATATAAATTTTGTTTTCCCTCTCTGTCAGGTACCATAATTGGACAGGGCAAAGAAATCTTCCTGAAGATCCTAGAAGAATGGCAATGTTAGAGTGTCATATCTATTTCAAAACATTTCGTGTGGCAAAACTGTACTTGACACATTATCGTGCTCATACAAATGTACCAAATGTAAGATTCTCCTGTGGTTTTAATGACTGCCCGGGAATTTTCAAGACTTATGAAGGCTTTAAGTCCCACATCAAAAGAAATCGTGCTTCTCTAAGACCCAGCACTCGCAGTTATGAGAAAACAAAAGATAATTGTTGTACATGTGGTGTTGTCTCTTGCCAGAAAGTGTGTCGCTCTCCAAGTCAATTGATTGCACACCTAAAGCAGCACTTGAGATCACATGTAACAGTTACTTGCCCATTTGAAGCATGTTTTAAACTTTTTTCAAAAGTTACCTCTTTTGCGTCCCATATTTCACGCAATCATTGCACTTTTGCCCCAGGTGGGGCCCAGGCAAATCAGCCATCCAATTCCTTTAGGGAAATGATCCCACTTTTTGACCATGTATCCACTCAGGATATGGAGTCATTAGAAAATGATAAGGACACTATTACACAAGATCTTGGTCTGTTTTACTTAAGTTTGCAATGCCAGTATAACATTCCTGGGTCAACAATTCAGGTAATCTTTGATGAAATCAGCAAATTGCAACAAGGTTGCCAAGAAAGTCTTTCATATGTTTTTTTAGAAGAACTAGGCCTTGGAATTGATACTAATTTGTCACAATCTCTTCTTTCAGATATTCAAAAAAGTAACTTATTCACTAATGCACAAAAAGCTTTAAGTTCTCATTACCTGCGCAACAAGTTTTATAAAGAAAACTTTGATTATGTTGAGCCACTTAATATTAGATTGGGGTTCAATCAGAATAATCAGCCTTCTCATTTCTATTATATTCCAATTGAAAAGACACTACAATCCCTCTTGAGTGATAACTCTATTAAAATGCAATTTTCAAAACCAATACCTGCAGAGAAAAATTTATTATGTGATTTTACAGATGGTTCTGTATTCCAGAATAATATTTTTTTCCAAGAAAATAAACGATCATTACAGTTAATATTGTATCAAGATAGTTTTGAAATTGTCAATCCATTAGGTTCTGCAAAAACAAAACATAAAATGCTTACTGTGTACATGACTTTGGGTAATATATACAAACATAATAGATCCAAAGTTAATCCAATCCAGTTGGTTCTGTTGTGCTGAGAGCAAGATTACAAATATTTTGGACAAGAGGCTGTGTTTCGACCTTTGATAAATGATCTGAAACACCTGGAGTTGCACAGTGTTCAGATTGATGGTGAACTTCATAAAGGAACTGTGGCTTTCATAATTGGGGACAATCTTGATAGCCATGGCATTGGAGATTTTATAGAGCATTTTGGTAATGGGTATTTTTGCAGATTTTGCACAATAACCAGTTCTGAGTTCCAGAACTCTCCCCATAAACTGAGCTCTCCTTGTAGGAGCATAGAATCATACTGTGAAGCTGTTATCAGAAGGGAATCATGAGGCTGTTGAGGGAATCAAGTTTAATTCTATTTTTAATGAGTTAAGCTATTATCATGTTTGTTCACCAGGTTTACCTCCTTGTCTTGGTCATGATATTTTTGAGGGAGTCATGTCCTATGACCTTGCACTGTTTATTAAATATTTTGTGAAAACAAAAAAAATGGTTCACATATAAATACTTAAACAATGCCATTCAAACCTTTAGATTTAAAGAAGACAACTCAAGGAACAAACCAAGCATTGTCTTACCAAATAAAAAGAAGCTTGATGGTCATGCAGTTCAGAACTGGATAATGATTCGATTTCTGAGTCTTTTTCTTCGGTATAAAATTATAGATAAAAATGATGAAGTCTGGAATCTGATTTGTATGTTACAAGAAATTGTAGTTCTAATTTCTTCATCAGAGATTAGTAAATCTCAAATAGCATATTAAGATGCTATAGTAAAAGAATATCTGTTTTACCGAAAATTTTTGTTTTCTGATGTACGTCTAAGACCAAAACATCATTACATGCTGCATTATCCCGAGCTTATTTTAAAGTGTGGTCCACTAATATGGTTGTGGACGATGCGTTTTGAAAGCAAACATTCCTTTTTTAAAAATTACATTCAACATTCTAAAAAATTTTGTCAATGTTACCTCAGCCTTATCTAGGCAGCACCAACTTTACCAGGCTTATTTGAAGGCAGTGTCATATTTTGGGCAGCCTATTGAAACAGAAAATGTTTTCCCATTCTCGCTAGAGCTGTATGGAGATAGTATACAAACAGCAATACAACAGTGTTTCAGTAACCTATCTCACCTTCAAGTAGGACAGTGGGTAACTATACATGGCACCAAAATAAGAACAGGAGAAGCTGTTGTTCTCAGTGCTGATATGTATACTCTGAAAATAGAAACAATCCATTTGATATTTTTCAGTGGAAGTAATGTTCATTTTGTACGCGAAGTGTTATCTGCAAAAAAACTTCCTTTTTTTAACTTGTTTTTGTGTTCCAATGAGAACAACTCTACCTTTTCATGCATTGACCATAAAGGAATTATAGGGCTTCCATTTCCTATTTATGAAGTGGGAAGGGAAAAGTATATAGTTCCCAAGCACAATGTACATTATATGTTCCTTTATTACTAATGAGAATGTTTTTCACTGCTTTTGATGAGAAAGGGCATGTTTTTTTCTATCACCGTCCATCTGTCTGTGTACACAGTTGATTGAAAATGGTCAGTAAAAGTTAGTTTTTTCATCTTGGTCAGTAATTTCAGTTTTTTTTTAATTTGTCAGTAATTTGTCAGTTTTTTTAAAAATTGGGCAGTACTTTTTTTTTTTTATTTTGTTTCCATTACTGCATTTTGGGGGGAACATGACTATTTCCTAGTGATTTGACAATTTTTTTTCAGTTCAACGCAATTTCTTTTTCTCATTTTTTTAACCTAGTAATAATTATTATTGTACTAACCAAGTGGCCCAGTGATGAAAGTGTTTCCTGAGCATTGGCTTTCCCTAATTGCTTAAAAATATGATATCTGAGGGCCATGCATTCTTCTCTACTTTGTATTATGTTATTCGCCATGTTATGTTATCACATCACCTTTGCTTTCAGTGAATTAATCTTATTTGTCTTTTGTGTTTCAGGTTCACAATCTGAAATTTTTTATAATTTTTTTCATTTTATAGTACAACAATGAAGATATTATCCTGTATTTATAAAACAAAATTGTTTTCAATAAAAAGGTGTGCGGTGGCTTGCTATGGGGATGGTGGAGGCCAGATAATTTTTTTATTGAATTCCCAATTTTACTTTTAAAATGCTAATTTATTGATAGGCTGTAATTACATTTGTCAGTATTTTTGGTATTTTGGTAATTGTGACATATATGTCACATTTGAAAAATTCTTTTTGTGTCAGATACAGAGGGTGAGTTGAACGCTTTGCAATATTTGGATCACTTTGTCTTCATTTGTACCTTTACGACGAAAGCTGATTGGCATTTAAAGTATAGGCCATTGTGTTGCACCGTCTTTAGCCATCTGTCTGCGAGTTCTTAGATTCCGCAGTGGTACCAGTTCTTGTCCTTCAAGGCGAAGAACACTTTCACCCCAGCTGCCACCTCCGCCTGGTTGTTGAACTGCCGCCCCCGAAGGAAGTGGGCTATGGATTGGAACGCAACAAGTAATAATCCGACTGGGCAAGGTCCGAACTATATGCTGGGTGTGATATCCGTTCGATGCCCTCAAGTTCCTGGATTTTGCACGGTATGAGGCTGAGCGTTGTCCTTCTGCAGGAGAGCTCATTTTGTGTTCACCAGTGCTGGGGTATTTCTCCAAATCGGCATACATCTGCTCCAGCTGTTCACAGTAGAGGTTGGCCTTGCGTTGATGGTCCGACCATCTGGAACAAACTTTTCATTGCACATGACAATTCTCTTGATGAAATGTACTTTGTGTAGGTTTTCTAGGTGTTTCGTGCACAATTCCAGTCGACGGTTTGCTTCAGTTGGTGCGAGTTTGTGGGACAATGTGGTAGCTCTTGTTGTAGGTCTTGCCAAGGTCCTGAAGGTGACGAACCACAGTGGTCTGCAATATGGCCAGCTTGCCTGATAATCTCCTAGGGCTGGTTGTCAAATTTGCCTCTACGGCCTGGTGCACGACCTCTGAATTCATGGTTCGCAACCTACCTTGCCTGATCGTCAAGGTTTCTCTGTCACCTGAGTGAAATTTCTTGAACCATCTGGTTGCAGTGCTATGGTTCACGGAACCTTCCCCTTTCACATGACAAATGCTTCATGTTGCTTGAGCAGAGTTGTGGCCGAGCTCAAACTCATAAAGCAAAAGTTCCCTAATTAGCTGGTTGTGGCTGTTCATCTTTTAGGCGTCACAACCACAGACAGAACGACGACATGCAATGCTGTTCACAGCAATGACTACCACTTTATATCTCATTTGACTGGCTGCAGTGCACTACTTGAACAGTTTAAATAGGTGACATACCTGCTGCGGCACATGGGTTTAAGCAAATTTTGCAAAACTTTCGATTCTCCCTCTGTAGTTCATAGTTTAGAATGTTTTATGTATAATTTGGAAGTTCTTTAAATGCTACTGGTGTCACTCTATAGCGTTTGCATTTGAAATTTTGGTTTTGAGGGTGTCATTACGTGGTGTAAACATTACCACAAAAACATTCCCATGACAGTTGCCAATGAATGGGTGTGTTTAAGGTTTATACCACAGGCTGTTCATTTTGAGATTAGTTATGTCCTCAGCTGTATCGCGTCACCTGTGTGTGTTGGGGGGGGGGGGAAGCAACATAACTGAGGGTCTAATGAGAGAGCATCAGTCTAAAACCTAAGTAAAAGATTTAATATTTGTAAGCATTACATTGTGTGATTAAACTTATTATACTTACCAAACATTCTTTGTAGATATATCACTATATTCAGTGTGTTTTTGTTAATTCGCCTTATGGAATGTCGTGTACCTCGGGTTTTTTTATATATATTACAAATATATGTACTTTAGAAGGATTGACTATTTAACAAGTGAATATATTGTAATTAATTTAATTACAGTATATTTTACAAGTTAATATAGTGTAATTTAATTACAATATATTATCTTGTTAAATAATCGATCCTTCTAAAGTATATATATTTGTAATATAAAAAATAAGGTAAATGATGTTCATATCACAAATTGACAAAACAGTGCTGGATATAGTGGTATTCCTACAAAGAACGTAGGATAATAAGTATATATGTTTCATCACACAATGTTATGCTTCCAAATATTATTAAATCTTAAGTACATTAAATCTGTCTAGAAAACACTTTTAGGTGTATTTGACTTTGTATCATTGAGTCAAAAAACAGCAGTGATAAAATAAGCAGTAATGAAAGCAAATTTTTTCGGATGATTGGTTGGAAGCCAGCGCTTCGACCACTGCGCCACTGGGGTGGCCCTCTTTTTGCAGATAGGAGGAGAGGACAAGTACGAAATTAATGACTGTAATGTCTGTCGCCTTGCATCGACGCACAAAGAAAAATATTTCACAGGCGATTCAGAATCGTGGTGGTTGATGTAATGCTGACCATCCTAATGGCTAATTCTCGGTGAAAATCAGGAGAATTCGACATTCATCCAGAGAGCGGGAGGAAGGGCTGAAAATCCGGAGAGTTGGCATGTCTGCATAATGTAACCAATGCATGAATTTTCAGCATGATATGTGCTTTACTGCCAATCCTTCTCACTATGAAATTATGAACCACTAAAACTTCAGCTTTCTTCCTTGTGTAGTATACCTTTTTGGAGTGACCCAAATAAAAATACTCAAAACCACTTGCTGTGCAAAACATTTTGCATATACTCTTGTATTTCATGGGAAGTTCAATAGTATTATTCCTCTGCAAACCTTCTATTTTTTTTATTCTGTATGCTTTTGAAATGTAGATGGGTGCAATCAAGGATTTTATCAAGAAGTCACTTCCAAGATTATCTGATGACACATTAGGGAGAGTTATGCAGACAATTGAAGAGAGTGGAGTGGAAAGTTTCCAAGATTTGAAGTATTTACAGTGCGAAAAAGATTTTCAAGGGATCTTGAAAATCGTTGAAGCAAGCTCCAAGAAAAAATTTAAGTTTCCTTTGAAAATGGTAAGTTCTTTTTTCTGTGTTTGTTTTGATTTTTTATTTGGAGAAAATTTGTACAGCTAAAATCAACTGATATGAAATAAACTGTTGATATGTTTGAGCCATAGTCTACAAGTTTAGAACTCAGCTGATAGAAAATTAAGCAGCACACATATTTTAAACTGTCATTCATAAAAATTTCAAAGTCGGGTGTACAGTACAGATTTACAACATGCCATCAGGAACTGTATATTTTATATATGCAGTTTTAATGAAATGATATCCCATCAGGTAGTAGCGGTTGCTCTGGCTTTTTTAAGTTTTTGCCAACCCGTTCGCCAAATTCTTTTTTTTTTTTTTCATCAAAGTGTTCAAATAGTACAAAAAGGTAATTGCCAGTATTTTCGCCAAAACAATTTTTTGTTTTCGCAAATTGCGAAGAATTATATCGGCATAGATCATATGTAGAAGATTTTAGGAAGGCAGTGTCTGACCTTAGGTCTTAAACAACCCTTAGAAATAGAAAGCTCAGCGATTTGTGCTAGAGTGCCCTTTAGAGGAAGGTGACACGGAAGCGTGCTACAACGGACCCCAGTGCCCGGGGTCCAACGGCTTAACTTGCCCATCCAATGCACAACGGATATTTAGAGGTTCAATCATTCGTACCTGCTGGGATTGAACCTGAGGTTCTCTCCATGGCAGTCACGAATGTTGACCACTAAGCCACTCGTGGCCCAATGCGATCGGCAGCACAACCACTGAGGTAGTCTTTATGTCGTCAGTTTTCCCATTAGTCATTGCAAAGCCATATGGCTGAGTAAACAGTTGAATGATCTCGGGTGCTGACTTGTGATTATTTGTCCAAGTTCAGTCCTGGCTTAGGTCCTTTTGTGTGTGTGTGTGTGTGTGATGGTGCATTCTGCCTTTGAAAGCACTACGCAAATTGCAAATTTCCGTTTTGTGTGTTCATACACAATTTTCAAGTACATAACTACAAGGACATTCCTTCTTACAGGATTTTAAGGAAACCCATCTATAAAAAAAAAAAAAATTGTACCAGTAGAACATGATAAACCTGTTTTTTCAGAATTTCTGCAGATGAGGCTTTTTCATTAAAAGAATACTAAGAGAAACTTCCTGTATATTCCTCTTGCAATCCAAATATCAAAGGCCTACTTATTTTAAATCCTCGAAACATTTTTAGTTTACATACATTGTACACTCACATTTTGTTAGTGTTTGTAATCTGATGTTATATCACTGCTTGTACTTCTTTCTTTGCAGTATAGCATAAAACATGTCAATATGTGAATACCTAGTACTGTTAAAGAATTGTACAAATAGATATCTTATACTACACTTATGTATACATAATGAAATTACAAAAGAAGTTAATTCAGATAAGTGTTTAAAACAATGCATAAATAACTAAAACTTAGTTACTAAAGTTTTCCACTCTTTTTGGTGCCACAACACCTAAATTTCTCGACGAAAAAAGTTACGTGCAAGTTTTCCGATTCTAAGCAGTTTTGATTATTGTTTTTTATGGCTGTCTAAATTAAATTTTCTGAAACAACAAGTACATGTAATATTTAAATTCTGTTTTAACTTGAAGAGCTTTCAGTTTTTCACATCTTCTGAGCACTCCTCCCCAGAAGTTTCTGGCGTCTAGAACTTTATTAAGGTCTGTTTGTTGTCAATAATTAGGAAATTTAGCAAAGGCTTAGTAATTATTGAGAACATGCCTTGATAACAATTTAGAGCGCAGAAACTTCTGAAAATACAAATTTTAAAATAGAATTTAATTAGTTAAAATAAAGTCTGTAAGTGAATGTATTAAATAGTTTTTCTACTTATGCATTGGATTATTTAGTTTTCATACATCTATTCTTTAATTTTTTTTTAATTTATTGTTTCATATATCACATACATAAAATCACTAGAATGTGTTTTTTCAAACTGTTTCCTTTGACTTTTCACATTTTTAATCAGTTTTTTGTTGTGAATTTTCTGTTATGCATTTTTCTGCATTGAAGATAACTTTTGCACATTTTCCTTTAATATGCCTTTCTTTTTACTTGTGTAGTTTGTCCACCTGTTACAGACATGCCACTTCCCATCCGGGAATTGCCTGCAAGTTCATCTTCATCATTGAGTGGAGAATCAGTGGGGAGCTGCACACCCAAAAATGGTGATTCTGGGAATTTTTCAGTTCCCTATGATAAGTTTCCAACTACAGTTTTGGCACAATTAGATTCAGGTTGTACTCCATCTACTGCAGATAGGAGAGAAGTTGTACGAATAATTGCAGCTCAGATCTTGCAATGTGTGCCCAAACCACAAAAAAAACACCACCTAGAACCTGTTGCTAAAGAGTTGGTAAACAAGTACCTGGCTGCTTTTAGAGATATAATAAATGGTGCTGTTGTTGGGCTAGGCCATGCATCACTTCTAAGCCAGCTTATTGCTAGGATTGAAAATGTGTCACGGTCTCCAAATACCGCTGTTAAGAGGGCGCTGCAGCTGTTTCATCCTGATGCACCCGACAAGAAAAAACGCTTGTCTGATAGTTATGGGTGTGAAAACTATCAGCCTGCAGCTTTTCCTACTGATGAGGCTGAGGAATCTCAGAAGGAAAAACAAGCGTGGTTAGTAGAAGAGGCAAAAAAAGTAATAAGAAATATTGAAAAAGCTGCAGAGTACATGAGTGCTACATATGTGTCACAGAGACTGTGTATTAACACAAAGTCTCCCGTTTCTGCAGTGTTAGTAAATTGGCCCTTGCTAGCAGAACGGAAGTTTTTTTTTGACCATGCTAGCACATTATTAGGGTTTTGCGTCCAACAAAAAATGGAGGTAGCCGTGACAGAAAAATTACCTGAACTTGTCCTTTTTCAATAGCCCAGAGTGCCAGGTATTGAAAAATTGTAGTTGGGATTATCCTGCCCATTTGGGCTATGTGCAGCTCCTCTACACATACTTTGGAGAAAACTACAAGCAAATTATGCAAGTTTTTGAGGTAAATGTATTTTTTTGTTATTCTTTAGCAAAATGGGAATTGTGATTATATACATGTATAAAAGTTGTTTGCTGTCTTTAAGTAGTAATCTTATATTTAACCTTGGTTGCAAGTAGAAAATTAGCTTAGAGCAATTCCCAAGTGAAAAGATTTAGCTGATTTCTTAAAAGGAATGAGTTGTTCATATTCCTAGAGCCTATCCTGAGTTTAAAAAAATATGTAAAATGCTTTGAAACTTACTTTCAAAATCTGTCAAAGTTATGGCATGTTTTAGTTATTACTTTACAAGAATTTTGCTAATTTCATTTAGTTTTGCCATTGTTTTAACATGTTGATTTGATATCTCAACTTGATGTGTACCTTGGCAGTTCAGATGCATTTTAGATTTTAGTATTAAAGTTATTTTGTAACACTGACTTGTCCTTGCTGAGCATAAGGCAGCAAATATAACTATGTATAGTACATACATATCACTTAGCTGTTCTCTGATATTAAGAGGTTAGCTCCTCACAGACTATGTAATCTTCCAATACCTAAAATGCAAGTAACTTCTTTATTCTGTTATAATTTCTCAAATAAATTATTCTGTCACATTAGGCTATTAGTAGTTTATCTATTTGGACATCATCTATTAAAGTATGAACAAATCAAAACTAATTTTTTTCATTTTAACACTTAGGAAACCACAAGCCCGAAAGAAATTGTGTAGCAGGGCATTTTTCCAGTTACACCATTTATTTTATCATTCGGTGAGTAATTCAATGATTCTGTATTTATACTAAATTTTTTAAGTTAGAAAATTTTTGCAAATCCAATTTTTCAGGGAGTCATCCTGCTTTAAACTTCATATTTTGCTATTTCGCTTTTAAAGTGATTTTTGTGTTTTAATGTGCCAAAAGAACTTGGGTAAGTTTGAAGATTGTTGTTTCATGGAAAAAATATTAGCATCAGGCTAGTTAAAGGGGTAAATACATATGTGATAAGTTTGTTGAATACATTTGCAACTGTGATATAATTCATTGTTACAAAATGTCCAAATGTGGCAATGAGCAAAAAGTAAGATCAGTGGCTCCATAATGTAGTTACTGAACTGCAGTTTAGAATGACTGAGAGTGCACATATATTACCCAGCTGGTTGTGGTTTAGTGTGCAGCTGTAAAAATAATGATGCATTTAAAAAAACTTTGTGAGACTTTGTTACATTCTGTTCATATTTGCTTAATAATTTCTAAATTTACCCACATGTTTCTGGCCTCTACATTTTTTTATCAATGCCTGTTATAAATGTCTTGAAAAAGATGTGAAGAATAATGGAAAATTAAAGTTAAAATAGTATTAAGTAAATTTGAGTAAGTGTTTAAGTCTAAATTCATTTGTTGCATCCTCTGATTTAGCATCAACAGCATATGTATATGTCTACTAAACCAATCAAATAAAACAAATATTTTTCAAGGCAAAATGCATGTCACCTCACATCTTCAGGGCATCATTATTTTGCACTTAAAGTGAAACCGAAATATCTGCCACCATGGTGGTTTGAGGCACTAGCATCTTGCCATACATCAGAGATAAGCCTAGGTTCAAGTCCTAAATTAGGCCTGAGTGATGGTTTGTCTTTACAGATAAGGAACTGCTTATATAGCCCTTTGAGTTACTCATCGTGGTTGTTATTTACATTCTTATGCAGCCCCAAAAGTGGCAGGAGCATCAGATTTCCTGGCCAGGATACTAAGTCCACAGTAGAAGAGCTTAAGAGTCTAACCTCACCCGAAACAAATGTTTGTGCATTGGCAGAATGAAAGAAAATCGTGTGATCTCCCCAATCAAGCACGTATGGGACATCATTGGACGACAACTCCAGCGTCACCCCCAACCAGCATTAACCGTCCCTGTATTGACCGACCAAGTACAACAGGCATGGAACTCCATCCCACAAACTGACATCCAGCACCTGTACGACACAATGCATGAACGTTTGCATACTTGCATTCAACATTCTGGCGGTTACACCGGTTATTAATGTACCAGCATTTCACATTTAAAATGGCTCTTTGCGCGCTTACAATAAGCTGTGATCTTGAAACCTTAATCGATTAAATATGTTACCTATACAAATATATTGCCGCCATTTCATTCCTCTACAACTATTTTTTCGTGGTGTTGGGATTTTTTTCCGTCAGTGTAAGTTAGCCTTTAGATGACACATGTAAACCTTAAATTGGCAGATACACATCCTTGCTGACAGGGCTGTCAGCTGCAGCTTCTGAGGCAAGGAAGTGACTGGTTGCAGTAGGTTTACCTCTGAGAGCTTCCTGGACTTCTTTCAGTATCCAGGGAGATTTTCCCTAGTCTGTTGCTGCTGCTGTAACCTGTACACTTAAGCTTTCTTTTACTTTTCTGAAAATGACTTCTTGTCTTCCAATGAATTGTAGGGCATTAGTAGCCCAAATCAGGTGCTATATAAAAATCACGGGCTATTCCATGCTCATTACTGCCCTCGAATGAACCACTCCAAGCAACAAACTGGCACGCTTTTTCTTTGGTGGTGTCCAGTCGTACTCTCTTTGCCACACCGGTGGTGCAGTGGTCTAAATGCTGGCTTTATGACCATTTGTACGAGAAGGGTCCGGGTTTGAATACTGGTGAGGCATGGATGTTGTTTGTTGTATGGCACTGGCTCTCTTCCTTCCCTGGAACCAGTGATCCTAAATTAGGTACGAGTGACTGCTTAAAGCCCATTCAGTTGCTCACAGTGGTTAATTAAACCTTCAATAAAAATAAATAATACTCTCTTGCATTTTCTCCCTTTAATTTTCTCTTCTGCTGTGAAGTCTTGACCTCAGCTGCTTTTGAGAACGGCAGAAGTCCCTGATGGTAACAAAAATGCCTCATCTTGCTGCTACAGACAGTTTAAAGGTATTTTGACTTTAGTAGCGTAACTTGAAAGGCGCCCCGATAAGGGTGCTTTAGCTTTGCACTACCCTAATGTCTGCAATAGCATCCTTAAAAACTCATTAAAAATATTGCTGAATATTCAAGGCCATTTCACAATGGTATTAACTGCAAATCCCTTCCACAAGAAATTTAGGCTTTGTTACTGATCATTGTTTTAAATGACATTTTTCAGTAATTTATCAGATGGGGTTAGTTAAGTAAGGTAGACTGGTTAAAGACCTGCCACCTAACTTACTGTAGTAAACAGAGTAAATTTCAAATGCAAGTAATTCTCATTTATTGAATTATGTAATTTTGAATAGATAAGGGCATACTCAAAGAAGTAACCTAAAGTATTTAAGTATTTAAAGCACTGTGTGTTTTCATGTTCATTATATGCAGTCCTTGATGTTAGCCTTCCCAAAAAGAAAATGTTAAAAGTATGTAAAAAAAATTGTGTTTTTTGCAGAAATTCAGTCAACATGTATTGAATTGAATTTTATTTCTCAATGCTGTATTATATATACTCACTGTAGGTGATCCTTACCAGAATGATAATGGATGTTCCGTGGTAGTGGAAAATGCCTTGCTGGAAGAAAATATTTCTTTGTCAAATGCATTAATGGTGTGGTTTTTAAGCTACTATATGTTCAACCTGCAATATCCTTCAAGCTGCTCTGCAACTTAAGAATTTATTCAGAGGTAAGACATGTCTATTGATCTGAATTTAATAGTATTAAATAAAAAAAAATATTGCAATTTTAATACAATGTGCCTTTTTCTGCATAAAGTTGTTTTCTACCCCCAGTAAATTATGTGTTGGCATCTGTGTATTTGAAGTATTTCTACATTTTTTTTTATTTTTTTTTTTTTTGTATATTTCACAGCAGATTTAATTTTATGGGTGCCATTGGATTGATTCAGTTGAAATGATAATGCCACCTGCAGACCTTTATTAGAATAGAAAACACCTATGCACCTAGTCAAATCAGTTTTCTGGGGTGTTGACACATAAAGGAAACTACTATGGAGGAAAATCATCAAAAAATAAATAATAAACACTATACTTAAGAGACTCAAATAGCGTATTAAATCCATTTATTTTTGCAGCGTAGTAAGTACAAAGATTTGCCAAGCTTTCACACTCCACTGGGGGTTTTTCTCAAGGCAATGGTAGACATAAAAATGCAGGGAATTGGAACACGTAAGGAACAAAGACTATTTTTGAAATAACGCGGGTGACATCACGAGCGTATTAATACTTCACTCGTTTTGATAGAGTGAAGTGTTTTACAGTTGAGAAGGGAACACTAAACTTGTGACCTCCAATCAAATTAATCATCTGAACCCATTTTCCGATCTGTTATGGACAACTCAAAAGGTACATCTATCTGGTGGCCAAATAGTTGGAGGTACTACTTTTGCCTAATCACACAAGGTAAGCACAGGCTCTGGAACACCTCTTCCTCTCTATGTTTACGGGCCTGGCCACTGGATTAAGAACTTGCTTGTGGCATCACGTGGTTAACGGATAATGTTCAAAATGTAATCAAACTAAATTTGAACTGGGACTAAAGTGCGTTTGAGTTTTTAAAGATGTTTTTAAATAACTACTCAAAGTTTAAAAATCACTGCTTAAATAACATCAGGGAAAAGAAAATATGCTACGTTTGCAGTGGTTACTTAATGAATCTGGTCTTCCTGCGTGCTTCACTAACAATGGGAATATCTCAAAGTTTTGGCAAATACATTTGATAATCATCATTGCAGGGGAACTAAATCCTAAACCCCAGTCTAACTACCCTAAACCTTATACAAATAAATATATTTCAATCTTCATTTCATGTGTTGGAAAAAATTATCAAGTATGCATGTTCTAACACATGTTCGTAACCAGGGAGGGGGGGCAAAAGCGGTACAAGGTATTTATTTTTCATGTATTTATTTCTGTGTGTACATTGTACTGAGAGTAACACATTCTTAGTATCAAATTTAGTCTAGCTGGCAGCCTCAAAACTTTATGTATATCTTTATACCGTACAACATTATGCAGATAAATAGTAATATTATATCTGTAATTCCTTTAATTTCAAAATAGACTAGGGTAGGGAAGAAGAGGCTAAGTTGTTAAAACCACACATAAATATAGATTGTAGTAGCATTATTAGCATTTTTTTTTGTGAATTAATACATTCTCAGTATTAATTTAATATATAGTTGGGCTCCCTCAATTTTTATTAATTTCTTTATGTACTGCAACATTGACCTGGTGCAGCATTATCATAATTTTTCTTCTTTGACTTACCTTTATTTTCAGAATATTAATTTTAGAACAGTTTGCCTCTTCAGATTTGCTATTTTTATGGATGAAAGCAATGTTATTTGATCAGAAAAAATTAGGGTCTAAATGCGCAATTTTGGATGCTGTTTTATTAATATTTCACCAGTTTTTCTTTTATAAATGAAAATTGCAATGTAGCAGTGCATCAGCATACTAACAGATTGCCTTTCAGTTATTTTCTGTGTCTGTTTAAAACTGCATTAACACAGTTTTTTTTTTTTTTTTTGGTATAACTGTTTGTACTCGTGCAAAACAAAAATAGCGAAAAAGCGTAATTCCTGAGGAAGGTAGAACAGACGCAATTTTTTTTTTGGTAGATTTGCTGTGTCATATAATGCTTTGCAGAAAACTAAAATATGGGCTTTATTAAGCTGTTCTTTCAAGCAGTTAAGTACGATTGAATGCCCAGAAACGTATAGTACTGCAACCTTCTCGGTGCACAACTCAACTCCGTCACTTAGCGTGATGTCACAAAAACGATGGCCAAGCCCGTAAAAAGATGAGGGGAGGGGGGGCACAGGCACCAAGCCTGGAAGAGGTGTGTATGGTGTTTTCCCTGGACCCAGTAATCCCATATCAGGACTAACAAAACTTCCCATGAGATAAACACACTTGTCGTTAAAACCTTTCAAACCAAAAAACAAAAAATCACACAAAAGAAATTTACTTTCACCCATAAACTCAGCAAAACCAGTGATTTAGTCACATGTATTCAGTGTAATCAAATTGTATTATTCACACAGAGGATGCTCGTAATTGTATGGAATGAAGAAACAGTATTTAAATAAAAACTTAATGTTCTTAGCATCTGACTCCCATAACTCAATCAAAATTGTCATAAATTAAGTAACTTTGAAAATTGATAAAAGTAAAAAAAAAAAAATTAAGTTGCTTTTGAAAGTCTGCATGGTCTACTTTAACCAAAGCCTGTGTATACTCACAGTTAAACCTTTTGAAATGAGGCACACAACATGTATGCCATTTATGTATCAACTTATATAATATATTTTTTCATTAGCTAATAATAATGGTTCTCAGCCTTTTTCTCCAGATATTTATTTCAGTCATAGTACTTAAATTTATGATCTATTTTTTTCCTGTATTAGCTTGATTCAATGAAGTTATAATATTCTGGTAACTTAAATTGCTAAATGAAATGTACTTAACAAGTTCAGTGTATTAAAGAAAGGAAGAAAGAAAATAAATTGATCGAAATTTCTTTGGACATTAAATAATTTGACTTTCTTAAATTGTAAGTAATTACACTATGAACGCAACCAAATGTCTGAAATATAGCCGGTATCTTTGTTAATGTAACTAGCATGCATATTCAACTACTGTCATTTATTTGTTATACAACTGTATGTATATTGCATCCATATTTATATTCTGATGTGCTTGCTTTAGTGCTTAAATTACATTGCTCTCAGTTATTATGTGTGTGACTTTTATGGAAATGAAATTTTTCAAATCTTCAATTCCTAGTTTTTACAAAACCCTTATGTAAGATTTTCCTTGGCATAAATCCAGAAAAAGGAACAAAAATGGCGAAAAGGTGTGGAAAACGTGGAACAGTGCATCCCAAAGTTCTGCAATTAGCCAACAAATTAAAAGTCACACAACTCCATTTGGCAAATTTAAAAGCAGTCAAACCACCATTTGGAGACTTTTGGGCAGTCATATTTTCAAGTTCATGCAATTTGTAGGTAAGCAGAATTTAAATTTGGGATCACACATTCTGCATACTTAACAATCACCAAATTTCAAGGAAATGGACCTTATTCACCTCGCATTGCATCATGGGAAAGCCTTTCCGTGGCCGACGACCAACAACAGTGTGTTTACATGCGTTCTCCCATTGCTTAACATGGCGTTACAATGCAAGGGTTCAGGAAAATCGCAATTTTCGTAAATTTATTAACGACATGTATAACTTTTGCTCAACATATGGTTGTGCTAATAAATCCTGCAACCTAAATTGTGTAGACGAAAGAAAAACATTTTTTAATTTTCCTCTGAAAAAGACAATTATTAAAGCAATGGCAGTGTAAAATAAAACGAGGTGGTTTCCATTCCGATGTGGACTCTTCAATATGTTCTGTCCACTTTAACGAAAAAGCTTTTGGATATTATGACACTACGAATCAAAGGCAGTTGAAACCTCGTAGTATTCCTTCAAATTTTAATTTCAAAAAAGAGAAAATTGATGAAATATTTGGATTGGTAAATTACGAATTAAGTTCTACTTTCCTCAAAGAATAAAACAATCATGTCTATAATTTCTCTTTTATTTAATGTTACGCATTCATTTAATTTTTAAGCAGATTGCCTAGCGTGCAAACCCTAGTTTGTTTCCTCATTATGTATCGAGCTTCTAAATGTTTTTGTTTTACAAAACAGGGTACTAAATTTTATGTTTCAGATATTTCACCAATATCTGACAATATGAACATGAACATTTAATATAGCGTGTATGAGAAATGCTACATTAAAAACTTCATGATGACTAACGGTGATGCTCTCCTGCATCATGCGAAATAAACATCGAACACAAAATTGTCTTGGTATATTTTTCCAACCTTGATTTGTTCTAAGAAATTAATTTCTTCTTCTTCGCCCTATTAATTCCTTGGCATAATCCATAACGTTAGGATTGTAAAAATTAGCCAACAGTAAGGGATAATCAAATAGCTAAAGCACTGAATCAGCAGCCATGTTGGTCTGCTGAAATCCACTTCTGACGTCACATGAACAAGGTCCATTGAAAGAAGTCTGGTTGTAACCTTTATTTGACTTGGAAAAGTGCAAAATCACTTTGTGAAATACAATGTTATCTTTCATGTAGTCATTTCAATGATCATAAAAATTTGCTTTTCTAATAGCATGTATTAAACTGTTTTTTGCTAGTCATGATGAAAACGACAGTAAAAATGTAAGCTTCTTTTTTGCAAAATTATGTAATAAATGTTGAATGGAAAAAAAATTGCATCCTGAATTTCTTTGAATGAAACCTTTGCTTTGTTGCTGTCTTTCTAAACATATAGTAGAGAAAAAGATTTTATGTGAGGACTTTGATATAATAGAAAAATAAGTGAAACACTAGTTTAGTGTAATGCTAATAAAAGAAATGTTCCTGCTTTCCTTGGCTGAAATTAGGGTGGAAAGCTTTTCTCTTAAAATTTTCATGAATGCTTGCTTTAAGAAAAAACTACTCAGATGCCCATTTGATGCCTACTTGAATAAATCTTTCGGGCACTTAATTACTTTACAAGCAATGGTTTTCCTGTTTGTCAGACAGTGCACCAAGCAGTACGTAGATTTAAATTCTACATCACCACCAGACATACTGAGGAAATTTATACCAAATGCTTATGTATTTTGTACAAAGCTGAATGAAAAGGAGTACCAGAAAAATCCATTTAACAACAATTAATTGCAAATGCATGAAAGTACTGTTGAAGAATCAACGCTAAAGTTATGTGGAGATAAAATAAAATTATGGAATAGGGAAGTTTATGGAGCTGCTACCTTCATCAGAAATGAAATGAATGATATAACACATGGGAAATCAAATGTTGCCAGATTTTTAAATGGATTTCCAATTAATAGGACTTTGAGATGAGTCCATATTTCAGGTGTTTGGGAAAGGAAAATTTCAATACAGAAAATCTTAGGTATTTTGGATGTACAGAAACTTTCCTATCCCATAATACCTATAATCCATATGCCTCATCTAATTCCTATTAATTGGAAAACCGTTTTAAAATCCAGTGTTTGATTTTCCACATGTACACCTTATTTTAGTTCTTCCATGGCTGGTGAAGCTCAAGTAGCTAATGAAACATCCCGCATTTCAGCTTTATTGCATTTTCACATAACCTGTAGCATTGATTCTTCAATTCTTTCATGTATTTGTAAATGCATGAAGCATTGTCATGAAACATACATTAACTGTATTTATACAATTGTACCTTTTTTAGGATGATACAGACTTACATAAAATGTATGTATTTCTCAACATATCGAGATGGAAAAACATGTTTAGAAACTTTAGTCAAAATGTATTCGAATAATGGTTCAACTGTTGAAACTTTTTACAGGTTTTAGTTCTTTTGTGTGAAATGCAATTTCTCATATGAAAATTACTATTAATTGCGAACAAATATTTAGATAATTGAAAAATCTTTTTATGTACCTCTCTGTTCCAAACCGTCGCTGTTCAAATTGTATGTGCGTTTGTTCTTACATTTTTCTTGAGTTTATACTTTAAGAAGTTTAGATGGCACATTTTTCCTTTGTGAGAAATGTGCCATCTAAACTTCTTAAAAAGTAAGAACCTAGTGTAAGAATAAACGCACAGACGATTTGAACTGCGGCAGTTTGGAACTGAGAGGCACGTAAAAAGATTTTTTAATTATCTAAATATTTGTTTGCAGTTAATAGTAATTTTCAATTGAGAAATTGGGTTTCACACAAAAGAACTAAAACATGTAAAAAGTTTCAACAGTTGAACCATTATTCGAATGGATTTTGACAAAAGAGAAAAATGGCAGGAATAGGTTTCTTTTGTATATGATTAGTTACAATGTTGATTAGCATTTTAAGTGTATTCCTTAACAAAATTAAATGAGCACAGAGTGAATGTTTCACTTAACATTCTACTTTTCACATGTTTTGACAATCACTAACTCTACTTACAGAAATAGTTTATAATCTCATTCTTCTTTATCCACCACTGATTTCTGAATGTATTGCATTTTTTCAATACATGGCAGGTACATTGGTTTTCTTGTGTCTGTCACTTTTCATATAAAATGAGAATTTAGATTACCGTATATACTCGCGTATAAGTCGAGAAATTTGGGACAACATGAGAGCTTCAAAGTAATGGGGTCGACTTATACGCGGGGTCTAAAAAAATCGTAAGTCCAAAAGTTCCTCCCAAGAGGCAAAAGGCAATCCATCCCAAAAAAAATGCCGATGCAGTATTAATTACGAAATCGCAACCCTCCGAAAGAAAGAAAGAAAAAACGCTGATGTGGTAGAATTACGAAATCGCAAACCTAAGAATTTCTCCGCGCTTTGAGAAGGCTCTCTCCTGGCTTTGCGTATCCACAGCGCAGTCACAGCCGCGCATAGAATGCTCCGCCCTTCCGACTACCAGTTGACTCTCGTCAGCCTCGAGTTGACTCAAGGCTAACTAGAAAGACAGGCTCCGGTGCTGAGAAATCACGTGATCACGGTAGTGCCGTCTGTCGCGAGGCTGAGTCAGTGGCTGACGCTATCGTCTGTGTGCTGTCGTTTGACATTGTGGCAGGTGGTGTTTTTCTCTACATTTTTAAGTGTGTGTGTGTGCAATATATAAATCTATCCCACACATGTGCTTAAAAGTGCATGTTCACTCATAAGGATTACACAAAATAATTTTGGTAAGTAGAATGTTTTTTTTTAATCTGTAAATGGGTTTAGAGTTGTAGCACATTTAGGCCTAAACGTTACTTTACTGTCTGTGCTTGTCAGTTATTTGATAAGAAACTGTTAGCTACAAAGAATGGAAGGAACTTTTTATTTTTTTTATTTCTGTGGATTGGACTCTTGTGGTGTTCTTATTTTATTCTAATTGCAGCTAATAAACTATTTTCCTTTACCCTAGCGACTTTCCTCAGTCAGGCAGTCGAACACCACGTTGTTGCATATTGTTTTGAAGTTTTCAAAGTGTAATACGTTTTAGTATTGCTTTGACTCAATGGATTTACGGAATAGTTAGATTTTAATTAAATTCACAATATTTCGAACCAAAGCGATAATTTTTATATCTTGTGCAGTTTTTTTTTCACGAAATGCTGACTTGTTAGACATAGCAACATACATATAACTGAATAAAGTTCAACGATTGCCTTCCGTTTGAACAAATGTTTTATACCATTAACTGTGGTTATACAAATTTAACATTCGTTTAGCATAGAAAGACTATTTAGGATTAATTTTTACTATTTTCCTTAACTTGCAAGACAGTTAACAAGTAGTACTCTAGTGATTTTCCTGCTATATTATCCACACTTAAAATTTTGGCTTCATTTTTGGCAGAAACACCAGTATCACCTGTTTGTTACTTTGATTTTCCATTTTGTGTGACAAACATGAAATAAGGCAACAGAATGTGTTCTCACATCAGAGAATTTAAAAACATTTGGTTCTGGTTATAGTGAAAAAATAAACCCTAATTTCTTTATAGACTGTATTTAATGTGTACAGAGATGAAGTAATATTTGGCCTCCTGGGGTTCATGTTTCTCCTAAGGCCTTTAACAAGTTAAAACAACATTCCTGAATGCTTTCTTTTTTTTTTGTAAACAACAGATTGATAAATTGAAGCCCAAATACAAGAACAGATCATGCCCAGAACTTGTAGTGTATTTGGTTGCAAATCAAACTATAGAAGCCAGAATGAAAAGGTCTCTACGTTTCAGTTGCCAAAGAAAGAACCCTTAAGGAGTCTGTGGCTTAGAAAGATTCCCACAGATCTTACAGGTAAGAAAAATCCAGTTGTTTGTATCAAGCATTTTCATGAATCGTGTGTAATTCTGGTTGTCAATGGAGAGTTAAAAGAATTTGAGCGGCAGGTGCCAGCACTGCGGGATGGGTCTGTGCCCACAATATTCCCTAATGCACCACATTATTTAACTGCTGCACCTAGTACAACTCGAAGGCTTGCAGATGTGGAAGAATCTCACTTTGAGAATGCTATAAAGCAAAGTCTTTTAGATCACAACAAGTATTTGGAGAAAAGAAAAATTAATTGCTCTCAGGATCTGATTACGCATTATCTTGAAAACAAAGACAAATTCAAAAGGGAATAGACAGTTGTAAGTAATGATTGCAAAACTATTTTTTGTTATGTTGATTTTACATGTTCTTTACCTTGTCTTGCAGGATCCATTGTTGTATTTAATGATCTTGAATTTGAAATTTATGCAGGTAAGATTAAGATTAGTAAAAACAGGTTGCCTAAGAGTTTGAAGATTTTGAATGCTCTAAATGATTTTTATGAATTGGTAGCATTTGTTGAAAAACAAACAGTTACGCAGGATGAAGTAAATGTTGTAGATTCAGCTATTGTCGCATTGCAGTCTTCTGATTCACCTCAATTACAGTTTTTTTGTGAGCAGTTAAAAATTCACCAAATGCCAAAAAACCGAAGAAATTATAGCAATAATACCATGGTTCTAGCATCTTCAGTATATGTCCACTCTTCTTCAACGTACTATGACCTCTACAAAAGTAAATGTTTGTACCTTCCACATCCCCGTAACTTGCAAAAACTAATTAACAGATTTTCCATTTCAGGCAGTACTCTTCAAGGCAGTGTTACATATTTGAAAAGTAAACTTCAACACTTAAAACAACACGAGCTTGTTGTGAACTTGTTATTAGATGAAATATACATTGAACCACAAATGAGTTTCAAAGGTGGATCAATATTTGGTAGTAGCCAGTTTGATGTCAGAAAAACTGCACAAGTCTTTATGATTTCAGCTTTGTTTTCAAAATATAAAGATGTGGTAAGTATTACACCTGTTCACAGTTTAACATCTGAACAGTTAAAATTGATGATTTTGAATGTAATTGTTGAAATTGAAAAGGTTGGCTTTCAAAGTTCTTTCTTTGACTTCTGATAATAATGCAATTAATAGGAAAGCATTTGAACTTTTAACCCCTAACAAAATTCTGCAACCAAGTATTATTCACCCTGTTGACAGTTCCAGGTTATTGTTTTTTATATTTGATTCTGTTCATATAATTAAGTGTATTAGGAATAACTGGATAACAAAAAAGGGTGAGAATCGTTGCATCATATTTCCGGATATGGTCAATAATGATTTGCTTTTAAAAGCTCAATATAAACATCTAGAATTATTATATAAATTAGAAAAAATTCTCTTGCTAAGTATGGTCATCTTTTGTCTGCTAAAGTTTTGTATCCTTCAAGTGTGCAAAAGCAAAATGTGAAATTTGCTCTGCGAATAATAAATGAAAAAAATATTGCCGCTCTAAAGTGCATTGCAACAAGTAAGCATGCCATGTTTCCTGGTTATGAGGCAACTTGTCAGTTTATAGAGATTTTTTTCTACATGGTGGAAAATAGCAAATGTGCAGAGTGCATTTGAAGGTAAGCGATTTAATGATAAATATAGGGAACCAATTAGAGAGAAAGAAGATTTTCAATTAAATTTTTTTAAATCCATGTCTTTGTGGTTAAAAAATGGAGGACCATGGTCCCCATTGCCGATGCTTTAACTGCACAAACATTTCAGTCATTAATTACAACTACTGATACTTTTTTAGAACTTGTACCCTATCTTTTTAAAATGTACATAGTTGATTATCTGTTACTTGGAAAGTTCCAGAATGACGATTTGGAAGGTAGGTTTGGAAACTACAGGCAGCTGAGTGGAGCAAATTATTATATAAGCTTTGTGCAGCTTCTTGAAAGTGAGCGGAAACTAAGGTTCAAAAGTATGGTACTTTTAAGTTCCCTCAATGGTAATGTACACTTGAAAACTCTACTTCCTTGTAAAGAAGACTGCACTTACAATGTTGATGTATCTCCCTTTCTTAACGTGTTGGATGAATATTTCACATTAGAGAGTGTGCCCAATGATATTTTAATAAATTTAACATACATTTGTGGTTTTACAGTTAGAAAACAGTTACAATTAGGTAAATGCATTGAGTGCACATTTTGGTTACAGTCTGATAAAGAAATTGATATTGAACTTTCCTCAGTACCTTGTGAATTGATTAAAGAATTAGACAGAGGTAAGTTAATTGTTCCTACTGAGTGTGCTTTATATGCTACTGCTGTAGTCTGGCATGTTTAAAAAAAATTGAGTCCTTTGCTGAAAAGTTTTACAGTGTTCAAAATCAACTCTCCCTGTTGTACAAACTGAGGGCTATTAAACTTTCACAGCACGATATTTTTTATGCCGATTAACAAGAACAATGCATCTGTAAAAAAAACCTTCGTAGTGTATTAGAAGGCATATGTTTGCGTTCGAGCAAAATTATGATTAATAATTTAATAAAAGTTAGGAATGATTTTAGAGATAGTGATAAATGTACTGCTAGAAAAATAAAAAAATTGAAAAGTTAGTATGTGTTTTTATTGTAAATGAAATTGCAGGTTAGTATTAAAGTGTTAGCTAGTGGTAAAATTGTAATTTTAATGCTGGAGTGTTTGGGAATGCATTGTCAAATGTCTTTGTTACCAACCTTGATTTTTCACATGGTTAGTGTTTTATAAAATAAAATTGCTGTGTGTGTGTGTGGCAAATTTTGATGATGCAGGTTCCTACAACCTGATAAGGAAAAAACAAAGTTGGGGGAAATATTCTGAAGCTGAATACAGTTGCAGCTAGTGATGACCTGCACCTGCCTTCTTTGAAACTATTTGGAATAGGCATTTGTGGCACATATGTAAAAATTGTGCCCATCTGTCTCTTTTTGATAGTATTTCTTGCTTCATGTCCCAGAAAATTGGAAGACAGCCGCCAGAAGGTAAGTTGATTTTTTTTTTATTAGCAAAAATTAATTAAAACGCACAAATTCTGTGAGCAGTGACTGATTAGCATGAATTATGTGTACAACTATGAAGTGAGATGAAATAGTCAATGGGAACATCTTTCATAGACTTGCAAAATGTATTATGGGTGTACGCGGGAGCACTCTCCTTTAAAAGTACGTCTCCACCGCTGAAGCTTCAGCGTCTAGCAGTGGCCATCTGGACTTAATAACCAATACCGCTCGCGCTGTTACACGTGTCCTGAGAAACGCTCGTTAGGTACTTTAATCTTTGAGCTCCATATTTTATTGCTTGTTCGTGTTCACCTGTTTGTGTTTTCCATTCTATTGCTAACGTTTGTTACTTTGTTCATTAAACAATGAGGTTGTGGTTTGTTGTTCGATCGTTGGTTATGGATTATTTTATTCCTTCTTTTGGAGTATAACTGGAAAACGTGTATTCCAAGAAGTTTGGTTAGAGAAACTTTGACATTTCCAACATGGGGGTATCTGGATTGAAAAGCCGCATGAAAGGTAAAATACATTTGGAACTTGATAAATGTGCAAATGCTGCTATTTCTACACGTACCACCATTAGTGATTACATGAAAGTGCAAAGCCACGTGGAAAAGCTGTCTCCCACCGTAAGCTCATGAAAAGAAACGTAAGCTTCAAGCTGAAGCAATACAAATGTGGGAGCTTTTGTGACCCCACACGGAATATCTGAGATCAGAGGTGCTGTGGGCTATGAAACTTATATATAGCAACTATTCATATAACCAGAGTTGTATAAAAATAAAATGTATCTGCGTACACAACCCCTGAAACAGAAAACTTGCTGCAAACCAGCGAAGCACAAACCATGATAACAATAGAATTACATAATTTAAAGAAAAATTAATAAAACATTAAATAATTACTAGAACATTACAGATTCCGATGAGGCCAAAATAAGTACATTACAGGTGAATGTGCTGCAATATGTATGAAATGGACCTTTATGGTAAAACAGTAAAATATTTTACTATAAACCTCATAAAAAAAAGAGACTAATGAAAGTTTTTATACCCAGAAAAACACTTCCATTAATGAACCTTCAAAAATTATAAATAGCATTTTCACCAGCTTAATTCAAAACTAGTAGACTTACAAAATACATAAGAAAAAGATTTTAATAACTGGCAACTTTAAGAAGAACCTGGCAATAAAATTGAAACTGTTTTTGTGTAAACAAAACTTTTGATACAGGGCTTATACATTGAGACCAAGTCTCAATGAAATCCAGAGGCCAGAAATGTCTGTATAAACAAAAGAATTGAAAGTTTTTCAAGTTAAAATCAAATTAAGTATATTAATCTCAGTAAATTCTTGAGTAAGTGCTTTAAATGCTGTAAATAACATTTTCATTGTTTTTAATCTACCAGCAAACACTATCGGCAAAATCCGCTAACGATTTGGAAACTATCAGCGTAGAGCATGCGCTCTTACATCTACATTTTGCTACTCTGCACATAACTCGTGCAAACAAAAAGACAAACTTTTTTTGCCATATTTCCTGACAGCCGTATAAGCAAAAGACATATGATGAAAATAAAAATGCACATCTTTGTTGTTATGCTATTTCACCATATTTTCTGTTTTTGTTAACAGAATATGTAAATCATGATGAATTTGTTCTGTTATTTGACAAGCTTTTAAATAGGAAAACTCAATGCAAACAAATGGATATTCTTGTTCTTTCATAGTTTATGATAAATTTATTACTAGGTACTATGGATCAAAATTTTTAAAGTGTGCACCAGCTGACATCGGTTTGGAAAACTAATTTTTGTGTTGAAAAGCTAAAGCTTGAGAAAACTAATCCAGGATTCTATGGATGGTCCAGCTGTCAACTCGAAGTTCCATGACATGCTGCAAAATCAGCTACGTGAGGATTCAATGGATACATTGACATTCGAAGTTGCGGACTACATATTGTCAATGGTGCATTTCAAGACAGTGTAAAGGTTTTTGAATAGAATTTAAACGAGTTATTTTCTTCACTCTATTGGCGTTTCAAGGATTCCCCAGCCAGGAGGGAACACTATAGCAAGCCTTATGGAAAATACAGGGAATTTATAGCTCATTACAAAGTCAAACAGTTTTAGGAACAGAAAAAAAAAATTGGATGAACTGGTTCAGTTAATAAAGAAAGCTTAATAAATCTTAAAGTGTTTACTAAAAGTTATTAATCATAATTGATGTTTTTTTGTTTTGTTTTTTTGGTTTATATTACTAAGTAAAATAAGAATGCAACAATAATAAACTCACTGTGCAGAGAAAAAATAAGTGGGTGGTGGAGAATCAATCTCAGCTGTTTCACAGTTATTGAGGTAACTTTTCTATATTAATTATTACAATAAACGCATATATTTATATTACGTATGGTAAAAATAAAAATAAAATCAAACCTGGAAAATGATGTATATTAGTAATAAAAAGTCCTTAAAGAATCATGATTCTCATAATTTTCCAGCATACCTATGGCGAACTTCTAGATCGAAATGGGAAACTTTTATTTTCAACTTTATAGTGTCGGAAGGCGAATAATTTTTAGCGTATATATTTTTAAGGGAAAATCCTTTATAAATTATGTACTTGTGTGTGTAGTGCGTGCTATAGCTGTATTTACGCACCGAAAAAAAAATCAAATTTGTTTTCACCGAAAAAAATACGGGATTATTAATTCAGTGAAGTGAAAGTTTGTCAAGATAGGAGGTATTAAATAATTCACTTCAGTAAAAAACTGGACTGATTAATTTTAATTCTGGTCTTTTTAAACGTTTAATTTATTCTCTTATAGTTCGTTTTTGAACATCAAAAACGCAGCTTCAAATCTCCTTGCTCGTTGACTCAAAAACCAACGCCGAGGCTGACGACAACAGCACTACCGTGGTCACGTGACCTCCGTAGCTCGTCTCGGCACCGGAGATTGTCTTTCTAGTTAGCCTTGACCACACGACGCAGCCAGCATGACGGATAGACTGTTAATACAATTGAAGCACTCGCGGGAGAAATGTCAACAACTTTTTACTCAAATACGCTCTGAATCTAAAAGCTTGCAACCAAGATGTAATGCAAAAGCACATCTGTAATATAATCAGGAAAAACGGACATCCATGTGAATATTTTATTTAGAGTAAACCGAGAATGTGAAGAAACTTATTATGCATTTCTTTCATTTTTTTTTTCAAATCTGTTTAATCTAAATATCTAAATAGGATATTGACATGACACTAAGGAAAAGTGC
Organism: Macrothele yani; assembly: GCA_039090855.1. Classification (NCBI taxonomy): domain Eukaryota; kingdom Metazoa; phylum Arthropoda; class Arachnida; order Araneae; family Macrothelidae; genus Macrothele; species Macrothele yani. Next base: position 141,674,209 of record CM077015.1, read on the forward strand.
AGGGACAGTGATTATACCTTCTAATTTATTTATATGCAACTGTATGTCTTTAAATAAATTCAAAAGAAGGAAAAAAACCTATAAGATTATGCTGTCAGAACCTCATGAAGAAATCCTTTTATGCGAAACAAATAAAAACTTGAGTAGCATTCCACTAACTTGCTTAAATAAAAAGTTGGAAATTAATTTCACTAAATGCTCTGTTATTATTTGTAACTAATCGCTGAACAGAAAAGTTAAAATCATGGATCTTTGCAATTTTTGTTTGTTTGTTTCTTTAATCATATTTTATTCGCTAAATTTTGAGAACTTTAAGCTTCGGGACATTATTTAACGTAAAAAATATTTCTTCACTTACCTTTGTCATGTTCCTTAGGTAACTGTTTTAACCAGTTTTCTCTTCTTGGGTTGGCAATATATTTTTTGCTGAGCGTTAATAAGGCGCATACGGATCATAATTCGGGTTTTCATGAATAGTTTAATGGCAGGGTGCACATTTGGAGGGAACTGATGGGCAGAAGCTTCCACTGCGGTGTGAACAATTCTTTTAACTTTCCTTAAATTATTTTTCCCATGTAGTTTTAAAAACAATTCTTCTAGTTGGATAACCATGTTCATCCACTCATTTGTTGGATGTTGCAAGCAGCCTCTGCTTATGGCGCTAATGCAGTCGCAAAGAATTCCTTTTTCTTGCACTAGGTCCAGAGGTGCATTTTTGTCCCCCAGTCCAGGACACGTTGTTTGGCATTTAAATGCAACATATCCAGCAATGTATCGTAAAGCTTGGTACAATATGCTGTCACTAGAAGACATAATTGCAGTTGTGGGTTCTTCGCGAAGTGCAGCCGTAATTTCATTTTCACTTGTGTGGGCTGTTTCATCATTGCAGGGTGCATTATTGTGTAAGACACAGGATGACGAGAGCATGGAGACAGTTAAATAATGTTGTTCTGACTCAGGCAAAACGTTAGATTTCTGACAGTTCCAGACTACTTTCCCAAGTACCCGCAGTCTGAGACGATTTTGAAATTCCAGTGGTGAAGGGTGATCATAGGTATTCCCTGCTGCACGGATCTGTGAGAAAATAATTTCTAGGACATCTTGATTAACTCTGTGAGTTAAAAAATATTTTAGCTCATATTTTTCGCTTAGAATCTTGTGGACAGCCATTACGGATGTAATACTAACCAGAAGACCTTGCTGAAATGGTAGGGCGTTTTTTCTTCCAACAACGCGCATCTGCGAAAAAGTGTTGTAAGCCTCATTCAGAAGTTGAAATTGCTGTTGATTGTTACCTAAAGCACATCGGAATGGTTTGTCTGAGAATGGTTGCCTCGAATTCATTGTATCAAAAAAATCTGTCAACAGGAATAAAATTTGCTGCTTCATCATCTTCGGGAAATAAATATTTGATGGCATTTCCAACACGCTCCGAAAGCAACTGTACAGCACAACGTATAATCTGCCTATTTGCTCCTTTAACACGTATGTGTGTTTCACTCATATTATACGCTATTTTTAATTCCTTACTGTCCTTCTCTAATAGCTTTTCAAATAGGGAGCAATTTATCACTATATTTCTTATTTTTATGCCACTGTCCAAAATATGGTTTCGCAATAACTTTACCATATGCGGAATGTCAGCAAATACATTTATATGTCTGTTTTTGTCGAAAGGATTTTCAAAGAACGGACTCCTAGGCGATATAGCCAATTCTTTCCGTAATTTCTGGTTTAAAGCTCCCAGATCTGAAGTAAGAGCAAATACAGGAAACATGATATTTTCTACGGCACAAATTACTTTCATTAATATTTCTCTGAGACTGGAACCACTAACGTCAAAATCGTAAAATACTGGTTGTTTCCATGGATTAACAAGTCCTCTTGCCATGAATACCAGTACGTACCTACACGGTCCCATAACTTCATCTGTTTCAATATTATAGCACATTTTGCTGGAAACTTTCATTTCATCTACAGAAAATACACATGTTCTTTCGGCTTCAGTCATTTGCATTCCTTGGCTCTGCATCAGTTTTAAAGTTGTGGCTTAAATTCCATGTGAACATTCAAGTGTAGCTACCCATCGGCGCAACGTTGACAAAGCAGGAAGCGGAATATTAACTTTATTTCTCAAGTAGTGATATCCTCTCCTGGAAACAGTTCTTAATGTTATTGCAGCTGCAATATCAGTAGAATTCCAAAGAATCCGTTTTTGGCCTAACAAAACCCTTATCTGTCTTGGAGTAAACACTGTAGAAAGCAAATTTTTTATGCACATTTCTCTGTCTTTTTTCTCGTCTTTCCGTAACCTTCGCAATTCTAATAGTTCTTTCTGCATTTGATTCTGTTTTACTGTGAGGACTTTTACACGTAAAGTTAGACTATGGTTTGAAGAGCTCAAAGATAATATTTGTTTTTTCAGCTTTTCATTTTCCTTCATCAAAATATAATTTTCCTTCAATAGAATTTCATTTTCTGTTTTCAGGTCTTTCATACATTCAATTTCAGTATTTTCATCATCGGCACTCCACATGTCTTCCAAAATGTCCTCTGCATTATCAGAGTTTATCAAATCGCCAACAAGATCAGTTCGTTTCCTTTTCTCCTGTCTGTTCTTTCTCTCTGAATTAGAATGTACATTAAAGTTTCCCGGGAGGTTTAAACCTGGTACAGCTGTGTCCTTTAGCATTTTGCGGATAGGCAAACCTAGAAGTTCATTCCTTAAATCGCGTTCGTAGTCTTCCTCAGGAAAATGTTCCGAACAAATAGCTGAATTCATTTCGTTGAAACTGTCAGCTCGTTTGCATCTCAATTTCCATGTTTTATGCAAAACTTCATTTTTCGGAAACTTATGGTAATGAATGCCATTCCTTCTGGTTTTCGAATAATAATTTTGACACGTTGCTATTGCGCACGAACCAGGCATGTTCAGGGTTTAACGTATAACCAAGGAAAAGAAAATTTGTTTGCTACAAATACCTAGCTTCAAATTCTCGGAAATGAGACAATGTGGCTTTCAGACCCTGAACCAGAAAAACGGGAGCAAGCAGCTTTAGCAAAACCCCCTGGAGGTTTTGGCTTTAGGCGGTTGGGGTGTGGAGATTTCCGGGACTGTGACGTCACGAAGGCGACCCCTGAGTAGTGCTCAGCGGAAGTGTCGGATAAGCATAACCTTGGCAGGGCTCCAGATAAAAGGGCTGGCTCATACGGCAGATTTTAGTTGTCCCCGGAAGTTGCGGCTGGTGACGTAGCTGGGATGCATCACTGAGGGTTAGGAATCGCGTTTGCTTTGCTCTGTGCGGGGAACTCTGATGATAAATACAACTACTGAGCTGCCGAATATGAAACAAAATGGTGAAATGATTGAAAGAAGCAAAAGGAGTGAAGCAGAATATGTCATTGATTGTTTCCTTTTATATATATATGTGTGTATTACTTACATTAAGCGCGAAAATAATGCTTTTTTGTTAATAACAAAACCTCGGCTACTGTAATTTTTGTGAAACGTTTTGGATATGCAGGTGTCCATTTAATTCGACTTTTACCCTCTACAAGAGAGGTTATCTGTGTTTTTGTAAGTATGTTTCGAAAGCATTTGTCATTTTTTTTTCACTTTTTCATTTTTCGTATTTTGTTTTTTTACCTTAATTTTCAGTTCTCTGATTTGTTTCAATAAAAGCCGGCGCGAAAGATTCCATCTTCTTGCTTTGCTTGAAAAGTTCTTTAAAATATCGTTTGTTTTTTTTTTCATTTTTTTTTCTGTTTTCAGAAATTTAAGCTCTTTTTCATTTATTGACAATTTTTCATTTAAAAAATTCGTTTGGGGGGGGGGGGCGACATATCACATTTCACGCAAAAAAATTGTCTCTCCAAACCTCGGCTACGTAATTTTTGTGAAACGTTTCGGATATTCAAGTGTCCACTTAATTCGACTTTTACTCTGTACAAGAGAGGTTACCTGTGTTTTTGTAAGTATGTTTCGAAAGCATTTTTCATCCTTTTTTTCAATTTTTGATTTTTCGTATTTTGGTTTTAAACCTTAATTTTCAGTTCTCTGATTTGTTTCAATAAAAGCCGGTGCGAACGATTCCATCGTCTGGCTTTTCTAGAAAAGCTGATAAAAATATCCCCCTTTTTTTTTCACCTGTTTTCAGAAAGTTTCTCTTTTTCCGTTAATGACAATTTGTCATTTAAAAAATTTACTTTTTTTTTTTTTGGAACATATCACATTTCACGCAGAAAATTGTCTCTTCATCTCATGCAGGTTGAATTGGGGCCACATTTTCTGCAAAAGACCTTCTTTTGGGACTAAACATTTTTAAGTCTATCAAAAGCAACCTGCCGTATTTTTCACTTTCTTTGTGATTCACCTCTTGCAATGACATTTTCAACGTTTGATCTCGGTAAATTGACTGTTGGTATAGCCGACGAATTCAATATTCTTTTCACTGGTAAACCAAGCAGGCGATTTATCATATCGTCTTCGTACTTACTACAGTATTTAAAAAGTGCTCACTGCAAATCCTGGTATTTTTCTAACTAAAAGAATCTGCTCTGCAACACCTGTTAACCCAGTCTTTGGTAACTATTGGATCGTTTCGAGGGAAACAGTGAAAAATTATGTTTCGTACTCCTGCAGGTATTTCGGCACGTAGCAACAGCTGCAAGAAGCCATTGTACGAAAACGATGTACTAAAGATATTAAATAAAAGAATTCAATGTCAGAAAGTCAACCAAATAAACAGCAGATAACTAATCCGAATGCAACAAACGTGGGTTAACAGCATCTACCGAGCGCTTTACATTGCGCACTGACAAGTGACATGCATCCCCGTGACGTCACTGAGCGGCACATGCGAGGACCACTTCAACGAACAGAAACACAAAGCGATGAGCCAGCCCTTGTTACCTTGGAGTGTACTAACCTTGATAAGGAACAAGAAACGCATTTTAGGAGGGGAGGGGGAAGGGAGGGCGTTAAATTTTGAAGAACAAGCTAAAAGAAAGTAATCAAGGGTGGAGGCGTACTTGCACTCGGGACCGGATTAAAGGTTAAAGGTAGGTGGGAAGCTTTGGGGGCTTAAGTCCCAGGCTGCGTCCTTTGTAGTTTTAAGGAGACAATTGAATGTGGCCCTTGATGGTGAACGAAGCACTTTAAAACCACATGGGATTCTATTGCCGTTGGGTCTGTTCCGTGCCCTCAAAGGGAAGGTCCCTTATTATGCTGGAGGTAAAAAATTCGTACATTTGTTTTGCTTTTCTTGGCGTGACACTTACTAACACATATGGTGACGCGAAGGGGCTCCAAAGACGGAAACAATTAAAGGCGAGAAGTTCTGGAATTCTAAAGCATACAAAACACAATCTGATAGTTCTACATCTAAGGAGGAGGGAAAACACTAATAATTTTAAAATGCCTAAAAAATCTAGTTCAAAGAATTTACTGAGAAAAAAAAGATATTATTATCTTAGCAGGCCAAAACCTATTTTTCATCATAGTCCACTGCTCGTTGTTACTCTCTCGGCCTCTCTTACATTCCGAGCGAACGAGAAGGGAGTATTCATCGCACCACTATCATATTTACGGCCTAAGGGATCACAGCTTTTTTTCTTCTAGTGTAACTCAGTTGGCACAAGCAAGCTTTCTGTGCCTGTTAAAAATAAAAGGCCGCCCCGGTGGCGCAGTGGTCTAAGCGATGGCCTCTGATCATTCGTCCGAACGGGGTCCGGGTTCGAATACCGGTGAGGCATGGATGTTGTGTTTGTCTTACGGCACTGGCTCTCTCCCTTCCCTGGAACCAGTGACCCTAAAAGCGGAAAGGGGAAAGGGATTGCATATTATAAGAATTAAAAATTACGGTTATGGAAACTACGGAACTGAAGTAGTTTCAAATACAACATTTTAAATGTTTGAAACCATAAATGTAAAAAGTTACTGAAATCGTTCAAAACATTAAAAAATCGGCTGAAAAAGTCATAAATCCGAAAAACAATATGTCTGCCACTAACTCCATTCTGAAATCTCCTGGATTTAGTGAATGTCCCCCAAGTCGGAAAAACTGCATGAGCGACTGCCCTCTTTGTCCATGCCTAGCAAAAATGTGAGCCCCCCCCCCCTAGTTCTGGGACCTAGCTACTGCCCTGCCCGAATTACCACGTTTTTAATGTCATGGTGTCGTCACATTAATGTTACCCATGCTTATAAATCTTATAATGTCACATTCTCGCGACTGAGATGTTGGCGCGCGGTCACGCCATCTGTCTCATAACGTCACGCGTTGTGTTTGGATCCTATTAAAGTTTTATGACGTCACACTCTTGCGAGCAGATGGTCGCGATTCCCATCTGCCTCATTACGTCACGCGTTGTGTGCGTAAGTTCTTCCGCACGATAACTCGCGTAAAAATCGTTTGATTTCTATGCAATTTTAGTATGTGGTAGGGGAACACCTGGGAAGGAAACCTATTGAAAGTGAAGGAAATGGGGTCAAAGGTCAGGACATAGGAGCGGGATTCATTCCACTGCTCTTATGCGTCATAACTAACGTAAAAAAGGTTCGATTTCGATGAAATTTTAGAGTATGGTAGGGACCACTGGGGACAAACTCTATTGAAAATGGGCGAAATGGGGTCAAAGGTCAGGACATAGGAGCGGAATCACTTCCATCACCATTATGCGTCATAACTTACGTAAAAATGATTCGATTTGGATGAAATGTTAGTATGTTGTAGGGTCCAGCCTGGGGACGAATCCTGTTGTAAATGGCCGAAATAGGGTCAAAGGTTAGGACACAAGAGCGAGATCTATTCCATAGCCTTTATGCATCATAACTTACGTACAAATGTTTCGATTGCGACAAAACTTTATCATGTTATTGCGGAGGTATACTGAACCGGTTCTGTTGAATATCATCGAAATGGGATCTAAGGTCAGGGCAGAGGACCGAGATTTATTCCACCGCCATTATCCTCATAACTTGAGTAATGATATCTGGTATGTTGGAAAGCGTATCATAATGAATGCATTGCATGATTTTACTAACTTGTTTAAAACCAGCACTGACGTCACACTAGACAAGAGGACCGGACGCTCAGCATGCAGAGGGCTCCAGTCGGTACTGTTTACCGTTCTGTGCAGCGCAGTAGATCCCACCAACCTGTAAAATGGCTGGTGTAAATCCCTATTCATTTAAACCACGATATTCTGCCGGTACAGTACAAATGTTTAACAAGGAATGTGAAAACGAATTCGAGGGTCGAAAACGTAATCTTGTCTGGTGCCAATGTGATAATTGTGAGAGAATGTCAACAGACTCTGAGTGTTTCTGTTTCAACGAGAGTGATCAGATGATGAAAATAAAAGGTAGTGCCCAATGTAAAATAAACCTCGAATCATTCGAGAGTGTTGTTTTAAACATCCACACCTTACAGGCAAGTCGTTATCAAATGATTCTTCGGGCACAAAAATACGAGAAGAAAAATATGAACTTGTATGTAACAAACTATGGAGACACGTTACATACAAACAATTCGTACATTGGGTCAATGCTTGGATACCTGTAAGGCGGGAAATCAGAAAAGTAATCACTTCCTGTGTTGTGAGTAAACTTAGGGAATGTTTTCCTGAATCAAATAAACAGTATTCGGGTTTTGTTTGTTGCCCTGGAAATGCAGGGCCGGCCCGTGATATTTTTCGTGCGTGGGCAAGGTGGAGGTCTGGCGGCCTTTAGATGAAATTAAGATGTTTTGTTACATACCCCCCCCCCCCTCACTTCCACACACACACACACACTTTTCTTGAGGCACCTAGTATACATAGTGATAGCATTATTTATGGAATTATCTTCCAAAAATTCAATGAAAACCTACACAAATTGCCAGTTTGTCTTTCGAGGAAGAATACTGTGAGAATACACATCAGGAAAAAAATACGTCCTATGAGAATACTTCCAAAACTTTCAGAACAGGCAACAGAAAAATGAAATATTGAAAAGCGACAGTGGAATGTATATCAGAAATGACGACGGATAATGTTTCCTTCATGCAGCCGGAGGGGGAAGGGATTCAAACTAACTTACATGGAAAATTCCCAGATACTTATTTTACACTTTAAAGTTCTCAGGAAATTTCTTTTTTCCTTTCGATTAAAACATTAAGTTGGTGTCCTTTGATTAATGCGAGGCTCGAGACCAACACATTAAGATAGCTCTGTATGCACGAAGGTATCTAAAAAAGGGATTGAGGAGCTCTCTGAATTTTACAGTGTACGCATTTTTATTTAGTTTCTCTTTTTATTATATTAGCAATCTGGATTTCATTAGCAATTAGGATAAGACAAATAATTAAAAATCCTTCGAAAATGAAATAAAAAAAAAAAAACGTATTTCCTTCCCCACTGAAATCCCAATTTTCTTTATTCCTCTAAATGATTAGAGTATTTTTCCTGTATTTATTCTCTTCACCTCATACGGGTAAAATGAGAACTGCTGAATTACATGTTGTACCAACCAAACATGCCGATTTCCTACTCGGTTCTAGGAAGCCTGGCACTGAACAATTAGAACCAAATCGTCTCGTATACGAATTTTAAAAGAGCTATTATACCTGGTTCACCCCAATGACAATGAGATTAAAAGTTAATTAAAATAAATATCTAGAATAACCAGTAATAAATGATAAATACTTCACTCCCTAACAAAAACCGAGAGAATTTTGCCGACATTTAAATTTTCAGTAGAGCTGCACGAAGATTTCCTGATATTCATTTCTAATAGCTGTATCTTAGTTCAACCCTTATTGTAAATCTCGTATTTTTGCGCATTAGTTTCTTGATACTACAGGCAGACAGATGTAAAGATGTCACTCATATGCCAGGAACAAGGTAAACATCTCTATAGTGTTCAGATCTGCGAGTTCCAAGTATCAGAATATGCTCTCAATTTAAGGGTATGTTTTAACTAGCCAAACAAATGATTAAAACATTCTAAGTCACGTTGGCTAACAGTTCTTTTTCTTTCTTTAAAGTTTTTCAGTACATTGTGTTTAAAAAAACTTCTCGTTTACCTTTAGAAAGTATTGTAATCGTGAAAACATTCGACTTCAAGATTTCAACGGAAATGCACGCTTTGGGATAGTACCCACCGCTGCCCCGGTGGCGCAGTGGTCTATGCGATGGCTTCTGATCATTTGTTCGAAAGCAGTCCGGGTTAGAATCCTAGTGAGGCATGGATGTTGTGTTTGTCTTACGACACTGGCTCTCTCCCTTCCCTGGAACCAGTGACCTTAAATTAGGTACGGACGACTGCTTATAGCCCATTGAGTTGATCATGTTGGTAGCTAAACCTCCAATCAAAAAAAAAAAAAAAAAAAAAAAGGGTACCCACCAAAGACCTTGGAGGAGAATTGAGTGGCAAACGCAATGCCAGTCCTTCTGAGGCAACGAGCAGCAATTGAGAGAGCAGCGCCATCAGTAACCGCGAGGAGTTGGTGGGATATATATAGCTATTGGAGAGATACATACAGTGTTTGATTCAACGCATAATATATCGTATAAATAGCGCAGAAGGAATGTTCGAGTGCGAATGCGAACCAACAAATTTCTAGATCAAAATTTAGTAGCAAATTCTCAATTTCGCTGAAAATCCGCTATGAGATAGAAAATACGCCGCTACATACAACGAACATCTGATACGTGAAGTTTCAAAAGCGAATTTAAATATACCGTATTACCGTTCTTTCACAATACCCTTAGTCACCCGATTCTGTTTCTCAAATTGTTTTACTGAAAAATATGTCCCACAAGCTCATGAAAAATGAATATCGCATAAAATAAAAACGTGGGTCTACAGATATCATGTTTACAAAACCATCTGGCTTTTCCTCAGACATGCAAAGCTCTTTATACCTATTATTAATTAAAGTGCTGTATTTGCACTCAATAAACTAATTTTAAAAGTTACTCCTACATATAATTTGAAAGAATAACACAGCACTTTATCTCACCTAATTTTCTAACCAAGTACTTCTATACCTCAATAAACACTGTATGTTCTTATGAAACAAATGAACAATTAATACATCACTCCCTCTAACTGATACATGCATACAGAAATCCTTTTGTTACCTTAATTTTTTTCTTTAGCTACAGACCTGTGTGAACTGTTTTTTTTTTCTAAGAAAAGATGACTATATAAATGTTTTTTTTCAAATTTTTCTTGTAAATAATCAAAAAGAAGAACATAGTACAGGATAGGCACTGAAAATTGTGGTAAACAGGCTTTGTTTTTCTTCCTGCAATTATGATTTTGTCAAATGCTAGCTTTAATATGACCTGAATGTCAACAAACTGTTCTGTAATCAATTATGCTGTCTCAGGCCCAGGAAGAGACGCAAAGGTTGAGACTTCATAAATAGAAAGGCTAAATATACTGGCTTAGAAAAGCGGCAGAGAATGAGAACTGCTATAAAATATTGCAATTAAGAATTCGCTTTTATGTAATAATACGGATGAAACAAGCGCGATTGATTCACTAACAAAAAGGGGTAAATAATATGTATTTTAGGAAACAGTATATTTCAGGTTTTTATCTCATAAACATAATATATATATATTTATATAAAAAAGTAAAGCAAAATAAGGGCAGTCTACCTACCATCCAGCCGCCCTCCATATGACCGCCGACGTGGGCGCAAGCTCATGTCGCCCACGCCTATAGGGCCGGCCCTGTAGAAATGACACAGCCTAACTCGATTATCTTCCACTGTCCCTAAAGATTTGTCAGACGAGTGTATGAAGGTATTTTCCATTGAACTAAGTGTATATTTTATTTATTTTTTTATTTTCCCCTAATTTCATGGGAGAAACAACTTTATGACTATTTCTCGTAACCCAAGTGCAAAGCCATAAATGACCGGAAAGTCTTAAATGATTTACGTGAAAATTTTGAATTTATTGGAAAAACATTTCGCATCGGAAACACTATACAACAACGAAGGAATATTTTAAATTGGACTTTTAGAAGTAGAGATATTGACAAAAATAAAAGATACATCTACGCCCCCTGGCGTAGAAACCATGCCTTATTTCAAGAAGAAAGTGTTCCTAAAAGGTTTGTCGACATGAGTAGCATCGGTCAACACAAGACTTTTTTATCAATCGAGATTTTAGAAGCTCATATTTTGCTGCAAATACATCAGAAGCGGAAATTAAGACTCTCGCCGCTTGGTGGCCATACCATTTTTTTACCAAAATTGGAAATTATGTGCAAACGATTTCCCATCAGGAGTTGTATCCGGTGCAGAAAGAATTTTTTAAATCGGAGGTTTAGAAGCAGAGAAATAGTGGGAAACGCAATTTACTTTTACACCCCCTAGCGGAAGGTCTATGAATTACTTGAAAATTTTGAATTTATACGAAAAACATGTAACACTAGATACACTATCCAACAAAGAAGGAATTTTTTAAATCGGACTCCTAGAAGTCGAGATATTGACAAAAATAAGATATACGTCTACGCCCCCTGGCGCAGAAACCATGCACTATTTTAAAAAGAAAATGTTCCTAAAAGGTTTGTCGACATGAGTAGTATCGGTCTACAAGCGACAGTTTTTTTAATCGAGAATTTAGAAGCTCATATTTTGCTGCAAATACATCAGACGCGGAAATTCAGATTTACGCCCCCTGGTGGCCAAACCATTTTTTTTACAAAAAACAGAAATTCTGTGCAAACGATTTCCCATCAGAAGCTGTATCCGGTGCAGAAAGAATTTTTCAAATCGGAGATTTAGAAGCAGAGATATAGGGCAAAACGCAATTTACCATTACGCCCCTTAGCGGAAAGTCTATGAATTACTTGAAAATTCTGAAATTATATGAAAAACATGTCACACGGAAAACACTATCCAACAGAGAAGGAATTTTTCAAATCGGACTCCTAAAAGTAGAGATATCGACAAAAATAAGATATATATCTACGCCCCCTGGCGGAGAAACTGTAGGATATTTTATGAAGAAAATATTCCGAAAAGGTTTATCGATGCGATGGCATCAGTCCACGAAAGAATTTTTTCAATCGATATTTTAGAAGCTCAGATTTTATGGCAAATACATCAGAAGCAAAAATTAACACTTACGCCCCCTGGTGGCCAAAGTATTCTTTACCAAGAATTCGAAATTATTTGCAAAAGATTTTATATTAGGAGATGTATCCGCTGAAAAAAGATTTTTCAAATCGGAGTTTTAGGAGAAGAGTTATCGGAAAAAAAGTAATTTAGTTTTACACCGCCTAGCGGGAAATCTATGCGTAATTTGAAAAGGAAACTATACCTAAAACACTCTTCGACATAAATGGAATCGAAAGATAAAAAAAAATTTCAATCGGATGTTTAGAAGCAAATATGTGGATTAAAACGTAATTTTGAATTCGATATTATCTGCATTTACGCCTCCTAGCGACAAAAGTGTACATCGTTCAAAAAAACGAAATGAAGGATCATCATTCGCATATTTTAAGCTTCCGAATGCAAAAATAATTTTTCAAATCGGACTAATAGTTGCGGAGATACCGTGGGTACAAGTGGACGGACTCATTTTTTACAAAAGACGTGCTAAAAAGTAGCGCTTCTGTATACCTTCATTTAGGTCATTTAAAATTTTTGTTCCAAAACAGAAGAGTTTCGGGGTAAAAATATTTTTTATTAAGAAACCATGGAAACAATTATGCCAAACTGAAAGCTGAACAAATGGGTCTTTCTAAATTATTACCCATTAAATGCGTTGCTAGAGGATTTAAACGGCTGCTTTACACTGCTCTAAGTACAAAATGCCACACCAGGAAGCGGCATTTGCATTTGTCAGAGGGTCATGCAAATTGGTAGGCATGTGTCGACACTTGGGTTATATTATGATTACAGTAGCAAACCAATCACGTGATCGGTCAGGGAGTAAAAACGCAAAACAACTCCGCGAAACTAAGTTTCGTCATCCTCACCGGGCGCGTGAATCACTGCATCAGAGTGATCTGGGTGGCGACAGCACGTGTAAGAAATGATGGTCTTTTTTATTTACGCTTTCCAACCGTAGGTTGAAGAAGCGTATATGCTCCAGCTTTGTCCGTCCATCTGTCGGTCCGCCCGTCCGCACGATAACTCACGTGAAAATGGTTCGATTTCGACGAAATTTTAGTATGTGGTAAGGGAGCACCTGATGACGATCCCTATTGAAAATGGGCAAAACAGGGTTAAAGGTCAGGACATAGGAGTGGGACCCATTCCATTGACTTTATGCGTCATAACTTACGTAAAAATGGTTCGATTTCGATGAAATTTTAGTATGTGGTAGGGAACCACCTGGGCACGAACCCTATTGAAAATAAGCGAAATGGGGTCAAAGGTCAGGCAGGGAATAAGAGCGGGATATATTCCATCGCCCTTATGCGTCATAAATTGCGTAAAAATGGTTCGATTTCGATGAAATTTTAGTATGCGGTAAGGAACCACCTGGGGACGAACCCTATTGAAAATGGGCGGAATGGGGTCAAAGGTCAGGACATAAAAGCGGGATCCATTCCATTGCTTTTATGCGTCATAACTTGCGTAAAAATGGTTCGATTTCGATGAAATTTTAGTATGTGGTAGGGAGCCACTGGGGACGAACCCTAATGAAAATGGGCGAAATGGGATCAAAGGTCAGGACACTGGAGTGGGATCCATTCCATTGCCCTTGTGCATCATAACTTACCTAAAAATGTTTCGATTGTGACAAAACTTTATCATGTTATTCCGGAGGTATAGTGAACCGGTTCTGTTGAATATCAACGAAATGGGGTCAAAGGTCATTGCACAAAAGCAAGATTTATTCCACAGCCATTATTCTCATAACTTGCGTAAAACTGCTTCTATTGCAACAAAACTTTATCATGTTGTTCCGGAGGTATAGTGAACCAGGTCTGTTGAATATCAACGGAATGGAGTCAAAGGTCATTGCACAAAATTAAGATTTATTCCACAGCCATTATTCTCATAACTTGCGTAAAACTGCTTCTATTGCGACAAAACTTTAGTATGTTATTCCTGAGGTATACTGAACCGGTTCTGTTGAATATCATCGAAATGTGGTCAAAGGTCAGGGCACAGGAGCGAGATTTATTCCACAGCCATTATCCACATAACTTGAGTAATAATTTCTGGTATGTTGGAAAGCGTATCATAATCAATGCATTGCATGATTTTACTAACTTGTTCATGTATGCAGAATTTAAATTTCATGTGGTCTTGTTCAGGGCCTGATTTACGGAAGGGAAAAGATCATCACCGCTGAGGGGTCTCCAATAATTTTCAGGTATTGTCCCAAAATATGAGATAATGATATTATAAAAAACATATGCGTACCTTAATTATCAAGGAAGTGTTAATCTTTTTCAAAATACTGTCCATTTCATCGAGTACAGCTGGCCCAACGTTCCTTCCACTTTTTGAATGTCTACTGGAATTCTTCTGAAATGCTGTTCAAGCAACCCTGCGCAACTGTAATAAGTTGTTGATCAGTCTCGAATTGTGGTCCCCGTAATGTCTTTGTCAAAATGGGAAACAACCGGAAATCACACGAAGACAAGTCTGGACTATATGCAGGTTAGGGAATAAACATAATATTCATTTTATCCAAATAAAAAACGATAGATTTGGCCATGTGTGGCCTTGCATTGGGCCACACATGAAATGCAATGGGAAATCCGAGGTAAACAAACTCGTTTCATGCCCAAATGTTCGGTTAAAATTCTGCTAATTTAGTATTTTAAAATGTGAATTATGTCTTCGATATCTTCAATTGATAGGTGTCTATCGTCCGTATATTAACACCTATTTTATTGATAATTAACATGCAAATACTCGTTCACGATCTTCCTCCATGCGCACTTAATTTAAAGCTTTAATCGTAAATAATTCTTTATGCCACATGTAAATTGTTGATTTTCCTAGTCATTTTTCTTTATAAGCCACTTGCATAAGACGGAAAGTCTGTCCGACAGACTTCTTAAGCTGACAACAAAATTTAATGGGGCACCTTTGTTCTTCTTTCACATTTATTTTTTCGAAAAACCACAGTGCGAAAATACTTGTTAGGGATTCACGAAATAACGCTTATTAAACTACGCACTGCTGACGACGCAAGCGTGATAAACAGGTGCGGCCGGTTGCTATGGTTACTGCAACGACTACCGTATTTTCGAGACTCGTGTCAAGGTGGAACGCAGTATTGCACGTTTTTTACAAAAACATTCTCACTTGTTTTGGGACAAACTCTGTAGTTATATGTTACTTGCTTTGTAACAAACTGATACGCAGTGTTCATTCACTGTAAAAAAGTTAAAACGGTAATTTCAGAACTGTACCTTAAAACACATCGAAATGGCAATTGTAATATCCACAAATAAATAGAACTCCATATTATTGAACACCATATTATTGGGTTGGTGCGAATGAAATCTCCGGCAAGGACCAGTACGCGTGGATGACGACAACGGAAAAGTAGGACAACGTACTTAGGCAAAATAATTCCTCTTGGCATCGACACATAGTTGCCATTTGTCCGGCAAGGCCATGATCCCCGAACGAAAAATCTCTTATGGCTGGGACCCGAAGAAGTCATGAACTGCACGTTGAACCTTGTTGTCTGTCGTGAGCTGTTACCCGCACAGGAAGGGATCCAGACGACGAAACAGATGATAGTCTATCGGAGACAAGTCCATGAAATAGGCAGGATGAGCCAGTGCTTCACAGCCCGAGGCACTTAGTGTCAGCATCATAAGTTGTGCGACACGAGGGCGGGCGTTTTCCTGAAGCAGAAGAACACCCTTTCTGTTGACCAAAGCAGGTTGTTTCTGCAGACATTTCCGGTGCATCTGGTGTAATTCAGCACAATAACGTTCAGCAGTGATGGTTTGGCCTCTTGCGAAGAAACTCCGATAAATTATCCCGGCTTTGGACCACCAGACAAGGAGCATCATCTTCTTGGTATGTAGGGGTGGCTTAGTATGCCGTCCAGTAGGCTGTGCCTTGCTTAACCATTGTGCAGATGGTTTCCGATTATCATAAGGGACCCACTTCTCGTTTAAGGTGACGATTCGATGCAGTAGAAGTTCCTGTTTATTCCTGGCAAGCAGCGACGTGCAGAATTCCAAACGCCTAGTCTTGTTGGCAGTTGTCAACTCATGCGGCAGACACATGTCCAGCTTTTTGACCTTACCCAGTGCAGTCAGACGCCGAATAACTGCCGTATGGTGGACACCTACCCAAGCCACTATCTCACGACACGTTTTTTTTTGGGTCCGCTTCAACCACACGTAACAGAACATCATCAGAAACAGCAACATCTCGTTGACCACGTGCTTCGTTTTGCAGGTCCGTATCTCCGCTCTGAAACTTCACAAACCATAGCCGAATGGTTTGTTCGTTGGCTGTATTCTCCCCATACGCTTTGTTAACGTTTCGAGTGGTAATTCATGCATAACGGCCCTGTTCAAATTCATACAAGAAGATGACTCTCAAATCCGGCGTCTGCATGTTTCCTTTGCAAGTCACGTTACGTCCAAACAAAATACGCCGGAACCTTGTTCTTTACACACGTGCTAGCTATTTATAGTAACTCTGTGACGTAATGCCCGTAATACCCACTACTCGTTCGTGCCGAACATTTCATTCACACCAACCCAATATATACACATTCCGCCGATCGGTATCGGACTGAAACCGCAAAAAGCTGAGGATGAGACTCCTGAGACCATCCGCAATCATACATGCATGCACATAAAAGAGGATGCAAAGGGGAGGAGGGCGTGAAAGTCTCTTGCCAAGAGCGCCAAACTGTCCAAGTCCGTCCCTGATCTTGTTATTCTCGAAAGAACAGTAGCATTTTTGTTTATTCACTCCGTCGAAGCTATGTATGCTGCAAGATCAAATTTAAAGCAGCTTCTCAGCCAATATTAAAAAAAAAAAAGAAAGTGAAACAAGAGAGAAAAGAAAGAGATAAGGAGAAAAACATGAGAACTAAATAGAAAGATACAAAGGATAAAAGAGAGAAACGGAAGAAAAAGAAAGAAAAGTTCTATTCGACTTCTTCCTAAAATCTCGCATTTCAGGTTTTCAAGTTCTTCAACGACACCATCCAAACGTCATTGAAATTTACTGAAGTGCTACCAAAATGTAAAAAAGAAAAAGCGAAAAAAAGGGATTCTGTGAAATGTAGCAACTGAATGGTAAAACGTATGTAAGTGAACAGTTTTCTTGATACCTTTGCTTCTAAAAATCACGCTAATAATTATTTTTCCATTAAACAGCTCCCGCTGTGAAAAATATTTTCCGTTTATGTCCTAAGAGATGGATTAACTTGAATTTCAAAACACGAGTACGATTTTAAGCAAAGGTAGTTAATTATGAACCTAAAACTCGTAGAAACGATTTTTAAGGATCAATGGAAATGTTAGCAAAAATGAATTGTACAAAGAATATGACTTAAATCATATTAACGACGAAAAATTCATCTAATGTCTTCTGCTTTTTCGCGGAGCATCTTTCTCCCGCAGCTCTATTTCTCCATCTTTTTAGAAAAATCACATCAGTTTTCAAAGATTTCGGTTGTTGCTCTACGTATCTAAGAGAGATCTCTAGCGACGTCGTACCTTCTGCACAAGAAAACGTTTTTTTCTGTGTGCAGTCGGTTCCTTCTTCATCCGATTCCGAATCCTTTTCATTAGTAACTATGTGAACAATTGCTTCATCTGTAATTATTCCTGGTTATCGCAAGAAAGCCAACCTGTCACGCAATTTTCACGTACTTTCTCGCATCCAGGTATCTGTGAAACTAGGTTTGTGAGATCGCCTTTTCCAGCGTTTTCTTCATCATCCAAGTCATCATTTTTTTCATTTTTGAGCAGATTACACCAACATTTCACGAGCGTCAGGGATCTGATTTGCGCCCATGATTCCGCAAGCCAGTAAACCACGCCCTTGATCGAAGGTTTTTTAAAAGAACTGCCAAGGATTCTTCTCTTTCGGTTTCCTCTCAAATCATCATCATCATCATCATCGTCAACCATTATCAATCCACTGCTGGACGAAGGCCTTTCCAAGCCTCTTCCACAACGGACTGTCATATGTCAGTCTCATCCATGTTACTCCCGCATACTTTCGAATTTCATCCACCCATCTCCCATGTGGTCTTCTTCTGGGTCTTTTTCTGTCCCTTGAAATCCAATCTAAAATTTCGGCTGTCCATCGATGGTCTGTCCTTCTGGCAGTATGTCCAGCCCATCGCCATTTAAGGAATTTAACTCTGATCATGATGTCTTCCACTCTTGTCATTTTTCGGATCCACGATTTCCTCTTCTTATCTCTCCTGGTTACACCAAGCATGCATCTTTCCATGCTGCTTTGAGTTGTCTGCAGTCTTTGTATGTCTCTTTTAGTTAAGGTCCACGTCTCTGCACCATATGTAAGCACTGGAAGGATGCATTGATCAAAACCTTTTCTTTTAAGACATAATGGCATATTGCTCATGAAAATTATACTGTTTCTTCCAAATGCTCTCCAGGCAAATTTATACGCCGATTAATTTCCTCATCAATGTGACCCTCACTTGATATCTGCTGTCCAAGATAAATGTAGGTATTGGTTGTCTCCAGCTTTTTCCCATCAATCGACAAATCTTCATTTCTTGTAAAAGCATTGAACATCACTTTTGTCTTCTGAAAGTTCATTTTTAATCCCAATTCTTTACTCTTGTCAGCAAGTTCCTGGATCATACTCTCCAGCTGTAATGGGGTAGTTGCAAAAATGACTACGTCATTAGCAAAACGAAGATGAGTTAGATAATCTCTATTAATCTTTATCCCTTAGTTTTCACAGTTCAGTAATTGAAAGACATTTTCCAATGTGGTATTAAAGAGCTTGGGAGATATGGTGTCACCTTGTCTCATTCCCTTCCCAATTTTAATGCGTGTTGTATTTTCAAACAGCCGAATATTTGCACTTACATTTTCATAGATGTTATTAATAATATTAATGTATGCATCTTCAATACCGCAGGATTTCAAAGCCATTGTAACTGCTGATGGCTTCACCGAATCAAAGGCCTTTTCATAATCGATAAAATCCATGCACAATGGAAGTTCATATTCCCTCGCTCTTTCAATTAGTTCTCTCAGTACGTGGATATGATCTATAGTGCTGTAGCCACTCCTGAATCCAGCTTGTTCTCTCGGTTGAGCCATGTCCAGTGTTACTTTCAAGCGGTGTGAAAAAACTTTAGTGAAGATTTTATAAACCACTGATAGGAGGCTGATAGGTCTGTAGTTCTCGAGATCCTCAATGTCATCTTTTCTATGTAATAGGATCATTGTAGCGTTGTTCCAATCCTCAGGAATCTTCTCTTCATTAAGACATCGAGGGAAAACTTGGGCAAGTACTGTTTCAATTTTTCCACTTACTTCTTGTATGATGTCTACAGTAATTCCATCTTCTCCTGGAGCTTTCCCCCGCTTCATGTTCTTGATTGCATGTGCAACTTCTGCTGGGAGGACTGGAAGAACTCTGGTACTGGTACCTTTCATGATGTCTGGAGTACATGTATCATCCCTTTCATATAATTTGGAGTAGAAATCTTTCACTCTTGTCAAAATTTCGCCTCTATTTCTTGTTACAGAACCATCTTCTTTTCTCAGTGCCATAATCTGTTTTCTTTCCTCTCAAATACGTGCCAGTGATTGCTAGCGGTACTTTTGTTTTAGGTTATTAATCACCTCTTGTTCCATTGGCTGGATGAGGCTGGTAACGCTGGGAGGGGAGAGCATGTCCTTTATCTCCCCGGAAGAAAAATTTTACATATGGGGTATGATGGACGTTATCCAGTAGAAGTATCTCTTTTCAAGGTAGGTTGTTTTCCTTCAAATATTTATTAGAGTCGGGCACAAGTTCTTCATGAAACTACTGTTTAAATATCTTCCTGCTCATCTACGGTTTTCTCTGGCTTTTTAGGATACTGGCAAAGCCTAAACTGCGACATTTTTGAACGTCCGTTGTTTTTTAGATTTCCCGATCACCACTAAGTGCAATTCTTAGTTCCCGACGCATTGGAACTAGCTACAATAGTTATTCGCTCCTTGCTTTGCTTGAAGTTGAGTGCTGTTGTTTCAGATTTAGACACTGAAGATCTGCTAGGTAGCATTTTAAAATTAAGTCCCGTTTTGCAGCAGCTGTACAACTGTTCAGCAATAAAATTTCCAGTTAGCATCAAGTCTTTGAGTTTTGTGCGAAAGGAATCTGTTGCTTCAAAATCCGCAGAAAGTTTCTCACCCCAGATGGTTAGCTTACGAACTCCGAACCTTATTTTTTCCATCGGTCTAATCACCCTACACTAGCAGAGAAATTGTCTGCTACTTTTAGTTCTCTGCAAAAATGCAATGCCTTTTCCTGCAGCATCGAACCCGATGTCGGACTCCCTTTCAGTCATTGCTGGGAAAACCACAAAAAAGTGCCTCACTGGTTTTATCGTATTCACATTTTTGCAATTGTTTGCTCGGCCTGCCCACACTCTTCGCCGGAAAATTTTTTGATGCCCTACTCCTCAATTTCTTATCGGTTCCTTTTCCAATCACCTACTGTCACTTCGCCAACGCCTAATTCCTTTGCCACCTATTTTATACTCTCTTCTGGATCTCATTCTTTTCAAGCCACTGATCTTCACATTCATGGGAATAGCAACGTCTTCTTGCATTAAGTTCCGACAGATAGGCGCCTGCGCTCCGAGACGTTAAAACAACACCTGTGATGTTATATTTTCAGCTTCCTTTTAGGGGTCTTTTCTCCCCCTTCATCTTCCCAGATGGCATCAAAATTTATTAAATATTTCTTTCTTCGAACGGCCTCCAGCTTCAACGGTATTCCAGGGTTTCACACCAACAGGGTTGCACGCTTTGTCCCTTGGCTATCTTTCAATATTTCCTGGCATTGGCTTCTAAATTACCTGAAAATTGTCTTTTTTGACTCTCTTTCAAAAATGTTTACGTGTAAGTAGCCCGGATTTTTATTAGATTTTTTTATGGTGCATACTTTTTTTATGTTTCATCGCGAATGACCTCGGTTTACGCGGAACTTGGTATACTGGGACTCCGATTATCGATAATTATTATTTTTTTAACAATAATTAATGCTAATTTCGATGTTCATACTTTTTTTATGTTTCATCGCGAATGACCTCGGTTTAAGCGGAACTTGGTTTACTGGGACTCCGATTATCGATAATTATTCTTTTTTAACAATAATTAATGCTAATTTCGATGTTCGTAAGCGTGTCTCAGAAAATTCAACGTATTGTAATTCCACTATAAATGCCCAGGCCAACGAAATCTGCGTTCTGTATCGTTGCAGCATTTTAATGCAAAGGAATTTAAAAATAGAACAAAAATTTATTATGTCTTTTAATTGGAACCAAACCAAGGTACCTAAAGCACCGAACGCAGATAATTCTAATCGTTTCAGGAATTCCACCATATGTTAGTGAGTTTCGTGACAATTTCTCACATAGTGGTCCAATCAGGGTATAGTAGGCGTGCTGTAAAAATCTGTGCAAAATATGGGGTGCAGACGGAGGATGGAACTGTTGATTTTAATGTACATAGCTGATGTCATGTGCCGGTCTTTCCTATCAAAGAAATTTGAAATCGTTTCAGGAGTTTCTTCAATGTCTGAGGAACTTTCATCGAAAATTCTCACATATTGGTCAGAGCAGGGATTTATGAGGTGTGCATTAAAAATTTGTGCAAGAGGTGGAGTGGCGAGAGAGGATAGAACTTCAGATATTAATATAGCTGATATCATGTGCTGATCTTTCCTTACAAAGAAATTAAAATCGTTTTTGGAGTTGTTTCGTTACCTAAAAGAATTTCATAGATATTTCTCACACACTGGTACGAGCAAGGGTTTATTAGCGTGCATTAAAAATATGTGCAATATGTGGGATGGTGACGAAGGATAGAAGTGCTGATTCTACATACAGTCACGGACAATAAAGTTTGCGCATCTGCAAAAAAACATGTTACAACCACGAAACTTTGCAAATAGCTATAGTGTTTGCTGGTATGCAAATGATCCATGTTTCCTGCGAGTGCGCATGACCGCACATCCTGTGGTGGCGCTGCAAGCACGAACCTGCAGCTTTTTTAACCGGCGCGTAGTCAATGCCTCATGAAAGCGAAGAGCACCGGCCGACGCAAGCATGAGTACAGAGTGACAAGAATGCCGAGTAGACGCCAGAGACGTCGATTGACACAACTTACGGACTTTGAGAGAGACCTGATCATCGGGCTGAAAATGGCAGGGTGGTCGGCACGCCGAAAAACGCAGGGTGGCCCACCACGTGGATCGTTCTGACCATACCATCCGACTGTGTTGGGAGCATAGACTCCGGACGGACCAGGATGGCCACCTGTAGAGAGGATCGACGGATCGTCTGCCAGGCACAAACGGATCCGACGGTGACCCGGTTCACTATACAGGCAGACGTAGCGGCTCCTGTTTGCCCATGAACCATTTCCCGAAGGCCTCGCGGAAGCGAATCGGCGATCGCAACGCTCCTTACGTGAGCTGCTATTAACACCGGAACATCGCCGGGTCCGTGTGCAGTTGTGCCAGGGCAGAACGACGTGGAACGCCACAGACTGGCGACGTGTGGTGTTTAGCGATAAGTGCCGCTTCATTTAGGAGACCGATGATCATCGTGTCCGGGTATCGAGCAACCTCGCTATCGAGTGCCACACCTCCCCACTGCAGGCATTATGGTCTGGGGAGCCATAGCCCACATTAGCCGATCAGCTCTAGTAGTGGTACGTTGATCATTGACGGGCCAGCATTATGTGGATGAAATCCTACTGCCCCATGTGCTCCCATTCCTGGCCCGGATTCCAGATGTGATATGCCAGCAGGATAATGCCCGCCCACACACGGCTCGGGTTGCCCAGGACTGCCTACATCATTTCCTGACACTTCCATGGCTTTCCCGCTCCACGGGCATGTCCCCTGTCGAGCATGTGTGGGACCAGTTGAAACGCCGTCTGCCGCCGTGCCGCACTATCCGGGATTTGGAGCACACCGTACAACACATGTTGGTCTGTCTGCCGCAGGACAACATATGATGTTTGTTCGCCTCCATGCCGGACCGTAGTGCAGCATGTATCGCCGCACGAGGCGGTGCGACGCTCTATTGAAGATGACCGGACTGCATGCAACAGATCCCTCTGTATTTGTCCTGCAGCTCTGTCTTTGTCATCATGTGTATCAATCATCTGTGTCATTACGTCCATAAAATGTCAGTTCAATCCGATGCTTCCTTGTTGGTGCGGAAATTTCATTTTCCGTGAATGTGTTACAAACTTGGCTGCAATATGTCCTTAATAATACACTTGCTCCATTTCCACTTGGATTTCTTCCCCGACAACTGCGGGATTGTTAGTGATGAGGAAATTGCAACGATGAAGAAAAAATACTAGGGAAAGTGATCTACTTCCATGATGTTAGCTGACTACTGTTGAACGCTCGCTAGAGATGAGACTTAGGAGATATAAAGGAGACTAGCAAAGCGACGTCGGACGTAGAAGCGCACATTCCGAGGTACACACGATAAGTACGAATAGGAGCCCATTGCGGATCTCTCAAAAACCGTAGCTAATTTTGCATTTTCATTGTCATATCCGTGTTCAGCACCTTAAATTTGTAAGAGATTATTGATTTAATCTCCCGGGCAATACTTTTGTAAAAATTTATTGCCCAGTACTATCAGACGGGCCAAATAAATATGTTATTTTGTTTCTTTTTTATGTTTTTTGAAGGCAACGTTTGCTTCCTTCGTTTGAAAAGTTTTGATTTTCTTTGTAAAACGCAGGCACTATTAATTATTTTCTTTTCGTTTCATCCGCTACATGAAAGGTACTGAAAACAGTTTCCGTTCAGTGCGAATCATTTTCCTAGGGGAAAATACTCTTATGAGATTCTAAAATTGGATTAACATGTTTCGGTATTTTTCAAATGAGCTAAAGTTTTATTTGAAATGAAAACCGCGAGCGTCGGCAGTGTGCCGCCTGGTGCAAATGCTGAATACCTTTCGAAATTTTCCGCAGCGATCACTTACAATCTGTTACTTTCTTTTATTTTTTCTTCAATTCTTCTGATGCTACAAATGTCAAACTTGTGTTTGAGAAGCATGTATGAACGGAACCTGAAAACACATTTAAGATTTTATGTTTTATTTTGTGTACCTGCTGTAAAACAACTTGCATGGTGTAAAGCTGTAAAAGGTGTAAACTTGCAAGCTGTAAAACAACTTGCATGTATGCTAAACTGGATTTTGAAGGAGTGTCTTCTGATCAAACAGCAATAAAATATTCTTTTACATAGAATATTTCAGGCCATGAGAAAGGTTTCAAAATGTAATCAACTACATTGCGCGCGGCTTCATTACGGACACCGGCAGCTGTTGAATGTTGCATTAGTTCATGCACATTTTGCTAAACAGTTCGTTCTTTTTCTCTAGAAAACGCTGCTAATGCGTACCTAATTTATAAATATGCGGTATGACATTAATGTTAATATGATACCATGAAATGTTTTTATGGAAAGATAAAAGAATTGTATTCTGTTTGAATTCTATAAGTTTTCTTTTGTTGATGAAATTAAAACTTTTGTCATTATTTCTTCATACATTTTTGGTGTGGCATAAGATATGCGTATAATGAGCGCTGAATCACTGGAATTGTCAAAAAATGCTGTTTCTTAATAAGAAAACTCAACAAATGTGTTTAAACCAATGACTTGCAATACTTTCGAAATAATTCTACACAAAGGAGTCAAAAAGTTAATCCGCGTAAGATAGATGTTTCTTAAATCTTTCCTGAGGAAGTAAGTCAGAAATAAACAGTAGCTCACCAATTTTAAGACGCATTGTATTACCTGAATTCAAATTCATGATAGAAAAATGAAGTATTTAGCACATACACTTTTCCACTTCTGTTGGTTGTTCAGCCGTTTGCGTTACAGTTTCAGGTTGAGAATTTAGTACAGCACGAAGTGTTCAGATAAAATGAGGAAACAATGGCTACTTCCATGGCCTAGCAACCCCAAGACATGTCGACATTGTAATATTTTTAGTGGGAAACTTTCCCTTCTTACATATATGGATTACTTATTTTTAAATCTTTTAATTTTGATTTACTTGATTTAACTGGAATGTAGAAGACTTTACTAAGGAATGCTCTGATGCTTCTAAATATTCCAATGCAATTAGTAAAGGAACAAAAAAAGAATTAATAGCAACTTGTGATAATTGATAAACTTCAAAAACCAAACGCATACGTTACTCGTATATACAGTTTTCAGGTTGAGAATGCGCTGATATAAAAAGCAAATTCGTCAGCATTTCGTCTTTCTTCAGGAAAGTATCGAATATCTTGATGCAAAAACTAAGTACGAAAAATTTCCTAAGTTTAGTCGGTATAAAATAGGAAACTGAACGGAATGAAACCTAGGTAAGCAACCACGAAGCATATTACAAACGTCAGGAATTTAGCTCAGTTTCCTTTCTTATTTGAAAGAGCCTAATGAGAAATTCCTTGTCAGATTTTCTGAGCAGTAGTAAACTCAAAAAATAAAATATGTGTATAGAATATACTTAAGGCATTTATAAACGTACAACCAAATCTCGAAACATCGTAAAATGAGCTTTAGCTCACATTCCAAAATATACAGTATATTGAGTAGCACTTCATTTAAAAGAAGTGAATCAATCACTCAGGTAAATGTTCGTTCTGCATAGCTGTAAGAAAATTTACCTGAGAGATATAGTATCTGATTTTCGCGGGTCGAAACAAATTCTGCTTCTTCGTAGCGTAATTAAGTAAATCACTGGTCACTCAAGTAAACAATGTGGAAAAAATATTCTTTACATAATAAGTAGAAATACATATGAATTATTACTTGGAACTTCGTCGTCCTGTGTGGTGTAACGGATAGCATACTCGAACAGAAATAGCAAAACGCCAGTTCAATTCCGGCTCCAGTGCGATGCACTTTTCACGTTTTCCGATGTGATAAACGTTACGTGAGGAACAGAGAAATACACGCAATTCAGAGATGTCTAATTGCTGTGCCGATAATTCTGATGTGTTTGCACGTATTATGTCAAGAATATTTCTTACACATGATTAAACCTGGATCTTCTACTTGTGTATATAACACGTACATTCATACCAGAAATGTGGATGAATATTTTCAGTTCATATTTTTGTGTCTGCGTCAAGTAAAATATAATAAATATTGTTACTGTAAACTCGTAAGTATAATATGCGCAATTTCATTTATTTTCGTTCTTTTGAAACGGGGATGGGTTGCGCGTTAAAAAAAATTAACAACTTTTAAAGATTTTTCTTTGATATTCATGCAAGTGCCTCAAAAATATCACTCTTTCTGTAGAACATAAAAATGTTGCATCAGAACAATGTGGAACTAAATCCAGATACCAAGAGACAGCAAGTTCTGCAATATCACAGAACTGAACCTAATAGGGCGTTTCTTAATATTCCGGCTGCGAATCTTTGTAAATTGAGTTAGACACAGTTTAACAGTACTGAACATGATTCAGGGTTCTCTTTTTTACCACATGAAAATCTGAAAGTGGAAGCCATATGCTGATAATCAATAATCAGCATTTCAACTTGCTTTGTGTTTAACTTTTGCAGATTCGGTGTCTAGGCCTTTGAACGACAAAGTTTCTGCAGCGTTTGATTGCATGCTAATACATATTCTTTTGACCAAACCGAATCTAATGTTGATGTATCTTACCTTTTCCCAAAGTAGCTAGTAGACAAGTAGGGGGCCGAGTACAGATAATTATTTTCACTTAAAAGGAAACTGCCTCTGAAGTCTTTTCATAATGTGATTGAAACTTAATATATTAGTAGATTTTCTTTCGTCTACAATTGTGTGTAATTTATGTAAACGACTAATGAAATACAATATCAGCAAAAATCGATTCGTTTAATGGGAAAAAACGGAACTAACAATTGTTTTTTAATGGGGGTTTAAAGACCACCATGAGCAACTCAGTGGGCTAAAATAAAAGCAGTCTCCCGTCCCTAATTGAGGGCCACTGGTTCCAGGACAACAGGAAAACCATTGTCGTAAGACAAAAACAACATTGTCGGAGCAACTAAACGTTCTTGAATATTTTGAGGAGAAAATGCAAATTTTAAGCTAAGCATTATCAGCAATTTCTGCAAATGGGAAAATGACAAAGTACAGTACAAAGAAAAGTGTACCACAAACTGGTGCAAAAGTTTGAATTTAAAGTTTAATCAGAATGTAAACAATGAGGCCACCGGAGATGACATCAGCGGAGCAAAGGTTGACTCGGTAGGCGCAGCATTTGCTGGCATCATCATATGTACTTGCATATAAGGTTTACGATAAAAGTCGTTAAAAAGCATTATAAAGATGAAATTTTTTCACCATTTCCTATCAAATTACATACTTTAATTTTACTACAGTAAAATATACATTTCTGAAATTAGCCGATCGATAGTGGACGAAAATGGCGGTAACCTATTGTAATAATAAATTATAGATATTTAATGAAATATAGGAATTTGCCACTTGGACTACCGGTGGAAATATTTTCTGCAGCTTTCCAGCGATAGATGGGATAGGCTGAACAAAGAAAAAATTGATAGAACACGATATAAAAGTCTCGGGCCTACATAAAGCAGTTAAAAAATGGCTATGCCTGTCACACGTTCATTATTAGTATTCCCTTATTATTATTTCCCAAGAAACAATATTTAGGTTAGCTTAAGTAATAGAAAATATTACAATCTGCTTTTTTGTGTCTGTAATTTTAAACTTATATAATCAGCTGCATGTTGTTATTTGCTGCATCATTTTGAAACCCAAAATAGAGTAAAGTAGAATTCTTTCAGACAACAAAAACATTGTTTTTTGCAGGCGACATTACAAAACTGCAAATATATTTTAGCTGTTCTGTATTTATAAAAAATGCTATTTGTCTTTTAAAAGCAATTAGTGACTAAACAGTGTTCCAAAAATAACTCAGTATATCCATTACAAAGGATTAAAAGTATGTCCAAATGGAATTTTGTATTTCGGTAGTTATTTCAGAATGAATATAAATATTTTCCAAAAGTAAGGCAGTTATTTCAGAATGAATGTGAATATTTTTCAAAACGAAAATCTATGAGCACACAGATGACACGAAAGGAAAAACCTTTGATTTTTCGCATTCAAATAATGAAAATCTTTGATTTATTGCATTCGATTTGAATAACAGTGTTTTGTGCCTTATTTTCTAAATAACTCTATCACCCGTTCGAGTATGGGCGATTAACAATTACGGACAATCTAGCAGGAAATTGCTTGCGTAGTTCTAATTTTATTTTCGTAGAAATTAGGGTGCTTGATTATTTTCATCTAATTTTACAGTGCTAGTGAATCCTTACTGCCACAGCGTTTATTTATTTTATATATTCTTTACTTTCGTTGATTGCTCGGAAAACTTAAGAGAAGCCGAAGCAAGTCCAATTCGTGTCCACGTCATTTTATAGATTACGGTAGAATACTACCAGGATTGCATTCATGTAGAAACCGTTGTATCTTCTGAGGAGTAGTTCACTGGAACCGTGAAAACGAAACAGAAGCTATACCGACGAGTTTTTACTGTAAACAACATCAATAAAGTGGAAAGACGTTTATTAAAGTTTAATGAAGAAAATAATGTTTTGGGTTTTACATAAGACAAAATAACTTTGCAGAAAATATACAGATCGTTCGTAATATATCTAGAACTCCAGAAAGAATGACACAATATTTCAGTACTGTACATAAGTAGCTGGTTCGAGAAAATTTTGTTCTCTGAACCCAATCGCTTTGCTCGAGGACATTTTCAACACCTTTTTTGAAATTTCCTTATGAGTCTGAGTAATAACGACTTTTCAGCGGAGAGCCTTTTCTCAAAGTATTGCATATTCCACTTGCTATTCCTAAAATTTCAGCACTAGCCAACTCAGGAGTCACACACTGATATACTTGGTTTATATTTGATTAGTTTTTTTTCCATTATTTTTGTTAACAGCGCATTGTAATTGGAAAATTGCTACCCCCCCCCCCCACACACACACAAATGGGAAGCGAAATCCAAATTAAAAGTTATTGTAATAATTCCGTATACGATGTTACCAGAAATGCTATCTCACACTGCTCAAAAATCCATTAGAATGATCTTTTTTCTGTTTAAATAGTCGACTACTTTTGAAATCAATACATCATGGGCCGTGGTGGCCCAGTGGGCAACATTCGTGACTGCCACGGAAAGGCCTCAGGTTTGATCCTAGGCAGGTACGAACGCTCGATCCACTAAATATCCGCCGTGCGTCGGATTGGCACGTTAAGCCGTCGGACCCCGGGTACTGGCATCCAGGTAATAAATAAGGGCGTCTTTCTCCCTTTCTCCCCCTTTCTACCTTGCTTCAGTGTCACTTTCCTATCGGGCACTCTAGCCCAAATCTCCTAGCTTCCTATTTTTAAGGGCTGTTTAAGACCTGGAGTCAGACACTCCTGTCCTAAAATCCTCTACATGCGATCATTTACAGATCAAATCAATACATTGTTAAAAAAAATAACGTATCATAAACGTAACGCCAGTCAACAGTCATTATGGGCTGCCAGTAAATTGGTTTTTAAAGCAGGCGGCTGCCGTTGCGTTTCTAG
This sequence comes from Macrothele yani, assembly GCA_039090855.1. Classification (NCBI taxonomy): domain Eukaryota; kingdom Metazoa; phylum Arthropoda; class Arachnida; order Araneae; family Macrothelidae; genus Macrothele; species Macrothele yani. Next base: position 141,704,028 of record CM077015.1, read on the forward strand.
AGGGCTTTTTAACTACTGAATATCACCGTGTGTCGAACGGTCATGTTAAGACGGAAAACCCGAGGTTTTGGTAGAGCTGAAGAACTATCGATAGCATCGATAGTTTCCTATAGTTAAAAAAAACAACAATCGATAATTATAGATTGCATGTTTGATACAATTGCTCAGAAAAAATGTTCCTTCCCGCGCTAAAGAATGATTTCTGGCAACAGTGTTGCTTACCGCTGTATATTTTCAAACGATACGGTTTGATACAATTTGCAACGTATCTTTAGACAATTCATTCTAACCAAATTTCGTAAATGAATGAAAGCTATAGTGAAATATTTTTCATGAGCCATGAGCATCTTTATGTTCCCAAATTATCGCATTTTGCTTACATTGTATGTTATTTTCTTCATTTTTTTTTCCACAAAAGCCAAACAAAAAATTACTTTCTTCAATTGTACTAGGCAAAGGAATTTTTTAAAGAAATGGTCGCCAAATCGCGATAATAGTTCGTGAGAAAGTGAATAAATGTGTATCCAGTATGGTTATGGCTCAGGTTATTTATTTTTCTGTAACTTTTTTTCGTAAGCCTAAACTCGCTGAGAATACATGGAGAATGAAATTGAACACCATTGCAATTTCTCTTAGACACAAGTTTCTAACTATTATTACATACATTGTACAAGTTTTTCTCAAATATTAATCGGTATTACATAAAGAATATGAGTTTTCTAGCAGTGCTGAATTCGTGCTTTCAAAGTTGTCCAAAATGGAGAGAGTCTAAAAGTACTGTATGTCTTAAAAGATTTATATTAAGAGAAATAAAAGAATTTCACATTTCACATTTCTATAGAACGCTAGAAGTCTGTTCTCTTTGTTATGTAACTTAACGGTTAATTAAAATAATTCGTCTGCGTATAAATGTTTTTGAAAGTAGCATAAATGAAGAAATATATTATAGAATTTATCTAAGCATTTTTTGGAACTAAATTTAAAATTTTATTTTCTAGTGTTTTAAAGTTACTTTTTAGTAGAAAATACGATAGGTAAAATATAGATAGGTATTGTAATATGTTTGTGTGATATATTTTATGATTTGAAATGCATTTCGGGAAATCATCACTCTTCACTTCAATCAGTTGTTTAACATTGGGTAACATTTCGTGGCTTCAGTTTAGCCATTTTACTTCGTTGGATATTGATTTCATTGCTATCACTCTCTGTGGATGGAATCATGACAGGGACGGATTTGTTCATCGGAACATTTCCCGGTGGACAACTCAAAAAACAACCCAATTTATTGTGTTCTTTTTGCCTGAATGTTTGGAAATGGATGCATAATTATTTTAGAAATTATGAAAAATAATCGTTTATTCATTTGACCTTTATTTCTGCCTTAAAAGTTATTTCTTAAAAAAAAAGAAACAAAAAGTTTGCTTCTATCTTTGTTGGTCGTTTGCTCTGAAAGAACGCTGTCTTCCTGTTTTGAATTTTCTCATAGCAAGGGCCTTTGTATTTGCTTGAGAACAATGCTGACGGACCAAGCAAGCTGTTATACATTAATCAAGCTGAAGACATGTCATTAGACTTGGAGCCTGGTATGCCCTACACGTTTGTAATCTTGAAAGGAACACTACTACCCATTGCGATGGCCCATCATCCCCACCCCTCTTATCCAGAGACTGACATAGATAACAATGCGATTCTCCCTCAGAGATATTCCAGCATCCGAATCCAAGTGTTAATGTGAACGAATTAAACTGATGCTACGATTTATCGAGCGACACAAAAGCGGCTAACTTTCTTTAGCATTTTGCTACAACTTTCTTCCCCATTTTAGCTTTTTTTTTTGAGCCAGCTTAAATTCTGGTTTGACTTTTCATGTTGGTGTATCCACGAGTGGTGTACATTTTAAGTAAAATTTTATTCATTCAACCTTTGTTTTTCCCGTTGATGTTCCTTCTCTTTTCAATATATTCTTGCCCTACGAAAAGGTTGCATTTTAATATTTAATGAAGTGAATAAGTTTGGTGGTTTTGTTACTTTAACCACGCATTAATAACCCGTAAGTAGAATATTTTTGATATTGCAAAAATTTGATCTAATTTCAACAACAATTGCCCAAAATGAAGTTGAGTCTTAACAAAGGAAAAAAAGTTCAATTTAAATCTGAAACCGCTTGGTAGATGGCGACATGGAGGTTTATTTTTTGCGTGACGTTCTATCGAAACATTACTGTGTGAAAAATATTTACTTGTAGCATAAAACATACGAAATACTGTAAAAAATTTCAAATTCACATCCCAGGGCGTGGTGTAACCGAAGCGATTGGTAAGTGTACATATACGTGTATCCCTTTTCAGGAGGTCAAAGTGCATTCATTTTGCATTTGAAGAAAGATACATGTCTGAGAAGAACAGGGACTCAACACATACAAAATTCTGGAGAAAAGAATGTTTCTGCATCCGAACGACAAAGCATTACTGCTATTTTCTCTGTTCATGAGGAGAACAAAATAAAAACATCAGAACAATTAAGACCGAACATGTAAACAAGAATAATTGCAAAATTACCGTGAAATAACTGCACAGTGTCAACCTTTTAGAATTTTGCAGATGTAAAGTGTCTTATTATCTGAAGAACAAACAGTTCTGCTACGGCGAATAAAATGGAAATTGTTGAAAAAATTAAATAAAAGTCATTACTGAGGGAAATCTGAAAAAATTACAAAAACATATGAAAATAAATACAACTATTTTTGTAACTTTGGGGGAATTTCATCTTCATTACGAAACTTAATAAGAAATATGCATCTTTTCTAAGAGTTTCGGCAATATTAACGTCTGCCACAAATAAATATCCAATGTAACACTTAATCTCAGATTTTTCTATGGACGAACTAATGTACCTTTATTTTAACATGTTAGAAAATTTAGAATCGCATTATTCATGTTCTAGCAAATGTCATGGCAATAATACTTACAAAAATGCTTGAAGACTGAATGGTTTACCTCAAACTCTGGATTTCAAAAAAAATTTAGTGAGGAATGAAGTAAAACTTATCAGTCTACATATTTCTCATTCTCCCAACTGAAAAACAAATATAAAAATTAATAACTGCAGAAGTCAGAGAAGTCGCGTATAGCTTAGGAGAGGATAGAGACAAATGAGTCACTCAGAGTCTTCTAAACTCCTGGTTCTCGCTAAGCTAACATTTCAAATTAAGTGAAGGTGTCATTGCTTTCACGTATAATTTCAATATTCTAAAACTACGAATAATTAAATAAAAGTTATTCAAATGCGCATAAGACCTTTAAATTCTACTGTTTTTCCTACAACGGTTATCAGTATATGAAGCGTTGTAGAATTCTGGCATCTTGTGTCGCTTGATATTTCTAATAATTGTAGCACTGCAGTAGATCTACAGTACATTAGCAATATCTACTTTTGTAGGAAGTCCAGAAATCATTTTGCGTTTCTTTTCATTATTTTTTCATACAGTTAATTTTAAAACACTTCCTCCAGGGATACACATCGAAGACACAAAACATTAAGACCAGAGAGTGTTTATGTAAGTCGAAGCAACTGCTGGTAAACGACAACAGGTGTAAATATCATGAAATGGTATACATCATAACACTTAATACTAATCGCTGCTTATCAGTGTTATTCTTGTTCATGAGATTGGAAAGGCAGCAGATTTAAACCAGTTAGACGAAGGCTGAATTATAACAGTCAGATGGCTAGGTGAGAGAATTTCCGATATGGCAAAGTTTGATCACGATCAGCCGTGGTTGATACCTTCAAAAAGGGGTCCGAGGAGGAAAAACTTACGAACGGCTGGCAAGGTGTGGGGTGGCAACGGCTCAGCTATGCTAGAGGCGAGCGAAGGTTTTCCCGCATGGTACGAGCCAATAGGAGGGGTATTCTGTGACGCAACTCACAGGTAATTTGAATTATGTTGACGGAAGTAATGTGTTACAAGACAGAGTACATTTAACGGTGCTGAAAACAGTGCTGGGAAGCTGCAGGTCGTTCCGAGTGGCAATCCTAACTTCTATTTACCGTCGAAAGCGCCTACAATGGGCCACAGATGGGATACTGTGGAGCAACACTCAGGTAATATGAATGCTGGTGACTGGAGTAATGTGTCACAACACAAAAACTTTGCCATATTGGAATGGCTGCGTAATCACAGGCAGCTCCGAGTAGCAATCCTAACTTCGATTCACCGTCGAAAGCGATTATCAAAACTAATGTTTGAGTGATTATAAAAAGTCGGTCGTTTGGTCAGCTGAATGTCGTTTCCTGTTGCACCGTGTGGGTGGCCGGGTACGTCTGTGGCCTTCATTTGGGAAAATGTTGGAACCAGGACGCAATGCGGAACAAAAACCAGATGGTGGAGGAAGTATAATTCATTAGAAAATGCTGTAATGGAAAATCCTCGGTCCAGGCTTTCCTGTGGAAGAAACTATGATGTGTTCCATCTATCTAAACATCACTGCAGAACAGGAGCTTTTCATGGCGACGATATTCCCATCTAGTAGTGCCTTCTTTCAGCAGGAAAATGCGCCATGCCATAAAGGCCGGATTTTTGGAGAATGGTTCGCAGAACAACAGGAAGATTTCCAGGTAATTCCCTGCCCTCCAAATTCCCCAGATATCAATCCAATCGAGCATCTGTGGTTTGTGTTGGAACAGAAAATCTGATCTCATCGAGCTCAACCACGTAACTTACAAAAGTTAAAGGATCTGCTGGCAACGTATTGTACCAGATACCACAAGACACCTTTTGGAATATTGTAGCATCCATGCATCGCCAGGAAGGAGCTGTTTTGGAGGTACGTAGAGGACTAACATCATATTGGAGAGATGGCTATAATGTTTTGGCTCTTTGGTGTACTTGTATTCTCCCAAATAGTCAAAAACATGTTTCCTTTTCTTTTCTTACGTTATTTTTTGAAGTTATTCAGATTCTCTCACAGTCGTCAATATTTGCGTATATTTTGATTATTTATAAAAGGACGCCTAAACATACATGAATATTAGGTTTAAAGTTTTTGCTTTAATATTTACAAACAATTCCAAATAAAAGCACCCAGTATAATATTACGAAAAATGCATTACATGTCGATTTCCAGCTACCACACGAAAAAAGCTAGATAATGCCTTGGGCAGCTAGCTCCACTACTTCGCCGGAGAAGCTTCCTTACAACACGGCCCAAATTACTGCTGTACAAACGGTCGTCAGGCCGGGGCTTACCCACGCCTCCTCCATCTGGATTGATATTAGTAGGAAACAGCGAAAGAGAATCGAGAGGGTGCAAAGACGAGCACTTCGAATGATCACTGCGACTCCCCGTTGGACCCCACTTCGGAACCTGGGAAACAGACTTCAAATCGAGAAGGTACAGACCTAAGAAAAACGAGTCACCCCCTTAACGTTCGAACCGTTTGTCGCATGCAAACAAGTAAGGTACCGTTGGAAAGCACTTGAAGGGAACTATTATGTGATGTGAAGAAACATGCTAATTAGCTATCTGTCTCCGAATTTTTCCATATGACAGGTGTTATTTTAAGCACATTCTATTCAGCACATAATAAAACCCTTAAATTCCAAATTTCATGCGAATCGACCAATAAATACGTGTACAGTGAGCTACGGAAAAATATGCCGTTAATGTTAAACTGCAAAAGCTTTTTTGACTTGTATAATTTAATCGAAAACAGATACGGTGATTCGGTGTTGCTACAATAAAACACAAAGAGGCCCAGATAATATGAGCCCCTGTGCAAGATCAGAACGGGTATATTAAGGGAATTATAAAATATGATCGTGAAAAAAAATGAATTATAACCATATCTGGTTAGTAGTCCATTTGAATGCGAAATATCATTAAATTCGTAAACTCAAATTTTCAGCGCGGTAGCATAAAACCTTGCTGAGATATAAGCGAAAACTCAAGCATACATCGATTAAGGGGCCGTGCATCATAGAAAAACATGTTTTCCTCTACTTACTGTAGAACGGTTTACCTCGCAGTACTAAGAAACGCTTAGGAGAAAGAGTTTATACGTGACGTTGGTTGAATGAAGCAGTAATGATGTTACACCCTTAAATTCAGAATATCAAATTTTAATGATGAACATCATAAGTTAATAGTTTTGCACATGAATAACTTAACTTACGACATAGTTCTTGCAATTACATATTCAAATTTTTCATATTACTCACATAGCTGACTCTTGTATATTGTTTAATTCAAAAACGCAAAAAAACCAGTACGTTTCACAAAACGAAAGCTTCGTATGTGTCTTCTGTGTATGGTTTACATAAATACCTTTACAGCTTCGTTATATTATGAAACTGTGGTCATGAAAATGAAAATTCCAATTGTTCCCTGCGCAAGTGAACCCGTGTGCCTGGTTTTTTTTTCGTATTGCAGATTTTATATTGTCTCCATTCCGTCTCGAATTACGGTATAATACGAATAAAATTGCATATCGTTTCGATTCATTGATATATTCCACTGTAGTTATACTGCTTAAACTGTCTGTAATATGTTTAGCTGCAATACAGAAGACGAATGAATCTACGTGTGTAGCCCGGATCTGCACGCGAATTTCCTCTTCGGCATTCGTCGTTTTCGACTACCGTTTAAGAAAATAACCGTAACCAGTAGGATTTGGAGCATTAAGCTTACTTAGTGTAGTTTACTACGGTTCTAATTGCATTTTTCCTTTCTTTATGTTTTATTCTTCATTTCTTCTACACATATAAATAAAATAATAACTGGTTTTACTCCGCGATAAGAAAAAATAGTTATATTCTAAGAATTTCGTAGTTTAAGAAAAAAGTAAAAGAAAGTTCCCAAATCTTGTTTCTTCAGCATGCGCATGAAATAAGAAAAATACACTGTTACCTACTTTATTGGAACTCTCAAGTTTTAGACTTAAATGAGAAAAGAAACATTTTAGGTTCGCAGGGGAAATCTTAAAATTAAATTTCATACGACAGAATTCTTGTCGGGTGTTCGAATCTCGGACCTACCGGCCATCTACTCTGCGATTTTTCTGTGGTTTTCCACAGCCTCCCTGAGCTTGGGGACACCAATGCGTAGATGGCTCCCTGTCAAGTCGGTTCCGGATGCACTTTGTTTGTTTCTACTCATGCTGACAGTAGCAGAACAATATATTTCCCAAGCCGTCTGGTCAACGTGGGAAATTAGGCAATTACCCTCCCGAATAAAAAATTGAGAGATACCTATAGCCAGAACTGCCTATAAAAAGAGTTAACAGACAGGCAAACAGACGATAGGATTTTAAATGAAAAATTCTATATGACGTTTATGAACGACAAAGTAGAACTAAAATACCTGACGTAACGCTTTCTTATTTCAAAAGACTTGCTTGTGTGACGTTAATCGTATGACGTAATGCATCTCTGACGAAATGTCAGAATGATTTAAATGAAGTGGCGTCACACCAGCAGCTGTTGAAAATCGGTTCTACAAGGCCGCAGCACCAGTTCTTGATGTCATCACAGGAAGACCTTGCCGTGACCGCCCTACCTAGTGGACTGGTGCTATGTAACGCGACTGTGATATCCCGAACTTACATGCTTACGAAACTCTAACAGTTGAAACTATGTTCTTTCCAACTATTTGAAACAGATATTTGTGATGGTAAAAAAGGTATTTGTACTGAGTAAATAGAACAAGATCTGTAAACTCACCGTTAGAAGTTTTTTTTATTTTTTTATTTTTTAGGAAGGGGGAGCTGTTTTTCGAGGGCAAGTGAAACAATACGTTGATTCTATCAGTGAAAGACAAATGCTATGAAACTTAGGCGGTTTGTTTAGCAACTCAATTTTAAGGTATTTTGGAGGCTAAATAAAAAACGGAAATTCCGTTTTAATTTTTCCACTTGCACTGGAAAGACATCCCCTATCACCCACAAAAAATTAATAAATAAGACAACTTCGGTGCATTGAGTTTACAGATCTTGTTCTATTTATTCAGCAAAAAATACTTTTTTCTTCTGTTTCTTTAATTTATTACTCGTGTCCGAATCTACAAAAGGTCGACGCATGAGGGACTGTTAAGGAATTTATTAATATTTTACCTTATTTTTCCATGCAGAAACTTATTCTTTTAGCAAACTAAGGTGTTTAATATATACTTTCTTTTAACTTTTTAAAATTTTGTTGAACTTCAAGAAAGGATACTTTAAAAGTCCACACAAATTTATTTAGAAATCACCTTTTAGAACACTGTACATATACTTAGTAAGAAGTTCATGACAAAGGTATTTCAAATTGAAAAATTAGAAAGAATTAGACTAAACAAATAACTTTTTAAATAATGAAAACATAAAATTAAATTAGGAAAAAATGAACATAAATTTACATTATGAACAGATAACTTTTTAAATTAGGAAAAAATGAAAAAATGGGAAAGTACTGAAATAGAAAAAGGTGGAGGTGAAAAAATATAAATGGATTCAATTTTTTTTTATTTTATTAGTGGCAAATGTTTTATTATTATTTTATGATGGTCCGTAATGATTAAGTAATTCACTGACTACATTATAATACTATCAAGTAAAATGTTGCAATATTTCAAATGTAGGCAAAGTCGAATATATTATTATAATTTTATTTTTCCAATATAATACCGAAAAGAAGTCGAACATGATATTGATATATGTTTTAGTTTGACGCATTTATAATTTTCAGTTTTATTCAACATTCACAAATACGTTTTTCTTACAATCACTAATATTTACTCTTGCTGTAAAGTTGCAACATACACAATCTAGGGCATTTAAGGTAAACAAAATTTTTTTCTGAATATGTTAGATACACTAATTGGTTATCTTTAGTTAAGAAACCTTTTTGCACCGTCAGTTCAATAGTTCGAAGTGTTCTTATTTTCTCCCAACAGTGTGCCATAAATAGTAGCATTACCTTAGGGAATTGAAATTTAAGAGTAATAAAACTTAGTTTTAACACTCTGTTGGTGGAAAAAAAGTGTCAATACAATTGCTATAAAAAAACAAAGACTCTTTCCACGTTTTAGCAACACCCAGCAACCAAAAAATTCTTATTTGGCCACTGCTCGGGAAACGAATCCCAGATCTCTTGATATCCAGCCGAGAGATTTGGGATTCGTTTCCCAAGCAGTAGCCAAATAACCATTTTTCGGTTGCCGTGCGTTGAAAAACGTGTAAAGAACAATGTCTTTGCTTATTCGCTGACGCCACGTATTTGTAGGATTTTTACCAATTGTAATAGAATTTTCATGTATGAAAAATTTACAGTTAGAATTTGCAGTAAATTCTAATTTACAGTTAGAATTTACAGTTAAAAATTTACAGTTATGTAACATTTACAGTTAGAAAACTATTTCGTGCCAAAAAGTTTCTTTTTACTGTTAAAAAAGGATTTTTGATTTGATTAAGCGAACTTTAAGGTCAGTTCCATATAGTAAAAACAATTCATGGTTTTCACTTTCTTTATTACTTTTCGAAGGAATAAAAAAATTGTGCACCAAAATGATGTATAAAAACCAGAGTTTTAAGCATGTCTTAAGAAATGAATCAGTTTGAAAATCTGCAGTTCTAGTGTATAGAAAAATATACAGCCGTAGAATTAACAAAACCACAACTAACTTTTTTAACAGTAATTACAACCTAGTTTACAGATTGGTAATCCTTATATACTACAAGATTTAATGCTATTTCAAACATCTTCAGATAAAACACTTTATTGCGGTATATTACTAAGGCTAAAGATCGTTCTCTCAACTGAACTATAGTTCACACTAAATACAAAATCGCAAAGAAACTGTATTATAAAAGAGCTAATAAAACATACATACCCTTGAAGCTCCTGTAGGCTGGAAATCTCGAGGAATTGCACGCATCCATTTGGAGCGTATTTCTTCATTCCCGGGAAATTCAAACACTGACGCTTTAGGACCTGTGTCGTAACTGCTTCGGCAATTTAGTACACAACAATGTGAAGGCATATTAGAACCAAAAATTATTTTTTAACACCGTGAAATAAATAACGAAGAGTGGAATGATATGAATCAGTAAGCTGTAAGAACAATGAACAACCTCATGGAGAAACGCTACAATAATCACACAAGATCACAGACGCTAACTATGGTTACGGCCTTTCGTCAAATTTAACAGGTATTCCTGTAGTGACGTCAGACGTTGGAGAGCAGGAGGTGTTTGGGCCCTGTTTCAGGGGGCGTTGGCTGTGAGCGACAAAATGGGGAAAAGTTCATACTTTCGAACAAAGAGATTTATATTGTTTTAAATTGACACGTGGAATTATTATATGACAGGTGCAAATTTAAATTACAAGACATAGCTGTTCCCATTAATTCGTATGTTAAGCACGATAACTATAAAAGAAAAGTGAGTTTTTTAGGTGGAAATTAACAAATCATTTGAAATAGATCGCACGCTTTCGTAACACTTTACTAAAGCCATTTCCGAAAAGAATAAAGGCTGTGGAATAAATCTCGCAGCTGTGTCTTGACCTTTGACCCCCATTTCGATCATATTAAACAGAATTGGTTTAGAGTACCTCCGGAACAACATACTGAAGTTTGGTGCAATAGATGCATTTTTAGTCAAGTTATGAGGATAATGGCTCTGGAATAAATCTAGCTCCTGTGTCCTTCCCTTTGACCCCTTTTCGACAATATGCAACAGAACTGGTTCGTTATATCTACGAAACAATATGATAAAGTTCTGTCTCAATCAAAGCATTTTTACGTAAGTTATGACGCATAAAGGCGATGGAATGGTTCCCAGTCCAATGTTCTGACCTTTGACCCCATTTCGTCCGTTTTCTACAGAGTTCGTCCTTAGGTTGTCCCCTACCACATACTAAAATTTCATTGAAATCGAATCATTTTTCCTCGAGTAATCGTGCGGTCAGGCAGACAGACGGACAAAGCTGGAGTATATACGCTTCTTCAACTTACGGTTGGAAAAAGTAAAAAATCGGATTTCGTGGTTCTGCTTCAATTTTCTGTTATGAGACAACGTTTCAGTGATACGCGAATTCTCAGTGCCTCAAGAAAGTGTAAGGATCGGAAACCAGGAAATTCAAAACGAATTTCAGCTTGCACAGATTCGGCTTTTCCGTTATTAGAAAAATGCATACTGTTTATTCTAATTATAATTCAAGTCATTAGCACGAATAAATGAAGCTGTTATAAAGGAAACCGCAATAGTAAATGAACTCCGTCCTTGGATGGCCCGAATTACCTTACAAATCACTGTCAGGGCCTTTGCTCTGTACTCTGCATTCAATTTGTCTGAGGTTCGGGTAAGATGCCAACTTTCCAGCAATATCACTGTCCTTGCAGGGAAAGAAACACTCAAGGTGTGTTTCCCTGATGTAGATATATGGATGCCCCCTCTAACTTTATTTGCAAATATATTCGCTATTAATCATCCGATTTGGACGATATTTAGAATTTAAGGGTTTTTCCATGTGCTAAATGGAATGTGCATAAAATAACATACCTCTTATATGGAAAAATTTGGAGATAGTGAGCTAATTAACATGTTAATTAGCTTAATTAGCATTTTTATTCCCATCACGAGATAGTTCCATTCGAGTGCTTTCCAACGGTACCTTACTTGTCTATCTACGGTAAGTGGTTCCAAAGTTAAGGGGGTGGCTCGTTTTTTTGTTTTTTTTTTGAGGTCTGTACATGAATTTTCCACCAGACTCACCAAAATGTTCTTCGAGAAAGCGGAAACCCACCCTAATGGACTTGTTAGGAGCGCGGTTGATTACAATCTCAGCGAATTTCTCAGTTATCCCAGGACTAAGACGGCGATGTTTGATCTCCTTCACAGAGAGAGTAAGTATGCGTACACTGGTAGGCGTTAGACAAACCACAACCCCCTTCTGTTTCAGATTGGCATCAAGATGGGGAAAATGGATTCTGCTCGGACATTTGAATTGGTATCGTTGAGTTTCAGTCACTCCCTTGTGCGTCGGTGGCCGAGTGGTGTTGTGGTTCTCTGTGATTTTGTGCGGTGCTTCGTTTCCCTTTACCCCCTTCCTCACGAACTGATGTCACGGATCACCCTCTCCTTTCACTACATTTTTCTGTTTGTCTTTCCTATGGAGTTCGCATACTCAGATCTCCTTGTTTCCTATTTCTAAGGGCAGTTTTTAGACCTGGGGTCAAACACTCCCTTCCTAAAACTTCTTCAAATACCATACCATACCATACATGAAGATTTCGGAAAGAACTGAAATCAGAACCCGGCAGAAGTTTATCTCTGAATGTATTGAACACCCATTCAGCGCTCTAAGCAGCTGTTATGGGGAGAATTCGAAATCAGTTTCATCTATGTGACATTGAAGGCAGATGGCTGAGTATCAAAATAAGAAATTGAATTGTGGTATATGATACATTCTGGTAAAACAGTTAATTGATAATTTAGAACTTTTGCTGTACGATCCACCAGGAAAAGACAGATTTAACTTTAATTTTGAATGTGTTTGAAATGAACAATCGAACGGCATCACTGCATTTTATCAAATAGTTGAATTATTTTCTGCATTGTGAAGCGTTTTTAGTTTGTGTGATTCGTAGTGTAAGAAATTCATACATTTATTCTGATCAGATCGCCACCGTTTTTGGCGCCAAATCTTGTATGTTCGTTATCAGATTTGTGTAATGAGGTGCAGGAAATGTTCGTTGAGTGAGTAAAGCCTTTCTTTGTCCAGACGTCAGTTGTATACGTTAAAATCTGCGTTCAGGTTAATGTTATGCTAGAATTCTTTTTCAAATGTTGAATTTTTGGTGTGTTCTGTGATTCACAGAGTACCTGCTATTTATTAAGTAAATACAACCCACTTCATTTTATCTACATATAATACATCCACTTTATTTGCATTTTTAATGTAAAAATATTAAATATAATCCTTCAAAAGCATTATCATTAGTTTTGTGGTATCCAATACTTTAATGACGAAATATCACGGTAAAAATAATACTAAATAAACGTTTTTCAAGGCACAGCAGTTTAAAATATGAGGAATTTTGCAATGTGTCAAACATTTCAATCGTTTTAAGGAAAGAACGGGATGGCTTTGGTATCCGTTGGGCAGCTGACCAAATACCCTCAGATCTGAAATGGTATCAGCACTCATGCTGTTTGTAGAAGTCAGGTATCAAGAGCAGAACAAATCTTTGTGCTAGGTTTAGAGACAACTTTGGACCTTCCGCATTTGCACCCCAAAGAGCCCTAAACCGTGTGCTAGAGGGCCTAACGTCAACGCTCAGTCCTTTCCTTTTAATCTAGCGCTTTTATCTCCTCTCGTGTCGCGCTCTCTGGCGCAGTATATGTTAGCTGCGGTGTGCTGTATATTTGGTATGTTTTGTAGATGTTCAGAGGAAAAATTTATATTATGGTTTACAAAATAAATTAAATATATATATATATATATTATATTTATTTTTTATCTATTATATATTGTGTACAGTAGTATGATAATAATTAAATGATGATTTTTATTATATTAACAGAGGGGAATTTATAAAATTTATTTGGCGAACTACATTCTGAAATATTTATTCTGACGATGATTCAGGTTCATTCTGTCGGGAGAATAATATTTTCTTAGAACACTGTTTTGAGGTCTTGATACGCGTCATCAGACAATTTTGTTTGAAAGGTATTTAATGTATTTGATTACTTACAAAAACGAACTGTCAGTGTATTGTATTTGATCTATTCTGTCAGATATGCAGCTTCGCATTCATGAAGAAATAAAAATTTATCGTCACCATACATATTTATGATTCAGCGAAAACTCACATTTATAAAAGTCCTTTTAATGGCCGGAAGGAATTTCTCTAATTCCCCTTTAAGACGGTTTGACGACATAACTAAACGCTACTATGCAGAGCTGACGTGCTGCCATCTGTTTAACGTGAAGATTATAGTGCAAAATTCAGGAACGAAAAATTTCCAAAAACTGTGACGTACATCCTTTTCGAAATCAGAAATTATGTAAAATAAAAAATCATTCATAGAATTATTTTTGAAAAAATTTAACGTAAAATGTACCTGTCTATGCCGTACGAGGATATCCAGTCAGCGGCAACGATGACGCTAGAGTGAGCCGTGTCGTTCGGGACGAGCAGGTGTACCTGTGATCGATGCGGGAAGACGCCGCGTGAGATTAGTGCAGGCACGGCCTTGCCGGAGTCAGATATCATTGCTCCTCTCTGTTGCCGCTGGCGTAAACAGCTACCTCCGCTACGAAAAATAATCCCTAGTGTTAAGAGCAACAGGCAACACAATGACTGTTCGGAATCCATTTTAATTTTCTCAACAGTTTTTTGGACAAAATTGCTATGTAAAACAAGTTTTCAAAACGTCAGAGATTAATGTTTTTTGGTGCAGCCACAGCCTTGCTTGAAACAGACACCATTGCTCCTTGCTGTTGTCGCTGACGGAAACAGCTACATCCGCTACGAAAAACAATCCCTAGTGCTAAGTGCAAAAACCAACACAAAGACTGTTCAGAATCCATTTTTCTTTGGTCAGCAGTTTTTTTGGACGAAATTGCTATGTAAAACAAGTTTTTCAAAACGACAGAGCATTTTAAGAAATAAATTTGATATGAGAAGTTACTCAGTCAAGAGCCTGGCACTTTCAGCTGATGCTGTCCAGCTTGTAGAAGAAGGAAGGGGTAGAAACTTCTCGAAACACTGCGACAAAAAATTGGCAATTGGGAGAACTGGAAGGGGATGTTTTAATTAGAGAGGCAGTAGGGGATAGAGTTCGAATTCCACCGCAGTCCCATCCACAATCCCCACTTCTCTTGAAATGGATACCTATCTTTACTTTGTTTGCAGGGAAACCGACTTCACTATTTTTTGGGGGAGGGGGTGAGCGTGATGTAATCATACGTGGGAGGAATACGTCTCTTTCATTGCGAGGTGGGAAATTTAAAGAGGGGGGATGAAGATAAACTACCAGATTTCGACGTCTATTTTAAAACGCAGTTGTAATTGCTCATCTGCAAATGAAAAGGAAACGGAAATATTCTTTGGTGGATATTAATATTTTTTAAATAACAATATTTACCAAAAGAATACGTGCACAGTTGAAAAACTGTGAAATGCAATATTATTGAAGCTTTTCGATATTTCTTCCAGTTAGAGGCCGTCCAGCGAGAAATAACGAAAGGCATACTGAAGTTCGTGGTACGAATTTTCCTTTTGGGAGAAATAAATTAGAGGTTTAACTTTATAATTACTATTTATAGATTTCTGTTACATGTTCAGTATGTACACTATTTTGAGTATAAACAGTATACACATACTGAAACTATTTAATAGTATACTATTTAGAGTAGTCTGTTCTGATCGGTATGTGTGTGCGCGAATAGTGTGAGAAATAATCATCAAATAACTAGAAAGGACTTGAATAATCCTTTCTAAATGATTGGGAGGAAAAAGTAAAATCGCTGTGATGTTTACAAAATTAACGGGCAGACGTTATGTAAAAGATGGACTTAATCTGTCAGTGAGCAAAATCCTTTCGGGCACACTGCGACATCTATAGATAAGAAATGAACATTCGATTAATCGTGTCACCGGTGAACTGTTCATTCAACCGTTAGATGGCGCCACATTCACGGAAGGGAACTGCCCGTAACGGGAAGAAGTACCCAAATAGGTAGGGAAAATTTCCGAGGTCGGCATTTCCATTTTCTTACCCTATTTTTCAGATGTTTCATAAGTATTTCGACTTTTTTTTAGTAACAGGCGGTCTTACAAGTGGCTGGCTGACAAGATGGGGGAGATATCTTGCGTCGGCATTTTTTATTCCATCGTGCTCATGTTAATCCATCCGTCTGCTACGTGATTTTCTTCTGGTTCTTTTATAACGTTTCCAGACAGTACGATGCACCGGTCAAAAACGCCAATATTTGGCCCCTTCGTCTTTTTCCCTCCCGCCTCCACGGGAAAAGAGAAATCTCCGTCATCTTCCCTCTTACCTCCTCGGGAAAGCAAAACTACGAGCCCGGTTTGAAAAAAAAAGCAGAACTTCCGACTCTCTCATAGGCGCAACCCCTGGAGGGGTCGGGGGTCAGAACCCTCCCAGATTTTCAAGCATTTGGTTTAAAGCATTTTGTTCTAGTGAAAGCTGATGCATTTTTATTAAATTAACGAATTTTTGAAAGAAAGTCACATTTTAACCAAAACCTTTAAAAAATTAAACACTTCTGGGAGGGATGCGGGGAATCCCTAGAAATTGTTTCATATTGGCCCTTCTCTAAATACGCCCTTGGTATGTTCATATTATGAACATATTGCTTTATTCTTAATTTTTAGAATTTTATTGGAAGAACTGGAGTTTTGCGTTCTGACTGTTCTGTTATGTACTGCTTTATTTTGTACCTCCACACTTCGAAATAAAAACAAACGGACGTAAATAAATAAACTTTGCTACAGTTTTGGGGACACTATTTAGGTCGAGGGCCTGGTGACCCACCCTTTTATATGCCCCTGACGAAGACACAAAATATACAAACATCGATGTTTCTCACAGTTTTACAAATTCCTAAAATAATCCACTGAATAATAGCAAATATTATAAAGTAAAAAAGGAGGACCTTCCATTGCTTGTTAAAGCGGAGCCATCCTATACTGTTGTATGTGTGTCACGGCTAAGTATCCTTCCACGCTCACCACAATTTGTCAAGCTGGCGGTCGCGCTGCACGTGTGGCACGGCTAGGCCTAACCTGTTTTGCGGGGATGCTTCCACTCAGACCACAGGAAGGCGTTGAAGATGCTCTAGCGGCAGTCACAGCTTCATCGTCGACGCTGACTGGACTTCCGCGTGCCGCATAGACAAGTACATTTTGCAAAAAACGTTTTCAAAAATGACTATCAATGAATTTTTTTTTTATTTTACACCATTTTTGATTCCAAAAAGGATGTACGTCGCAGTTTTTCGAAATGTTTCGTACCTAAATTTTGCACCATAATCTTCATGTTAATACTCTGTCTTCATCTATACACTGCTTTAGATTCATATAGATGATGAATACGGAAGGTACTCTTTACTTAATAAATAGCAGCTGGTCCTTATTCTGTGAATCACACAACACACCATGAATTTCACATTTGTGATAAATATACACTGTTGGCCACCCAAAATGCAACACCAAGAAGGACACGAGATAGCAAAGCCAGATTTACTGGACACATAACAACAGATACAAAGATGAAACGATTGAGCTTACAGGCCCGTGCGACTTGCGGAACACGCAGACATCAATAGTTCGTGTGACCCCATGGCTGGCAATAACGGCCGCTACACGCCACGGCATCGAACGAAAGAGGCTTTGGATGTGGGCTTAGGGTATGTCGGTCCAGGCTGCTTCCATACGTTGCCCAAGCTCAACAGGCGTAGCCACGGGCGGTGCTTGCCGGGCCACTCGATTGCCGATCAGCAACCAGACGTGTTCGATGGGCTACATATCGGGAGAACAGGCAGGCCACGGCAGCAGTGACACCTAGTGGGCCATGAAGAATTGTTGCACGATACGTGTCACGTGCGGGAGCGCATTGTCCTGTTGAAACATGGCCGCTGGCAGGTCCTTCAGGTAAGGGAGGACTACAGACTCCAAAACGTCGGAGATGTAGCGGTGGCTGTTGAGTGTACCGGCGATGCGTACCAGAAGGGTGCGGGTGTCATATCCAATTGCGTCCCAAACCATAACGCAAGGTGACGGACCGGTATGGCGATGCATAATGCGGGCGTAATACAGTCTCTCGCCGCGGTGCCGCCACACGCGGATCCGGCCATCGTGGTGTTGCCGGCAGAAGCGAGATTCGTTGGAGAAGAAAATATCGTGCCATTCCGTAGTCCAGGTGTGGCTTTCAATGGCCTACTGCTGCCGCACTCGCCGGTGGTGTAACGTCAATGGTAATCGGAGCAATGGGCGCCGTGCAACAAGTCCCCGCTCCTGCAGACGACGTGGAATGGTACGTGCTGACACAGGTTGTTCCGCAACACACCCTAATTGCTGCGCTAACGTTCGTGATGTGACGGTGCGAGCAGTCAATGCCCGCCGCACAACATGCCGGCCCTCTCGTTTGGTTGTGTACCGCGGCTGTGGCAATCGCTCACGTTGGTCCGTCCGTCGCTCTTCCACCCATCGAATCCATACTAGCCTCACTGTGGCTGGTAGTCGTCCCACACGGGCGCCGATGTCTTGGTACGATAAACCGCTGTCACGATAAGCCACTATTCGTCCTCTGTCGAACTCCTAAATGTGCTGAAATGACTGCCGTATTCTGCGCCGAGGCATCAGGTAGTTTCCTACGCACAGATCCGGCAGCACAACACACTTCCACTACTTACACACCGCCTTCTGTGCACCCTTCTTATAGTGCTTCTCGGTGGCGTGCCGGGCGCACATGATTTGCATGTGCCCTGCAATGCTAATCGTTTGCATGTCCTCTCGCGGGCGACGCATGCTGCGAATTTTACGCCAATCGGATGCTTCCTTCTTGGTGTTGCATTTTGGTTGGCCAGCAGTGTAGTAACGAATTCTAGAAAAACATCAAACTAAACGCAGAATTTACCCTATACGACTGACGTCTTGACAAGGAAGGGCTTTTGCTCAATAATCGAATAGGTGCTGCCCTCAATATGCAAATCTGATAACGAAGTGCAAGGTTTGGCGCCAAAAGAAAGTCCTATGATTAGCACTAAAAATTTGCCAGAATTCTTTGTAACAATAGTCACGCCAGATAAAATTCCCCTCTGAGAATTCCGGCGGCGCAATTTGAAAAATATGGAAAGTTATATCGTCACCGTAGTACTGATAAGTGATCCAGAACTAATATCGTGAATGGATATAAATACCGCCTTAATCATACCGTTAAACCGACAAATCGAGAAAAGATGGAAAATTATAATGGGATCAATTGTACATTTCTGAAACAAAACTACACAAAGATCTCCCCATGTGATCCAGACCAGAAGTAGAAAACATAATTGTTTACAGGAAGGATGTATGAAAGCGTTTGCTTTCTTGACGAGCTGACGTAGCGATGACTGTCGGAGCTAGATTAAAGTGGAAACTCTACTACAAAACGGGAGGAACCCTAAGACTTAGCTGAAATCCCTCCAGTCCCAGTGCTATCTGCATATATTTATTCATGTAGTATAAATCTGTGAGTGTAAGAAATTGAATAGGAAACATGTCCAACACAAAAGTAATGATTTTAGAATAACACACTTATATCGTAAACATCAATACGCGTCTTCAGAAAAGACTTTAAAATAATGATTTTGAACGATTTTTAATTTGTTGATAATTTTTCTGTGTAATTTCGCGTACATCCTTGTATAAACGCATTGGAATTACAAGAAACATTAACGCTAGCGAGTAATAATTTTTAACGGTTCTGCATGTACATATTTTATTTACTTTGCAATCTCTTCAACCGAGCAACACCCATTACAAATCTAGAGGGACGTATATTTCCTATGGATCATATGAATATCCTTTAGAACTATGAGTTTTCGCAGTTAAATTGCCGAAATTAAAGGAAAGACAATTGTGTGCTCTATACATGCAGCAAAGTAAAATGAAACGTAACATGACTCCTTGAGCAATATGAGAATTAGAGAAACTCTGGAATGCAGAAGCGACAATGTTTAAAAAATTTGCTCTGTGCAACATAGAAGAGCCACGATGATAATAAAGAACATACTCAGAATCCTAACAGTCGTAAAGCAAATACTTGTTTCTCTAATTTCTAATACAAAAAAGGAGTCTTTGTACAGAAAGCAATTTGCTAATTGATAAATTTCAGTGACATCGTGAGCATCGTTCATTTCCAAAGAGATTCAGAAATAAAGCTAAATTTGTACTTCCGTTTTTAAATTGGCAGTTAAATATTTCACTGGAATGTGGGATACCACAGAATTTAAATTCTGAAGAATTTTTTAATTTCGCCGTCTGTCTTCAATGACAGATGGATGAAACTGGTTTCAAATTATCCCCTTGTTAGCTAAGTAGAGCGCCGAAAGTGTGTCCAATACATGTAGGGATGTGCCGCATTGTTTCTAAAAGAAAGTTTTTCGTCATATATGTGAAATTTTTTTTTCTAATATTACAACGTTACTGTTACTTGGGATACTTTTTTACTATAAAAGACAAAACTGCAACGTTAGATTTATGTATATTGATGCATACGTATTTTCATAAATACTGAAAATATAGATAATTACGGACCACTCTGAGAGAATCTGAATGGCTGCTGAAAAAATCAGTGGACGTTTGGAAAAGCGAGATCAGAAAATATTGGGAGAACATACACCCATGAACCATTACATTATGACTAACACCTTAATAAGTTGTGGGACCCACTTTAGTTCACAAAACAGTGGCCACTTGGCGAGGCATAGATTCAATGAGGTGGCGTTAGGTCTTCTGGGGTGTCTGGTACCAAAATATCAACAGCATGTCATCTAGTTCCCGTACGTTTCGGGTTGGTGGTGATTTAGCTCGAACCTGCTTTTCCAAGTCGATCCACAAATATTCGATTAGGTTCATGTCAGGTGAATTCTCAGGCCAGGGCATTAACAGAAAGTCACCAGCATGTTCCTCGAACCACTGCTTGACGATTCTAGCAGTGTGGCCTGGCGCAATATTCTGTTAGTAATGGCCATCACCAACAGGGAACACAGTTGCCATGAATGCGTGAACTTGGTCAGCAGCGATGTTCAGACAGCTTACAGCTGTCAGGGATTGTGCTGTTGGGATGATGGGGCCTACATTGTCCTAAAAATTCATCGCCACAGCATAACACCTGCGCCACCGGCCTGTTTCCGCCCAACAGTGCATCCAGTTTCCACAGCCTCCGTTGGTAATCAGCTTGTCCGCGTTTAGCCGTCTACGTGATGCACCAGGAATCTTGATTCGGCAGACCAGGCCACTTTCTTCCAATCATCCACGGTCCAATCTCGATTATCTTGGGCCATTTCATTCATTGTTTGCGATGACGTGCAGTGAGCATGGGGACACGGCTGGGTCTCCTACTACGCAGGCCCATGAGCAGAAGGCTGTGATGAACTGTGTGCTGTGACACATGGCCCTGATCACCAATGTTGTAGCTGCGGGTGATTTGTCACACTGTGGCCATGCGATCGCTGTGAACAATGCATGACAGTCTCCGCTCCCCTCTGGCATCAGTGAGCGGCGGACGATACACTACTGAACGACGGTTCGACGTTTGGCCATTAGTGCACCCCATTTAATACGTACTCACTAGAGCGGCACGTAAACAACCCACAAGCCGTGCCGCTTCCGAGAACGTAGTTCCGAGGCGCCGTTCCATCACAATTTGTCCTCTATCGAACTCCGATAAATCGGCAGCTGTTCCCATTGTGACTCCGAGCACTCTACTAACTGAAAAGCGGTCCTCAGGTTATATATATATACTGCTCTGTGAACTTAACCTGCGCCACCGTTCCATCTCCAGGCGCGCTCATTTTCTAGGCTCGAATTGGTCATAATGTAATGGCTCATCGGTGTATATTCATCGCTATTTATGAGAATACACACAACCGCCTGTAACCTGATATCCGCTAGAGTGCGGGGTGAGCACTCTTCAAAATCGGACCTACGTCATAGAAGATCATAGACAGTGTATTTATAGGGCACATTGGCACATACTAATGTAGTCTGTGAGATTGGACATAGTGATTCCGAAAGATCTAACTATTTTTTATCTGTAAAAATTGTAACATTTAGTAAAGTTTACTTGATTTACACGGTTGTATTGAAGAGTGTTTTCCTTTTATAAGTTCTTAATCGTGTATTGACGGTTTTGTCTTTAACTACTGAATTTTAACTGCACGAATGTTTGCCGTTCTTATCTATCGCCGCTCCTAGAGATATGTGTTTTTGTTTTTCCAACTATTACGATGTACGGCGTATATAGAACTTTCACAAAATTCCGACACAGGCTTGGAGTTGAAGAAAATCACTTAGAGTGCTTGGTGAATTGTCGAGAACTTAATGTGATCCGAACTTTCCTCAAATTGTCATGCTCCCCACGCTTAAGACAGGATATGCGTATAATACAAGCAGCAGAAACCGAAAGACTGTCTGCTGAGATCAGGAGTAAACATGGCCTAATCTCACTCTTACAAAGGAGACCTTACAGGGAATTTTTACTGCTAACGAAAAAAGTACATCCAATTCTGATTGATCGTCTGTTAATTATCACCCATGCTATCATTCAGTCTGTATTCCTTAAACTTTAGACCAGATATATCAAGAAATTAAGAGCTCTGGTGACTAGTACACCTACTTTAACTTACTTAAATAGATCTTCAAATAAACCAGTTCACTCTCAAAGGACGGTACCTGATACTACTGTTCCAGCCCGGTCCTCCGACCTCTGACCGATCGAACATGTTTGGGACATGATGGGACGCCACGTAAACCCATCACGGAATGTCGGTGAACTGGCCTGCAATTTAGACACCACCAGGCATGTTATACCTCAGGACAGTATGTGTGAATAGTATGCGTCTATGCCACGCCAGGTAATTGCCTGTATCCGAGCCATAGATGACGCTATAGCGTACTAACTTGATCCACTCGTGTAGCTGTTTTACCCGAATAAATTTCCAACTGCTCTGGAATGTAATAATTTTCTTTCCTATACAT
Organism: Macrothele yani; assembly: GCA_039090855.1. Lineage (NCBI taxonomy): Eukaryota > Metazoa > Arthropoda > Arachnida > Araneae > Macrothelidae > Macrothele > Macrothele yani. The sequence goes on from CM077015.1 coordinate 141,726,785, forward strand.
GTACATTGCACATAGTAGTTTTCATCTAGAGTGGATGGTTTGGGTAATTCTTCCTTCTAGGTGCTTCGGTTTTTTTTTTTCGTATTTTTTTCAAAGAGTGTAGCACCGGAAATTCTCGAAGAACGATCGACGTACGAAAAATAATTAGTAAATAAATGTCAACACTGGTAGCACTCCTAACCAACATAACCAAAGCGAAGTACTGCTTTGAATTATGAAAAGCACGTGAACGAATGAGGATTTTGGAACTAGACTGGACTTCCTATCAGCGAAGCTTCTTTGTTAGCTTGATCTTCAAAGATCAAAGCACCCCATGGAACAATTCTGTGACATTACTGGCAACCGCCCTTGGAATATACTACGAGGTAAAGTACGACTGCGGCTGTTAGAGCCATAGTCATCATAAGATATTAACTCATTCCAGTTTGAAGGGCCGTTCAACTGTTGAATTAAAATCTAAACATAATTTTTGTAACAATAAATTGAAAGTTTTGTTTCAATTTAAGTTACTACTAAGTTCACTTTTACTGGTTTAATATTCAGCATGAAAGTCTAAAATATTTCTTAGGTGTAATGTTTAACTTTGAGTCTTATTCTTCTTAATACTTTAAAAAGGCTCTAACGATTTCCTTTTCTATATATTTCACTGTCTATACAGACACTGTGATATATATATAAGAAATGTCGCCTACTGATGAAGCTATTAAACGTAAAAGTTTGAAATATGGCAGAAACCTTCAGCGGCATACAAGCGTGTGCACCTCAGAGCCATTTTTTGGAGTTCAAATTTGAAAAATCTTAATTTAATTAATTTTTAAAGCTTTCAACCATTTTGAGGGGTTTAATCTTGTGGTTTGCTGGGCCTTAACATCACGCAATAGTTCATTTCCTTTTTGCGTAACATTTCTGCGTTACACTCTTGCACAGCAATATTTCGTTATAGTATGTTTACACGCAACAGTATTTTATTGCACTGTTGTGTAAATTGCGAAAACCTCACGCCAAACGTGATATAAGCAACAATATTAATGGCTTCTGCCAAAAT